>JALMGJ010000002.1:45006413-46206413 GCA_023362775.1 Charina bottae
ACATGGTGTCTAAATTATCCTTTCACAACTCGTCCCTCAACTTTTAGCCAACATATCCCATTATCTAAAAACATTGTATGTATAGGTGAAATTGACAGGAACTGTAAGTTATCACATCTGAAAGACAGAGAGTTGGGCAAAGCTGCTATAATTAATAATAAAAAGGTTGTCAAGCTGGAGGGAGTGATTGGGAAGGTATTCCACTTTAGGTCACCACACCTAACGACTCCATCCAAAGGAATAACCTCTTTGATTTTTTTTCCCTGTCTCTCCTTCAGAATATCCTGCACATTCAGCCATCAAATCATTTTTACTCCCCTACTGAAAAATAAAGCAGATAGAGCCAAACCTAAGGGGAAAACAAAATACTTGTCCATACGCCATACTACCGTCTAACTTGGCAAATTACCAAGCCGTCCCTAATGGAGACTAGAAAGTGGTATATTAAGGGAGACATTGCAGCACCATCTGTCTCAAACTCATATAACCTTGAGTATTTCAGCCTTCTGTCCAGTTATTCAACCTGACTGCATGTTCCTTGGTTCTGCAATGGTCTTGAATCACTTGTTTGTGCAGGCTCCCTCTGAACACAAGATTGCTTGTTAAATTGAATTTATTAAGTTTCTGCTTTGCCACAAAATACAAAATGGAAAACATAAGACCAGAGATGTAGTTTGCAAATTATTATCTTGGAAGTAGGGGACTCATTCATTCAGCGTCACATTGTGCTTACAAAACCAGGCTCTTTCAATGACCTGATCATGTCTGGAATGACAAAAGATAATAAAGCTTTTCAAAGCTAGCAAATAATAATAATAATAATAATAATAATAATAATAATAATAATAATAAAACAAGAAATATCCCAATATATTTAAAGCTAAAAGCATTTCACCTTCGTTGTACACCTGAGCTGTTCCTGAAATCGACAGACATATACAAGGTGGATTGAGCCACAAGTGACCTATCAAACTCACCTATGAGAGAAAGTTAATTAGCCCTTGACACAATTATCATTTAATATACAGCACATGGTTCATAATGAAGTCTTTACAATGCAGCCATATTTCAAGTAACTGTCATCTTAAGTAAGCACATTTTAATTAGAGCTAGTTTTTCCCATTACACATCCTCCAGACAACAATACTTATCAGGAAACATGTTTTGTGTTTAGCAGATATGCACCACCTTTTTTTATCAAGCACCATAAAACACCAACTATGGAGAATGATCCAGTGAGTCTGAAATTTAGCAGAGGACTGAGAGCCAATGTGATGTAATAGATCAGGAGACGTGGGCTCAAATCTCCAGTCAGTCACCAAGCTTAATGGTTAATGTCTAAGTCAGTCTCCCTCCATTTTAGCTCCGTTCTCCTGTCATGCTTTCATAGGTACATGTGTCAAGCATTGTAGAACTTGACTCGTGTTTGCTTTTGTGCCAAGAGACTTGCTGATTGGAACAAGCTGCTCGCCCCCCCTTGACATTCCTGCCTCGGCCATGTTCTTTGTACGAACTGCGATAAAACACCGGGACTGTTAACAAGCGTTCTGATGGGAGGGGGTCGAACTGGAATGGGAACTAGCTTGTTTTCAATTAGATTGTGAATGATGTCAGAGGGATATTCTTGATATTGAATTATGGACGCCAATTTGGCCATTCGAAGCTTTGCCTTTGCCTAGGCTGACCATATTTCCTTGAGACAAAAACAGGACATTGGGATGGCAAAACGGGACAGGGTCTTATGTAATATTCTGTATTCATGAAAAAGACAGGTCCCCGCCCCCCGGTCCGTGCGATTGGCTCCCACCTGCAAACCTGCCCCCTGGTCTGTGTGGTTGGCTCCCGCCTGCAAACCCTGCCCCCTGGTCAACGTGATTGGCTCCTGCTTGCAAACCCCATCCCCCGGTCTCTGCAATTGGCTCACGCCTGCAAACCCCACCCCCCAGTCCGTGCGATTGGCACATGCCTGGCCAATCGCCCTCCTCTCTGCCTCTCCGCCCTCCTTTGCCACACACTGATAGGTGGGAAGGCTTCCTCTTCCGGGCTGCCTCCAATCAGCAGCTCCGGCTCAGATCCTCCTTCTGCGCTATTCCTGCTGGGTTTAAAAAACAGGACAAAATTGAGATTTTTATCAAAATGACGGGACGCTTGCAAAATGCTAAAAAAACAGGACTGTCCCGTTGAAAACGGGACATATGGTCAGCCTACCTTTGCCTCATGTATTCTGGTCCTTAATAAATGAATCTTTTTGGCGTGAACTGACTGAAAGATTTCTTAATTTGGGATTCTGATACTGGGACTCTCACAGTCTATCCAATCCTTGGCTGGGTTTGCCTTCTGTGCTAAGATGATTTGTTTGGTTCTCACCTAGCAAGATGTTGAACACCAGCTACGGTAGTTTTAAAACCAATGTTTATGGCTTAACTTTATATCTGAACCAGGCCACAATGGCTTGTTCAACTAAATGTAATTAAACAAACCATGGCATAGCATGATCCTGTTACAGTCAATATTGCAGTAGACGTTCTCTAGCTGCTTTAGAAAAATTACATCTCCATAGAAAATGTGTGAACTCAGCCACTGCCTCAGACTAAACTACTACACAGGCTTATGGGGCGGGGAAAAAAATATGAGCAAAGACTTGTTAGACTAGATCGATCTACTCCATAGTTCAGCATATGGTTTCCTTACTTTTAGAAAGTTCACAAAAAGGCTATTGCAACACTCTCCCCTAAAGTCATTTTCTGGCAAAATGGTATTCAAAAATATATTCCCCGTAAATCTGATGATCATCATTCATCATCATCATTGCCGATCACTCGTAGCCGAGTAAGATTGTCTTCCAAAGGTAAAATTTTAACAGTGGATCCGTAAGTGGCTATAAAGGCCAATTCTGGATCCGCACAACCTCCCATTCACTGCCCTAATTTTCCATTTAGCCCTTAGGGTTACACTCACTGATAAATGTGTCCTCCATATCTAAGCTAGTGGCAACTTTAGACCTTGTTGCAGTGAATTCCACATATTTATTATGCCTAATGATGAATTTCTTCCTGACTCTCCTATCAAGCAATTCTAAAACCCCAAGTACAAGATAAAGAGAGGGTATGGAAGGGTAACAAGACATGAACACTGCTACATGCAATTGTACGCATTATGTTTTCAGCGCATTGAGAATTAGGACTTTATGGATGATGTATGCTGTGAGTAGGAAAAAAGAGAGAGACAGGTAGGGCAGTGGAATGCTTTGGATTCAGTACTGAAAAGTTCTTTTGGAGCATATGGGAATGTAAATGCAGCACTGTTAGTGGTACATTAAAGCATCCATACCTTCGTCCAGGATTAAGCATCTATAGCAGATGCAGATGCTTTAATGAGCCACCAACAGATGCTGCATTCATGCCTCTATGCACTCAGAGCATCTTTTCAGAAACTGAAGCACTGCATAATCTTAATAGCAAGACATGAAAACAGAGTAACATTACAGAACACTCCTTGAAACATGTGTGACATACAGATTCTGGGTATCAATTATTGTCCCATCTTATACAACAGAATAACAACCAGAAATTCATTTTTAACTGTTGGTTGCTGTAACTGGATTGAGGTGAAAGAGTTCAGAGGAACTGTGATAAGAGCAGTTATAAGGCTACCCACCTCACAGGTTTTAGGCACTTTTAATCTTCTCTGCAAAGAACACTTCCACACAATATGTCTATGAAGGTTCTCAGTCATCCAGGTGGAATTGTCTGTAGCTTGAATCATGTCAACTGGATTTCTATTTTCTCAGTGGAAACGTTTCGCTCCTTATCCAAGGAGCTTCTTCAGTCTGAGCAAAGTTAGTAAGGGAATCCTTAAATATGTTTCTAGGTGGCTGTGTGACCTTGCACCTGGGGCTAGGTCATGGTTATTTTGAGATGTTATTTCTAAGTCCCTTTATCATCCAAAGGAGGATCGTTAAGATTACCATGCTGCTGTTGAGCTTGCGAAATGGTCTTAATCTTCCTAGGCACAGAAGACAAAGCAGGGAGGAATATGGGCGAAAGATTGTGCCTGAGGCCCCCACCTCAGGTAATGAGGACATTAATGTTCACATTTTAGACAGAGAAGATAGGTGGTTTGAGAGAGGGGTCAAGGAATCCATTTATGCCAACTTGGAAAATCCTTCCTTGAATAGAGGTGGGGGCCTCAGGCATAATCTTTCCCCCATCTTCCTCCCTGCTTTGTCTTCTGTGCCTAGGAAGATTAAGACCATTTCACAAGCTCAACAGCAGCATGGTGATCTTAACGATCCTCCTTTAGATGATAAAAGGACTTAAAATAACATCTCAATATAACCATGACCTAGCCCCAGGTGTAAGGTCACACAGCTACCTAGAAACATATTTAGGATTCCCTTACCAACTTTGCTCAGACTGAAGAAGCTTCTTGGATAAGGAGCGAAACGTTTCCACTGAGAAAATAGAAATCCAGTTGACATGATTCAAGCTACAGACTTCCGCACAATATTAGGACTGTTTAGCTGTCGCCTGCAATTAGAGCACTGGAAAGGCAAATTGTTGAGAAAGTGACATTTGCTACCAGCCCTGTCATATTGAAAAATACCCAAGGAGCAAGATGGAAATCAATGTAATTGCAAGTTATCAACCTTAAATTTTTGTTCAATTCTGCGATACAGAAGAGCAAATTGAGAATAATTTCAGTTTACCAAGCACAGTGAGTAATAAATGTGCTTTCCAATTAAAGCACAACCCTCCCTAATTTCTAGCATACGTCTATAACAACCTGAAGAAAAGAATTTAAAAAAATCTCTATTAAGCTGTATTTATCATCCTGAAGCATATCCTTTGTATCTATGGGAAAATTTCATAAGCATGCAATATAAGCTGAATAGTTGACTCATGTTCAAATGACGTGGTGAAATGTTCTGGCCTTTTTGATATAATATTGAAATAGCCAAATCTCATTACTAAGCAGCATAATTATTTAATTAAAATGGTGTTTCACAATATCATCTTTCCATATATTGTCATCACTATAGGGAACAACCTTTTTCACTTGTAAATTCATCCTGCAGAACACTTGTAGAAGAAGATGCTGAATTCCGATGACAGTTTCTCACCTGATCTTGAATTTATTGAGCTCTGCAAAAATCAGATTTTTTTTATATAACAGCTGAACAAAATCCTGTTGATTTCACCTTTTGTTCTAGGAGAAAACTTGTGGTTATCAAATGTTATTCTATTTTCCAAACACTGCAGCCACACCTCACTGTTTTTTCATTTTTTTAAAAGCATGGATCCATATGCTGATGACAATGGAGAAGAAGACAGGTGAAAGTAAAGTTGGAAAGTTTGTACTCACTTGTGGGAAGGCTAAGAAATTCTGGGAACAAATACGTATTATTATTCCAAAGATTCTCAAAGTGGATATACAGATGAAACCAGAACTGTTTCTTTTGGGTTTGATGGACCACAGCTTGAGAAACAATATGGGACTTTGTTCTTGTATATGAGAACAGCAGCAAGACTTATATGAAGAAGATGCAAAGATGCACAAATTCCCACAAGGGAATAATGGATGGTTAAATTAATGGAACTGGAGCAAATGGCAAAAATGACAGCATTGATAAGAGAAAATACCGTGACTGGATTTGTTTCTACTTGGAAACCGCTTTTGGATTATTTGCTGGTAATAGAAAAAAATGAAGTTTTGATTTTGGGCTTTGACGATTAAATTGTTTATTTTTATAGAAATAATGTTAGCAGAAGTTTAATGGTAACAGATTAAATTTGTATAATAAGCATTTACTGTATATCTGTGTTGGAGAAGGTCAGAAGTCACCTTATATTTTCTTCCTATTTCTGCACTTTCTTAGTTTTTTCTTTTTTCTTTAGTTCTGCATTCTAGCATTTCTTTACTCTATATTTTGTATTTTAACTTTACTTTGAAAATTTAATAAAGTTCTTATTTAAAAAAAGGAAAGTTGGCACTCAACATGAAAATGACAGCTTTTTATGTCCAGCTTTTGGGATGCAACTCTTTATCTAAACAGATTTATCTACGATCAACAAGAAATTCTCAACACCATTAGGTTTTTTTAACTCTCAGATTCCTACTCAAATGGTGGTACTACATTTATGTATCTTATATCTGAGAGTCCACGTAGCGTCCTCCGTATGTTCAATTAAAATGCAGAGAAGATTTTTGGTCTGTGCAGTGCCATCCACAGGGAGGCAAGAAAAGGAGAATGATGAAAGCAGTGTCATGATGCAAGCCTCACCCCTTTTGTGCATGTGTCGTAATGCCACGTGCATGTGCGAAACAGGCGGAACTTGTGGCACGACACTACTGTCCCATCGGTCATTTTTAAATATCTATCCAGTATAGCCACCATTTCAACTGAGTGCCACCTTCTGCCTCTCCTAAAGGACATTGATGATAGGTAGACACTTATGAGAAAAAGTTCTCCATCTACACTAAAGATGATGTCCGCTTTGGCCAATGTGATTCAGGGAAAGTGGTACCTGGTTCCACTGATGGAACCCCATGGTCCCATCTATGAATGTGTCAGATTTCTCATATGAAATCGGAAAATTGGGTTTCTCTACAAAGCAAAAGTGTTTTGGCAAATTGCATCCTTTACAAAGCAATGGCTTCTCATGGTGACGTGAAGTGCAGGTGCAAGATAACAACTGTCACATGTGTATTGTTTTGGCTAGATTGCATGGGAACAAGGTCTCCTGAATCCTTCCGTGGGAAGCCTGCTCCAGGGGGAGCAGAGGGGGGAGGAAATCACGTGCTCGCTTAGATGCAGCACTGCTACCCAATAGCAGGTCATGCTATGTGCTTTAGGCCTAATGCTTTAGGCCTGGTGTGTGTCACAGCTAACATCCAGCCAATCAGAAAGCTAGAAGAACTGAATATACAACCATGCAAAATGGTGTTCTATGCTTCTTGATTTCTAGTGTCTTTTAGCCATGTAGTTCTTCATGTGTATTCTACTTTTGAGGACTGAGCAGTGCATAGCTATGGGAGGCTATGCATGGCGTGAGCTCTGGCCCTGGGATCAATACACGGAACTCTGCTTATAAGTTTGTTTTTGTTTTTCCTTTTACAATGCTGTACCATGTATATTCAACTAACATTTTTGTGATAATGTACTGTATATACATTATTGCCTTATGCTACAAGTAAAATACTTTTAGCCCTAAAAGCTGCACTCATCTGTTTATTCTCAAGCCTCGAGTTTTTTTCCCTTTAAGCCAGTGTACATCCCATCAGGTTATGTTGCCCAGAGAGAAATTTGCGTTTTCTTTGCTGCGTTGGACCTGGCTATAAAAGGGAGTTTGTTTTTAGAGGCTGGTTTCGGAGTAAACATGTTGTCTTTGAGTGGTCAGCAATGGCTGAACAGTATCTGGTTAGTCTGCCATTTGAGCCTTTAGTGTGTGGAGCTGAAATCATTCTTTTTGCAAGATGATGATTTGTGGCAGTATCTGGCAAATCCACTTCCAGAGGATCCCTGGAGGATTCAGAGGTTCCCTCTGAAGAAGTGCAAGCATGTTTGGACTGTGCATTTTGCTTTTGGGAATCAAATCCTCTGAACGGAATATCAGCCACTCAAGGACTGTGTAATGGGTGCTGAGCAGCTGTTGGAGCCTTCAATACAAAGCAGAACTCTGTTGCCCTTGGTGGACTATTAAGACAGCTTTATGGTTTGAAGCTGCAACCGGCTGAGAATGTGATGACCCACCTTGGTAGGTTCAAGACTTTGTTTGCTGCATTTGAACAGAAGGCATGTTTTTCTGGGACAGTGAAAAAGCATGCGTGATTTTGCCAAGCTTGGACAGTAGTTTTGGTCTACTGGTCGAGAAAGCACAGACGTTATCTCCCTGCGACCTTCCTGTGGATTATTTTACAAGCCACCTCCAGGAGCCATCTGTTGCTGCTGTTCCTGAGAATTCCTAACAGAGCATTCCAGCTGAAGTAAAACCTGGTATGGAACTACATTTTGCTGTGATTCTGGAAGGCTGTTCCCTGCCGTATCGTCCAGCGGATGCTGTCAGCCCAAGAAGCCTGATTTACGAATGGAGGGGAAGCCAGAAGCCAGAAGCCAGAAGTCAGCTAAACAACAAATCCAAGTTGTCTACTCTGCCGGACTGCTTTGTGTAAGCGTATCTCCAGAGACTGTTGTTGAATTCGGCTTGAAGCCTTGAGTTCAGCATGTCATTCTAGCTGATATTTCTGAGATAAGTGTGTGAAATGTGTATGTCTACACTTGTTTTTCTCTCCTCAGTGTTCCAGCCCTGGTCAAGTCTGAGTGTACTTGTTGCTGGATGTGTCATTGAGAAATATGAAACTCAGTGTGTTAGAGGCTGAGTGTGTTAGAGAAAAAACCTGTAAAATCAAGTGTGTGAGATGCTTCCTAAGAAGGAGATTGTGTGGACAGGACATTGTGTGTTTAATGTTTCCCCACATCATAAATGCATCCATAAAAGTTTTCACAAAATACTGGGGTATCCCGGGATGGGAGAGTGTGTCTCAGATAGCCAAATGCATTCTGAGTTAGAACCCAGGAAATGTGCAAAAGTTTCTTGATTGTGTTGTGTGTAAACTGTGTGTAAACAATCTAAAATCAGGACTGTATCTGTTGCTAGGCAAAGTGACAGAGTATTAACTAGACCATTTCAGTTGGTTCATAGAGATTTAGTTAGCCCCCATGTCCCAAGTAATGGTGGGGTGCGAGTTTCATGTTCCTTCTGGTTGATGATCATACCTACTTGTGTTGTTGCTACTTGTTGAAGTCTAAAGCGAAGGTCTGTGCTCGCTTTGAAGTGTATGTAGCAAAAGTAGGAAGAAAATATGGTTATCTAGTAGGTCAGTTCCAGTCTGATTGTAGTGGAGAGTTCCTGAGCCATGTGTTCTAGAATTGGCTTTGTAGGAAACTATTCTTCTAAAGACTTGCCAATGTTGGAATTCTAACTGAGTATTGGTGTTGTGAATACCATTAACAATAGCCTGATGTTAGTTGCTCAGGTGCCATCCCATGTCTGGGGAGAGGCTACCTTGACTGCAGTGTGGTTTCTAACTAACAGGTTGTAGAATTCAACTGTAAAAAGAAGTTCAGTATTTTTCTTTGGTATGGCAAGCGCCCTTCACTGAAGTACCTGCATGTCTGTGGAACATCTGCATGTGTTCACAACCCCAGGTCACAGCGAAGGAAGAACCAAGGAAGCACAGTGCTTCAGGTTGTTGGTTGTTGGTTGTTAATTAAAATCCAAGGCTTATCGGTGTTTCATTAAGCCATGGTCAAATCCAAATCTCCAGAAGTGCTTTATGTTTAAGCAGCCTACTGGTTGGGAAAGGTTACATGCTAAGGTTGCAGAAGTGTTGCTGCATTGCTAGTGTAAAAACCTACTGTCCATAGTTCAGTAGATGGGCAAACACCAGTTCAGGTTTCTTCTGTTCCCAAGTCTCCTAGTGTGTTAAAAAGGGCCCCTCAGGTGAAGGAGTGGAAATTTCACCTGAGCAGTTGTAGGGCCTGGAGAGGGAGTCAGGTAGTGGAAGGAAAGAAGACGGTGATGGGGAAAGCACAGTGGTCATTCCTCATGGGTCCTCTTATTCCACAAGGGTGTGAAGCCTGACAGATTTGTGAGTTAGCAGGTGACAGTGTGTCAAGTTACCTGAGAAAACCCAGTCTTTTCAAGACGTGTTGCTCCTGCCTTTGAGAGGCAAGAACAACATTGGAACACAGCTGTGGATAGTCAGTTTGAGTTTTGGTGAAGTGTTAAAAGTAACCAACCTGTCCTTTGTTTTAGTAAGCTGTAGTTTCCAGATGAGTGTTCAGAAAGACATTTCTTCCTGATAATACTCTGCAGTGTAAAGCCAGCTTTGTTGCCCAGGGATTTGTTTCACAAGAAGGAGTTTGTGAACTGTGAATCTAATGTATGCACCCACAGCTAGGCCAGAATGTTGACGTGTGGTACGTTTTCTGGTTGCGTAGCGTGGAAACAGGTGTCCATTTACATATTGTGATGTTGACACAGCATATTTGAATATAGATCTCCCTGAAATAGTGTGTGTAAGGCAAGCTTGTGGCTCTACATGTGTGACAATTCCCAGAAAGTTCATTGACTTAACAGGGTGCTTTATGGATTTTAAAGCAGGCCAGTCATTGATAGCATGGTGCAGATGCTAACTGAGATGTGTATAACAGTCACGTGCTGTTTTCTGTGTGTACATAAGAAAGTGTAGGAGTTAGTACTTCTTACTTATGTAGTGGGTTTTTGCTTAGAAACTGAGTCTTACCACCTTGTACAAGAATTTGTCAGTCAGCTGAGGCAGTAATTCCAGCTGAAGGTGTAAGGCACAAATTCAAACATTTATCTTGGTGTTGAAGTTACAAAAGCCCAGAACAGAGAATCCTATGGTTCTTGAGAGTGTCAAATGACAGAATGTCACAGAGTGTCATTTGTGTAAAGGAAGCTTATGCTTAATTTGTTGTATATCACTCTGCAGTAACACAGTGAATACACCCTAATGTAGTTTACCTAGTGTGCCCAGGTAAACATACCAAGCCTGCGAGCTTGCAAAGGGTTGAAACAGTCCTGCGGTTTTTCTTAAAATCAAAACAGACCCTTTGCTTCAAACACAAGCAGCTAGCAAGTTTCTGCTTATCTATGCCAGCTGCAATTTTTGCAAAGGCGGGGACGTTTGAGGGCAATGTTTTTCTGTTTCTCTGTACTGTTTCTGCTCCTGCATAATGTGTATTATGTATTTGTATGTATCTGAATAAAACATTGCATAAAGTGTATATTGTGCATTATACATATGTGTAACAAGTGTTTTTAAACCATTTCTAGTTTCTAGATGACTATTGGTTGTAAAAAACTGTAACTTGAACAGTGTAAAATAATACATGTACTAACCATTTTTGTTTCTGTTTCTGTACAAATGTATTTTACAGCTTTGAACAACTTCCATCATTGTTTGCATTGTGTCGAAATCCAATTTGGAGGGGTGTCAGATTTCTCATATGAAATTGGAAAATTGGGTTTCTCTACAAAGCAAAAGTGTTTTGGCAAATTGCATCCTTTACAAAGCAAAGGCTTCTCATGGTGACGTGAAGTGCAGGTGCAAGATAACAACTGTCACATGTGTATTGTTTTGGCTAGATTGCATGGGAACAAGGTCTCCTGAATCCTTCCGTGGGAAGCCTGCTCCAGGGGGAGCAGAGGGGGGAGGAAATCACGTGCTCGCTTAGATGCAGCACTGCTACCCAATAGCAGGTCATGCTATGTGCTTTAGGCCTAATGCTTTAGGCCTGGTGTGTGCTAACATCCAGCCAATCAGAAAGCTAGAAGAACTGAATATACAACCATGCAAAATGGTGTTCTATGCTTCTTGATTTCTAGTGTCTTTTAGCCATGTAGTTCTTCATGTGTATTCTACTTTTGAGGACTGAGCAGTGCATAGCTATGGGAGGCTATGCATGGCGTGAGCTCTGGCCCTGGGATCAATACACGGAACTCTGCTTATAAGTTTGTTTTTGTTTTTCCTTTTACAATGCTGTATCATGTATATTCAGCTAACATTTTTGCGATAATGTACTGTATATACAGATCAAATCCAAATCTCCAGAAGTGCTTTAATTTTTAAGCAGCCTACTGGTTTGGAAAGGTTACATGCTAAGGTTGCAGATGTATTACTGCATTGCTAGTGTAAACCTACTGTCCATGGTTCAGTAGATGGGCAAAAACCAGTTCAGGTTTCTTCTGTTCCCCAGTCTCCGAGTGTGAAAAGGGCCCCTCAGGTGAAGGAGTGGAAATTTCACCTGAGCAGTTGCAGGGCCTGGAGGGGGAGTCAGGTAGTGGAAGGAAAAGAAGACGGTGATGGGGAAAGCACAGTGGTCATTCCTCATGGGTCCTCTTATTCCAGGGTGTGAAGCCTGACAGATTTGTGATTTAGCAGGTGACAGTGTGTCAAGTTACCTGAGAAAACCCAGTCTTTCCAAGACGTGTTGCTCCTGCCTTTTGAGAGGCAAGAAGAACATTGGAACATGATAATACTCTGCAGTGTAAAGCCAGTGTTGCCCAGGGATTTGTTGCACAAAAGAAGTTTGTGAACTGTGAATCTAGTGTATGCATCCACAGCTAGGCCAGAATATTGACGTGTGGTGCGTTTTCTGGTTGCGTAGCATGAAACAGGTGTCCATTTACATATTGTGATGTTGGCACAGCATATTTGAATGTAGATCTCCCTGAAACAGTGTGTGTAAGGCAAGCGTTTTGGCTCTACATGTGTGGCAGTTCCCAAACAATTCATTGACCTAACAGGGTGCTTTATGGATTTTAAAGCAGGCCAGTCATTGATAGCATGGTGCAGATGCTAACTGGGATGTGAGAACAGTCACGTGCTGTTTTCTATGTGTACATAAGAAAATGTAGAAGTTTGTGTAGGACTTCGTACTTATGTGAGTTGTTTTTCTGCTTAGAAACTGAAGTTTTCCACCTTGAATAAGAATTTGTCAGTCAGCTGAAATAGAATTGCCAGCTGAGGAAGTTCAGCACAAATTCAAACATTTATCTTGGTGTTGAAGTTACAAGAGCCCAGAACAGAGATGGTTCTTGGTTTCCTACAGAGTGTCATTTGTGTAAAAGAAAACTTATCCTTAATTTGTTGTACAGTATATCACTCTGCAGTAACGCAGTGGACGTGCCCTGAATTAGTTTTGCCCAGGTAGGGTACCAAGCTTGCAAAATGATTTAGCCCTCGATGTGAGCTTGCAAAGGGTTGAAAAAAAAGTCCTGCGATTTTTGCAAAGGAGGGGACAGAACATTTGAGGGCAATGTTTGTCTGTTTCTCTTTGACTGTGTTTCTGTTCCTGCATAAGCTGTATTATTATGTATTTGTATGTATCTGAATAAAACATTGCATGAAGTATATATTGTGCATTATACATATGTGTAACAAGTGTTTTTAAACCATTTTCTAGTGTTGATGGCTATTGGTTGTAAAAACTGTAACTTGAATAGTGTGATTATTACATGTATTAACCTTTGTTTTTCTTGTTTCTGTAAAAATGTTTGTTACTCCCAGTGTACAGAAATAATTCGGGAGGGGTGTTAGGGTTCTTGTGTTGCCCTGGCAAATTATCTCTGTACAAAGCACAGCCTTCTCATGGTGACGTGAAGTGCAGGTGCAAGATTACAACAATCACGTGTACTTTGTTTTGACTAGGTTCTGGATCTTCCCATGAGAACAGATATCCTCCTGATTTCCTTCTGTGAGAAGCCTTGCTCAGGCCCCCCTGAGCAAGGAAAAGGGGGGAAACTCAGTGCGTAGATGCAGCACTGCCATCCAATAGCAGGTCATGCTATGTGCTTTAGGCCTTATGCTTTGAGGCCTAGTGTGTGTAACAGCTAACTTCCAGCCAATCAGAAAGCTAGAAGAACTGAATATACAACCATGCAAAATGGTGTTCTATGTCTTCTTGATTTCTAGTGTTTTTTAGCCATGTAGTTCTTCACGTGTTCACTTCCCGTGGACTGGGCAGAGTGAGCTATGCCTGGCTTTGGGTATAGGCCATGGCAGGAACTCTGGCCCTGGGATCAATACACGGAACTCTGCTTATAAATTTGTTTTGTTTTTCAGTTTTTACAATGATGTATCCTGTATATTCATCTTTTTCATTGTTGCGATAATGTGATTGTATCTGCATTATTGCCCTATGCTAAACAGTAAACACTGTTAGCCCTAACAAGCTGCATTCTTGTCCGTTTATTCTCAAGCCTCGGTTTTTCCCCTTTAAACCAGCATATACCCCATCAATTATTGCCTTATGCTACAAGTAAAATACTTTTAGCCCTAAAAGCTGCACTCGTCTGTTTATTCTCAAGCCTCGAGTTTTTTTCCCTTTAAGCCAGCGTACATCCCATCAGAATGATGTCAGACTATAGATCCTTCCATGTGTGCACTGACTGGCAGCAATGCTGCAAGGTCTTTTCTAGCTTTGCTGGGGTTTCTAGGAATTGAATGTACTTTTACTGTATTGTATTGCATTTTTGCATGGAGAACCCAACTTCGATTCTGAGCTACAGTTATGTTGGGAGTGACACTACAATTCCCAGAACTCCTGAGTAGAGAAGATTCTCCTACAGCTGGTAACACATTTAGCCTTCCATTGCCAATGCTCTTTTGGAAGTAACATGTTCTACATTGTAGTGGGATTCTGGGTATTTGGACGAACAGTAAGAAAACAGCCTTAAATGGCTTGATCTCCAATTAACATATGTGACATAGATCAGTGTAACCAATATTAAATTCTCTTAAAGGAGCTGGATGACGTGTCTTTCTGGTGTTACTGGAAAGGCAATCTAAGATGTTGACATCTCTGTCTAAGTATGCAATATTCCCAAACAGATTTTTACAATGTATAAATTTTATAGGAATGCATAAAAATGCAATGCAGTTTATTATGGTCCAATTTATTTCAAGTCAAAGAATCTCATCCATACAAATTCACAAGTTTACCTTATGTCCAAGCAAAGGAATAAATCCATCCATTATATACAGTATATTAAAAAATAGGATAGCTCCATATTATAAAACATAGAGATATTTTTATAAAAATTACATTAACTACATATAAATTAAAAATTATTACCATTGCATGTGATTGTCTCATAAAATGGAATTAAGAAACTGTCCTTATTCAGTAACTGATCCTTAGCAGAAAGGGCTGAACTACGTTTTTTTTCATTTCTAAATTACATAAAAAGCATCTCTCATTAGAGGCACCATTTCTAAGGTGCAATGAGCTCAAGTAACTGGTGAATCATAAAATACCTCTAATTTGAAAAGCTAAAAAAGCTTGGCAATATGTATATGTCAATCTTACCTAAATATACGTTATAGAAGGAGCAAGAAAGAGAAATCACATACTTTTTTAAAAAATTAGCTAAAATAGCTAAAGGAAAAGCAACTTCTCCTCACTGAAAGGCATTTAGTTCTGTATTGTATAGCATCACAAGGGTAACTAAAGTTATTGCTCTGGAAAGAAAGAGAAATTTGGAATTATTCTCCTATTATCTATAAGTCAGGGTCAATGATCTAAAGGCACATTATACAATAATAGTCTGAAAAGCAACAGAAGGAAGGAAGGAAGGAAGGAAGGAAGGAAGGAAGGAAGGAAGGGCTTAATTTAATTATAAATGAATTAAGAATGAACCAGAAATGAGCCTGGGAAGACAAGCATTACAATGATTATCTTGAAACCATTATTTGCATTAAAAAGAGGACTCCACATACAAGCTTTCTTTACATTAATCGAGGAGTTGTGTTTGTGCATAGTATACCAATGTTTCATATTATTCTTTTCAGAATTATATTCTGCTAAGGTTGACATTTTATATTATACTGTATCATTACTCACTGGACTGTACCTTATTCATGACCTATAAATGGAAAACTTCAGCTAGGATGTTTTTTTTAGCCTTGTATTCAAAAATAATGACAGAGAACCTCCTTCCTTGGTTACCAGAGTATATTCAGAAGATATGAAACAACACCTCCAGCTCTCTATGTGTTAATTCCATTGACAACAGAATGAAATGCTCAATATTAGTTATCCCTAATGCATACTTTGAACTGCAAGAACCCTGTTCTGAATGCATACAGTATGTAGTCACATTTGATACATGTTTGCCTTCAGCAAATAGCAGGCGTATTTCTCTGTTTAGCTGATTTACTTTATTGGAGTTTTTTACATTTTTAAAAAATTAGTTTATATTCCGTACTGCCTGACAAAAAGTTGCTGGGTGAAGTTCCTTGTGCCCCAGGGACTCGCCGGTCTCCCTGGTCCTAATGCAACTCCGTAACTCCTACAACATGCAGGCTGTTCTACAATATTCACTGTATAATGTTTTAAGTTCTATTTGTATTTGTACATATAGCTGTGCCAAAAGAAACAGCATTTTGCACACAGCATTTTGCACACTTTTGAAAATTAGCCTCTTGCTTCCTGGATTGATGCTATTTGATTTGCTTCTTGCATGCAAATACAAGTGAAAATGTACCTTACTAAGACACTAGATGTTCCTTCTGCAACAATCATCATTCTGAACTAATACTGCTCATGTCTGAAGGTCATCATGAGATACGACTGTCTCCTAGCCTTTCTCTTATCAATTATTTTACTGGTTTATAGCCAAGCCATTAAGAACAAGTAGCAAATTTTGCCCATGTTATTAGATTAATTGTTGCAAGATATTGAAAAGGAGACTTTACTGATGACTAAAAAAAAAACTTGCCTGATAACTACTTTTTAAAATTTACTATGGACATTAAGAAGATTAAAACACATCTTTAAAATAATTCAACTTGAATATAATTTTTTGATATACAAGGTCCTTTATACTTTTTGAATTAGTATTTATACAGTACATACACAGAAATCCTAGATTCAATGTTATATAAAATGGCTTCTTTTGCTTGAACTATAATATTTAATGTATATCTTTAGCACGGACTAAATTTAGTGGGATGTTTCTGACCTCAGAACAAGTTTCTAATGAAATCCATAAGCACTGTTAGAATCATCTTTTGTAAGCCTTTATTCCTATGCCCATGTTTTAAAAGATCAGAAGGCATCACTTTAAAACATTACAAAACCTGTATTATCTTCTACCATGCATGTTCTCTTGGGGTTAGCACCCATTGGTAAGTGAAAGACTAACCATAAATACAACCCTGCAAATCACACGAAGTTATAACTTAGAGAATGGTTGGGTTGGCACATCACACTAAACCATTGTTTACATGATCATGAGTTGCTAATTAAGCTATAGTGTACTGTCAGAGTGCGCACTGTGGAGCGGCCTGCTCCTTTTTCCAAGACACCAGTGATCCACGTTCTATGCAGTAAATAGACACTCAAGCAGAGATTAGATAAAATAGCCTATTTGCTTTATATACATACGTAGTCCAAATACATCCAACAGCAGTAACAAATGATACAGCAATACAGCGATGAGAAGTCTCAACAGCAACGAGAAGAAAGACCACCAGACTTCTCTGCTTATATACATAAACTGACCAATCACATTATAGGTCACTCTCATCATCTGCCACACCCAACTAAACTATTAGCACCTGTAGTATGAGTCATACACTGCTACAACATCCCTACAACAATGGTTGCTAATTGGGTGACTTGCAGAATAATTCCCCTCTCACCTACATATCAAGCCTCTCCAGTATAATTTATCTAACTGTAAATTCCTGGGTATATACAAACCCCAACATTGGAATGTTAATGTTAACACAATGTTAAGCCATTGGGATGTCTCCAGTGAAAAAGTGAAGATGGCAGCCACAATTGTGCAACTGAAGGCCCGTTCTTTTCATGTATGCTGCACGTTAAAAAAAAGGTAGGACTTCGATCATATGGTCGTGGCCACCATCTTCACTTTTTTGACAGCTCCTCCTCTGCGGATACCCTTGTAAGCTACAATAAAATAGATTTTACAAACCAAAAGGCTGGGTTCAACATGTTAACAGTCAAAACTAACAAATCGCATTCTGCTTAGCATAATGTGCAAACCTAGCCAACTGAGACTTATTCAATAAACCATGGATTAGGCAAACCATGGATCAGTGTGTGAACCCAATATAATCAGCCAATTAAAAAAAATATTTTACACAACTTATCTTCCATTACACTGGCAACTTACAAGAACATCTCTCTGAAAGTCAAGCTTTGAAATTAGCACCTGTCTATTTTTGTCTCTCAGGGATTATCCACCCAAGGGCTGACGAGAAAGAATTTTTTTTATTGCTTTCCTGACAGACACCTGATGCCAAGACTATCTCAGTTCCTTTTGTGTAAGTGAGAAGAAAGTGAACAAGACAGAGTGTCTTGAATGAACACTTAACAGAGGGGGAAAAACATTTCACAAGGACATTTCCACCTGTGTATCAGGAAGCTGTGGGTGAGAGAGAGAGAGAAAGACCTGGATGGTGTGTTAAAGCACTATCAGGAACAGTCACATTCAACTTAGTTATTTTGCTCTTCTAAAATCATTATTTCATAAGTGCCTTTGACTAATGTCTGATATGTGGCCAGGAACTAGGGAGTGACTGTGCTGCTGATTGCTTCCCCATTTTACCAGATACTACATCAGAAACAATAGAGCATTGAGCCAGGCAATATTCCTATCACGATTAGCTGGCTGATACAAATTTACTGCACTATGCAATTTGAAGAATTATTTCCATCTAGTTATTTACAATATTGATATGTGCCCAGCCCCAAAAGTATGTACTGTAGTTGGTAGTTGACAGGAGTCACTGACAGTGAAAATAAAAGCCAAAGAAATCTAGCCACATACATGAAAGTAAGAGAAGGGCCACAATTTACTGAACAAACCGTAAGGCAGGGCTTTCCAAAGTTTTTTCCGCGGCGACATACCAACCGGCGTTGGTGTGTCAACGCGGGAAAAACCGGAAGTGCGGCAGCGCGCAAAAACCCGGAAGCGCTGCTGCTGCTTTCGGGTTTTGCGCGCTGCAGTTGGTGTGTCGCCACAGGAAAACCTGGAAGCGCTGATGATGATCAGCGCTTCCGGGTTGTGTCGCGACACACCAGACTGTGTGTGGCGACACACAATTTGGAAAGCTCTGCCATAAGGGCTTGATAATCCATCAGCTTTGCCATGACAGATAGATTCATGCTCATGCAAAAATAAATAGGAAAAGATGTACATTCTAATATAGTGAACTAGATGCATCCATTTCAGGATATTGACAGGCAGTGGACCTCCAAGCTCTCAGAGACCAAAAGTCACAGATAGGGCAATTCTGGACATGCACAGCATATCCTCTACTACTGAGTGATAGCCCTTCCCTAGATGGATTGATTTATTAACATAATTTCTTTACTACCCCAATCAAATAACTTGGGGTGGTCCAGCAGTGTGATCTAATTGACACAGTCATCTGGATCTCGGCCACAGCTGAACAATTAAAGGGCAGTCAAGGAAAATGTAAGGAAGGAAAATGAAACTGAAAATAGGGCAACAGGTGACATCATAAAAAATGGGAGGTGTCTATATTCTCCTTTCTAGAAACTTAGTTAAGCTCGGTGAATTTAGCCCTATGAAATCAATTGGCTGAAAAGAGAGAATGTGTGAATGAAAGGTTAGGTGAGTATGGAGCAATGTGATTAGAAAGCAAGGGTGAGGGCTGAACGCTTGAAAAAAAATGGAGATGCTCATGAGGAGGAGGTCATTGTCTTAGCAATGGAGGAGAAAGAGGGCTTTGTCACAGCTCCCCTCAATTACCCAAAGAAAGAAAAGGTGACAAAAGCCACAGGAGGTTACATCAAGACAAGAATGTCAGGGCAATGTATGATAAAGAAATATAACCTTGCATTGAAAATATCAGGTTTTTCATCTGGTGTACTTTCTTCTGTCCATAATATTTGTATGATAGGTGCCACTGTAAATTTTATTCATTCATTCATTCATTCATTCATTCATTCATTCATTCATCAAATTTATCACCTGTAAATTGTCTTCTGGCTAGTTTATGTAATTTTTTGCAAGTGTTGTAAAAATCTGCGACATTCCCACTTCAGGGTTTTCAAAAGAATGACAAATCTGGTGGGATTCTCCCTTCCCTGATTTCAAGACAAACAGTTGATGCTTCCGGTCTATCACTTTGTCAATGTTCACACCAGTGAAATAATCATATAACAAGCTTCACATTGAAGTGTGTTTTTTTTTTGGTTTTTACCTATCATAGCTCTCCTATCAATGTGACATTATACATTGTAGGAATGGGCATTTGTTTGAATGTTTTCTTCACAAAAACGTATCTCTTCAGCCATTTTTGCCATCTGCCAGAGTAAGAGGCCCACTTAGCATTTAGTTTAAGTCAATGGCTGCCTTTGACACTGCAGAATGTAAACTGCCTTTGCAGCACCTACATGCAGTTTCCCTAGAGGTCCATGTTGTTCTCATTTGTCTTCTATGCAGACAAAATATTAAAGCAGAAGGCAACTAAATTGCAAGTTGTATAAGCCTTGCCATTTGGCAATTGGCAATCTTAGTGTATATAGTTCTACACAACCACAAAGACTCCAAAAAAGTCTTCTTTCTGGCTACCAATGCATTATCAAATAGCCATCCAGCAGATTTATTGGGGTAGTCAAGATCTTAATGATATCTGCTCTGGAAACTCAGTGTTGGAGTTTGGTGTGACCACCCAGTCACAAATACTATTTTTGTGGCAATGTGCTTGAGGTGCTGTTTGTGCAGCTGCAAATGTTTTTGGAAGGCACAGATCATCTTGACGTTTTTCATTCAGAATGCGAGTCTGGTTTTGGTACAAATCAGCCATGGTCAACCTTAGGGATGACATTCTGTGGTAGAAAGAGAGTAGGAGTGCATCTCTGTTGATCATGTTGGCCTCTCTCGATTACTTTTAGTATCATCAATCACAATATTCTCCTGGACCATCATCTGCAAGTAACCATTTTATAATAGTCCCACTCCTACTCCAGGGTTGGTCTCAGAAGAATACTGGGTCACTTTGCATCTGTACCTTGATAGCTATGCTTCCGAGTACCAGAAGACCGGATTTTTCCCCAGCGGGATTTGATATCTATATTAAAACTCTGGGTGGCCTAAAATTTTCAAGCTAGATTTCTCTGCTCTCTCCCTAAAATGTATGTGAGCGCGGATGCATCTTTAAGCACTTGGAAATCTCTCTCTTCACCCAAGTGTTTCATATAGGAATGCTTTACAAATGACTTTTGTTTTGTTTTTCTTCTCCTTATTTTTATTTATTTATTTATTTATTATTTATTTATTATTCAAATTTATTCCCCGCCCATCTCCCATGCAAGGGACTCTTTTTAATGGAATTGATATGTTATAATGGGAAGCAGTATATAATAACAGTAACAACAACAATCCATACAGCTCCCATCCTGATGATGTTCTGAAATTCTCAGAAGACCTGGCTGTTCTCCCAGGCCTGGGGCTAAGGTGGGAGTTCATTGTTTTTGTTCTATTGTATATTTCCTGGACATGCATGGTTCTTTTCCCCCTTGGTTTTAGGGTTCCTTCTTATTTTAATTGTAAGCCACCTAGAGATGTCTAGAGTCAGGCAGCCTCTAAATCAAAATAAATAAATCTAAACAAACCATATTGCCTTGTTGTTGGTACATAAAGATTAGGGGAAACCTCTGACCACAGCATTTAACAAAGTCTACTTCAAATTGGATTAGATGAAAGCTTGCTCAGTTGGATTTGAGCTCAATCCAGCGAAGGTTTCGTGGCTCTCACTGACTAATACAAGAAGGTCATGCATAGCTGTAACTTATTCTTTTTCAACAGAATGGAACAAAAATTGTAGGGACAACGGATAACATGAAGATGTTCTCAGTTTTAGAAGAGTAGCTGCAGATAATATTGAGCAGAGTGGGGACAATCCAGATCTTGGGAGAAATCCCATTAAAATGAAAAGAAAACAATGAATCTGCTTTTACAGGCGGCATCTTCCTTTCAACAGTGCCACAAAGAACCAAAGCACATCCCACGTTTCTTAGTTCAAGATCGGTTGCTTCTTAGGGATTCACTCTTAGCTTGTACAGCGACAGATTCAATCCAGATCATTCAATTCGGAATTGTTATTTAGTGTTTCACGAAATGTAAATGCAAAAAGACAAAAAACAAAACATAAACAGCAGACCAGAGCCCAGTTAAAAGGAATGAGAAGAGTTTTGTAAACCATTGAGTTTCATTGGCTAGATCTGAGTCAAATACAGTTCTAAAAAGCCATGGATTCACTAGCCAATTTTATGCAAATTATCCTACCACAGATGAGCAGAGAATATCAAGTGGAGGGAAGAAAGAGAGTCGGTGGCGCAGAAGCACTGCTAAGTTTAAATCCCTGACACGATGGACCTTGTGCTCCCAGTACAAAAGTTGAAACGTTATGAAAGAAAACAAATTCGCCAGATGCCGGACTGAGGCGCATTTCGCCACGTTTTAAGGGTCTGTCAAAAGGCAAATCACACATGGGTGTAATCTCTGACTGGGCTATTACAATTGGAACCTGGACCCCAGAAAGGTCAGGGGACGTATTCATGCCAGCAAGCAGGCAGAATGGTGATCTTTATTAATTAATGGCCTCTGGAATATCCTCCAGGGCAGCATTTCTCCACCTTGGCAGCTTTCAAATGTGTGGACTCCAACTCCCAGAATTCCCCACCCCAGCCATCAAGTCCACACATCTCAAAGGTGCTGAGGTGGAGAAATACGGCTCTAGGACAGGGGTCCCCAAACGCCGGGCCACGGACCACGAACGGTCCGTGGCCTGTTAGGAACCAGGCCACACATGAGGTGAGTGGTGGGCAAGCAAGCGAAGCTTCATCTGTATTTACAGCCACTCCCCATCGCTCGCATTACTGCCTGAGCTCTGCCTCCTGTCAGATCAGCGGCGGCATTAGATTCTCATAGGAGCGCGAACCCTACTGTAAACTGTGCATACGAGGGATCTAGGTTGCACGCTCCTTATGAGAAGTCAGGATCCAACACTTATTTTAGTCCGCGCGTGACCTGCCCATTATTTTACTTACCACTTCCGATGGTTTCATCCCAAAACCACCACCACCACCACCACCCTGTCTGTGGAAAAATTGTCTTCCACGAAACCAGTCCCTGGTGCCAAAAAGGTTGGGGATCGCTGCTCTAGGATACAGAGGAATGCAACCATAATGTTCACCTCTAAAGTGAAAAGTGAGCAACCTCCCGGTACTGTTTTCTGCACAATGTAATGTTATAGTTGTGTAGCTGGAAGAAAGCTACTTGTGAAAAGTTTCTCATATTGCTTTTGTGAATTATTTATCCTGAGATCCTGAAATGTTCCTTTTCATTCTGAAGAACCTTTTCACAAATCTATCCTTTCTTATAGAGATCTGGTCTACCCCTTCCCTCCTGGGTTTCAGGAGAACAAATAAAACTTGGGTTTTCTGTCTGGCCCAGAAGGAAGGCTTGTTGTGAATGTTGGGATGCATTTTGGACACATGATTTTGTAGCTTTTCCTGTGTCCCTTACAATGCTGTTGGGATGTTTCATTATTCCTTTGGATGGTTTCATTTATTTTTTATTTGAGGTGTTCTTTTACCTTATGTTTTTTACTGTTATCTACTCAGAGTGTTTGGGAATGAATACTACACCAATATAGTAAGCATATAAACAAACAAATGAATAAGAGACCATGAGACAAATGAAAGACCATTTTAGGTTCGGCAAATATCTTCCAGAATGATGGGCCTTTTGAAGGCAGAACTTTTTGCTAGGTATGTTATCTTCATTTGGCACCAATTTTACATTCAACAGAGTAAAATTTTATGCTTCCATACTTTTAATGGCATTTGATTGCTTTATTTTACAGTTTGGTCTCTCTTTTAATTGGCTCAGAAGTCTTATAGTTTCATTCATTACTGTTATTACTGAGTTGTTGGGGTTTTTTTTGTGTTGTTTTGTTTTGTCACTTTAAAAATGCATTAATTTATTGCTTAATGTTCTTGCTTCTTAGCCACCTGCAGGTAATTTGAAAGAAGCAGGAATACCCATTGCCAAAATAAAATGATTACACTGTATTTATTTGTCAATTTATGGCTCACATCTGGTTAGATTTTCCACTTCTTGGATGTCAGTGGCAGTGTGAATATATCACAAATAGTCACATTTAACAAGCTTGAGTCCCAATAAAATTGCAAACATCAAATGGCTTAAATTTCAAATTGTTAGGGATCAGGCAGAATCTTTATACAAGCATCTCAATGGCCAAATCTTAAAGAAGCATACACAAAGAAATTCACAGCTACAGAAACTCAGTTTGTTCTGCTAAATTCAACGTATCTCTCATGAATTCTGTTACTATTCCGTAACACAGAAGTTCATACCAGTGTTGAGATTTCTTAGGAGACTTTTACCCAGTAATGTAACTTAAACTTTTAATTGGAGGGGAAGGAGAAAACCCAAGTCTATCAAATGTGGCTTCAATTAGTTTCTAATATTTCCAATCTTAATTTAATTTAATTAATTAATTAATTAATTTTCTATCCCGCCTTTATTATTTTTATAAATAACTCAAGGCAGCCAACATAGCTAATACGCCTTCCTCCTCCTCTTTTCCCCACAACAACAACCCTGTGAGGTGAGTTGCGCTGAGAGAGAGTGACTGGCCCAAGGTCACCCAGCCGGCTTTCATGCCTAAGGCGGGACTAGAACTCTCAGTCTCCTGGTTTCCCATTGGCTCCTTCCTAGGGCTGAGAGACAGGGACTGGCCCAAGGTCACCCAGCCGGCTTTCATGCCTAATGTCATGTTTCCATATCAGTTTTCTTCCAACGCAAACATTTTGTGTCCACTTGTCTTAATATAAGTATTTTTGTTAGCCACTGTGTGTTTTAGTGTGTCCCATGTGTGCACTTTCTCCACTGTCGTGGAGATGGGCGGTCATAAATTCAAATAATAAATAAATATGTATAGTCGAATGCTTTCACGGCCAGAATCCGATTGTTGTTGTGGGTTTTCCGGGCTGCGTGGCCGTGTTATGGCAGTTTTGGTTCCTAACGTTTCACCAGTCGCTGTGGCTGGCATCTTCAGAGGACAGGAGCACAGCTAGAAGATTCTCTCTGTGCCCAAGTGGAGGGTGTGTCTTCCTGCTGGTGTTACAAGCTGATTGGTTCTGATATTGGTGATTCTTTGCCTATTATTATAGGAAGGATAGAAAACTTGGCACCCTCCTATAGCTCCCATAATTCCTGGAACTGGCATGGCCGATGACAGTTAAGTAGTATCAGTTTACTTATCTTTGCTTTAAATAGTGACAGTAAGTGACCTTGATGATACAACATACTATCTTAATCACAAAAGAAGGGTACTGCGAATATGTGAGCTTTTAAAAATTGCCTTAATGGAAATGGCACTGCAGCCTGACATACAACAGAGTGGAATTTATTCCTAAACACAAATGCCACCATGGAAAACTAGATGGTTGCTTCTGTGTCACCACCTGACACCCTACCAGATAGACTAGACAGGAAACACAACCAGATAAGCTAATTCTACTTTACTTTAAAGCTACAGTAACAGAATCTTGCAAGTCTGAAAGTACAATTCTCTCACCATCTCCTTTAGAGCCCAAGAAACTAGGGAGGGTCCCTTCTGAGCCTCTTGCCCTGTTCACTATCCAGCTGCGGACTATGCTGCCTGTTATCTGACCGTTCCCTAGGCAGCATCTCTTTGCTCCATCTCCCAAGGTCATTCCCACATACCGTTACATCACCAATCTGCAATTGCAGCACATGAATCTACAAATTCTTAGCTTGGTGATAGCTGCATGTTATGCTCCATTGAATGGAGGTAATAGAAGAACCAGAAATGAGTTTTGGGGAAAATTATGCAATATTCTGGATATTATTGGGCAGGGGTGGGGGGAGAGTATTCTATTAGATGACAAGAATGGATGAATGGGAACAAGACGAGCATACAGGAAAAAATGACTGGGGCATTTGGAGACAAATACATGATGTAAACATAAGGCTATTAATGCATACACACTGAAAGAAAATTTAATTGGGAAAATATGATTGATGTGATTGTTTATGATGAAAGGTGGAGAGAATTAGTAAAGGATACAAAAGAGGTAAGAGTTTCTGAATGTGGAAGGAGCCATTATTTGGTAGTATCAAATGTGGATCTTGGGGGAAAATGTTCATGAAGGAAAGGTAAGAAGTGAAAGAAACTAGAAAGGACACAACAATTTATTTATTTATTTATTTATTTATTTATTTATTTATTTATTTATCGTATTTATACCCCGCCTATCCCCTCCCTATCGGAGGACTCTAGGCGGCTTACAACACTGCAATTCATATATATTTATACATTCATATTAACAACGTTTTTACCGCGCGCTCAGGGAAGGGGTAAGGGGACCGACTCTTTTTTCCGTGGGTATTGGACTACATGTCCCAGAATCAATGCATTCACTCTTTCTAGAACATAATAAATGAGTCCCAGTGTAAGTTCAAATTAGCTGTGATGGGCAGGGGTCAAGGGAACAGGTGGTACAGCAACCTGCCACAAGCCTCCCGTCCACAGCCTTGGGTCACAAAAACTGAGAGTGGTCTCATAAAATTTTACAAGACAGTGCATGGGACCCCTGCATTGGAACCAAATATCAGCCTTTTGATCTTGATGAATGTTATCTTCAGAGTGTGGTTACTGCAGTCCTCTGAGAATTGTAGAACTATGTTTCATAGGATAGATATCATTAAACACTGTACAACTCAAAACACCTCTAACAATCTTTGCTGCCTTCATTTCCATGCAGACCACTGGAACAGTGCAGTGCAAACACATGTACTGTATTTCATCTGAATTGTTCTGTATGAAAGCTGCATGGAACTGTGAGTGGATTTTGTGGGTGTCAGGCTGAAAACTGCAAAAATACCATCCTTGTTAAACAAGTCTAAGGGTGGCTCAGCGGGTAAGACTCCAGGCTTGTCGATCGGAAGATCGCAAGTTCGGAGGTTCAAATCCCTAGCCCTGCGTGCGGAGTGAGCTCCTGCACTAGCTCCAGCTCTTGCCAACCTAGCAATTCGAAAGCATGCAAATGCAAGTAGATGAATAGGTACCACTTCGGTGGGTAGGTAACAGCGTTCCACAAGCGTTGTGCGGCCACATGACCGTGGAAGCATCTTCGGACAACGCTGGCTCTTCGGCTAACAAACGGAGATGAGCACCGGCCCCTAGAGTCGGACACGACTGCACAAATGTGCGGGGCGAACCTTTACCTTTTTAAGGGGCATTGGTGCAATAGAGAGAAGCACTTTCAAGTCAAGCACAAAACCTGAGTGGCTGCTTTCAGAATTATCTAGAACAGGGTTTCTCAACCAGGGTTCCATGGAACCCTAGGGTTCCATGAGAGGTCACTAGGGGTTCCCTGGGAGATCACAATTTATTTAAAAAACTATTTCAAATTCGGGCAACTTCACATTAAAGAAGTTTCATTCTTTATTTTCAGTTTAAGAATAATGTTAATGTATATATATACAGTATACAGGCCTACCCATGAAACGAATATAATAATTTTGTAACTTCTGGCCTATATTTGAGCCTGAATATGCACGGGTTCCCCGAGGCCTGAAAAATATTTCAAGGGTTCCTCCAGGGTCAAAAGGTCGAGAAAGGCTGGCCTAGAATGTAGGAAATACAGGGGGGGAAAATGAGGATATTTAGACCAAGATAATGTTCACTCCTATCCCTCATTTTCATTACTGCACTAATGCTTCCCTTCTGCCTTACATACACGTATACTTATTTGAACTATTTTTATTACTGTGTTACATATTTAAAATAAAAAATGATCTAGTTCAAGCATATTTCCCTGTTGAAATCAGACTTGCCCTCTCCCTGTTATCCTTTAGGAAGATGCTCAAAAGTGAGCATTTCTAGACTGAGGCAACACCATTTAGGCTGAATGTGTTGAGTTCATTCGCAGTGTTGACTCAAGTACAGTAGGCTGTGTGCCATAAATTGGTGTTACTATGATTATTATTTTTCTCAACTTATCACAGATATTTACTGTTATAATTACTTGTTAACTGCAAGGAGTCTCAAAAGAATTATGACAGTATACAAGAGGAATGAATGAATGACTAGATAAATAAATGTCAGCAAAATTGCTAACCAAGAGAGAAGTAGACAAGAAAAGGAGGGGTGCCAAAGAATGCAAGCAAACTTCAAAAACTTCCCCAAAATTATAAACAAATCAAACGCAAAAGTCACTTGTTTGTTTGTAATTAGAGATGTGCTTTGCAGAGCATATTGGCAGACAAAAACAGCCAGGGGCATCCGCAGAGGGATCAAAAAACTCAAGATGATGGTTGTGGCACCAGCCCTTTTTTGCATGCTGTTGAAGACAACCCTTTCAACCCTTTCCTATGTTATTTGTTTCAAGTCATCTCTATTTCCTGCTATTAATCGCAGGATTTTAAATTAAAACAAGATGCTAACAGAAAGCTAATTAACTGCACACAGAAGCTGACCAATCTTCATGTCCCATTCTTATATCCTGAGCAGAATGAAAATGGAAAGACCTGTTCATCTTGTTTTGAAATACCCTCTCCTGTCCATGAAAATACCGTCAGGAACTAAATATCATTGTAGCGAGATTAATCTTATTCTATTTCCCCCATAGACAAATGCAATCAAACAGGGCATGATTTGAAACCTTTTATACCTTGTCTCAGGCATCTG
The DNA here is from genome assembly GCA_023362775.1 of Charina bottae. Taxonomy (NCBI): domain Eukaryota; kingdom Metazoa; phylum Chordata; class Lepidosauria; order Squamata; family Charinaidae; genus Charina; species Charina bottae. The sequence goes on from JALMGJ010000002.1 coordinate 45,034,752, forward strand.
GAGACAGATCTGCCACAACCTCTCTGCTATCAGAAAGAAAGTGAAAAAGACAGACAGCACTTCAAATAAATCAATTCCGCTTATTAGCTCTTTTCATTTGTCTATATTTTCAGAAGCAGTGGGAGTGCTGGAAGCAAACCAAAGGTGATTTGTTTGGTAATTATACTGCTTTCTTAACTACTTCAAACTCAGCTTAGATCTACACTGATCGATGGACTTGTGCAACATCCACAACATAGTTTAAAAATCAAGTACAAAAACATTTACAAACAACAGTTTCAGCCCCATTGCATGAATTGGATAAAATAATTCATTTTACCAAGTAAAAATAGGCCTGTCATTTCAGGCAAATTGCCTGGGTTGAAAAAACCTCACCAGTGTGAAGACACTAAATACTGACAGATTAAACTTTTTAAAGCAAAAAACAGGGTGCTTTCCCCCAAGTATTCAATGTACAACTTTGTGTTGCAGTGTATTTATTGTTTATAGGGGTTGCTTCCTCTTTCTGTTGTTGGCTTAGCAGAAAGTCGTCCCTAAACAATTTAAGTCATTCACAGAGCATATTGTAAACATGAAGAAGTTACAATGAGTATAGCTGTTTTGGTTTGACCACATAATATACAGCTAAGCCAATTCCGAGTAAGAGAAGGCAACTCAGTATTTATTTATTTATTTGATTATTTATTTCTTATTTATTTATTAATCAAACTTATATCACCGCCCATCTCCCCCCACTGGAGGGACTCTGGGTGGTTTACAAGATAATAAAACAAGAGACATAAAATATACATACAATATAAAAATACTAGGTTATAAAACAAGATTAAAATCCAAGAATAGTAAAAAATAGTATTCCTTATGAATAGCTGTCAAGTAGGGAACCATACCACCAATATCTTCGTCCCTCTCCAACACCCTCATCAAATCACTAACAGACACACATAATTCTCAAGAGCGGGCTTCCAATTGAATTTTAACAACCTCCACAAATACTGGCCCTAAAATTTACTTCACTTATATTATCTTCCAAATGTTATAATCAATCTAGTCATCTAGCCATCAAATAATCTAGCACTATAATCGATCTAGTCATCTAGCCATCAAATAATCTAGCACTATAATCGATCTAGTCATCTAGCCATCAAATAATCTAGCACTATAATCGATCTAGTCATCTAGCCATCAAATAATCTAGCACTATAATCGATCTAGTCATCTAGCCATCAAATAATCTAGCACTATAATCGATCTAGTCATCTAGCCATCAAATAATCTAGCACTATAATCGATCTAGTCATCTAGCCATCAAATAATCTAGCACCATCAAAGCCCAGAAAAATCCTGTAGAGCACCAGGACAATGCTCAGGAACGTTCCCTATTATTTATTTATAGAAATAATATAGAAATAATATATTAGGTTTTTTTCTTATTTTTTTTAATTGTTCTATTGCTCTTTTTGTTGTTTTATATTTGTTTCCATTGTTAGTAAGCTGCCCAGAGTCATTTATATGAGGTGGGCAGCTATTATAAATTTGAATAATAAATAAAAAGTAAATGTTAATAGTCAATGGGGGCTGTAAGGGCCTGGATGGGGAACAACAGGCTTCAACTGAACCCTGGTAAGACGGAGTGGCTATGGATTGATGGCCTCTCGATTTGGGTGGCACTGCCCCATTCAGATTCAGTGCGAAACTTGGGGGTCCTCCTGGACTCGCGACTCCTGCTTGAGGAGCAGGTGGCAGTCATGGCCAGGAGGGCCTTTGCACAGCTTCGGGTTGTTTACCAGTTGCGCCCATTCCTGGATCAAGAGGCCCTCCGAACAGTCACTCATGCCCTTGTCATCTCCCATATAGATTATTGCAATGCGCTCTACATGGGGCTACCCTTGAAGAGTATCCGGAAGCTTTAGCTGGTCCAGAATGCAGCTGCACGAGTAGTCATGGGTGCTATAAGATCAGCACATGTAACACCGCTGCTCCGTGAGCTGCATTGGGTACCAGTTTGCTTCCAGGTCCAATTCAAGTTGTTGGTTATCACCTTTAAAGCCCTACATGGCATGGGACCTGGGCACTTGAGGGACCGTCTCATTCTGATTACATCTACCCGCCCCACCCGGTCATGCAGGGAGGGCATGCTTCGGACCCCATCAACAAAAGAATTCCATCTAGCGGGGTCCAGGAGGCGTGCCTTCTCTGCGATAGCACCCGCCCTGTGGAATATCTTGCCCCCAGAGGTGAGGCGGGCACCCTCGCTCCTGGCCTTCAGGAAGTCTTTAAAGACCTGGTTCTGCCGCCTTGCCTGGAACGAAGGAAATAATAGTTCCTCCTGGGGGTGGTTAGCTTAGTAATATCCTCCTTTTAAGAACATACCATCTCTTGGATTTTTTATTTATTTTATAGCAGATTTTAGATGTATAGGTTTTTAACTTTTTATAATATGATTGTAAACTGCCCAGAGTCTACCATGGTAGAGATGGGCGGTGATAAATCCAAATAATAAATAAATAAAATGTTCATCTGCCATCCAGTCTACCCAATCGTTTTTTTCACCCTTTGTTTAAAAAATTACTAATATCTACTATTAGTAACATTCCGTGTATTTGTCTTATATTTTTCTAGAATAATTAAAATCACAGTACTCAGGGTACATTGGAAATTTTATCATAAGGCATGAAAGTGAGCCATGATCCACCATGGAGACCTGTGCACCAAAAGTCATATTCAAAGAACATCGGAACTCTCTTCTTCTCATCTGTACTGGAATAAGGGAAGGGTGAAGAGAGAGGTTTACAAACTTTTGTGAACCCACCAGTTTTATTAGCTGAAGAGTGAAGGGAAAGGGAGGGGAGGGGCTCCACGCCATTTGGGTCTGTGTGCAGTGTCACAACACAGATAGAAAAGGGCCAGGGCTTGAACTGCAATGTCTTCTATCACTCTGACTCCCTTTAATCCCACCGCATCCCAAATGCTGCTGAGGGGAGGAGAGGGGAGGGACGAAGGGAAAAGAAATCTTAAGAAAAGAATTCAGAGACGAGTGAAGAGAAGTCAGGCAAATCGCTGCTGCGAGACAACATGCCAATTGCCGGTGGCATTTCAATAGATCAGGATAAGAAGAGTAAATGAATGGTTACTGAGACAGCGTAAAATGGCAGGTAATTAGTACACCCCCAATTCTCTCAGGTTAAACAAACTAGCACAGTGCACAGGAAAAGAGACAAAGGTAGAGATGTCTGTCTGTCTGTGTCTGTCTGTCTGTCTGTCTGTCTGTCTGTCTGTCTGCTATTCTATCTTTTGACTAGCAAGCACCAGGTATGATTACTTACAGAAGTCACAGGTTAATTTCAATCCGTGAGATTACATGCAATTTCCCAACAAGTCTTCAATGGGTTGGGTTGGGTGGGACGGAGGGGAAATTTATAATAAGCTCTAATCACCTTCCATCCTTCAGGTACAGGAAAAAAAGAATCATAGTAAATCACCCAGATATTAATCTTTGAATTATAAGTATTTGGTATGCATAGTAAAATATTTTCTAAGGAGCTTTACTAGGTGTTTTAATGAGCATAAATTGACGGGAATAGCTCCCTCTAGGCAAAATATGTCCTTATAAAAAAACAGGGATAAACCGGGGAAATAGCTAACAAATACCCAACACTTTTGGAAATTAAGACAAGAACAAATGCAAACTCAGCTATTACATCTCAAATGCAACATAAACAAAGGCAGGGAAATATGTTTCCCAAAGGCAATTGCTTATTTAGCAGTACCAGTAATTTCATTTCACATCTACAGTATTCTTTGGCTGTCAAGTAGTTTTCTTGCAAAAGTCACCTAAAACAATTCCAACTTTTAAATAGGCCAACAAAGTAAACTTGTAAAAATTAAGGGTTGAGTCTAGACAAAATTATAAAACTAGAATTCAATTGCTTTATAAAATGAAAAAAATCCCATTTATTTTAAGATGAACTAAATAAGGTACAACAGAGATATTAAGATCATTCCCCAAACATTTATCTTAGGGCTGGGCAGGCCTTTGGGTTGGTAAAGGTAAAGGTTCCCCCCGCACATTTGTGCAGTCGTGTCCGACTCTAGGGGCCGGTGCTCATCTCCGTTTGTTAGCCGAAGAGCCAGCGTTGTCCGAAGACGCTTCCACGGTCATGTGGCCGCACGACGTGTGCGGAACGCTGTTACCTTCCCACCAAAGTGGTACCTATTAATCTACTTGCATTTGCATGCTTTTGAATTGCTAGGTTGGCAAGAGCTGGAGCTAGTGCGGGAGCTCACTCCATCAGGCAGGGCTAGGGATTCGAACCTCCGAACTTGCGACCTTCCGGTCGACAAGCCTGGCGTCTTACCCGCTGAGCCACCATGCCCAATTTTGGATTCCCCCAAAATGCTTCCGAGAACGTGGGGGTGCAAACAAAGTACCTATCTACAACTGTTTAAAGCAGTTTCAAATGTTCACAGGATCACTGGCTGCTGTCCACAGCTTAGGAAAAAGTGCCCCCAGATGCTCCAAAGCACCGTTGAGAAAGTGAATGCAAAGCACTACCCGGCCCTAGTAATGGGTAGGAGAGAAAAATGCAGGAGCTAAATCTCCCCAATGTTGGTTAGAAATAACTGCATGGGCTTTTCCCAGCCACTCCCACCAGAAATGTGAATATTGACATTTTGGGGTAATTCTTTATCTCTGAACTTTTTAATATTTGAAAAGAAGGAAAAAAGCCAACTGGGTCTCTCAATCAGAGGTGGCTATCCCATCTTAAATTTTGCCATGGACTACTAAAGGACACTGACAATACTATGGATTTTAGAGCACTTAACAACAAACTTACAGGGGTGTGGTGGCGCAGCGGGTAAGACGCCAGGCTTGTCGATTGGAAGGTCGGAGGTTCGAATCCCTAGCCCTGCATGTGGAGTGAGCTCCTGCACTCGCCCCAGCTCTTGCCAACCTAGCAATTCGAAAGCATGCAAATGCAAGTAGATTAATAGGTACCACTTCGGTGGGAAGGTAACAGCGTGCCGCATGTGTCATGCCAGCCACATGACCGTGGAAGCATCTTTGGACAGCGCTGGCTCTTCGGCTAACAAACGGAGATGAGCACCGGCCCCTAGAGTCGGACACGACTGCACAAATGTGCAGGGGGAACCTTCACCTTACCTTAACAACAAACTTATTTTTGATGGCATACAGTTAACTGGATGGTGAATTAAGATGATAAGTAATTAGTATCTCTCTTCTAGTGGAATAATCATCACTTGGAGAATGGTTCCTCTTCCTGATTCACAGTGTCCAGCTCTGAAGCTCTGGGGCACAGGATTGGTGTGAAAGGAAGATGATTAGCACCATTTTTTGAAGTGCCACAAGACTCTTCATTGTTGATTTTCCTGTAACAGATTTACTCAGTTACCACAATATCTATCAGAATGAAAGATACAGCCCACCTTCTCTTAAGCTCTTTGAGCAGGTTATATTACATCATATCCTTGTGTACAGGATGTACATCACCCTGGGATTCAGGGGAATTTCTCTATATTTTTACAGTGTATATTCTGGGTGGTGTTTTTGCTTATATTGACCACCAGGAGGCAGTACATAACCAGTTTCATCCTATATTGGGACTTGTCAGCCATACATAGCCAGATCTTATCTATGGAGTTCAAACATCTACTGGGAATTGAACTCATGGACCCCTGCTAGTTAGTCAGCTATATATAGTACATTAGCTTGAGGAGCTATCCAATAACTGGCATTCAGTGGTGTTGCAGGAAGGAATATATAGAATCTATCAAAATAGTATATACAGTCCTCTTTCCCTTAAACTCTCTGAGCAGAGAGAGACAGTATTTTCACAGTTACCACAGGAGAGATTATGCTCTAGATTTCATGTAAGATTTCTGTTCAATGGCAACAATTACTGTATGTCTATATGTGTATATAATCTTCACTTCTCATAAAGCTTATCTAATCTCCCATTTTGTTGTTGTAGCATGCCAGGCCTTCCTGTCCTCCACTGTCTCCTGGCAGATCTTATAAACTGAGGATTTCTTGGCAGGCTACTTTAGTATAGTATAGTAGTATAGAACATTTTTATGTACAGTTATAACACAAGTACTCTGTGCCAGTAAAATTTCTGAGGAAATTTTGGAAGCCTCATTTACATTGGTCCAGAATGCGGCTGCGCGCGCAGTTATTGGTGCCCCTAGATCGGCCCATGTGACACCTCTGCTACGCCAGCTGCACTGGGTGCCAGTATGCTTCCGGGTGCAATTCAAGGTGTTGGTTTTGACCTTTAAAGCCCTACATGGCATGGGACCAGGGTATCTGAGGGACCGCCTCATCCCCATAACTTCAAACCGTCCCACTCGATTATGTAGAGAGGGCATGCTGCGGACCCCATTGTTAAGGGAGTTTCACTTGGCGGGGTCCAGAAGGCGGGCCTTCTCGGCAGTGGCGCCTGCCCTTTGGAACATTTTGCCCCCGGAGGTGAGGCAGGCCCCATCGCTGCTCTCCTTCCGGAAGAATTTAAAGAACTGGTTTTGCCGCCTCGCGTGGGACGGGAATAGGAATAGTTCCTCATGGGGATGGCTGGTGTCTTAGAACCCTTTTAAGATCATGTTTTGCCCTCTTGGATTTTCTATTTAACTTATAATGATAAGTAATTATATATTGTATTTTTATATTTTTATAGTAGAATTTTAATCTCTATGTTTGTAAACCACCCAGAGTCCCCTTTGGGGGAGATGGCGCGGTGATAAAAGTCCAATAGATAGATAGATAGATAGATAGATAGATAGATAGATAGATAGATAGATAGATAAATAGATAGATAAATAGATAAATAAATAAATAAATAAAATACATTGTTATGAAATACTTTGAGAAGTCTTTGAGAAGGTGCCAATTCAGAGTTAGCCTAAATCAACAATTAGTTGGGTTCTTGGTGTTCTCTGAGCTTGGTTGTTTTCCTGCAGATGTTTTTCTGACATCTACATTACTGAAATATCTATACTGACAAGGCAGCAATGATGGCCTTGCTAAAGAATTCATAACCTATGGTCCACCAAAGAAATAATAAATTGAAATAATAAATAAATAAATAAATAAATAAATAAATAAATAAATCCTATTAATTTTTCCTCCAGCAAAGGAGATCGTTACCTTGTCGTGGTGCTGGAGCTTGAGCACCTCAATGAAACCATGAGCTAAACCGTGAAGGGACACCCAAGACGGGAAGGTCGTGGCAGAGAGGTCAGACTAAATACGATCCCTGGGGAAGGTAATGGCAACCCACCCCAGTATTCTTGCCATGAAAACTAAATGGATCAGTACAACCAAAGATATGTTGGTATACCATCGGAAGATGGGACTCCCAGGTCGGAAGATGGTCAAAATGCTACTGGGGAGGAACGGAGGATACGTTCAATTAGCCCCAGATGTGATGACGCAGCTAGCTCAAAGCCGAAAGGACGGCTAGCGGCCGACGGTACTGGTGGTGAACGACGAATCCGATGTTCTAAAGATCAACACACCATAGGAACCTGGAATGTAAGATCTATGAGCCAGGGCAAATTGGATGTGGTTATTGGTGAGATGTCAAGATTAAATATAGACATTTTAGGTGTCAGTGAACTGAAATGGACTGGGATGGGCCACTTCACATCAGATGACCACCAGATCTACTACTGTGGACAAGAGGACCACAGAAGAAATGGAGTAGCCTTCATAATTAATAATAAAGTGGCTAAAGCAGTGCTTGGATACAATCCAAAAAACGATAGAATGATCTCAATTCGAATTCAGGGTAAGCCATTTAACATCACAGTGATCCAAATATACGCCCCAACCACAGATGCTGAAGAAGCAGAAGTAGATCAGTTCTATGAGGATCTGCAGCACCTACTAGATAATACAGCAAAAAGAGATGTTATTTTCATTACAGGAGACTGGAATGCTAAGGTGGGTAGTCAGACAACACCTGGAATTACAGGAAAGCATGGTCTGGGAGAACAAAATGAAGCAGGACATAGGCTGATAGAATTTTGCCAAGACAACTCACTGTGCATAACAAACACTCTCTTCCAACAACCTAAAAGACGACTTTATACATGGACTTCACCAGATGGTCGACACCAAAATCAGATTGACTACATCCTTTGCAGCCAAAGGTGGCGGACATCTATACAGTCGGTAAAAACAAGACCTGGAGCTGACTGTAGTTCAGATCACGAACTTCTTATTGCAAAATTTAGAATCAGACTAAAGAGAATAGGGAAGACCCACAGATCAGTTAGATATGAGCTCACTAATATTCCTAAGGAATATGCAGTGGAGGTGAAGAATAGATTTAAGGGACTAGATTTAGTAGATAGGGTCCCAGAAGAACTATGGACAGAAGTTCGCAACATTGTTCAGGAGGCGGCAACAAAAAACGTCCCAAAGAAAAAGAAAACCAAGAAGGCAAGATGGCTGTCTGCTGAAACACTGGAAGTAGCCCAAGAAATAAGGAAAGCAAAAGGCAACAGTGATAGGGGGAGATATGCCCAATTCAATGCAAAATTCCAGAGGTTAGCCAGAAGAGATAAGGAATTATTTTTAAACAAGCAATGTGCGGAAGTGGAAGAAGACAATAGAATAGGAAGGACAAGAGACCTCTTCCAGAAAATTAGAAACATCGGAGGTAAATTCCAGGCAAAAATGGGTATGATCAAAAACAAAGATGGTAAGGACCTAACAGAAGCAGAAGAGATCAAGAAAAGGTGGCAAGAATATACGGAAGATCTGTATAGGAAGGATAATAATATTGGAGATAGCTTTGACGGTGTGGTCAGTGAGTTAGAGCCAGACATCCTGAAGAGTGAGGTTGAATGGGCCTTAAGAAGCATTGCTAATAACAAGGCAGCAGGAGACGACGGTATCCCAGCTGAACTGTTTAAAATCTTGCAAGATGATGCTGTCAAGGTGATGCATGCCATATGCCAGCAAATTTGGAAAACACAAGAATGGCCATCAGATTGGAAAAAATCAACTTATATCCCCATACCAAAAAAGGGAAGCACTAAAGAATGTTCAAACTATCGAACAGTGGCACTTATTTCACATGCCAGTAAGGTAATGCTCAAGATCTTGCAGGGTAGACTCCAGCAATTCATGGAGCGAGAATTGCCAGATGTACAAGCTGGGTTTAGAAAAGGCAGAGGAACTAGAGACCAAATTGCCAATATCCGATGGATAATGGAGAAAGCCAGGGAATTTCAGAAAAACATCTATTTCTGTTTTATTGACTATTCTAAAGCCTTTGACTGTGTGGATCATAACAAATTGTGGCAAGTTCTTGGTGGTATGAGGATACCAAGTCATCTTGTCTGCCTCCTGAGGAATCTGTATAACGACCAAGTAGCAACGGTAAGAACAGAGCACGGAACAACGGACTGGTTTAAGATTGGGAAAGGAGTACGGCAGGGTTGTATACTCTCACCCTACCTATTCAACCTGTACGTAGAACACATCATGGGACATGCTGGGCTTGAGGAATCCAAGGCTGGAGTTAAAATCCGTCGAAGAATCATTAACAATCTTAGATGTGCAGATGATACCACTTTGATGGCTGAAAGCGAGGAGGAGTTGAGGAGCCTTATGATGAAGGTGAAAGAAGAAAGTGCAAAAGCTGGGTTGCAGTTAAACCTCAAAAAAACCAAGATTATGGCAAGGAGCTTGATTGATGACTGGCAAATAGAGGGAGAAAAAGTGGAGGCAGTGACAAATTTTTTATTTCTAGGGGCAAAGATTACTGCAGACGCTGACTGCAGCCAGGAAATCAGAAGACGTCTACTTCTTGGGAGGAGAGCAATGGCAAATCTTGATAAAATAGTTAAGAGCAGAGACATCACACTGACAACAAATGTCCGCATAGTTAAAGCAATGGTATTCCCTGTAGTAACCTATGGCTGTGAGAGCTGGACCATAAGGAAGGCTGAGCGAAGGAAGATCGATGCTTTTGAACTGTGGTGTTGGAGGAAAATTCTGAGAGTGCCTTGGACTGCAAGAAGATCAAACCAGTCCATACTCCAGGAAATAAAGCCAGACTGCTCACTTGGAATGATATTAAAGGCAAAACTGAAGTACTTTGGCCACATAATGAGAAGACAGGATACCCTGGAGAAGAAGCTGATGCTAGGGAAAGTGGAAGGCAAAAGGAAGAGGGGCCGACCAAGGGCAAGATGGATGGATGGTATTCTGGAGGTGACGGACTCAACCATTGGGGAGCTGGGGATGGTGACGGCCGACAGAGGGCTCTGGCGTGGACTGGTCCATGAAGTCACGAAGAGTCGGAAACGACTGAACGAATAAACAACAAATTAATTTTTCAGAAGAATCAATAGTGTTCTATTTTGGTGGAGAACAGAGGCTGTATGTTGTTGTTGTTGTTGTCGCACAGTCAGCCAGATGTTTAGACTGGTTTTGGCATTTTTTTAAATTATTTAAACTTTATTGATTTTCAAAGTATAGATAAAATACAAAATAGAAACTACAGAAAAGCATGAAAATGGAACTAAAAGAAAAAAGAAAAAACTATAAGGTGCAAATAGACAGAAAAACAAAGACGAAAAGTGACTTCCGACTTTCTCCAATACAGATATAGATAAATTTACAAAAATAATCTCTTACCAATGATTAAACCATAGTAACATTATTTCTATTAAAATAAACCAATTAATAATTAAAACCCAAAATCAAAACATCATTTTTTCTACCACAAGCAAGTACTCTAGAAGTGGTTGCCAAACAGATTAAAAGTCTTGTAGCTGTGATCATATATAAAAGCAAAACTCCATATTGTTTCTCCAGCTCCTTCTCCATCAAACCCAAAAGGAACAGTTCCGGCTTTTTTTTGTATATTCACTTTTAAAATCTTTTGAATAATAATACATATTTGATCCCAAATTTTTTTGGCTTCCTCACAGGTCCACCAGACATGATAAAAAGTTCCTTCTCCCTGTAAACACTTCCAACAAACATTAGTTACACTATTATACATTTTTGATAGTTTATCAGGGGGTAGATACCAATGATACATCATCTTATAAAAGTTCTCTTTTAAGTTATAATTTAAGGTGAATTTCAAACCTTTATTACACATATTTTCCCATTGTTCAAGCATAATATTATATCCAAAATTCTTAGCCCATTTAATCATACATTCTTTTACCTGTTCATCTTCCAAATTCATCTGTAACAACATTTTGTACATTTTAGTAATAACATGTTCATGATTCATACAAAGTTCCATTTCAAACTTAGTTATTTCATTAACAAATTTAAAGTTATTTTTATCCATTTTAAAGCGTTCTGACAATTGCATATAGGTAAACCAGTAACATGTAAAACCTTCCAACTCTAACATTTCCCTTGTTTTAAACTTTGGTTCACTTCCTTCAAAATTCAACAAATCTTTATATTTTAACCAACTTATTCCTCCCACATTTTCTCTTCTAACAAATGCTTCTTGAGGTGACAACCACAACGGTACGTTAGGAGACAATCTTACCTTATATTTGTTCCAGATCCTTAGTATGGCACTCCTAACAAAATGATTTTTAAAATCCTTATTAACTTTAACTTTATCATACCACAAATAGGAGTGCCACCCGAATCTTAATTCATGTCCTTCAAGCTGTAATAGTTTCTTGTTCTGCCAAACAAATTTTGAAATATCTTTCTGCCATTGTTTAAATGGTAAATCTGTCGTCAAAATCGGTAAAGTCTGAAATAGAAACATCATCCTAGGCAAAACATTCATCTTAATCACAGATATTCTTCCCATATAAACAGCCAGATGTTTAGACTGAATTTGGCATTTTTGTCCACCTATCGAGTCCTTCCCAAGGACCTGGGATAGGCAGATGTTGTTGTTTAATAATATTAAACGTATTGTGGCAGGATGTAAGCTGTTTCAAATAAAGCTGCCTTTTGCAATTGACTGATGGTGATTTTGTCAATGCCCATGGTGTTCAAGTGGTGCTCCAGATGTTTTGGTATTGCACCCAAGGCGCCTATTACTATTGGTACTACCTTTGCTTTCTTTTGCCACAGTCGTTCTACTTCTATTTGCAGGTCTTTATAGTTTGTGATTTTCTCCAGTTCTTTCTCTTCTCTTCTGCTGTCTCCAGGTATTGCAATATCCACTATCCAGACTTTTTTGTCTTTCTTATCAACACTTGTTAAGGTTGGTGTGTTGTGTGGCAGATGCTTGTCTGTTTGAATTCTAAAGTCCCAGAGCACATGAGCTTCTTCATTTTCTATTACTTTCTCTTATTTTGTGGTCCCACCACTTCTTGCTTGCAGGCAAGTGGTATTTCTTGCAGATATTCCAATGCACCATTGTTGCTACTTTGTCATGCCCTTGTTTGTAATCAGTCTGTGCTGCAGCTAACCAGGTGGTCCGCTGTTTCTCCAGCTTCTTTGCAGAGAAGGCATTTGCTGTCTATTGCTGTCTTCTCAATTCTGGCTTTGTGTGCATTTGTTCTTAAGGCTTGGTCTTGTGCAGCCAGAATTAGCCCCTCTGTCTCTTTCTTCAACTTTCCTGCTCTTAGCCATTGCCAGGTCTTGTTGTTATCTACTTTAACTGCTAGTTTTTCAATGTACTGGTCATGTAATACTTTGCCTTGCCATGTCTCTTTTCTGTTCTTCATTTAGTCTTTCTTATAGGCCAGTTTGGTCTCTTTGGTATTCAGTAAGACTTCATGGTGTACTAGCTTCAGTGCATCTTCTTTGCTGTCCTTCAGATATTCTTCCAAGGCCCTTTGTTCTTCTTCAACTGTCTGCTGTACTTGCAACATTCCATGCCCACCTATGGTAAATAGAGTCCGTCAATGTTGCTGCATGAATGAAGGGCATGATTCATTGTCATGATTTTTCTGGTCTTCCTATCCAGGGCTTCTAGTTCAGCTTGAGTCCAGTCCACTATTCCAGCTGTATATTGTTATTGTTGTTTTGTTGTTGTTGTTGTTGTTGTTGTTGTTGTTATTGTATTGTAATATATTTCTTAACCATCTTTCAGGATAGATTATCCTTTCAAAGGCATTTATAGTATTCAGTAAAACATCTAACATGATCATACAAGAACATTAAAATATCAAACATGTCATATCATGTAAATATTTTCTTTTAAAAAATGGGTTATTGCATTTACAAAACTTTGCCAGACATTTTAAGAATGATGAGAAACGCTTCTCCTCTCTCCATAAAACTAGTTCGAAAATGTATTATTATTATATTATTATATTATTACAACTAGATAGGTCCGATTGCCTTTTCTTCTTCTTTTTTTTTGCAGTATTGGAACATCTATATTTGAACACGAGACGGAATAGAAAAAAATCAAAACAATATGCAGTGAATAAAACGTAACAACTATGATATATAGTTAATAAAAGTGAGGATGATGATGAGCTAAGAAGTAAACTACAAATGTTGATCAAAGATTTCTATCTCCCATAAAGTGTAAGCTGATTTTCAAGAGACAAGAACCCCAGTGGGTACCAATGTCAGTGCCCCGCCCTCAGGAAATGGCTGAACTCCCAGCCCCCTGGCCAGGGAACCTCTCTTACTGCCGATGTAAATCTTACATGAAAGCCCTCGTGATTTTTTTTAGATTTATTTTTTCATACATTTTTTAATTCAATAAAATGTTTTTTTTTCCAAAGCAAACAATAGACTGGCTAATGAACTGCTCAGAGTCCACCCTCTGAGGAGATGGGCGGTGATAGAAATATGAACAATAAACAAATAAATAATGTTAATGTCCTCCTTAAGGCAGCCACATTTTCCCCCCTTTCCATGTTTGTGCAAAAGCTCGAAGACAGGCTGCTTAATTGAAGAGCATAAAGTCACTGTGCTCACACAAGTCTAAAGCAGTTCTTTAATGAAGAGAAAGAGGTCCTGAGCACTTCTCCCTAATCATTTTTGAAGCGCGCATCAGCCTGGTAAGAAACCTCTTTCCGTTCTTCTCAGATGATTTCAACAGCACTCCAGTCACATATCGGACAACCTTAAACGACCACTACAGTTTTCTCATAATAAACACAACAGTAATCTTTATAGTTATAGTTCCAAAGTGGGGCAGAAAAAGAAACTAGATTTCCTTCCTATAGCAAAGCAGTCTACATGGGAAATAGTCTTTCCTGGCTTGGTTTTCCAATTTATTTTCCCCAGCATCAGAGCTGTCAACGCCTACACGAACACCTAAGCCAATATCCATGGCAGAAGTTTAGAGAGAGCGCTTTTGGTATGCCACTGATATTATACTTTTACATCGTTTTTGTTTTTTAAAAAGTGTTAGGTATACAAGGCTGATAGCTGCAGAATATGTATCCATTAGAACTTTGGGCAGGGTCCTTATGTATTCCTGTTGTGAATGTCACCATCCTTCAGTGATCACAAGACTGATGCATCCAGCAAGAAAATAGAATGTTGGCTCAGATTTCAGAGCAATTTGAACTTCAGTTTAACCAGATTAGAGGAAGACAGAGAGGCTGGTCACAGCAGATGCCCTGTCTAGGTTCATTACGCAACACCTGTTAAACTTGATTAACAGCCCCCGCTAATTATCTGTTAAGACTATCTCATGCTGTGAAGGATCCCAAAGGTCTGAAATGTTGACTTCATTTACATGTTTGTCTCTTTTCACAAGGTCTCTGTTAAACATCACCCAAGAAACAAGAATCAGATTTTTCACAAACCACAGTGCAGTTTATTTACCACTTCAAGACTCAATACGTATACAAATATAAAACTTCCCCCCCCCCAAAGATATTCTTTCTTCTTTTGAGATTCTGCACTTTCCAAAATCCCTAGCAACATATAGATGAGTTGAACTTCATGTCTGCTTTTGTGTTTCAGTTCATCAATTTAGGAAGTTGAAGCTTAGGCTCAGCTAAAATGGGGTCTCACCTGTTAGATGTGTCATCCCCATACACCAAATGCATCCACCTCTTGCATACTATCTCTTTCATGGTGCACCATAAAGGAGGGATTATCTGGTACAAACTAAACTGAAAATTATTCACAGTAATTTTCCATCATTGCTAGTGGAAAGTTTACGCCTTAATGCCTTATGAAGAATATTTGGGGGAAATTGGACGACAGATTTTGGCAAAACACTAACATTGCCAAAGCCTAACTTTCTACCTTCAGTATCCTGAGCCAGGGAATGAGGCATGACAAATATCATAATACTTTAAATATTTTAAACTACATGCTATAATGTAATGGTAATATAATTGTTGTTTATTCGTTCAGTCGCTTCCGACTCTTCGTGACTTCATGGACCAGCCCACGCCAGAGCTTCCTGTCGGCCGTCACCATCCCCCGCTCCCCCATGGTTGAGTCTGTCACCTCCAGAATATCATCCATCCATCTTGCCCTTGGTCGGCCCCTCTTCCTTTTGCCTTCCACTTTCCCTAGCATCAGCTTCTTCTCCAGGGTATCCTGTCTTCTCATTATGTGCCCAAAGTACTTCAGTTTTGCCTTTAATATCATTCCCTCAAGTGAGCAGTCTGGGTTTATTTCCTGGAGTATGGACTGGTTTGATCTTCTTGCAGTCCAAGGCACTCTCAGAATTTTCCTCCAACACCACAGTTCAAAAGCATCTATCTTCCTTCGCTCAGCCTTCCTTATGGTCCAGCTCTCGCAGCCATAGGTTACTACAGGGAATACCACTGCTTTAACTATGCGGACCTTTGTTGTCAGTGTGATGTCTCTGCTCTGAACTATTTTATCAAGATTTGCCATTGCTCTCCTCCCAAGAAGTAGACGTCTTCTGATTTCCTGGCTGCAGTCAGCGTCTGCAGTAATCTTTGCACCTAGAAATACAAAGTCTGTCACTGCCTCCACTTTTTCTCCCTCTATTTGCCAGTTATCAATCAAGCTGGTTGCCATAATCTTGGTTTTTTTGAGGTTTAACTGCAACCCAGCTTTTGCACTTTCTTCTTTCACCTTCGTCATAAGGCTCCTCAACTCCTCCTCGCTTTCAGCCATCAAAGTGGTATCATCTGCACATCTAAGATTGTTAATGTTTCTTCCAGGGATTTTAACTCCAGCCTTGGATTCCTCAAGCCCAGCACGTCGCATGATGTGTTCTGCGTACAGGTTGAATAGGTAGGGTGAGAGTATACAGCCCTGCCGTACTCCTTTCCCAATCTTAAACCAGTCTGTTGTTCCGTGCTCTGTTCTTACCGTTGCTACTTGGTCATTATACAAATTCCTCAGGAGGCAGACAAGATGACTTGGTATCCCCATACCACCAAGATGTTGCCACAATTTGTTATGATCCACACAGTCAAAGGCTTTAGAATAGTCAATAAAACAAAAATAGATGTTTTTCTGAAACTCCCTGGCTTTCTCCATTATCCAGCGGATATTGGCAATTTGGTCTCTAGTTCCTCTGCCTTTTCTAAACCCAGCTTGTACATCTGGCAATTCTCGCTCCATGAATTGCTGGAGTCTACCTTGCAAGATCTTGAGCATTACCTTACTGGCATGTGAAATAAGTGCCACTGTTCGATAGTTTGAACATTCTTTAGTGCTTCCCCTTTTTGGTATGGGGATATAAGTTGATTTTTTCCAATCTGATGGCCATTCTTGTGTTTTCCAAATTTGCTGGCATATGGCATGCATCACCTTGACAGCATCATCTTGCAAGATTTTAAACAGTTCAGCTGGGATACCGTCATCTCCTGCTGCCTTGTTATTAGCAATGCTTCTTAAGGCCCATTCAACCTCACTCTTCAGGATGTCTGGCTCTAACTCACTGACCACACCGTCAAAGCTATCTCCAATATTATTATCCTTCCTATACAGATCTTCCGTATATTCTTGCCACCTTTTCTTGATCTCTTCTGCTTCTGTTAGGTCCTTACCATCTTTGTTTTTGATCATACCCATTTTTGCCTGGAATTTACCTCCGATGTTTCTAATTTTCTGGAAGAGGCCTCTTGTCCTTCCTATTCTATTGTCTTCTTCCACTTCCACACATTGCTTGTTTAAAAATAATTCCTTATCTCTTCTGGCTAACCTCTGGAATTTTGCATTTAATTGGGTATATCTCCCCGTCACTGTTGCCTTTTGCTTTCCTTCTTTCTTGGGCTACTTCCAGTGTCTCAGCAGACAGCCATCTTGCCTTCTTGGTTTTCTTTTTCTTTGGGACGTTTTTTGTTGCCGCCTCCCGAACAATGTTGCGAACTTCGGTCCATAGTTCTTCCGGGACCCTATCTACTAAATCTAGTCCCTTAAATCTATTCTTCACCTCCACTGCATATTCCTTAGGAATATTAGTGAGCTCATATCTAACTGATCTGTGGGTCTTCCCTATTCTCTTTAGTCTGATTCTAAATTTTGCAATAAGAAGTTCATGATCTGAACTACAGTCAGCTCCAGGTCTTGTTTTTACCGACTGTATAGGTGTCCGCCACCTTTGGCTGCAAAGGATGTAGTCAATCTGATTTCGGTGTCGACCATCTGGTGAAGTCCATGTATAAAGTCGTCTTTTAGGTTGTTGGAAGAGAGTGTTTGTTATGGTAATATAATATAAAAAACAAAATATCACGGCACATACTGTACTTAGTTACTGCATGCTTTGTCCTCTGGCCCAAGACTATCTAAATAAGATCTAGAGATGACTCCAGGCTTGGCTGCCAGCTCGACCAGTCGAATTTCTCAGAGTGCTGAGAACTGGCTGAATTTTCCTTGCTTGTAGTGGATTGCAGAAGCTGTGGGACCACTGAAGTTTTTTTCCCCTGAAGAAGGGGAGACCAGAAGATTGCTCGTGGGGCCATTGGAATTGCCTACCCTTGTTCTTTCTCTGTAGTTTCCACTGCGGAGAGAGCAGGGGTAAGTGCAAGGGAAATGGCCGAGAGATATCTTGCTCTCGCAGGGAAAACAAGTCTCTTTGAAGAGACACAAGAGCGTACAGCCGCTTTTAGATCACTATAGGAAATTATTTTTTTTAGATTAGAAAGTTTTTGATATCTTAGATCTATCTTTTGGACTCTGCTTAAAATGTTGGCTAATTTTGTGCTTTCTTTGCTTTAACTGATTCTGGTGGAAGCTTGATGGATTCTACATTTGCAACATAATGAAACGTCTGCATTTTTTTTATCTTTCTTTTGTATTAGAGGGATTTAAGAGACTCTGTTTGTAATTCTTCGCTTGATAAACTAACTGACTATTTCTTGAGAAACTGTTTGTTTGGATTAAGCAGCTTGCAGCTTGAAGAACGAAAGCTCTCAGCTTGAAGAATAAAAACACAGGGAAACATTTTTCTTTTCTTCTTTCTCTACACTCTTCCAGGGTGGATTCTGTTTCACTTGGAATATATTTTTATTTCTCCTTCTATAAACTGTTTGAAATATTATTCTCTCCTGTATTTTGGATTATTGGAACTTTCTTTTTTCTTTTAACTTTAAAAAAAACGTTTTGCTTAATAGATCTTGCTGGTAGTATTCCATGGATAGATCACATGGCTATTGTTTTGACTAGAAGGGTTGTTATTTTAATCTGAAGGACATAGAAACAATGGCTTTCTTAATAGCAATTCAGGAGTTCAGGAGAGAATTTACTGAGGCTCTTTCAGATATTCAAAGGTCATTGGAATTACTGTTGGTAATTTTGCAAAACCAAGAGAAAGAGCAAAAAATAGAAACAGAAACAGGAAAGAAAAATGCTTTTGAAGTAGAGGAGAAACAGGAGGAGGGAATTTTAAATATATTAGTTCAGAAAAACATTCTGAAGGCTATACATTATAATCTTGGTATAGATATGTTGTGGCAGTGGAGACAGGGTGAAAATTTGGGTGTGCAGTTGGATGGATGTTGTGAAATACGTGGAAAGGGAGAGAAGGTTGCTCTGATATTTTATACGAGATATAGAAAGGAGCAGGCTGTATATTACGAATTTGCCATTGCGTATTGTGATTTTGGCATAACCTAAACAGAAGATTGCCGGGAAAAATATCAACAACCTCAGATATGCAGACGATACCACCCTAATGGCAGAAAGTGAAGAGGAACTAAAGAGCCTCTTGATGAGGGTGAAAGAGGAGAGTGCAAAAGCTGGCTTGAAACTCAACATTAAAAAAACCCAGATCATGGCATCTGGTCCCATCACTTCCTGGCAAATAGAAGGGGAAGAAATGGAAGCAGTGACAGATTTTATTTTCTTGGGCTCCAAGATCACCGCAGACGGTGACTGCAGCCATGAAATTAAAAGACGCTTGCTCCTTGGGAGGAAAGCTATGGCAAACCTAGACAGCATATTAAAAAGCAGAGACATCACCTTGCCGACAAAGGTCCGTATAGTTAAAGCTATGGTTTTTCCAGTAGCAATGTATGGCTGTGAGAGTTGGACCATAAGGAAGGCTGAGCGCCGAAGAATTGATGCTTTCGAGCTGTGGTGCTGGAGAAGACTCTTGAGAGTCCCTTGGACTGCAAGGAGGTCAAACCAGTCAATCCTAAAGGAAATCAACCCTGACTGCTCATTGGAAGGACAGATGCTGAAGCTGAAGCTCAAATACTTTGGCCACCTAATGAGAAGAGAGGACTCACTGGAAAAGACCCTGATGCTGGGAAAGACTGAGGGCAAAAGGAGAAGGGGACGGCAGAGGATGAGATGGTTAGATAGCATCACCGATGTAATGAACATGAATTTGAGTAAACTCCGAGAGACAGTGGAGGACAGGAAGGCCTGGCGTGCTATGGTCCATGAGGTCACGAAGAGTCGGACACGACTGAACGACTGAACAACAAAAAAACAGAAGATATGAGAAACTGTATGGATATATAAAGCTTAATGAAAATATGGATTTGGATTGTTATGAGAAACTGTATGGATATATAAAAAAGTGATATTCTAAATGTAAAATATAAGGCTAAATACAAACATAAGTTGATATAGATTATTGTTTTCTTTGGAGATACATTTATGAGAAGATAATGATATGATGAGATGGAATTAGAATGATGGTTACTATAGGATGATATATATCAATATGTATGTATGAATATTACAAGAATTGATATATTAGGTATTAGGTTAAGTGATATGATAGGTTATGTACTTAGTTTAAATGGACACTATCACAAGGAGTGGAAATTATAGATGGATAATTGAGATATAAGAATTCTTTTTTTATGTGTGTGTATATATATATATATATATATATATATATATATATATATTAGAATTAAATTACAGAAACATATATGTATGAATATTATAAGAATTGCTATATTATGTATTAAGTTACGTAATATGTTAGGTTATGAGTCATAATATGAATAGAATATATTGTAGTTTATTAGAAGTAAATAAGGCTTTTATTTGTTATACTAATTGGACTTTATTGAAGATATAAATATGCAGTAACGAACATTCAACATTTAACTACTACTTCAAGGAGTGGAAGCCAAAGATGGATTATTGGGAGACAGCAAGAAAGATGAAACCTATATGAAGGTTAGAAGATTGGATTAAAGAAATCAAAAGGCATATGACAAAGAAAAGTTCCTGTGTATTGTATGAAGGACTAACATTTAAAATTAATTATTGTACTTTAAGTTCAAAGATAGATTGGAGGACATCTATTTTCTATATTTTCTTTGCTTATTATTTCTTGACTTCACTTTTTCTTTCTCTTTTTCTTATTTTGTATTTCTATTTCCTTTTTCTATTCTAACTTTTATTATGTATTGTAAAACTTAATAAAATTATAATAAATAAGATCTAGAGATATTAAGGCTATGCCAAAATCTGTCCTCCTATTTCCAGAAGCATTTTGCCATATCCAAAAAGTGTTCTCTTTTTTTAGGGGCTTTAGAAATTTTGAATTTCATTTAGTGCTAGAACATTACCAGTGCAAGATGGCTGAGAATGTTGTGTTCCCTCTGCAGCCATATCACCTGCCCACACTCCCTGATCTAAAAAAAGCCCCCTAAAAGGATTTACCTCTTCGTTTTCTCGTAGGCTTTAGCCGAACCATGTGAAGCAGGGAGGAAAGAGACTGGGGCTGTGACCTCTTTAAAAATTCAGAAGAGCTTTCGAACTCGTGTGAGAGCAGCATCTCTCTGCTATTCATTAAAGCATTCAGATCCTCTTTTTTTTTTTAGCTTCTGCACAAGACTAAAAAAAGACGATGCTTGTAAAAACTGAAATCATTAAAAGCATGGTGTCTTGAATGTGACTCATACAGCAGCCACCTCCTTTTTCAAACTCCGGCAGAAACCTGGAAATTGTGTTTTAATGAACACCAGAGAGGTGCTGTGCTCACACTTTCGGGAGTGTGTACCTGTAAATCATTTTGAAAAAACACACCGGCCCATTGAAGCCCACTAGATAGCCAATGGTAGATTGAAAGAGCGGATGCTCTTACATACACGCTTAGATACTTCAGTGATTGAGGTGGCATACAAGTTGATTATCTATTTAAGTATCAGTTTATAAGCCACCTCAATCACTTCATAACTAAGTGACAGGCATGATAGTATAGGTAGGCAGGCAGGCAGGCAGGCGGTAGGTAGGGTTCAAGGACTATAGAATTTTCAAGCACAGCATTATCTTTAAAAAAAAACAGTCATGTTCTGACCGCAGGAATATGCTCACGAGTGTCCTTCATCTGAGGAACGACAGTGACTATTCCCAACAAATCATCAACTCAGTTGAGGTCAAATGTAGGTACATTTTTATTATTTTAATCCGTTCAATTGTGTCCAATTCTCGGGAGACTGCCTGGACAAGCCCCTGCAGTTTTCTTGGCAAGGTTTTCGGAAGTGGGTTGCCATTGCCTTCTTCCGAGGGCTGAGAGGGAGTGACTGGCCCAAGGTCACCCAGCTGGCTTTGTGCTTAAGGCAGGACTAGAACTCTCGGTCTCCCGGTTTCTAGCCTGGTGCCTTAACCACTACACAATGGCACAAAAGAGACAGTTCTGCCAGATGCAACTTTACCCTTGATTTCAGCACCCACGTGGGCAAAAATGCATGGAAATTTTTCTTCTGGATTTATCAAACAAGGTAAGAAGATTTACAGCCTGACCCGCAAGCCCTGCAAGGCTATCTCCAAACTCCCAGAAATGCAAAAATGAAAAGGGCTAAAAAAAATAATAATCCCACCCCTTCTAAGGAGCCCTGAGGGCCACAAGAAATTGCTACAGGGCCACATACAACTCCTGCACTGCATTCTTTGTACATCTGGTTTGGGGAAGAATACAACTCCAGACATCATGATAAGCCAAGGCTTAAGCATGGTTTGTTGAATAAGCTACAATTGGGTGAATCTGCAGTATGCTCTAACTATAATCTATAGTTCATAATCTACAGTTGGCTGGGTTTGCACAACATGCTTCCCCAAAATCAATTAACCTACTAGACAGAAGAAGGCAATGTGTGACCACAGCCATCGCCAACAAAGGGGGATTAGCAGAAACTTCCTGAGCACTGCCTGGGGCTCACATTCAAGAATGAGGTCCTTTCTCCTCTTCTCCCATTGCCAGCAGTATATAGTTAATTTCCTTTGTCCAACAGGAAGCAAGGCACAATTCTGCTTGAGCACAAATACCAGAGCTTATTTTTCTCTACGGTCTACCTTCATCTCTGGATTTGTTTTAATTTCCTGCTAAGTCTGTGAGATCACATCCAACACAAAGAGAAAAACCCAAAGAATGAGTGGGAAACCAAGGAGTATTCTTGTTACATCAATTAGAATGGTGAGAATCTCCTCTGAAGGACTCCGTTCTCAGATCTGCAGGGGAGGAGAAATGGAGGGGAGGCTCAAGACTCACCTTTGCAAACTACTCATATCCCTCTTGGATTGCAGAACAAGTTTGCTTTTCAATTCCAGCCTCTTTTGCGGCAGCCTATGGTTTTCTAATACACAGCCTTCTAGCACTGGTTGATGTTGGTTGATATCTTCCGAAAACAACTGAAGACCTGGCTCTGCCACCTCGCTTGGGATGGGAAGAGTAATAGCTCTTCGTGGGGATGGCTTGCGCCATAGAGTTCTTTTAAACATAACATCACAGCCTCTTGGATTTTATATATTTATATATTTATATTTAATTTTTAAATTGGTATATTGTGTTGTATATTTTATATGTTTTTAATCACTAACTTTATTGTAAACCGCCCAGAGTCCCCTCTATGGGGGGAGATGGGCGGTGATATAAGTTGGATAAATAAATAAATAAATATCTACTTGATATTTAGTTCTCTGGAGTCTAAAGCTCAATTTCTCAATTGGAGAAATGTGGAGGGATGCGTGTGCATATCTGCATAGTTTAGCAACATTTCCTCAAGAAATAAAGGAAGGAGTCACATATATACATGCTGGTCATGGTTTATTTAAGCATGGCTTGTGAAATATTTATTTGTGGAGTCCTTGGTGCTCTCTGAGCTGGGTTGTTTGCTTGCAGATGTTTCATTACCCAACTAGGTAACATCATCAGTGTGAGGGAGTATGCAGTTTGCTCCCTGTCTACCAAAGATAAACTACCAGGAACTACCAAGGAGAAAATCACACCCTCACCAAAACTGGCAGGGCAAGCTACTGTATATAAGCAAACAGCAAACCCCACACTCACCAGCACTAGTGATGTTTCCTAGTTGGGTAATGAAACATCTGCAAGCAAACAAGCCAGTTCAGAGAGCACCAAGGACTCCACAGTTCAACCCTGAGCTACATATATTCTCTTCTATTGGAATTTTTATTTATTTATCATTTATTTATATTATTTATATAGCCTCCCATTTCACACAAGTGATTCTGGGTGGCTTACAAGGATTAAAACACAGAAAAACCCACAACATATAACCCCGGGTGCCCAAGGATAAACAATAACAGCAGAGCTCATCTCCACCCTGACCCAACAGCCGGGGAGAACAGCCAGGTCTTCAATGCCTTGCAGATGGCAGAAGGCTAACAGTGGCAGGGCCATCTGGATCCATTGGGGTCCAACAAGATGGCGTTGTTTGATAGAGGGGACCTGGTGCATGCCCTCTTTACTAGATCTGGTGGGATGGGCAGAAATAAATGGAGAAAGGCAGTCTCACAAGTAGCCTGGCCCTATGCATGTAGAGCTTTATACTGTAGATGATGACCAGCACCTTCAATTGTACCCAGAAGCAGCTCTCAGATAAAAATTGCTGGTGCTGCTCCTTTCTGGACTAGCTGCAGCTTCCAAGTGCTCTTCAAGGGAACCCCATGTGAAGCATGTTACAGGCTGAGTTTATGTTATACGCGAAACCACAAACCATACTATGCAAACTACAGCAGCTGAGTTCATATAACTCAAGCAAATAAATCACATTATGGATTAGTGTGATGTGCAAAGCCAGTCACA
This sequence comes from Charina bottae, assembly GCA_023362775.1. Lineage (NCBI taxonomy): Eukaryota > Metazoa > Chordata > Lepidosauria > Squamata > Charinaidae > Charina > Charina bottae. The sequence goes on from JALMGJ010000002.1 coordinate 45,059,138, forward strand.
CACTCATGCCTTTGGTATTCCCCAGCTTCTGACTGTACCCAAACTTGGAGGTTTTTCCTTTTTGAGGAATTGCAAAGTAAAGCAAGAGAAGAGTTTCACTAGGATGAAAGAATTTCTTGGGAAGAATGCAGACATTCATATCCTCCTATTCCTTGTTATAGCCAAATAGGATCTGACATTCAACTCTTTTGCCTTTGTGCATTTCCTTTAATAAATAACAGCAAAAGGCAAGCAATTAACTCTGTTGTTTTAACAGAGAGTGGTTTGCAAACTTCAAAGCCATGCTTTGAACAAGGGACAGAGGTTCTGTGATCAAACTTTCATTCTTAAAGCTTCAGGCACCAGACTCTCCTGTTGTCTGTTTTCATCAGGGATGTAAATTAGTCTTCTCCAATATGATGTCCTCAACCATTGTTGTGCCAGTAGCTTGACTTTAGGCTGTTTAATATACTTTCTTTCCCTAACAGTATAATATCATCTCTTCACTTTATCCAAAATTTCAGCTCTCTCAATATTTTAGAGTTCCCAATTGGATCTTGATGGTCACATCCCATTTCATCACCCCTCAAATGCTTCTTCCCCATTCCCTCTTCACTGTAGTTCAGGCTATCCTAAACAGGTCGCCTATGTAATACTTGCACCTCTTGATTCAAAGCTGCCTAAAGTTAAGAGAAGGACATTTAGGAAAAGCAATTTTTATAACTGAAGTTCAAGTAATTCCAGTATAAACAAACTTTCAGGAAACAGTTCTGCCAGCTGAAAGATTAACTGCTAATCCATCTCAGCATGACAGATAACAACTTCTCACTCTACAGGAGGCTAAATGTTTAGTGGCATAGGTCAGAAAACCACCAGGAGACATCATTTACAAACCAATTGTAAACAATTATTGTTCCACCTGAAGGCTACAGCATAAACTACTTTGGGGGGAGGGAGGGCTATCCACCCAATCATTTTGTAATTTTCCATAGATATACACTTGACTGAGAAAATATAAGGCCTATCTACTCTAGAGTGTTATAGAGCAATCCTAAATGGAATTGGGGTAGGACAAAATTAGTAGGTCATCTGCCACTTCTAAAGCCCTTAACCATTATTTTTTTAATTCTACATGGTTGAGTTTTTAACGATTATCATTTCCTTCCTCAATTAATTCTAACATAACAGAAGGAAAATTACACGCTGGCATTCCATTAGATTCTTGACCTTTTACTCTCCTGACTTACCCAAATCTTCTCCAGAGATATGAAGGACCCTCTTGAGCAGATCAAGGGCATAACGCTCATGGAAATACATTTTGAATCATGTTCCAAGCAGCTTTACCTTGAGATAACATATAGCACACCTATGAACCTCTACAAGTGCCTTCCTGGAATAAACATGTGGTTTTTAATTTTATTACAGCAATAAGATGTGGAGGTTTTCAGAGCTACTAATAGACCAGTTTCGTCTAGTGCAGGGGTGGGCAACGTCAGGCCCGTGGGCCGTATAAGGCCCGTGGGGCTCCCACCTAAGGCCCGCAGGGCTCCCGCCCACAAACCCCGCCCCTTCCACGTGATTGGCTCCCGTCCGCAAACCCCGCCCCCAGTGCTTGTGATTGGCTCCCACCTGCAAACTCTGGCCCCCGGTCTGTGGAAATCCCAGAAACCCCGCCCCCCACCCCCCCGGTCCCCTGCTATAAATATCCAAATGGTCCTTGGCAGAAAAAAGGTTCCCCACCCCTGGTCCAGTGGTTAAGTCAACGGGCTAGAAACCAGGAGACTGAGAGTTCTAGTCCCGCCTTAGGCATGAAAGCCAGCTGAGTGACCTTGGGCCAGTCACTCTCTCTCAGCCCAACTCACCTCACAGGGTTGTTGTGGGGAAAATAGTAGGAGGAAGGAGTAATAGGTATGTACCCCACCTTGAGTTATTTATAAAAATAATAATAAAGGCGGGATAAAAATTAAATAAATAAATACACTAGATATCCAAAGCATTCCACCTTGATTGCCTATCTATCTACAAAAATATACATGATTTCTCCACTGGTTTCCTTACTTCTTATTACCTGGTTTTATTTAATAATGTCATGATTCAATTTAAAGCTGCAGTTTGCTAAGTGAGAGGAATTTCATTTCTATTTTATCAAGCAAAACTTTGAGATAATTTATCTTTCTTCCTCAATTTTACCGTATCTTTCTATAAAACACCACTTATATGCTCCATTTGGCCTTTAATCTATCCAGAGAATGTGCTTATTTTATCATGGATAGAGGATGGGAATTTGAGCAGGTATTCTCAAAAATTTTTGAGGGGCGTGGTGGCTCAGAGGGTAAAAAACCAGGCTTGTCGATCGGAAGATTGCAAGTTCATAGGTTTGAATCCCTAGCCCTGCGTGCGGAGTGAGCTCCCACACTAGCTCCAGCTCCTGCCAACCTAGCAATTCGAAAGCATGCAAATGCAAGTAGATGAATAGGTACCACTTCGGGGGGTAGGTAACAGCGTTCCGCGCGCGTCATGCGGCCACATGACCGTGGAAGTGTCTTCGGACAACGCTGGCTCTTCGGCTAATAAACGGAGATGAGTACCAGCCCCTAGAGTCAGACACGACTGCACAAATGTGCAGGGGGAACCTTTACCTTTACTATTCTCAAAATTTATGGGTCAGCTTTCCCTCACCTAAGCACCTCTAGGTTACTAAAAAATAGAAGTGTTAAGAGCTCACTAAAAATACAGTCACTCTGTAGCCATCTTGCTCCATCCCCTAGGTATGTGGACTTCAACTTACAGAATTCTCAACAATAGCCATGCAGACTGGGACATTCTAGGAGTTGAATTCTACTTATTTGGAGGGTGCTTAGGTTGGGGATGGCTGGTTCAGGTTATTATTCTTATTGTGATGATCATCATGCCTTTTCTGCAGAAGCATGACTGGCCCAAAGTCACCTAGTGAGTTTCCATGGCTGATGATGAATTTAAACCTGGATGTTTCCAGTCCTAATACCTCACTTTAATCATGACAGTGTACTGGCACTCATTAACTGTTACATAGGAAAAATAACATGGTGTGGCCTATTGTATTCATACCATCTGAGATACGGTAGAATTGCACTGAAGACAGAGAAGAAGATGGTAAGAAAGCAACAACAGTTTTCTGCTCATCTGCAAAACTTACTGAAGTGCTTGTCGATTCCTTAACTTAAAAGGGCTGTGGGGAAGTCAAAGGGAAAGACCAAATGTGCAGCACCTAGTTCTTTGGAAGAGGAAGCGGGGTGAAAATATAACAAAGAGTAGCTAAATATCTCTGAGCTTTCCAAAATAACTAGTGAGCTACTATTCAAAAAGAAAGTTGAACTAGATAGAGCAGTTTTTCTTCACTTCAAAATGGTCCATCACTTCCCCCCAGTATTTGCAATTGGCTGCTTTGACAGGGCACTTTGACTGAAGTTTCATCCAAGCTAAGTGCTCAATTGAAACTACACACATATCACATATAATGGTATGCAAATATTTGATCCAAATATTCAATTCAATTCAAAGCTGATTCAGTCAAACCCATCTACTGTATCAAATCGGTTTTCTGAATCAAATCAGCAAGTTGACTTGAATTGATTTGAATCAGATATCACTGAATCAGTTCTGATGATTTAGATGATCTAGCTGGACCATAAGGAAGGCTGAGCGAAGGAAGATAGATGCTTTTGAACTGTGGTGTTGGAGGAAAATTCTGAGAGTGCCTTGGACTGCAAGAAGATCAAACCAGTCCATACTCCAGGAAATAAAGCCAGACTGCTCACTTGAGGGAATGATATTAAAGGCAAAACTGAAGTACTTTGGCCACATAATGAGAAGACAGGATACCCTGGAGAAGAAGCTGATGCTAGGGAAAGTGGAAGGCAAAAGGAAGAGGGGCCGACCAAGGGCAAGATGGATGGATGATATTCTGGAGGTGACAGACTCAACCATGGGGGAGCTGGGGATGGTGACAGCCGACAGGAAGCTCTGGCGTGGGCTGGTCCATGAAGTCACGAAGAGTCGGAAGTGACTGAACGAATAAACAACAAAAACACAACTACAGAGTTTTTATTATTATTTCTAAAGTCTGTGATTTGTTTCAGAGATACAATTCAGATATCCAAATAAAATTGGATTAAATATTTGAAATGAAGTGGATTGCAAATCCAAATCAAATCAATGATTCAAATTGGATTTTACCTGATTCACACAAGTCTTTATCTATCCACTCTGTGACTATACAACTAATGACTGTTTGAACACAACAGGTATTCTGATTTGACATGTCAAAGATGGAGATGGAAATAGAGAAATTCTCCTTGATATCTTCCTACAAAAATAAAGAGGTAGACTTGTTTATTGTTAAGTGTTTGTATTTCAAAAATTAAGAGTGCACATAATATTTCCCCCCTTAACTTTCTGTGATATGGGAACTCCCTAGTTAACATCTCTGCAAAGTATTCTCTAAAGTCTAACCAGAATTTTATTAATACTTTCAACAGGCATGTAGTGTGATGCATTTCAAAACAATACATCACAGAAAAGAGGACAAGACAAAATGTCTGCTTTATAAAACTGCCCAATGGTACTATATAGGTACTGTATGTATGAAAATTTAGAAATCATTACTATAATGTAAACAGACATGCAATACATGTACTTGTTCCATCTTGTATTAAAATGCCAGCTGCTGATGGATGACTATAACACAATATGGTTCTTCAAATTAATTGGACTTGAACCAGAAAGACCTTCAAACAGAGGACACCAAAGACCTCTTCTAGGATGCATGGCCAGTCTAGCAATACAATTCCACAACACATGGCAAAGGGGAAAAATACATATCATGAGATTATTTATTTATTTATTTATTTATTTGTTTGTTTAATTTATATGACCGCCCATCTCCCCCCATGGGGAACTCTGGGCAGTTCACAATAAATAAGTTAAAACAAAATCTAAAAATATATAAAACTACAATATGTATAATACAATAAATAAATTATAAAATCCAGATGGACGAGGGATTCATTAAAGAGGGACATTAAAATTAAGGGATTAGCCACCCCCATGAGGAACTATCTCTTCCTCCTTCCCATGCCAGGCGGCAGAACCAGGTCTTCAGCTCTTTCCTAAAAGTCGGGAGGGAGGAAATCTGTCTCAACACTGGGGGCAAGATGTTCCATAGAGTGGGCGCTGTCACAGAGAAGGCCCGCCTCCTAGACCCCATCAGATGGCATTCTCTAATAGATGGGGTTCGTAGCAGGCCCTCTCTGGATGACTGGGTGGGGCGGGTCGATAACATGGGGATAAGACGGTCCCTCAGGTATTCTGGTCCCATGCCATGTAGGGCTTTAAAGGTGATAACCAACACCTTGAATTGTACCCGGAAGCAAACCGACACCCAATGCAGCTCGCGGAGCAACGGTGTTACATGTGCAGATCTTGGCGCACCCAAAACTGCCCGCGCGGCCGCATTCTGCACCAGCTGAAGCTTCCGGATAATCTTCAAGGGTAGCCCCATGTAGAGCGCATTGCAATAAATACATGGGAGATGACGAGAGCATGAGTGACTGTACGGAGGGCGCCGCGCTCCAGGAATGGGCGTAACTGGCGCACTAACCGAAGTTGTGCATAATTCTAGGAACGAGTTTTCTGAATCTAGATCTGCGTTGTATTTTCTATTTTTCACTGACTCCCACTCCTTATGCTTCTCTATGCAAAGTTAATTATACTCCGCCACTTCTCCCTTTAATATATTTTCTGAAAAATGATGAGAGCTAGAAAATGTTGAAGAATTAATGTCTAGCCAGAGCTAACCAAGAGCAGTAAAAACACTCTATTATTTTCAACCTTAACAAAATGTTGGGATTAGATTTTCTCTGTATTAGGTTACCATGCCTTCATGTACTGCGTACGCTATAAATTTTATGAAGTGTATTAACTTTTATTAATATTTGAAAATTACTCCCAAAATCAATTGCAGAAACAGAGATGAAATATTCACTGTTATGTTGCAGCGCAACAAAAATTCAAGCTGCATACTACCACATAAATAAAAGGCAGAAAATATATAGTGTTTTCATTTCAAAGCCTTGCTACCATTTACAAAATCTCATAATAGCATTTTTTCCCCTCTCACATGGCATTGCCATCTTGTTTAATGTACTTCAAGAGGGGTGGTATGTTTTTTACTTTGTGTGACTGATGGCATTTTAGCAAATTTCTGTACTTTAGCTGAATGGCAATTAATTGTAATTTGCATGAATTCATCAGCAGGTAACTTAAAAGTGACAAAAATTATATTAATAGTCACTCACATATAAAAAAATGTGTCCAAAATTATAGGGCAACACTTTGGTAACTGCAATTATATTTTCTATTGGACACAAAATAGCTATGTAAGGAAGCTGATTGTAGCCTTGGTGTTTTAACAGTGCTGTGCCTCGCTGACTCTGTCTGGGCTTTGAAGCTAAGCAGAGTACGGCCTGGTTTTTATTTTGAGGGGGAATCCCACGGAATACCATAACTGTAGGTAGACTGCGACGTCTAAAAACATCTTGGAAGAAGGCAGTGGCAAGCTATTTCCATACTTCTCTGATCTGTCCATGAGGTCTCAGGAATCAAGCTCAACTCAAAGGAGACTTCCCCTGTATTTATAGTGCCTTTAAAAAGACCCCTTTACATTTATCAATGAAAGATAAACTTTATTGTTCTCAGGGGAACCTCCTTCTCTTTCTTTTTAGCTTTCAGAGAAACCTTATTTTCAGATTTATTTTTCTGAAACATATTTCTGTGTCCAGAAGATGGTGCTAGCTTATTACAGGCTTCCCATTTTAGTCGGAGTGAACATTAACGTACTTATATTTGTGTATGCATGCATGTATCTTTAGCCATCATCTTTAGACAGGGTCAATCTCCAGCAAATTCTCTACCTCCCTAAGTTCCCAAAACCTGACAATGCAAAATCCAGGGAGGGCTCTTTAATAGTTGAATAATCTCCTCCAGAAAGGGTGAATCTGGTTACAATATAGACTTTGTCCATCCCTATAAGGCTTTAATTGGTGGTTTATATTGCTGACTATCCAAGTTCCTGCAGCTCGCCTTGCCTTGCAAACTTTTCATTAAGGGTTCTGCTCTGTCATCATCAGAAAGCCTCAAGTCGCCACAGAAGAGGCTCTCTAGAAATAAGAAAGTTGGGGGGGAAATGCATACAATCCATATCAAAAGCAAATGTTGCAGAGTCTTCTGCATATCAATGACATGCTAGTTCTGCTAAATGGGCTCCTGCCTCAGCAAGATACTTTCATTTTTCTCAATTTTTTTTAAACCAAGTCAATCTGCTCTATGATCTCTTCAGTCAGCTCAATTAGCAAATAAACAAACATTACACTTCTGATATTGCATCAAATGTCTACTACAGCTGCACACTTCATTAGCTGGAAACCAACATCTGGCAGCTTTTAGGTCATTGTTGCATCATAGAAACAGACATATCAATCAAAGCTAACATCTGGCATTTCCCAAAGAACACCCACTAGCTGGATTACAAAACCCTGGACAGTTGGTAGTTGACAGCAGGGACATATAGAAATCCTAACTGGATTTTTGCAGCCCAGATATTGTATGCTTAATTTTAGCAAAGCTGTAACCATTACTTTAAAGGCAGAAAGAGTCACTGGGAGTAGAGCAACGTACACATTTAATAAATGAAATAAACACAGTACACTATAGTGACTTATTAAAATTAAAGTGTAAATTGCTGAAGGACATAACTGATAATGTTCTGTTTAAATGTATGGAAAGCAATACTGTCAAGTGTTTTAGTTCATTTATTTATATTAATATTTTAATCATCGTCTGTCTCCATCAACCAATCCTACAAGTGGGAAGGTCACAGGTAAATCAGCTGATTATTTACTTTTTGGTGATTTGTAGGTCACTATGGAAGCAGATGCCATCACTATATCACAGGTGACATTATTTTGACTATGGGAACTAGAAAAAAGAAAAGAAACCTTATCAGTAAAGTACAGAATTCATTCCCTTCTCTTACCCCATTGATTATAAACCTAGTGGGGAGGAAGAAGCAGAGGAGATGACCTCCATTACACGTGACTGGCATCAGAATTAATGTTCCATGCCAACCAACTCACTAGCTGAGTCAGAATCTACTTACCAAAATCTACTTATTGTTCTTGATGATGAATTTTAACTTACATAAGTTTTATGTTGTCATCTTCTTTAGTAGCAAGTAAGTGGTAAAGCTAAATATCTAGTACCACAATACAACTGATAGGTTGTGTTCACAAGAGAGGAGGTTGTGGAATTTCACCAAAGAAACATTTCTAAGTTCTTTCAAAACTATTATGACACCTTGGTTTTTGATGGCAAAATAAAATAAAATAATAAAATAAAATAAAATAAAATAAAATAAAATAATAAAATAAAATAAAATAATAAAATAAAATAAAATAAAATAAAATAAAATAAAATAAAATAAAATAAAATAAAATAAAATAAAATAAAATAAAATAAATAATATAAAATAATATAAAATATAAAATAATATATAATATAAAAGGGAAGGGAAGGGAAGGGAAGGGAAGGGAAGGGAAGGGAAGGGAAGGGAAGGGAAGGAAAGGAAAGGAAAGGAAAGGAAAGGAAAGGAAAGGAAAGGAAAGGAAAAGGAGAAAATGTGAAGTGGATGTAATATCCAACCACTTCTGCTGTTTTTGAATAGTTTCCTTCTCCCGTAATTCTTCAGCTGAATGCTTGTAATTATATACACATTTTTACTAATGCCACTTGCTACCTAAGTATGCTGTATTTGAGAATATATTTCTTTCCTTTAAGTTTATGGTAGAATTTGGGGAGAAATTTATTTTGTGGCATTTAAATCTGAATTTGCCTAGATGAAATTCCCCTATCGAAACCAAATATGTCCCCAACTGAAACAAAAGCAGCTACAACACAATGCATATATTGTGAGAGTCCCTTTGTGTGAGTTGTGTGGTCATATAAATTTGTTTAATAATTATTATATTATATTACAAAAAAGTCTCCACAAAAGTATATACATTAGTAAAAACGTGTTTATGTAAATAAGAGACTTGAGATCTTACATCTGCAAGAGGGAAGAATGGGACAACTCTGTTGATTACAAGGCAAGAAGAAGACTGTTTCTTCACTTTTAAATACAAACTTACTTAATTTTGCAGTTTCATCAACAGGTTAATTGAAACTTGAGGATGAAAATTTCTTGAATTGAGTCTCCTTTCTTGAATTGAGTCTCCTTTCTTGAATTTCAACTCTCCAAGCAAGAAAATGTGTATTAGCGTGTATATTAGGTGAAGTTATGCACAGAAATGTAAAAGAGAAAAACTATGGGGAAGTACTGTATATTAGGAAAATGTTAAGATATTTGTTACTAGGGGAAATGCAAAAAACGCAGAGCTGATTAAACTGAATATTAAACAGAGTTTCTGAGGGTAGATACAGACTTTAAGAAAAATGGGTCCCAGAATGAATAAAACTAAAAGAGATATATCCCACTCCCTGTTTTAAACCTCCATTCTATAATCTCTGCTTTTCCTACTTTTTATTCTTCTCATGACAGGACTCCTCATCCCCGTCAGTGTTCTAACCTGCTAATTTGAATTTCAGTTCCGCTCTGAATCAAATTTTAGTTGCCTCAATTATCAGACATTATCTTTCGCTGAAAGACATGAACTGTGTGTACGTGCATGTTCATTTCTGCAGCTTCTGAGTATCATTTGACATCTCGCTATAATCATGATAGATTTCAGTTAGCAAAAGCAGAGGCTCAGTATCTTGGGTCAAATAATCTCCTCCTCCTCCTCCTCCTCCTCCTCCTCCTCCTCCTCCTCCTCCTCCTCCTCCTCCTCCCTTTCAAAATATGCAAGTATAAATTCTTCAGGAAAGGATACAAATACTGTTTAAACTGTCTCCTTTTTTATCATGAGCATCACCCTTATCATGTCCCTGACACCCTGATATTTTATTTGTAATTATCTTCTATTTAATTGGGCTTCCTTTTTAGTCCCTCAACTATTTTTAAATCCAGCATCAAACAATGTAAAGAGGACTTTTCCTGCATGGCAGCATTTCATTGCTTTAATGTCCTGATTTACCCTTTGAACCTATGGTAGATTTTATATGTTTGTAGCTCTTACTGTGTGTGCCTTAGTTATAAAGTATACTTCCAATTGTAACTGCTAAAAACTTATCTTAGACCAACCTTTTCTTGAAGTTACAGTGTTAGGTGAGAAATCATTCTGAGGCAAAAGTCACTACTATGCTGGTTACGTCCAAACTAGCCTTGTCTAATTCTCTCCCCATGGAGCTACCTTAAAGCCAGTATGGAAAGATAGGCTGGTAGAATATTCAGGCACCAGAATTCTTATAGAAGCCAAATCATGTTCATCATATATAAATATTACAACAGTTGCAATTGTTACCCATTTATTTCTATGGCAATTTCAGTTAACTCCTAAAAAACAAATAGCCAGGGCCAGCATCTGTGTGAAAATGCTCCAGGTGTGAGATTGATCTCAAGCACACTACTTTCTATCCTACAATGAAAACTAATTAAGTTAGTTGGTTGGCGAGAACCAAAGAGAGACCCTTTCAGTTATGTTTCCACATAAACCGTGGACCTTTAAAATCTAATAGCCCTCTCCTAAAGATGATAAAAGCCTTCAGGGAGGCTACATCAAGTGAACATCAGCTCCATGTACAGAGAAAAGATAAGGTAAGATTTTTAGAGGTTTCTAAAAGGTAAGGTTTCTATACTAATGATTCCTTTGGGATCACCCATATTTATCCACACGTGAACCCTGTGAGATAAGGGAAGCCAGGAAGAGGAGAACAAGGTCACAGAGAGCTCCTTAAAAGAGCAGAGATTTGGACACCAATTTGGACAAACACTGTAAGAAGAATAGCCAACTGGCTTTGTCCTGAGACAAGGCAAAACTTGGATGCCATTATGAGGCACAATTATCTTGCCTTGCAAGCTTTGAAGAAGACAAATCAAAATGGCACCACTGTAAATTCACCAACTGAAAACATGGCTAAGAGCACCACCCAGAAAAAGCATTGTAGGACTCTATTTGTACTTATATATAGCATTATACAATATTATTCTGTGGGACTGATACGAAAAAGGCAAACTCATTTTTGGGGAAATCATAAGAAAAGGGATTAAAAATGAAAATGCTAATATCCTAATTCCTTTATACAAATGTATAAATGGATTGCATAACGGCATTATAATGGAAATCCATTATTAAAAATGAATGAAAGTTTTAGTCATCGCATCTCAGAAAGTGTGTTGTGTAATAGCCCAACTGCCAGAAAGGGGTGAAAGAAACTCAAACCTACATTCTCAAACCTACAGGTAAAACACAATGGTGAAAAGTTCTGGAAAGGCAAAAGGAAATACTCTATCACACTGCACATCATTGAACACCAACTGACAAGAGATCAGGGATTACAAAAATGCATGGAAGATAAGGCTAACAATGGCTTTGTCGTTGTTGTTGTTCAGTTGTTCAGTCATGTCCGACTCTTCGTGACCTCATGGACCATAGCACGCCAGGCCTTCCTGTCCTCCACTGTCACCCGGAGTTTACTCAAATTCATGTTCATTACATCGGTGATGCTATCTAACCATCTCATCCTCTGCCGTCCCCTTCTCCTTTTGCCTTCAGTCTTTCCCAGCATCAGGGTCTTTTCCAGTGAGTCCTCTCTTCACATTAGGTGGCCAAAGTATTTGAGCTTCAGCTTCAGTATCTGTCCTTCCAATGAGCAGTCAGGGTTGATTTCCTTTAGGATTGACTGATGATAATGGCTAGAGTATAATGGCTGTTGTGGGTCTTCCGGGCTGTGTGGCCGTGTTCTGGAAGTTGCGGTTCCTAACGTTTCGCCAGCATCTGTGGCCGGCATCTTCAGAGGGCAGGAGCACAGACAGAAGCGAAATCTCTGTGCCCAGGTCTGTGCTTCTGTCTGTGCTCCTGCCCTCTGAAGATGCCGGCCACAGATGCTGGCGAAACGTTAGGAACCACAACTTCCAGAACACGGCCACACAGCCCGGAAGACCCACAACAGCCATCGAACTCCGGCCGTGAAAGCCTTCAGCTAGTGTATAACTTTATGCCATCTCCAATATCTGAGACAATTTTCCTCTCACTGCCAGCTGCCTAGGTCAATCAGCAGATGCCCATGTCCTCTTTGAGCACTTCCCATGAAGAACTTGTTGGCAATGGTACCAAGTTGGTAGACTAGGTGGACTTTAGATCTCAGCAAGGCTCTTCTTACCATCTTATGTTCTGGTAAGGAGAGTGAATGGCATCTGGCACAATTGTTGACATTTTAACATTTAGAACGATGTTTTAAGAGAAACAGCCATTTGTTTGCAACCTAATACTTATTGAAAATTCTTCCCCATCTACTAAATGAACATAGATGTGTTCCCCACCCCCTACCCCACCAGGATAAATGACTGTGGGGAGGATTATTTTGTTCCAGAGGTAGCCAAACATGATGATGAAAATTATTCCTTCTCCTTCTCCTTCTCCTTCTCCTTCTCCTTCTCCTTCTCCTTCTCCTTCTCCTTCTCCTTCTCCACTTGGCAGCAATAGGCTCATTCCTGGGAGTCTTTGCTGTGTCATTAAACAAAAAGCAGTACCTAAACCACTTGGCTTGCTGGATAAAATTTCCCTCCTTTGTTATATGAGTGCAGATTGCTGCTTTCTTACCCCACGGACTGAGTGAAAAGCTTAACTTGCTCAGGATATTAACAAAGCCAAGGGCTTTGTTAACATCACTCCTCTCCAGATTGCCTTGGTACACAGAGGTCTGTTGATGTAGGACCGTCTTTTCTTTACCTTCCTCATCTTTCCTTATTTCTTTTCCCTGAGCGCAGGTGAACTGGGGATAGCTGGAAAGAGTGGCAGAGCTGACTTCTGTTTTTTTCTGCTTTGGCACCTCCAAGGAGCAGCGTTCTAAAGGCTAATAGCCCTCAAGGAGTCCAGGGAAGCCTGGGAAAAAAAGGCTAATCACAGCAAAGTTAAAAAGGTCAAAAGCTGCTCCCTGAAGGGAGGGCTAAAAAAAAAAAACAGAAGCGAGTGAGAGATGAGAATAAGGCAGCTGCAAAGGGTACGTGCAGCATAACACGGAGAAAGATGCATTTCTTTTTTTGTGCAATCTGTTTGAAATGGGGTGTGGGGTATGGGGACGCCAGTGGTCTGCCTATTTGTTCTTTTTAAATTATCCTGTCCATCCCAGTCCTGGTGAGGAGACGGGAACAACAACAACGAAAAACAACTCAGAAAGGAACCTATTAGGAACTAGGAAGAACCAACCTTTCTTTTTAAAGCAGGATGAAGCATATCAGTAATACGGTGGTATCTGTCTGATTTTTTTAATACAGGTAGTCCTCGCTTAACGACCACTATTGGTACCAAAATTTCAGTTGCTAAGCAAATCCAACCCAATTTTATGACCTTTTTTGCAGCGGTTGTTAAGCGAATCACAGTGGGCATTAAGCGAACCACATGGTCGTTAAGCAAATCACACAGTTCCCCATTGATTTTGCTTGCCAGAAGTTGGCCGGGAAGGGTTGAAAATGGCAATGATGTGACCACAGGACACTGCGATGGTCATAAATGTGAACTGGTTGCCAAGCGCCCAAATCATGATCATGTGACCGCGGGAACACGGCAACAGTTGTACATGTGAGGACCGGTCGTAAGTCTTTTTTTTCAGCACCGTTTTAAGTCCGAACTGTCACTAAACGAATGGTTGTTAAGCGAGGACTACCTGTATTGGTTTCATGGGTGATACTAACCAACTTTGGGGAATAACTTCAGAATCAGAACTGAAATAAATTTAAAGTAGTTTAAACAAAATGGGGAGGGGGAGTACTGAATACATAACTCAAGGATAGACAACTTGGTGTCCCCCAGACTACAGCTCCCCTAAGTCCCATTCAACATAGCTCAATCTAATATATCTGAAGGGCAACCCTTTCTTTAGCTTTTAGAACTTCCACCATGTCAGTGAAGCTGAACCAGAGTTGCCTTGCCTGTTGTTGTTGTTGTTTTGACGGACATCTCATGTTTAAAACCTACAAGACTGGCCACTATAATCTGCCTCTTTTCACCATTCTGAGAATAGCTGTTATTCCTTGACTTGACCAGTGCAGATAAATATTCATCATTCGATCTAGCCTTGGGAAACAGAAATAGGGAACTAAATCCCTTGGTAGCACAGTCTGCTCAAAACGTGGGAAAGCAGAAAGTATCCTCCACGCAGAGCCACATTCTGGTTTCTTCCAGGCTCCCTTTGTTTAATCTGAACCTAATAAATTCTTAAGCATCAAAGAGGGCCTCTGTGTTGACCTTATGCGAGCATCAAAATAAGATATTTATGTTTTAGAAAATTCTGTTCACGGGCCAGATGCTCAAGCTGTTCTAAATTAACACCTTGGAAGTCGCCCCAAATGTTTCTGATTCAATACAGTGGGAGGATGGCTGATTTACCAAAGCCAGAAGGAGAAGGGAGGTGGACCACATGGAATATGAAATGTTATTTGAAAAATGGAGAACGCTAACTATCTCCTTGATAGATAAGTGCAAGTGCACACCTTGCCCCCAATTTCTGTATCTTGAATATTAAAAAAAAGGTAAAGGTTCCCCCCGCACATTTGTGCAGTCGTGTCCGACTCTAGGGGCCGGTGCTCATCTCCGTTTGTTAGCCGAAGAGCCAGCGTTGTCCGAAGACGCTTCCACGGTCATGTGGCCAGCATGACATGCGCGGAACGCTGTTACCTTCCCAATGAAGTGGTACCTATTCATGTACTTGCATTTGTATGCTTTCGAATTGCTAGGTTGGCAAGAGCTGGGGCGAGTGTGGGAGCTCACTCCGTCACGCGGTGCTAGGGATCTGAACCTTTGAACCTGTGATCTTCCGATCAACAAGCCTGGCGTCTCACCCGCTGAGCCACCACGCCCCCTTTATCTTGAATATACACTGTGCAAATCTTTTATATACAGAGAAAGGTTGTTTTCTGTACGAAAATTCTATAAACAAAACTGCAGCACTCTAAATAGTAAGATGTAGAACTGTCGTCTCCGCTAGGGGCAGCAATTATGGTGAAATCAGCACATGCCTTTTGACCAGAGAAACAAAAAAAAATGTAAGATTCAAGCAACTTCACATAGGAATATCACCTTTGTGTAGGAAAGCTTGCCTCATATTATCTTAAGGGAGTGTGTAGTTGTGTACAGGGGGATTGTAGAATTCGAGGTGTTGCACTTGGTTCAGGGAGACTCAGGATCAAATCCCTGTTGTTGTTTATTCATTCAGTCACTTCCGACTCTTTGTGACTTCATGGGCCAGCCCACGCCAGAGCTTCCTGTCGGCTGTCGCCACCCCCAACTCCCCCACGGTCAAGTCCGTCACCTCCATCCATCTTGCCCTTGGTCGGCCCCTCTTCCTTTTGCCTTCCACTTTCCCTAGCATCAGCTTCTTCTCCAGGGTATCCTGTCTTCTCATTATGTGCCCAAAGTACTTCAGTTTTGCCTTTAATATCATTCCCTCAAGTGAGCAGTCTGGCTTTATTTCCTGGAGTATGGACTGGTTTGATCTTCTAGCAGTCCAAGGCACTCTCAGAATTTTCCTCCAACACCACAGTTCAAAAGCATCGATCTTCCTTCGCTCAGCCTTCCTTATGGTCCAGCTCTCACAGCCATACATTACTACGGGGAATACCATTGCTTTAACTATGCGGACCTTTGTTGTCAGTGTGATGTCTCTGCTCTGAACTATTTTATCAAGATTTGTCATTGCTCTCCTCCCAAGAAGTAGACGTCTTCTGATTTCCTGGCTGCAGTCAGCATCTGCAGTAATCTTTGCGCCTAGAAATACAAAGTCTGTCACTGCCTCCACGTTTTCTCCCTCTATTTGCCAGTTATCAATCAAGCTGGTTGCCATAATCTTGGTTTTTTTGAGGTTTAACTGCAACCCAGCTTTTGCACTTTCTTCTTTCACCTTCGTCATAAGGCTCCTCATCTCCTCCTCACTTTCAGCCATCAAAGTGGTATCATCTGCATATCTGAGATTGTTAATGTTTCTTCCAGCAATTTTAACTCCAGCCTTGGATTCATCAAGCCCAACACGTTGCATGATGTGTTCTGCGTACAGGTTGAATAGGTAGGGTGAGAGTATACAGCCCTGCCATACCCCTTTCCCAATCTTAAACCAGTCCGTTGTTCCGTGGTCTGTTCTTACCGTTGCTACTTGGTCGTTATACAGATTCCTCAGGAGGCAGACAAGATGACTTGGTATCCCCATACCACCAAGAACTTGCCACAATTTGTTATGATCCACACAGTCAAAGGCTTTAGAATAGAATGGTCGGCCCCTCTTCCTTTTGCCTTCCACTTTCCCTAGCATCAGCTTCTTCTCCAGGGTATCCTGTCTTCTCATTATGTGGCCAAAATACTTCAGTTTTGCCTTTACTATCATTCCCTCAAGTGAGCAGTCTGGCTTGATTTCCTGGAGTATGGACTGGTTTCATCTTCTTGCAGTCCAAGGTTTCCTCCAAATCCCTACATGACCACAAAACACACTGGATACCTTTGGGCCACTTATTCTTTCTCTCAGCCTAACCTATCTCCGATAAAAGAATAACATTATGGGATGACTTCCATGTAAACCAGCTAGAAATGCAATACAAAATCAACTGTGGTGTTTGTGTGTATATAGATGTGCGAGTGAAGCACACATCAGACACATTTATAAAAGCACAACACTAAAACAGATAAAAAAGTAAGTCACAGTTAAGGCTGAGCAGAAGCCTGTCAACAATATCCTGACCAAAAATAATGTCCCAAGAAGACATATCAAATAAGAAGGTTCTCCACATTTGTAAAATCAAGACCAAGCAAACAATCCTCTGATTTGGAGAGAACTTGGAGAGATGGAGAGAAAAGTAAAATTGATATATATGTCACTTTCTAGTGGAATAATTCCATGCTGTCCTCAGCTATTGGATAGGGCAAATAACATATGTATGCTACCATCAAGAGATCTGGCAAACACTTTGAATTGGATATCTTTGAGTGAAAGGGGGGCACTTCTCTACTCTTATACACCAGGATACACTTGCATACTTGAGGATTGAAATTGTATCATCTTCATCATCATTCTATACCCAGCTTCAAGCCGTAGAAGAAAGTTGATGTTAATGAAGAAGCTGAGAAGCCACTGCAGTCGTGAGCAGAAAACCAGAGAAAGGAGAATGCTATTTTTAAAAAAAACATAAAAAGAAGAAAAAAGAATAGGGAATTTACAAATGGAAATGGGAAAAAGTGGGGACATAAGCTGTAATACCAAAATGAACTGCTGGAATCCTTTACAATAAGGATTCCTGCTCCCAATGAGGTATTCTTATTCAGAGTTGATGTCTGCTGTTTATTTACTTTAATTTTGCATCATTTTTTTAAAGAAAATACCGTATATTCCTGTTCATTTTTACAACAGAGAAGGTTACCGACTGCAGTTTATCTGACACAGACTGCAGCAAGGTAATCAAGCTTAAAAATACAAAATGCTCTTTTTTGCCTGCAGGCTTCCAGAGGGACATAAAAAAGCAATCTCTGTATGCATATCCTAAATGTAATGTGCAGTCTTAATCAATGTTATTTCTTCAGGAGAGAGGGGAAAACGATAATGGGAAGCATCACTGCTTATCAGTCTGACCACAGGGCAGAGAATATACTTATGCAGGCAAACCAGCATCACAGATCTAACTTGACTTCATTTAAACAAACTCTAAGGTTTTAGAAGATTTCTACCCAACAAATGTACGTCAATGGCTCTGTGTCAAGCTGGAAAGAGGTTTGAGGGTGTCTGTTCTGGGCCCTGTGCTGTTCAATGTTTTTATAAATGATTTGGATGAAGGATTAGAAAATATGATAACCAAATTTGCAAATGACACAAGGTATCAAACACCACAGAGGACAGTTTGAGAATGCAGAAGGTTCTTGATAAGCTGGAACAATGGCCAGAAACCAGCAAGATCAATTTCAACAGGGACAAACATGAAGTGCTATATTTGGGTCGGAAAAAAAATCAAAGAACAAGTATAAGATGGGAAGAGAGCCAGTTTGCTGTAGTGTTTAAGGCACCAGGCTAGAAACTGGGAGACCGGGAGTTCTAGTCCTGCATTAGGCACAAAGCCAGCTGGGTGACCTTGAGCCAATCACTCCCTCTCAGCCCTAGGAAGGAGGCAATGGCAAACTACTTCTGAAAAACCTTACCAAGAAAACTGCAGGCAGTTGCCTCCAGGCAGTTGCCAGGAGTCAAACACTGAAGGCGCGCGCACACACACACATGCACGCACACACACACACAGGTTGGGAGACATCAAATTGAGCAGCAACCATAAGTCAAAATAATATGCATGACTTGATGGATCACCAACTGTACATGAGACAACAATGTGATACAAATGCAACAAATGCAAACGTAAAGGCATATAAATCCTGAGTTGCTGAGAGTTGGGCAGCATATAAATTGTTGTTGCTGTTGTTCCTCTCTACTCTACTTTGGTCAGATTACACAAGAATATTATGTCCAGTTCTGGGCACATTTTAGGAAGAACATTGACAAGCAGGAATATGTCCAGAGGAGAGCAACAAAGATAATATGAGGTTTCACAGAAAAAAAACCCCAGGGTTTGTTGGAGGTATTAGGCATGTTTGTTGGAGAAGAAAAAATAGGAGAAAGACATGATAGTGACTTCAAGGATCCAAAACGCTGTCATGTAAAAGATATGGTAGACTTCTTCAGTGTGGTTAACAGACAAGAAACAAAGGGCTTAAATGACAAGGAAGCAGATTTTTATTGGACATCAAAAAGAAATTTTGAATGGTAAGAGCTGTTCAACATAGGAACAGACTGTTTTGGAAGGTGGTAGACTTCATTACTGGAGGTTTTTAAAGAAAAGCTGGATGGTCGTTTGTCAAGAATATTGTAGTAGTGGATTCCCACACTGGGTAGCATGCTGGACTAAATCTCCCACCATTACCTGCTATGATTGTATGTTTCCGCTTACTGTAAGCATGAACCTCAGATTAACTCTCCATGGTAGAACAGCATTATCACATACTGCTGTTTATATGAGCATTCACTATTTTTTGACATGGTTTCTGTAAAAGAGTAGCGTAACTCCATCAAGATGTTCCCTTAAAACTTGGTTTTTTCATTGATCATACAAATTGCTTGAAGTAGACCAATTTTGTTCGTTCCATATATCAAAGCACATATATAATTCATTTGGTTCTGTTTTTCATCAGCAGCAGCATTTTCAACACTAGGGCCACATTATGAAAATATGGCTGGGCTGCTGAGAAGGGCTTCTGGTCCTGGAAAATATTTAGAGGGCAACTGTACCAAAATATTATATCATGAAAACCATTAACCTGTTCAGTAAAGTAGTCCTTGTCAAAATGGCCTTAATCACCATTGGGAGAGGAGAAAACTCAAACATTCTGTAGTTGCACAACCTTTCTGAGTAGAGCTTTCAGACTTTCTCTGGTCCACACATCAAAGTTTGAGAAGCTGTGCCCTAAAATTAACTTCTGATCCAATCTCTGGAGCCTTGAGAGGAAAACGAATTTACCGGTGTTTGCACACTGAAAGAGGTCGGCCCTTCTTTATGGGGGTCACAGGCTCTAGGAGGAGTGTATTTGACAGACATAATGCATACAAAATATCTACGTGAGGGGCTAACTTGTTTTTTTTATTGATTGATTGATTGGACTTATATGGCCATTTATTTATTTATTTGATTTATCACCGCCCAACTCCCTCAAAGGGACTCTGGGCGGTTTACAATCAAACATAATTAACTGTGATACAAATATAAATAAAATTAAATAAACATTAAAATAAACAATTCAAGAATATAATAAATATAATAAAATCCAGATGATAGTATCTTCTTTGAAACCATGTAAAGGGCATTCTTTTGTTTTTGTTCAGTTGCTTAGTTGTGTCCAACTCTTCGTGACCTCATGGACCATAGCACGCCAGGCCTTCCTGTCCTCCACTGTCTCCCGGAGTTTACTCAAATTCATGTTCGTTACATCGGTGATGCTATCTAACCATCTCATCCTCTGCCGTCCCCTTCTCCTTTTGCCTTCAGTCTTTCCCAGCATCAGGGTCTTTTCCAGTGAGTCCTCTCTTTGCATTAGGTGGCCAAAGTATTTGAGCTTCAGCTTCAGCATCTGTCCTTCCAATCATTCTAGGGCCACCTTAAGGCATTAGCCATCCCCAGGAGTCTACACTCTTCTTCCTGCCCCGTCCCACCTATCTTATATAATGATTCTAGGTGGCTCACAACAATCCATAAAAACATCAAGCAGACAGAGACAGTTCAGAAAGGCAATTCAGGGACAACGCAGAACGTAGGACTGGTAGAAATGAGTATCAAAGGAGACCTTAAGTATTTTAGAGATGTGATACTTCAACAAATACAAATCTATCCCATATCATGCAAGAGCCAGATGTTGAATCTGATCAAGCAGACATTTGCCAGGTACCCGTCATAATCTTTACTTCTAATGACATCTCTTTTTTGCTTTAAAAACCTGAAACTGTCCATTTTCTCTATGAATCTTTCTCTCTCACACACACACATTTCCTTCTAAAACACTTTGGCCACCGTACCACTGCCTTGGAGTTGATTTTTTTCCTATCGTAAAGTTCCAACATTTATTTTTTTTAAACCTGCCCACGTTTTTGTCAATTAAGCTTATATGAAGAAAAATGTTCTCACACACTCAAATCATCAATGTGAGCCAACATTTTAATTTCCATGAGTGAGAAGGTATGGAGGAAAATACTTTGACTCAAAGGGAGATGTATGGTTTTGGTTGCACTGTACATAAATGATGATAAATCAAGACAAAGAAAGCCTTTTTGAAGAATCTCAGGCTACTCTGTAGAGGTGTTCCACAAAAAATTAACTACAGTTGTTTCGCTTTTGCATAGCAGCATTCTCCAATACATGAAGCTTCCCTCATTCTTCCCACGTCATATCCTTGTTTTCCCCATCCACATTCTGAAAGAGGATCATATCAAGTATAATGGATAAAAAGCTTTCCACCCAATGATTTATAGAACAGCCTTTGCTGAATGTACATGCTCAAATGTTGAGGCCAATAATTCTATGTGCCATGAACCAACCCTCGCAAAAGACTAGAAGTGAGAACATGGGAACGATACTTATAAAAGAAACTGAGATCAATTATTTTCTCTTGCCACTTAGAAGACATTAAGGGGAAAAATGAGTTTAAGCAGGAGAAAAGCAACCATACGTTATGTGGGTATATAATGCATGCGTGTACACACACAAACATTCACACAAAGAAATGTATGTGAGCTGTAGGATTGAAAAGACAACCACAAGACTCAGCGGCAACTTGAATTCAATATTGCAAGACCAATACTCCGATTCTGACCTTCTCTGTGTAAAATCAAATGCAGTCAGCAGGGACTTTATGTGAACCAACAAAAACCAAATTTCTCTGCTACAGATATGGCACACTGCTGCTCAACAATCACTTCCATGCTCACTTTGAGAGCTGCTGGGTAAAAGAACAATAATTCAGAGTCCCTCTTTTTACAAGCATGTACATGCTTACCTTTTAAGTACATAAAAATCCAATTCACTTTGATAGGATTAACCTCCCATTCAAAGTTAACACACAACTATATGCACACACACAAAATCAATGTTTCAATCTTCGTCAGCTCCACCTTCATATGGCATTGAAACAACTTAATGTTAAATTACTTTATTTCTTCAAATACTTCCCCTCCAAATCTAAGCTGCTATTGCTGAAAGGGCAGAGAAGAGCAGACCATGCATGCTAACTATCCAATCAAATATTTTGTTCAACAGCTTCTTTGGCAGAGATCCACCATGGGAGGAAGATCAAAACTTCTTAGATTGGATTAGGATGAAAAACACTAACGCCATTTGGATGTATGTGAGTTGGGAGGAATACCTTTGGTTAACTTAGGAACCAGTTGCAGTATGAGGGGGCTGCTGTGTACCGAATGTGTAGAAGTACTTTTAAAATTAGTATAAAGCTGATTTAAATTTAGCACATTAATACCCTTTCATAAGTGAGAATGCTAAGCATCTTTTTACATGCTTGAGTGCTAAACAAGTAGGAAATGAGCAAAGAGTTGTGTGATCCAGATGGTGGCATTAACACTACGGTTTGATGCTATGGATGCTTAGGTAATTCAAACTTTGTAAATTTTGATACAAAGTGACCGAAGTTCTGGACTTCTCTGAGGATTATCCAATAATCTCCGCATTCTAAGGAATGCAAAAGGTCTTGGATAAAAAAATATCAAAACAAATCAGAGTGCATTTTATAAGAGAATACTTTGAGAAATGCATGTTTTGATAAATATGGGCAGGGATAAATTTAAATAAATTTATCCCCACCCACGTCTCCTATTTGGGGAGATGGGGAGGGATAAATTTAAATAAATAAATAAAGTAAGTAAGTAAGTAAATAAGTAAGTAAGTAAGTACGTAAGTAAGTACGTAAGTCATTGTATAGTCGAAGGCTTTCACGGCCGGAATCTGATGGTTGTTGTGGGTTTTCCGGGCTGTGTGGCCGTGTTCTGGCAGTTTTGGTTCCTAACGTTTCGCCAGTAGCTGTGGCTGGCATCTTCAGAGTGCTC
This sequence comes from Charina bottae, assembly GCA_023362775.1. Classification (NCBI taxonomy): domain Eukaryota; kingdom Metazoa; phylum Chordata; class Lepidosauria; order Squamata; family Charinaidae; genus Charina; species Charina bottae. The sequence goes on from JALMGJ010000002.1 coordinate 45,081,929, forward strand.
CTGTCCTCTGAAGATGCCAGCCACAGCTACTGGCGAAACATTAGGAACCAAAACTGCCAGAACACAGCCACACACCCCAGAAAACCCACAACAACCATCAAATAAAGTCATATTTTTTAAGTGAATTCCTATATGACTTTTCGTGCAAATATTTTTTTCAAAAGAAATCACCAAGTAATATAGAAATAAAAGTAACTAACTTGTACATGAAGGTATGTGTCTTATCTGTCTCTAATTGATGTTATGTAAAACAGCCCCAAGAAACCAGTTACAGGCTGTGTCCTCCTGCATCATAATCCAGGACTTCTGATTTAAAGATAAGCGATCTCTGCTGATTCATCAAACTATGATCTGATATGCCAGGATTGCAAGCTAGGTTTGCAGCCCTTATTTACAGGCAAGGAGAAACAGTAGATATGCTGAGGGAAGCCATGGTTACCTGTTAATTTAGGATTAGAAAAGCTGGATGTGGGGCACCAAAGAGGAAGGAAAAAGAATTTTACCCATGAGAGCAGGGCATTATTTGTGCACCCAAAAATTGTTTCTGATTAATGCACTGAGACTGCTGATTTACAACTCATATCCTCCAGATGTTGCTGACCTACAACTCCTGTAACCATTTCTCATCACTGAAAATGCCGGGCTGGAAGCTGTAGGTTACAACTGCTGGAGGATCACAAGTTCTCACCCCAGAAATATAAAAATACATCGATATGAGGAATCAAGGGTGTGTGTGGGTGTGTCTTAGAAGTCCTGCATTATGATTCAGGAGGGGAAGAGGTAGACACAGTGAATAGGTGGGTTTCTTGGGTCTGTTTCCATATGGGACATTTTTGCCAACTGTATGCCAGTGACGTCAACCAATTTCATATGCAAGATTTTATTTATTTATTTTATTTTATTCTTTCAATTTCTATTACCGCTACATCTCCCCCGAAGGGGACTCTGGGCGTTTTACAACAGTTTAAATAGATAAAAAACAATGCAAATACAAAAACATCATATATCATATAAATACTCAATTTAAATATAAAATCCAAGGGGCGATAAGATTGCACTTAAAAGGGCTCTATGGCACCAGCCATCCCCAGGAGGAGCTGTTCCTGTTCCCATCCCAGGCGAGGCGGCAGAACCAGGTCTTTAAGTTCTTCTGGAAGGCCGGGAGTGATGGGGCCTGCCTCACCTCTGGAGGCAGAATGTTCCAAAGGGCAGCCGCCACCGCAGAGAAGGCCTGCCTTCTGGATCCCGCCAAGTGAAATTCCCTTAATCAACGGGGTCCGCAGCATGTCCTCTCTGCATAACCGAGTGGGACGGTTTGAAATTATGGGGATGCTTATTAAGATGCTGCATTAGTCCCATTTTCATACCAAAACACGGAAAGAGAAACAGATACACCTTCAGGAGGGGACAGAGCAAGAGAAACCCAATTTGCTTTTGCACATCCATTTGCTCATCTGCTTTGGCTAGAGGGAACAGCCTGCGCCAGTTTTTTCAAGTGGGACATTGATGTGCATAGCAGCTTAGCAAATCACATTCACAGAAGCCACCATGAAATCAACTCTGTGCTTCCTGTTGACAAGACTTTAAAATGCCCCTGGATAAAGAACAGTGCAAAGATATTTCAGGTTATTTGATCCCCTACAAACACAAGGCAATATTATTTTTGGATCCCACTTAAAGCTCACACAGAAATGTAATCAGGCTGCTTCTCGCCGCAGCGGATTTTAGAGCCGCAGCATGGTTTGTATGCAAAATTGTGATGGGAGGTAAAAAAATTGGTGACTGGCAATTTGTTAGAAATAAACAAAGATGTTCCTCTCAAAGGCAATCTCATCTAAACAAACAGTGAAAACAATCCGGCCTCGTTTAAAGATAAAGAAGTAAACAAAATCATTTAAAACTGGCCTCAGGGACCCAGTGCAAATATAACACGCTGGATCAGTCCAGGAAGCTACCTTTATTTCTGGGTTTCTGCCAAATAAGAACAGCAATGAATTATTTTAAAAAGTAGCATCAAAATAACAAGTACATGTGACCCCCCCTAGTCTGCTCCAGTTCTACCCATTCCATTAATTTTGCCCTCATTTCAGGCTGAGCACAGAAAACCCACAGCCACATTCCTGTTGCACCAGAAAGTTTTAATTCTGCTTCTAAAGTTAGACAAAAGGTTTTAGAAAGAGGGAAAAATTCTCCTACATGTAAATTTAGAGAAGGAGGGAAAAGAGGTAAAGAATGTGCTGGGATCATTTAAGTAATTAAGCAATGGTAAGATTAAATATAGACATTTTAGGTGTCAGTGAACTGAAATGGACTGGAATGGGCCACTTCACATCAGATGACCACCAGATCTACTACTGTGGACAAGAGGACCACAGAAGAAATGGAGTAGCCTTCATAATTAATAATAAAGTGGCTAAAGCAGTGCTTGGATACAATCCAAAAAACGATAGAATGATCTCAATTCGAATTCAGGGTAAGCCATTTAACATCACAGTGATCCAAATATACGCCCCAACCACAGATGCTGAAGAAGCAGAAGTAGATCAGTTCTATGAGGATCTGCAGCACCTACTGGATAATACACCAAAAAGATATGTTATTTTCATTACAGGAGACTGGAATGCTAAGGTGGGTAGTCAGACGACACCTGGAATTACAGGCAAGCATGGTCTGGGAGAACAAAATGAAGCATGACATAGGCGGATAGAATTTTGCCAAGACAACTCACTGTGCATAACAAACACTCTCTTCCAACAACCTAAAAGACGACTTTATACATGGACTTCACCAGATGGTCGACACCAAAATCAGATTGACTACATCCTTTGCAGCCAAAGGTGGCGGACATCTATACAGTCGGTAAAAACAAGACCTGGAGCTGACTGTAGTTCAGATCATGAACTTCTTATTGCAAAATTTAGAATCAGACTAAAGAGAATAGGGAAGACCCACAGATCAGTTAGATATGAGCTCACTAATATTCCTAAGGAATATGCAGTGGAGGTGAAGAATAGATTTAAGGGACTAGATTTAGTAGATAGGGTCCCGGAAGAACTATGGACAGAAGTTCGCAACATTGTTCAGGAGGCGGCAACAAAAAGCGTCCCAAAGAAAAAGAAAACCAAGAAGGCAAGATGGCTGTCTGCTGAGACACTGGAAGTAGCCCAAGAAAGAAGGAAAGCAAAAGGCAACAGTGATAGGGGGAGATATGCCCAATTAAATGCAAAATTCCAGAGGTTAGCCAGAAGAGATAAGGAATTATTTTTAAACAAGCAATGTGCGGAAGTGGAAGAAGACAATAGAATAGGAAGGAAAAGAGACCTCTTCCAGAAAATTAGAAACATCGGAGGAAAATTCCAGGCAAAAATGGGTATGATCAAAAACAAAGATGGTAAGGACCTAACAGAAGCAGAAGAGATCAAGAAAAGGTGGCAAGAATATACGGAAGATCCGTATAGGAAGGATAATAATATTGGAGATAGCTTTGACGGCGTGGTCAGTGACTTAGAGCCAGACATCCTGAAGAGTGAGGTTGAATGGGCCTTAAGAAGCATTGCTAATAACAAGGCAGCAGGAGACGATGGTATCCCAGCTGAACTGTTTAAAATCTTGCAAGATGATGCTGTCAAGGTGATGCATGCCATATGCCAGCAAATTTGGAAAACACAAGAATGGCCATCAGATTGGAAAAAATCAACTTATATCCCCATACCAAAAAAGGGAAGCACTAAAGAATGTTCAAACTATCGAACAGTGGCACTTATTTCACATGCCAGTAAGGTAATGCTCAAGATCTTGCAAGGTAGACTCAAGCAATTCATGGAGCGAGAATTGGCAGATGTACAAGCTGGGTTTAGAAAAGGCAGAGGAACTAGAGACCAAATTGCCAATATCCGCTGGATAATGGAGAAAGCCAGGGAGTTTCAGAAAAACATCTATTTTTGTTTTATTGACTATTCTAAAGCCTTTGACTGTGTGGATCATAACAAATTGTGGCAAGTTCTTGGTGGTATGGGGATACCAAGTCATCTTGTCTGCCTCCTGAGGAATCTGTATAACGACCAAGTAGCAACGGTAAGAACAGACCACGGAACAACGGACTGGTTTAAGATTGGGAAAGGAGTATGGCAGGGCTGTATACTCTCACCCTACCTATTCAACCTGTACGCAGAACACATCATGCGACGTGCTGGGCTTGAGGAATCCAAGGCTGGAGTTAAAATCGCTGGAAGAAACATTAACAATCTCAGATATGCAGATGATACCACTTTGATGGCTGAAAGCGAGGAGGAGCTGAGGAGCCTTATGACGAAGGTGAAAGAAGAAAGTGCAAAAGCTGGGTTGCAGTTAAACCTCAAAAAAACCAAGATTATGGCAACCAGTTTGATTGATAACTGGCAAATAGAGGGAGAAAAAGTGGAGGCAGTGACAGACTTTGTATTTCTAGGCGCAAAGATTACTGCAGACGCTGACTGCAGCCAGGAAATCAGAAGACGTCTACTTCTGGGGAGGAGAGCAATGGCAAATCTTGATAAAATAGTTAAGAGCAGAGACATCACACTGACAACAAAGGTCCGCATAGTTAAAGCAATGGTATTCCCTGTAGTAACCTATGGCTGTGAGAGCTGGACCATAAGGAAGGCTGAGCGAAGGAAGATAGATGCTTTTGAACTGTGGTGTTGGAGGAAAATTCTGAGAGTGCCTTGGACTGCAAGAAGATCAAACCAGTCCATACTCCAGGAAATAAAGCCAGACTGCTCACTTGAGGGAATGATATTAAAAGCAAAACTGAAGTAGTTTGGCCACATAATGAGAAGACAGGATACCCTGGAGAAGAAGCTGATGCTAGGGAAAGTGGAAGGCAAAAGGAAGAGGGGCCGACCAAGGGCAAGATGGATGGATGATATTCTGGAGGTGACAGACTCAACCATGGGGGAGCTGGGGATGGTGACGGCCGACAGGAAGCTCTGGCGTGGGCTGGTCCATGAAGTCATGAAGAGTCGGAAGCGACTGAACGAATAAACAACAACATATTGAATAACTGCATTTGGCACATATTGAGCAGTAAATCAGGTTTACAAGCCATAATGGCTGAGTTTGCAAAACACAGTAAGCCACGGATGCATACATCTCTTACACGCCTTGTTTATTTATTTAGCTAACAGTTTCAATGGAGAAAATGGATATGATTAACCTCAGCAAGGCAAACTTAGGCTTTCAACCCCTTTTCAGATGAAAAGGAAGCCCAAAATTCAATCCACACTTCCCTGTGACATCAGAATTCCCTGAGGCCCCAAAGCAAAAATAATATTGGCGATACGTCATTTAAAATTTAAAGATATAAAATGCATCCCCTGGCCACAAAACAATTGCTTACTCTGTGCTTAGGGAGTGTGTGTGTTGGGGGTGGTGGTATGAGGGTGTGGTTTTTTTAAATTAAAATATTTGTATCCCTTCAAATATTTTGTATCCCTTCAAAAGGGGCGCAATGGCTCAGCAGTTAAGACGCCAGGCTTGTCGATCGGAAGGTCGCAAGTTCGGAGGTTTGAGACCCTAGCCCCACGTGACGGTGACAGAGTGAGCTCCCGCACTCGCCCCAGCTCTTGCCAACCTAGCAATTTGAAAGCATGCAAATGCAAGTAGATAAATAGGTACCACTTCGGTGGGTAGGTAACAGCGTTCTGCGGGCGTCATTTATTTATTTATTTATTTATTTATTAATCATGTCAGGGCGCGCGGATGGAGCGGCCTGCTTCTCTCTCCTAGGCACCAGTGATCCAAGTACTATGCAATAAATAGACTCCAAACAGAAGTTATATCAAATATCCTATTTACTTATATACATACGTATTTACAGATCACTTCCACAGGTAACAAAATGATATACCAACGATACAGCATTCACGAGGTAAAATGGGAATAATGGGAAATGAGAATATCTCTGCTTATATAGTGAAACTGACCAATCACATTATAGGTCACTCTCGTTATTCACCACACCCAACCTAACTCTAAGCACCTGTTGTATGAGTCACACAGACACATCATTCCTACAACAATGGCTGCTAATTGGGTGACTGTGCAGAATATTTCCCTTTTAACCTAAATATCAAGCCTCTCTGTATAATTTATATCTAGCAGTAAATTCCTGGGTTTATCAAACCCCAACACCCCTTCAATTTACAATAGATATTACATTCAATTGTACAGAATAGAAGACATACACATTTGAGATATACACATCCTATGTCTATCTATGCTCAGAGGCTTTGTCATCACATCTGCTACATTACATTCAGATGGACAATATTGCAAATCTATCAGATACTCCTTAACAGCATTCATAACATTATGATACTTGATATCAACATGTTTGCTCCTTGCTCTGATCTTATCAGTCTTTGCAATCTGTATACATGCCTCACTATCATCGTATACACATATAGGCCCCTCAATTGTTATATTTACATCCACTAACAATTGCCTATACCAAATTAATTCTGACCATAATTCAGATAATGCTGCATACTCTGCCTCTGCAGTTGACACAGCGACTGAACTTTGTTTACAAGACTTCCAACCAACTAAGGTGTTACCAAACATTATAATCAACCCTGTCATTGATTTTCTATCATGTACATCGTTACCCCAATCACTATCTACATAGCATTTCAATTTCAATGGCTTACATGGTTTTATCAATAAACATTTATCAATAGTCCCCTTCAGATACCTAAACACACGTTTGATACCTTGCCAATGCCTCTGAGTAGGTTTGGTTACATATCTACTCAGAACATTTACTGCGTTCCCGATATCAGGATGCGACCATTGTGCTATATACAATAAACTTCCAATTATTCAATGATAGTGTTCTTGATCACATGAAGTTTGTTCATCATCTCCAGTCTCTGTTTTAACAAAATCTGTTGTCATCGGGGTTGGAACTTCCTTGCAATGTTCCATATTGTTCTCTCTTAGCAGTTGTTCAATTTTCTTCCGCTGCTCTAGAACATAACCCCCATCAACCTTCTGAATACCCACGCCTAGGTAATTCCTAATCTCTCCCAGATCTTTGACATCAAAGTGTTGTTTCAGATTTTCAGTAAATTCAATTACCCTGCTTTGATCTTTTGCTATAAAACATAAATCGTCTACAAATATCAAAAGGAAAATCTGTTCATCATTTTCACATTGCTTTACATACAGACATGGGTCAGCTATACTACACTTGAATCCCATTCTTTGTAATTCCTTATCTAAAGTTAGATTCCAGCAACGTGCCGACTGCTTGAGTCCATACAATGCTTTCTGCAACTTGTATACTCTTCCTGCAATCTTTGATTCATACCCTGGGGCTTCAATCATATAGATCTCTTCATCCAAATCAGCATGCAAATATGCTGTTGTGATATCATAATGCTGTATTACACAATTCCCAGCTGCTGCCATTGCTAAGGGAAACCTAAATGTCTCCCCTCTTAGCGTTGGTGCAAAAACTTCATCATAAGTCTGATTCTTAACCTGGGAAAATCCTTGTGCTACCAACCTAGCCTTATACTGAATATCACCATTAACTAAGGTTTTCTTAAAAACCCACCTACAGCCTACTGCCCTATGCCCCTCAGGCAGCCTAGTAGGTTTGAAAACCTTATGAGAATTAATGGCTTTCATTTCCACATCCATAGCAGCTTTCCATCTACTCTGCTCATGATGTGGCAACTCCAATACGTCCCTGTAACTACGAGGTTCATAATCAATAAAACACACTTTTACATCACCTGGTGTATAACGTTGAGGTGGTATGCCCTTGTTAACTCTCTCAGATCTGCGCAATACTGTAGCATCCTGCATCATTGGCACACTAGGAGTTAATTCCTCTTCCTTCTTAATCACATCAGTGGACTCTCTCCGCTCTGAGAACTCAAAACGTCCCTGACTAGGAAGAAAAACCTCACTACTCCCGTGTAATCTCTGCCAATTGCTGTGCTCACTAAAATTTGCTGATCTAGAAATAACAACTTTCCTGCCATCAGTGAACCTATATCCCTTGGTCCCTGGCTCATACCCCACAAACATCATCTTCTGTGCTTTTGCCTGACCTTTCCTGCGTACCTCCTTATGCACGTGAACATAGGCAGTGCACCCAAACACTTTCAAATGAGCTAATGATGGCTTCTTGCCATATAACATATAATATGGAGTTTGGTTTACAGATTCACTCCATAACCTGTTAATTAAATAATTAGCAGTTAATATTGCCTCTCCCCAGTATCCACGTGATAACCCTGAGTCAGCAATGAGTGAATCCTTTACTGTCTGCAATGCCAAATTCCTACGTTCAGCCACGCCATTCTCAGCTGAACTATGTGGGTTACTTCTCCTATGCACAATGCCCCTCCTACCGAGCCATTGCTGAAAACTCCCACTCAGAAACTCTGTACCCCGGTCAGTTTGTAAACTACACACCTTTGTGCTATATCTACGTTCCACAAACTGTACCCAGTTTCTAAACTTTTCAAATGTTTGACTTTTAGCTTTCAATAGGTAACAGAACCCAAATCTTGTGTAATCATCTACAATGACTAAAACATATTTAGCACCCCCTATTGTAGCTGGTAATGGACCAATTAAGTCAGCGTGAACTAATTCAAAACGTTTATGTGACTTCCTATCACTGAATTTGCTCACAGGAAACACCTTTGATTTTGCAACCTTACAAGCTGCGCAATCCAAATACACTTGGCACTTTTTCAATTCCATTCCATAACTTGCTTCTGACATCTTTTCAATCACTTTGAAACTCGGATGCCCAAGCCTTCTATGCCATAAGTGCTCACATGAATCATGTGTTGGCTTATTAATTGTAGCTAAATCATGGCCTCTGCTTGTCCTGGTTTGTACCATTTCATAAAGATAGTTCTGTAAAATACCTTTACCACAAACATTATTATCTTTCATGACAATACATTCATTATTACCAAACTGTACAGTATAACCTAGTTTATCCAATTGTGACACACTAATAATATTGTACTCCAGTACTGGTACACATAACATTGATAATTCAATATTTAACCCTGGTACATACACTAATTCCTTACCAGTCACAGATGCAATGCTTCCATTAGCTAAACTAACATGATCTCTATCAGCTTGCGTAAAACTCTTAAACATCTGCCTGTTATTTCCTATATGCTGACAAGCCCCGCTGTCAAATAGATATGGCCCCTTTAAATCTTGGACACTTGAACTAATTAAAGACAGCTGTGCAGCGTCTCCCGGCTTGGAGATTCTCGGCTTGGCTTTAGGCTTCTGTTTCTTATCACAATCTCTCAACAAATGCCTTTTGTGACCCACAGTTATAACATTTTCGCTTTACAAATAAAACATTGTTTTGCTTATCAGAACGTTCCTTAACAAAAACACTGTTTTGCTTAGACCTAATTACATTAGAACACTGTTTTCTTCTTTGCTCTTCTTCCATGAGCCTGCCAGATAAGTAGTTTATGGTCAAATCTTCCTCAGATAATGACCCGAAGCTAGTTGCTAAAGTATCCCATGTTTCATTTAAAGAACTGAGAATTATATACACTTTATTTGCTTCTGTAAATGGCATATCTCTCTGAGCCAACTCCTGGAACAATTCTGTCATATAATGTAGGTGATCCCTAATATTATCAGATACACCTAATCTGGCATGATAAAGTTCCCTTGTTAGCAAAACTTTACATAACGGCGAGCTTCTTAGATAAACATTCTTTAAAGCTTCCCAACACTTATTGGCTAACTGACAGTCTCTAACATAACATAATTGGCTATTCTCCAGACATAAAATTATGCTTGCCAATGCTTTCTCATCCTGTAGAACAACGTCCTCATCATCCAGGTCTGGGTCAGGGCAAAGTACACTCCTCCAAAGACCCTCATGTCGAAGATACATTTCCATTTTGTATGCCCATGACGAATAATTAGTGTCATTCAGTCTTTCCAGAGGAAATCCTCCCCCGACTGCTGGTAACATCTTCGCTTCGCTCATCTGTCTTCAGCCCCTTCTGGGCAGACACTGATGATTAAAGACACAGACCTTATCAGAATGTCCTCCAGCTGCAAAACAAGCGTAGGAGAAAAAAACCACACACGCAGGCACGGAACCTGTTAAAGCTCCAAATCACTCCAAATAGTCACACAACTCCTGGATAGGCCTCCAAAGCTTCCAGCTCACAGACTGCACACAATCCACTGATCCACAGCCAGTGCAAAACCTTCCGTCGTCTATGGCTTCTCTGTTGCCTCTGGGCCCGTAATCTGTCAAGGCGCGCGGATGGAGCAGCCTGCTTCTCTCTCCTAGGCACCAGTGATCCAAGTAGTATGCAGTAAATAGACTCCAAACAGAAGTTATATCAAATATCCTATTTACTTATATACATACGTATTTACAGATCACTTCCACAGGTAACAAAATGATACACCAACGATATAGCATTCACGAGGTAAAATGGGAATAATGGGAAATGAGAATATCTCTGCTTATATAGTGAAACTGACCAATCACATTATAGGTCACTCTCGTTATTCACCACACCCAACTTAACTCTAAGCACCTGTTGTATGAGTCACACACTGACACATCATTCCTACAACAATGGCTGCTAATTGGGTGACTGTGCAGAATATTTCCCTTTTAACCTAAATATCAAGCCTCTCTGTATAATTTATATCTAGCAGTAAATTCCTGGGTTTATCAAACCCCAACAAATCACATTTATACCCCGCCTATCCCCTCCCTATCGGAGGACTCTAGGCGGCTTACAACAATTGAAATTCATATATTAACAATTCATATATTAACAATGTTATTTAACCGCGCGCTAAGGGAGGGGGTAAAGGAACCGGTTCTTCTTCCGTAGGCATTGGACTACATGTCCCAGGATGCCTCGCTTCCGAGTCAGCTGCTGACGTCCTGGATGTTGTCAATCAGGATCCATCGTCCTCTGCCACCATTCGTGGGATTCACGAGGTCTTTCTTCGTTCCGAGGGCGACCCCCGACAGGACGCCAGCAAATTGACCCACTTTAACATGGTACCCATTTATCTACTCGCATTAGCTTTCGAACTGTTGGGTTGACAGAAGCTGGGGAGAATGGCGAGAGCTCACTTCGCCACGTGGGGATTCGAACTGCCGACCATTAGATCGGCAGTCTTTTTTAGGGTCATGCCGGCCACATGACCGCGGAAGCGTCTTCAGACAATGCTGGCTCTTCGGCTAACACACGGAGATGAGCACTGGCCCCTAGAGTCGGACACGACTGCACAAATGTGCGGGGGGAACCTTTACCTTTATCTCTTCAAAACTGTATTATAAACTGGATTTGCCCCTTATGCTAACTGATTTCATCTTAATTTCTTAAGCCACAAGATCTGGGGTCGCGCCACATACTAAGCCATAAACTGTGGTTTACAAACCACAAATCCTGGGTTCATGCATCATACTAAGCCAATACCAGAGAGCCAGCTTGGTGTAATGGTTAAGGCATCAGGCTAGAAACGGGAGATGGTAAGTTCTAGTCCCACCTGAGGCACAAAGCCAGCTGGGGGACCTTGGGCCAATCACTTTCTCTCAGCCCTAGGAAGAAGGTAATGGGAAACCACTTCTGAAAAACCTTGCCAAGAAAACTGCAGGGACTTGTCTAGGCAGTCTCTGCGAACTGAACAGAAAAAAAAAGCCAATACCAAGTAAATAACCTTTAGGCTTAGTGATGAGATGTGTTTTATTGTTTTTTTAATAATTTTGAGATCAGAGTTATAGAAATATTGAGAAATCAATGAACTGAACATTTGCAGTAAAAAAAATGCTGCTTTTATTTTAAAACAAAGAACAGAAACTTACAGTTAATCCATTACTTTTCTCAGCCAAGAAAAGCACATGGCTATTTACATATGAACTACTACATAGCTGCAGCCAGTTGCCTTAAACACAAAAGGAAAATTTACAATATAAAGCCTTTACAACAACAAGTTGGCATTACCTGAGTGGACAACGTTAAGCATGTGACCACTCTGACTCAACTCACCTATTACTTATTTGGAAAAGAAACAACAGGTAACATTCTGATTGGCTAGGTCAAGCTACACCTTCAGGCACCAATAATTAACATTCCTAAGGAGGGCATTAACATGAACCCTCCTGACTCCAACAGAAAAAACTTTTCAGCCTGATTTTTAAAACAGAACTTTCCAGATTATTTCAAAATCATAATATATATATAACAATGTGAACCTGGCCCTAGCCTCAAGCAGGGTACTGCAGCCATGGAAAGCTAACAATAAATAAAGAATAATATCAGAGTCCACATCAAGGCTATTGTACCCAGGGCACAAAGATCTGAAGTGAATGCTTCCCTGCTGATAAATGCGGTCACAAGCATTTGCAAGTAAGTAGCCCTTTGAAGAGAAGCAATTTATGCCACCGTGGACCATTGATTCAGCCATCCTAGCTAAAAGAGGCGAAGCTGGTTTGCAGCAAATAATTACTTTGAACCTAAAATTAAACCAGGTTAATTTGAAGACTGCTGCCTCCCATTTAATCAATCAGAGTTAAGCAGAATATTGTTGTTGTTGTTCAGTCGTTCAGTCGTGTCCGACTCTTCGTGACCTCATGGACCATAGCACGCCAGGCCTTCCTGTCCTCCACTGTCTCTCGGAGTTTACTCAAATTCATGTTCATTACATCGGTGATGCTATCTAACCATCTCATCCTCTGCCGTCCCCTTCTCCTTTTGCCCTCAGTCTTTCCCAGCATCAGGGTCTTTTCCAGTGAGTCCTCTCTTCTCATTAGGTGGCCAAAGTATTTGAGCTTCAGCTTCAGCATCTGTCCTTCCAATGAGCAGTCAGGGTTGATTTCCTTTAGGATTGACTGGTTTGACCTCCTTGCAGTCCAAGGGACTCTCAAGAGTCTTCTCCAGCACCACAGCTCAAAAGCATCAATTCTTCGGCGCTCAGCCTTCCTTATGGTCCAACTCTCACAGCCATACATTGCTACTGGAAAAACCATAGCTTTAACTATACGGACCTTTGTCGGCAAGGTGATGTCTCTGCTTTTTAATATGCTGTCTAGGTTTGCCATAGCTTTCCTTCCAAGGAGCAAGCGTCTTTTAATTTCATGGCTGCAGTCACCGTCTGCGGTGATCTTGGAGCCCAAGAAAATAAAATCTGTCACTGCTTCCATTTCTTCCCCTTCTATTTGCCAGGAAGTGATGGGACCAGATGCCATGATCTGGGTTTTTTTAATGTTGAGTTTCAAGCCAGCTTTTGCACTCTCCTCTTTCACCCTCATCAAGAGGCTCTTTAGTTCCTCTTCACTTTCTGCCATTAGGGTGGTATCGTCTGCATATCTGAGGTTGTTGATATTTTTCCCGGCAATCTTAACTCCGGCTTGTGATTCATCCAGCCCGGCATTTCTCATGATGTACTCTGCATATAAGTTAAATAAGCAGGGTGATAATATACAGCCTTGTCGTACTCCTTTCCCAATTTTGAACCAGTCGGTTGTTCCATGTCCAGTTCTAACTGTTGCTTCTTGACCCACATACAGGTTTCTCAGGAGACAGGTAAGGTGGTCTGGTACTCCCATCTCTTTAAGAATTTGCCACAGTTTGTTGTGATCCACACAATCAAAGGCTTTAGCGTAGTCAATGAAGCAGAAGTAGATGTTTTTCTGGAACTCTCTTGCTTTTTCCATGATCCAGCGAATGTTGGCAATCTGATCTCTAGTTCCTCTGCCTCTTCGAAACCCAGCTTGCACTTCTGGTAGTTCTCGGTTCACATGTTGCTGAAGCCTAGCTTGTAGGATTTTGAGCATAACCTTGCTGGCATGTGAAATGAGCGCAATTGTACGGTAGTTTGAACATTCTTTGGCATTGCCTTTCTTTGGAATTGGAACGTAAACTGACCTTTTCCAATCCTGTGGCCACTGTTGAGTTTTCCAAATTTGTTGGCATATTGAGTGCAGCACTTTAACAGCATCATCTTTTAGGATTTTAAATAGCTCAGCTGGGATACTGTCTTCTCCGCTAGCTTTGTTGTTAGTAATGCTTCCTAAGGCCCACTTGACTTCGCTCTCTAGGATGTCCGGCTCAAGGTCAATGACCACACCATCGTATTTATCAGGGATATTAAGATCTTTCTTGTATAGTTCTTCTGTGTATTCTTGCCACCTCTTCTTAATCTCTTCTGCTTCTGTTAGGTCCCTGCCTTTTTTGTCCTTTATGATGCCCATCTTTGCACAAAACGTTCCCTTGATATCTCCGATTTTCTTGAAGAGATCTCTAGTCTTCCCCATTCTATTGTTTTCCTCGCAGAATATAATGAGTAGTATATGATGACATGCACACAGTTTGTCCCCGAAAGACCTTTTCATGGGACTGGGTATAAAATCTTGTTTAAGTGTGCCTCAGCTTTCTTTTGAGACTGGTGTTCTATTTCACATAAAGTCCACTGAAACAAAATTATCACAGAGCAACACTGTTCACTAAAACCAAAAGAAGGCATCCAAAAAGATTTTCTTCAAAGCATGGCAGTTTTATCAAACAATCTGTGGGTGGGGTGGAGGTGAAATTGGTAAGCATTCTTAATTTTCCCTATCCGCTTCTACCACATCCTACTTCTTTGCCATGGACAGCCAGTGTGGCTTAACAGTTAAGGTTTGGAATAGCAGTGTAGTAGGGAGTAAAAGGTAAAGGTTCCCCCCGCACATTTGTGCAGTCGTGTCTGACTCTAGGGGACGGTGCTCATCTCCATTTGTTAGCCGAAGACCCAGCGCTGTCCGAAGACGCTTCCACGGTTATGTGGCTAGCATGACGCACGCAGAACACTGTTACCTACCCACCGAAGTGGTACCTATTCATCTACTTGCATTTGCATGCTTTCGAATTGCTAGGTTGGCAAGAGCTGGGGCGAGTGCGGGAGCTCACTCTGCACGCAGGGCTAGGGATTCGAACCTCCGAACTTGCAATCTTCCGGTCGACAAGCCTGGCGTCTTACCCGCTGAGCCACCATGTCCCTCTAGTGGTAGTAGTAGTAGGGAGACTGAGGTTCAAATCCACCCTCAGCCATGCTCCCTGGACTAATAACTTTCTCTGAGCCTTACTTACAGGACTTTTGTTGTGAGGGAGAAAAATAGAGTCAGTGCTATATATCCCACCTTGAGCAACTAGAGGAAAAGTAGAATGTTTACCAAACAACTAAGTATGTATGAATGAAAAGCTTTAATTACAATCTTTCCTGTTAAGACTTAACCTCAATTTGTGTAGGTAGTTAATACCATCAGCCATGTAATCAGTTTAGCATGGTAGATTTACTCCAAAATAAATTAATGTTTATCACGGGGGTGGGGAGGGGCGTTCCAGTTATAACTACTTCAAAATATGGAACACTGTCCATGTTTGCTGCTTCCATCTCTATCCTCTCCCTTTCACATCTCTTCTAGAGAGTCACCTAACATGACAACTGAACTTTTTCATGCACATTGCAAAGCAGCACCTTCCTTGTTCATTATTTATATCCATCTCTGAAGGGCCTCCAAGATATCAGTAGCCCCTTCTGCTAAGCAATCGGTAGGCCCATTTTAGATGCTTAGTACAGGGTGTCTGATATTTCAGATAACTAACATCTCTGATAAAGGGCTATGCAGTAAATAAGTTGGTTTTTTGTTATTTAAGAAACATTCTGTTGTTGTTCAGTCATTTAGTCGTGTCCGACTCCTCGTGACCTCATGGACCATAGCACGCCAGGCCTTCCTGTCCTCCACTGTCTCCCGGAGTTTACTCAAATTCATGTTCATTACATCGGCGATGCTATCTAACCATCTCATCCTCTGCCCTCCCCTTCTCCTTTTGCCTTCAGTCTTTCCCACAATCAGGGTCTTTTCCAGTGAGTCCTATCTTCGCATTAGGTGGCCAAAGTATTTGAGCTTCAACTTCAGTATCTGTCCTTCCAATGAGCAGTCAGGATTGATTTCCTTTAGGATTGACTGATTTGACCAAGAAGCATTCTACCTTGTGCCAAAACATATATTGCATTGACCCGTGAGGTTGAAGAAAAGAAAGAACATCATTAAAACAAATGCTACTAATAATACTACTTTGATCTGTTCTCTGCCTTTCTGCTCAAAAGGCACTCAAGCCACCTTGCTAACAGTAAGAAATAAAACACAAAACAGTTAAAAGTGTGTCAAACCAATTAAAATCAGCCACGAACTAATTAAACCTGAAAAGGCTTAGCTAAAGAGAATGGTCTTGACTCCTTTCCAAAACGCAGGAAAAGTTGGGACTGAACACAACTCTTGAAAGTTGGAATCAACACAGGAGGAGGAACAAATGAACAGCAAATGAACCTCAGAAAGTGAGGCTATCTTCACAATGAGATTTCCTGCTGTCCTTAATGTCCTGATAGGTCCAAGGTTGTTGAAGTCCCAGGCCATCTGGGAAAGCAAACACAACCCCTACATCAGGGCTTTCCAAACTTTCCGCGTTGGCGACACACCAACGGCGGTGCACGAAAACCTGGAAGCACTGCTGCTGCGTCGGCGTGCAAAAACCCAGTGGCGGCACGCAAAAAACCGGAAGCGCCGCCGCCAATGCGGCGCTTCCGGGTTTTCATGCGCTGCGGTGGCAGCAGTGTCCTGGTGTGCCGCACGAAAACCCGGAAGTGTGGATGGCTTGCATGGCGGCGGCGGCAGCGACAACCCAGCAGCACTTCCAGGTTTTCACGCGACACACCTGGGCCCCTCAGGTGACACAGTACTGTGTCCCAACACACAGTTTGGAAAGCTATGCCCTACATTGCATCTGAAAAACTACTGGTAGCCAATATGGGTATCATGTGCTCATATCATGGACATCATTGTGTGCTCCTGAATTAGGCACACAAAACATCCACCACAGCTTCCAAATAATCCTCAAGAGAAGCATAATCAGCCTTTTGCCAGAAGAGAACCTGCCCAGTTACAACTCTAGTAGCACATAACATTAAGGTAACTGTGTATGCAGTGTTACTATACCTTGAAAATTATGCTGCTGAATAGCAATTTGAGACCTGATGCACAGCAGATAGACTTTTCTCTGCACTTTAGCTTCAGCCTATGCACTTTCTCTTTTTCTTGTTTATTCTGATTAGAGTATCACCCATTGCCACAATACAAGCTGCTTCTTAAAATAAACTAACTGAAATTTTACTATACAGCTGTTCCTTGCCTGCCCCTATCAACCAGCCAACTTTATAGAAGCTGGATGAATGCCAGTTTCTAATTGCTTGTCTTTAAACTACAGGCTTTCTTGTAATTATTCTCATTTTGGGATTATTGGCTGTTCTCAGGCTCTTTACCATCCTCCATTCTTGTTCAAGACTTTGGAAAGCATAACTGGTACATTCACCATAAAATAAAGTCTCTGATTATTCTAATCCCAACAGTCAAAACAGATCCAGTTTTAATAACCCTGTCTTTTTCTGCCTCTTTCCCCTTCAGTCAACAGCTATTATACCTGTGCCAGAAGACTTCTTCCTTCTCCTAATAGGCTCTCCGAATGTTTGCTGGGGACACATCTAGGAATTGTGGCTGCTCTCATTCTGACCTTCTTTAGTTTGTCTTATTTAATTCCTAATCTGAATCTGCGGTTGAGCAAGGGGAATCTTGCATCTTGCATGATGCTTTCTTCTTGGGGATTCAGGATGACACCCATCAGTACTAATGTGCCTGGAGAGACCTCCTTAGCATCTGCCAAGCTTCCCGTCCCACTTTACTTTTTCAAACTTGTTAAGTGTGTTTTAATTTTAAATCAAGTTATCTAGGAAACTGCCACCTGCAATAGAAAGAACCAGCTTGGAATCTACATACACCTTAAACGTTATGTTAGGAAATGATTAGAGGCTTCAACTTAGTGCTTGGTTCTGGAATGGGCACACCTGGCCAAAAAAAGAGAACAAAGTAAGTTCTGGCTTGATTGTGAAAATTAGAAGGTAAGAGACAACTGAATACTTAGATGGAAATCCCAGGGCTGTAAGTTAGAAGTTGGAAAGCAGCGAGAGCAAACAACTTCCGTACTGTTCCCAAGAAAACATGGATCTGTTTATAAAGAGACTAGGAGCCAAGCTTGACTCAAGTGAGCTTTTATTTCTTTATCTTTACATTCACTATCTGGTGAATAGGCAGATGGTGCCCATTTAGAATGTATGCTGCATACTCTAAAAATATCAGATATGCTCACTGTTCCCAAAAGACTGTGGATCCTTGCTTGAGTTGGAAAATCTTTATTGCTAGTAGGGCAACGTAAGGGAATCCTGAAGGCCTGCCAAAGCAATTTTCCAGATCAACTTATACCTAGTGTAATTAAGGCAAAGTTATTCGGAATTTCTTTCTAACACTTCCATTCTCTCCTGGACTAAGGAATCTTTTCTGTAAAGGTCCTCCTCCCTCTTCTGTGTTCCTGGGTTCTACCAGGCATTTCATCAAACTAACACCAGCTATGATCTACTGGAGGCACCATCTTGAGGGTGGTGCATCTGCCTGCAGTGATGAGAGGGAGGACATTCTTGGTACAAGAACCCAGTCTGAATGGAAAGAGATTTAGAAGAGACAAGCAAAACACTTCTTAACACAGCACATAATTAACCTTTGTAATTGATTAAGACAACATATGGTGGTGGCCACTGATTTGGATGGCTTTAAAAGGGAACTTTTAAGTTCACAAACAACAAGTTGATCAAGCGATATTTGTTCTGAGACTCAGTGTTATGTCCAAGTTAGGACAACATGCCTCCATGTATCAATTGCAGTGGAACAGTGATAGGCAAGGGATATGCTTGTGAGCACCCCAGAGGCATTCGGTTGGCACTGTAAGAACCAAAATGCTGTACAAAATGGCCCTTGGCCTAATCCAACAGGGTTGTTCACTCATTATTTTAGTTAAATCTGGACAACTTGCCATTTTAATGCCCCATCTTTGTTTTTAATTGCTTTATAGCTTGAAATAGGTCAACTTTTCATTAATTTCATAATTATTTCTATTACCATTGAGTTTTTGTTCTTCACTATAGGTTTGATTTTAATGAATATGTCTGTGTATGTAACAAGAGTAAAAGTAAAGGTTCCCCCCGCACATTTGTGCAGTCTTGTCCGACTCAAGGTCCGGTGCTCATCTCTGTTTGTTAGCCGAAGAGCCAGCGTTGTCCGAAGATGCTTCCACGGTCATGTGGTCGCATGACGCTCATGGAACGCTGTTACCTACCCACCAAAGTGGTACCTATTAATCTACTTGCATTTGCATGCTTTCGAATTGCTAGGTTGGCAAGAGCTGGAGCTAGTGCGGGAGCTCACTCTGTCACGTGGGGCTAGGGATTCGAACCTCCGAACTTGCAATCTTCTGATCGACAAGCCTGGTGTCTTACCCGCTGAGCCACCACACCCCTGTAACAAGAGTACAGATAAATAAAATAATATTCTGCCAGAACAGCATTTTTCAAACCAATTGTCTGGAGTCGAAAGAATTCACAGAAGACAGAAAAGTTTTTTGTTTTTGTTTTTAATCTTTATTATCTGGGTTCAGCATGAATATGTTATATCTCAAGCAATCTAACAGTGAGAAAGCACGTCTGGAATAATGGCATCTGTTTGTTATTAAACTTTAAAGAGATTAGCTTTATAGAGGGCATATGCTAGGCTTAGGAAAGTGCAGAATCCCATGAGAAAATTTTCGCTAATCTGATAAAAACTTTTTTTTTAGGGACCCTTGATATTCCTTCAATATTCACCTAAGCAATAGTCTCCAGCTTTGCCTCAAGTTTTGGTTTCATTTAAAGAGAAATTTAGTGGCAACTGAAATTAGATTCCACACTTACATGAGTGGTATTGCAATAGTCTGTACTGTATTACAAGAAAATGATTTATTGCAGCTACTATAATTTCATGGGCTAAATCAGTTTAAACCCAAGCGTTTGATTGAATTACTTTGTAGATGTTCTTAGGACTGAGTTGAGATGAGATCATGCTAATTTTACAGACCCTCCTGCTTTCCAAAAGGAAGGCGATCAGTATAGATATGTTTCAATATCTTGAGGAATTCATTGTGAAGAGTGACTAATTTTAAGCCTATAGGTTCCATACTATTTTTTTAAACAAGGGGATGGGAGAATAGAAAAAGACATTATGAATGTAGCTGTACTGAACAATATCAAATCCTTTAGCTTAAGACTGAGCAGAAGATAAATCTGGAATTTCTATTACACCTCCAGATGATTTGTAGCAGATCAGCAAAAATTCCTGATTCTCAAGTGTTTAATAGCAGCTACAACATGGCTCTTGAGTTACGTATATTGCTGAAATGAAGAAAGCTGCCTTGGGATAACGAGGAGAAAAAATTTATATGAGAGAACTGTGAGCCCCATTCAGTTCTGATATTTAAATCAAATGCCTGGGCTCAGCAGAGTACTAGATATATATATCTTTTGAGGGAGCTTCTGGCTAATGCTACAAATTGTGCACCCTATTCCAGTCACCAAAAGGTCGCCACCCCTGTTTTAAGTCTCTGGATTTAATTCTGGGCCCACATGAAGGAACTGCGTTCAAACAGTTCCCATATTCCTAAATATTCATCAAAATCTTCATTCTCTCTCTGTTTACTGAAAGCTTCCAAAAACAAATGGGAATGAGGAACTGTCAATAATGGCAAAAAATAAAGGAGAGAAGACGGGAATGGAAAGAAGTGGTGAAAGAGATTCTGAGCTACCCCTGATTTCTGCTGCTCCCGTCAACAAAGCTGTTCTTACCAAAATTTGGACATCCAGATGTTGTCTGGAAATTCTGGGAGGGGTAATCTCAAACATCTGGAGAACACAAATTGGCCTATATGAGCAATAGGTACTGAAGAAAGATATATCATACAGAACTCTTGTTGCTGGATGATTAGGAAGTAAACAATATTAACAATTGCTGGAACAACCACCATAAAAGAACAAACGTAACCTACATGGAGCATACTTCTTCTGCTCCCTCTAATTATCTGGGAGGAGTATATAAACACAACAAGTGCAGGTTATGAACAATGGCAGAGATTATGGCTGCCATACAATGTTATCTAATGTATGAGCACAGGCTGAACTTCAAAGCTTATTTAGGAAATAGACCCTGCAGTCATGGAGCAATGAAACCAAATCATTTTTAAGGGAGGAGAAAGTAAGTGGTTGCTCACTATGTGATTTGTACACATGTTTAGCAGAGATTACTGCCACTTAAACATGTAGCAGAGAACACTCATGCGGCACAACTCCATGCCTGTTGTTCAGAAATAAATTTGAATTACGTTTTTGTTGTTTATTCATTCAGTTGCTTCCAACTCTTCATGACTTCATGGGCCAGCCCACGCCAGACCTTCCTGTCGGCCGTCGCCATCCCCAGCTCCCCCACGGTCAAGTCCGTCACCTCCAGAATATCATCCATCCATCTTGCTCTTGGTCGGCCCCTCTTCCATTTGCCTTCCACTTTCCCTAGCATCAGCATCTTCTCCAGAGTATCCTGTCTTCTCATTATGTGGCCAAACTACTTCAGTTTTGCTTTTAATATCATTCCCTCAAGTGAGCAGTCTGGCTTGATTTCCTGGAGTATGGACTGGTTTGATCTTCTTGCAGTCCAAGGCACTCTCAGAATTTTCCTCCAACACCACAGTACAAAAGCATCTATCTTCCTTCGCTCAGCCTTCCTTATGGTTCAGCTCTCGCAGCCATAGGTTACTACGGGGAATACCATTGCTTTAACTATGCAGACCTTTGTTGTGTGTGATGTCTCTGCTCTTAACTATTTTATTGAGATTTGTCATTGCTCTCCTCCCCAGAAGTAGACGTCTTCTGATTTCCTGGCTGCAGTCAGTGTCTGCAGTAATCTTTGCGCCTAGAAATACAAAGTCTGTCACTGCCTCCACTTTTTCTCCCTCTATTTGCCAGTTATCAATCAAACTGGTTGCCATAATCTTGGTTTTTTTGAGGTTTAACTGCAACCCAGCTTTTGCACTTTCTTCTTTCACCTTCGTCATAAGGCTCCTCAACTCCTCCTCGCTTTCAGCCATCAAAGTGGTATCATCTGCATATCTGAGATTGTTAATGTTTCTTCCAGCGATTTTAACTCCAGCCTTGGATTCATCAAGCCCAGCACGTCGCATGATGTGTTCTGCGTACAGGTTGAATAGGTAGGGTGAGAGTATACAGCCCTGCCATACCCCTTTCCCAATCTTAAACCAGTCCGTTGTTCCGTGCTCTGTTCTTACCATTGCTACTTGGTCGTTATACAGATTCCTCAGGAGGCAGACAAGATGACTTGGTATCCCCATACCACCAAGAACTTGCCACAATTTGTTATGATCCACACAGTCAAAGGCTTTAGAATAGTCAATAAAACAAAAATAGATGTTTTTCTGAAACTCCCTGGCTTTCTCCATTATCCAGCGGATATTGGCAATTTGGTCTCTAGTTCCTCTGCCTTTTCTAAACCCAGCTTGTACATCTGCCAATTCTCGCTCCATGAATTGCTTGAGTCTACCTTGCAAGATCTTGAGCATTACCTTACTGGCATGTGAAATAAGTGCCACTGTTCGATAGTTTGAACACTCTTTAGTGCTTCCCTTTTTTGGTATGGGGATATAAGTTGATTTTTTCCAATCTGATGGCCATTCTTGTGTTTTCCAAATTTGCTGGCATATGGCATGCATCACCTTGACAGCATCATCTTGCAAGATTTTAAACAGTTCAGCTGGGATACCGTCGTATCCTGCTGCCTTGTTATTAGCAATGCTTCTTAAGGCCCATTCAACCTCACTCTTCAGGATGTCTGGCTCTAACTCACTGAGCACACTGTCTATCTATCCCCAATATTATTATCCTTCCTATACAGATCTTCTGTATATTCTTGCCACCTTTTATTGATCTCTTTTGCTTCTGTTAGGTCCTTGCCATCTTTGTTTTTGATCATACCCATTTTTTCCTGGATTACTTTTGCAGGACTTATTCCCAAGTTTCCTGGAGCACACATTTTAACTGCACACATACTAATACAGCAGAGGTAGGCAAACTCTGCTTGTGGAACCCAAAACAATTTCTTATTTATTTGGGAATGTGCCTCCTTGTCCAGAAAAAAAAAGACAAAGATCAGTGGGGTCTTGGGAGTCAATGTGGCCAATGGTATAATGGCCACAGTCTTGCCTTTTTTGACCCTGCTGCAGATGTCATTGACAAAGGCAAATGTGTGGAGGATGACAGAAAACATCAAGCTGGGATAAAATGGGGTTGGTGTAGAGTAACCTCTTGGCCAAGTTTATCATGGCAGCTATTTTGTAGGTGCATCCACAAAGTGCTCCTAAATCTGTTTGTCAAACCAAAAAGTTGTCTATCCCCAACAAAAGGTTCAATGGTTTGATCCCATGTAGTTGAAGAGGCTTTAGTTTTCCATCTCTTTCTCTGTGTTTCTCCATGTGTTTTATTTGAAAATCAGTTTGGTTTGCATTTCTAAAGGCATTTTCAACCATCCAGAGCAATATTTCTACACCGAATGGGTGGTCTACACTTTTTTCTAAATGAATAATTAACTTCCTAAATGACCTCATAAATAAATGTATAAATAAATGAATAAATGAACTCATAAATGAATACATATCTAAATGATCTCAGTTCAGGCTCTTTCTGTCTGAGCACAGAAATTTTTAAATACTGTTCTTTGGGTGGGTCTTAAAACTTCCAACCTGTCTTGGGAACTGATGATGGAGGATGTCCCACAGTAATGCTCTCCTACCAGACTAGCCTCACAATGGGTTGGATGAAGTGTAAAAATAATCCTTTGTTTTTTCAATCTCGTTTATTTGGCACAGCTCTTATAGAGCTTGGGAGAGAGCACACCCCTTCAAAACTTCCCCAGCTTGAAAAGAAACTCAGACAAATCCCTTTAGGACATGTTAAAATGGAATTAAATATCATTATAGAGACTTTGACACTTTGCCCTCTAGTGATCCAAATTACAGAAAGATGGCTGTGTACATAATGATGTAATTACATGCTGTCATGAACAGTTTAATTACTATATGCCTGAATAAGCTAGTTTTTAGGCAGAGTTCTGTAAGCCTTGGCTGGATTTTTTACTTCTCCATCTCAGTGCATATGGAGGCTAAGTTCCCAACTTGTTTTGTCAAGGTAGAGAGGTCAACTCTGCAGAGAAAGGGCCATGCATGTCTGTTAAAAAATGCACAAAGATCAGAGCTGACCAAACAAACCTTTTCAAATCTTTCTTGTGATGCTGCTGTAGGTGTCACTGGTAAAACAATTCTGTGCCTGACAAAGAAATTGGCACCTTACCCCTGGACAAAAGGGGGAAGAGGTATAAATAAAAATCTCCGAAATAATTTCTTTATACAGATTACACCAAGCATTCCACTCTCTACAAAATGCAAATTCCAGCAGATTGTAAGTAATATTCTCTCAAATACAAGAAATAGTTTACAAGTTTAGCCTAGAATAGAAAAATTGTATACATGCTGTGTGCTTTTTATTTTTATTGCTTTTGAATCCAATCCTAGAAACTATTTAGTGCTCAGTCCTGAGAAATACATACTCACAGAAGATAAATTTTAAGGCTCCAGAAATTAGCAGGCAAAGCTAACCATCTTCCAAAGCATCAGGAAAAAAAGGCAACACATTTCAGGATCTTGATTCTCTTTTTTCTTCCAACAGTAGAGTCCATCACAGAACAGAACAGAACAGAACAGAACAGTCCATTACTATTTTAGGCATACCTAGGTTTGTCTATGTGACAGATGACCTCCAAGTCCAATCACAAACCACTGTTGAAGCCTCCTTCAGTTTCAAACATGGTTTGCCATTTAACATAAGAGAGGAAGAGGAAGTTTGGAGACAAAGTCTTCACAGAAAAAGATGGATAGAAAAGGCATTGGATGGAAATAAAAGAAATGGCAACAGGAAGACAGCTCTGCAAGGGAGAACCAATTCATTCTTTTGATAGAACAGGAGATTTTTGGATCACTTACAGTGGCACAGCCAGAGGGAAAAACATCACTGCAACGCTGTATAAAAGAGCAGAGTGGATAAATTAAGTCTTAACACCTAATATTCCCTCTGCTTCTTCCTAAGCCAATTCTGTCTTCTGCCACAAAAATGATTATGCCTATTTGGAAGCAGCCATCTATGGCAATTACTGCCAGTGTGTGGTCAATGACTGTTCACAACAAATTATGGGAATTATTGGAGATGAGATGCCAGCAAACTTCTTGTGTAGATTTTTGTACACAAACGTAGGCTGAGAACACAGCAGTGATGTGTACAAAACACAGCATCATGAATGATGCATCCTATTTACCAAGGAGAAGTCCCTCATACTTTCCCCGAACATGGGAATGGTCCCGTTTCTTGGCTATATTAACATCCATACATTGCTTACTTGGCAGCCATGTACTGTATATTTATTTTGTGTTTTAATTGTTTTAATTGTAATTGTTTCAACTGTTTTATGGTTTTTATTGTTCTAAGCCACCCAGAGTCACTTGTTGAGATGGGCGGCTATAGAAATCGAATGAATGAATGGGCGGCTATAGAAATCGAATGAATGAATGAATGAATGAATGAATGAATACATACATACATACAT
Source organism: Charina bottae (assembly GCA_023362775.1). Taxonomy (NCBI): domain Eukaryota; kingdom Metazoa; phylum Chordata; class Lepidosauria; order Squamata; family Charinaidae; genus Charina; species Charina bottae. The sequence goes on from JALMGJ010000002.1 coordinate 45,107,619, forward strand.
ACATACATACATACATACATACATACATACTGTTATGCATTTCCAAAATCTGGAAGACTTTTACATTGTGGATTTTACCATTTAAAAAACAGACATTAATACATTTATAAGAATTTATGAAAACACATAGAATACTTCTGGCCTCATTAAAATCACCCGTTTATGAGTTCCTTGTTTGTCAATCTGTAAAAAGTCACCAAGGGAGAAGCAATACTGTCACTTTACCGCTGCTAGATACAGAATTATGCTTTATCACAAGCATGATGGATAGCCTTAATATTATTGAGGGTGCCTGGGGGGATTCTTTTTAAGTCTGACATCATTCTGCCACTTTTTTGCTTATTTGTTTGTTTTTGTACCAGTTCTGCTGGGAACGTCTGGAAGAGGAGGGGGATAAAGCTGTTTAAGGAAGCTTCTCAAATCTTCTGAAGCAGAAATAATCTACAGGTCACTATCACACCTGATCTTCAGACACTGCAGCCCACAATACAGATTCTTGGAGAAACAAATATTTGTACCTTGCCTGGTGCCTTTTCAGCAGCAGAAGTTGGAAGGAGATGTGAATATGCATGTACTTTTGTATACAGATGATGCTGTGTTGTTAACTGAGGATCCAAATGATTGGCGGTGAATATTATATAGATTATATGATGCAGCAAGGAATATGGATTTTAAAATAATATATCAAAGACTAAGGCATTTTGTGCTTGACTGGGGAAACAGAGTGAATAATTGCAAGATATACATAAAGGGCAAAAAACTAGAGCAAGCAGATGAATTTGTGTACTTGGATAGAGTGTTTACTAAGGTTAAGGACATAGATGGAGGAAATACCCTTTTTAAATTTTCATCCAAGGACATATACAGCCTATATGTTCTCTCTCCCCATCCCCATGGTTTTAAAGGTGTGAATTGGAGTCTTCTAAGAATCAAACCACTACTAATAAAACACTAATAAAAAAGCATTTTGCTCTGTGGCTCTTTGGACAGTTGGAGGTTGGGAAGCTGAATTTGTATCCAAAATTTCTTAGCTTTCTCACAAGTCCACCATGCATGATAAAATGTCCCCTCATGTTTTTCACATTTTCAACACTGCTTTGAAATATCTTTATACATTTTTGATAATTTCTCTGGTATCATATACCAATGATATATCATTTTATAAAAGTTTTCTCTTAGATTATAAGGTAGGTAAAGGTTCCCCCCGCACATTTGTGCAGTCGTGTCCGACTCTAGGGGCCGGTGCTCATCTCCGTTTGTTAGCCGAAGAGCCAGCGTTGTCCGAAGACGCTTCCACGGTCATGTGGCTGCATGAAGCGCGTGGAACGCTGTTACCTACCCACCGAAATGGTACCTATTCATCTACTTGCATTTGCATGCTTTCGAATTGCTAGGTTGGCAAGAGCTGGGGCGAGTGCGGGAGCTCACTCCGCACGCGGGGCTAGGGATTTGAACCTCCAAACTTGCGATCTTCCGATCGACAAGCCTGGCGTCTTACCCGATGAGCCACCACGCCTCTTAGATTATGCCACAATGTAAATTTAATACCAGTGGACCATCCACACTCTCAAGTTTTAGACTCACTACGTTGTCAGAAACAATTCCCTCATGACCACCAATCAGTACATGCTTCAACCCAACAACACAAGAATGTTGAAACATGGCTTCTCTCCAGTACCCCACCCAAATCTGATGTTTGATGTTTAAAGGATGTAAACATTCCTAATTATCAGAGAGGCTATCAAGGCACCACCGAACTATGGTGCCACTTCTCTGCTCAATTTACTAAAATAGAAAAATTATAACATGAAGCTATGATGGCTTAACTTCAGGAAAGAGAGAGGAGTGCTTCAACTAGAAAGTCAGATTCAATGTATTTCATGTGGAGAAGCTGATCCTGAGGTGGCAAACTTAGGAAGGAAGTCTTAATGGGAAGGAGTTTACCGGCAGGTCTCACTGAACTGCTAACCATGTCTGACACACTTCCAAAGGCAGGGAATTCCATAAGGAGGACTTCACACTGAGGAGGTGTTGCCCAGCTTTTGCCCACCACAAGCAAAAGTTCCTCCTGAGATCTTCAACAAGTGTGTCAAATTGATCAACTAGGAGAAATAGCAAATATTTAGGCCCCAAGTTGCATACAGTCTTATAATTCATCACTGACACTCCTGAAGAAGGCTCAGCAGGCAAACTGACAGTACAGATCACATAAAAAAGGTGTAATATGATTGCAACCTTGCATATTGCTCAATAACTGAGAAGTGGCATTGTGCACTAGCTGAAATTTGAATCATACTTCAATGATACCTCTGCAATCAACATGTCAGGTGATTAAAGCATGGTTCACTGGCCAGCCTCTCCCAGTCTAGCAAGTATTATAGCTACTGAATTACTACTACCTATTCTTCTTGGACCTCTAATGATAAAGTAACACCCCTCCAAAGCTACATACTTGCTCCTTCAGAGACAAAGCAATTGCTTTCAGGCCACTTCATCATATCGTGGACCAGGGATCTGCCTACTAACCATACCGTCATTGTCAGGATTGAATTTTCACTGACTGGACCAGATCAATCTCCCTATTGCATCCAAGCCCTGCACTGTTTTACCAGAATGGCAAGATAGAACTGGGTGTCATTTAAAACTGCATTACATTTTTCATCCTTCATGTATGGGATTCTTAACTTCCCATGAAAGAGACATCACTTTTTCCTGCTTTGCAGGGAATGAAACAATTTCCACCAAAGAATATTCAGAGATAGAAGAGGTGGTCAGGGTCTTTAATCTGCCATAATTTTAAAATTTAGCCCAGATGCTCCATGTTTCATCTTCTTCAGAAAATGAACCTTGTAATGATCACCAGATCACTTGTAGCCAGATGATCGTTCTTTGAAGAAGGTGGAACATGGAGAGCGCTCTGGTGCTTAAGGAACAATCACAGAAGCTAACTGTATGATGACCCCGCCAGCACCTTGTAAATTCCAGAAGGAATGTCTCCCACCCTCATTTCTGTTTGTTCATCTTTAATGTCTCCCCCCATTTCGCAAAGGAGTAGATTAAAGAGGAATAAACAGCTTAGCATTGTGCTCATGTCATTAGTATCAAATTGGCAGATTATACCCATGATTTCTACTGCTTAAACATCATAGGGTCCAACATAACCACACTCATTCTACTTTCTGGGAGTGGTCCTGCATAAAGGTATGGGAGCATTCGCTCATTACGTCTCCAGTTCCCATCTGACAGAACCACTCCAAGAAGATACCACAGTTGATGTTCCCAAAAGTAGCAAAGAGATGCAGGCATTGAATATCTTCACTTTCTTTCCTAACATAAAGTACCTACCAGAGCAACCAAGACTGTTTCTGTGTCAAACACAGGGCTGACTGGATTAAGAAGTGCCCAGAAAATCCATTTCATATAAAATCATCAGAAATTATCAGCCATCATCTCTCCCATCAGCTTATCCTCCCCTCCTCCAACCAAAAGGGATACTGCCCTTCCGACAGTACTTATTTATTTTTTACTTATTTTAAAACTAAGGGAAAGTCTCTTAAGGAATGGTGCACTAGCACCCCTTTCAAGGCCATTGTTACAACTCAACCCTTTGTTTCTCTAGGTGGAAGATAAAGAAGCTGGTCAATTAAGCGGACATCCTAAAACCTAATTAAGGCCTCTTCCACCAGGCATTTGACTGAATTAACTTTAACATGGATTTTCATCCTTTTTTCCCCATTTTTTCTGTATTTCATGATCATTGTTGTTAGCCTACTTGAATATTCAGTGAGAAAATGAATGTAAGGGGAAAAAAGATGAGTATATTAATACAATTTAAAAAATAATGACTTTCCCATTCTTGCATTGATGTGGGTGAGGCCAGCCAGCCGATTCAAATTTGATCAAAGATTCTCCCATGACACAGAAATGGTGGCAACCCTTCCTATACTTTGTTCAGTGCACTCTTTTTCTTATTTAATTTTAAACAGCAGTACAAAAGGTAGCTTTAAACTTCCCTTCATACTGCAACTCTAGAAAGCCCTTTTTTCCACAAAGAGGTTGTATCTGACATGTTTGGGAAGCTGTCATTGAGGCTTCTCAACCTGGTTGTCATTGACTACATAGTGTGGTTCTAGGATAACCCAGGTTCAAATCCACGGTCAGCCATGGAAGCTCACTGGATGACTTCAGTCCACTTACTGTGTTTCAACTCAACCCTTATGTTGCAGCATTATTGGGGAGAGCAAATGTTATATAAGCTTCCCCCCCCTCGCCCCAGCCCTTGCAAGAAAGGAAAATAACTCTGTTAACTCTAAAAAAGGCATCATGCTAGTTGGTATTTTTCCATTCCCATCACTGAGAATATATTGCAGCCAATAGGGAAACCTACAGTTAAATATAAGAAAACCACCATTACGGCATGTTTCCAAACAAAAGCCACCTTGCTGAAGCTTGCAGCTTTCCTTAGTATTCAGCATTTAAGTTCCTTGACCATTTCAGCACCAAGATGATTTAATACCATCTAGACATTTGGCTGATTTTCTTATATCATGAAGATGGGGTTGGGTGGGTAATAGCCACGATAATTAGACCATTTAAACTTATTTTGTAATTCATGCAAAATTGGTAAGAGAAAAATAAGTCAGCTATGTCACTTTAAAAAGAGACTACTGTAATTTACTGTATATTAAAGGTAAAGTTTGCCTTCAGAGAATCAAAAGGAACAACATGCATGACCTTTTAAAAAGGTAAGAACAAGCAATAATGCATTGGCTTTCCAGCAGATTTGTTTGGGGGTGGGGAGAACAGTTCTTTATCATGAATTTAAGAAATGCCACCATTTCTGGATACATATCATACTCTTAGAAATGGCTCCCATCCCATAGTTATCTCTATGAGATAGATACATATGCGCTGAAAAAGCCATGACATGCAGACAGACGGATGTCATGGACCACTGGCTGCTTTGCTGGAGAAAATGAAGCATGAAGTAAACCTACTGGGTTGATTGTAAAAAGGGGAAAGCCGACACATCTGCTTGTCCAGTGGTCTCACTCCTACTGAAGCTCCATGTATACCATTGGACCCTGCAATGAACTTGCTTTGATTACAATTTTGGAGTCCTCTTAAGGGCTAAAGTATGGCCCTGAGAGCTTAGTTGTGCCATCTGATCTACATCCAGAGGGTGTTTTACTTCAATTTCTGGCACATTAATGTAGAACTCTTTGGGGGCCTGTACTTGAATTTTGCATGGCATTTTAGGGAGTGTAAGGTGTTCCATCCGATGTCTGAAATCTCCTTACTCTAGAGTAAACCACAGACGCGTGGTTTCTTAGAAGCAGAAGGATTTATTACAAGACATGAAGGCTACCACGAACAAAGACTTGAATGACTAAGCAAAGCATGGCATGTCACATTTAAACGTTCCCCTCCCCGAGGTCCTTTGATGTTAACACGTGTAACTCGTGGCTCCAGGGTGCTCAGACATCCGTTCGCAGAGATGTGTACTGGCGCTGGTCCCTTAGGTGCGAATCGTCTACTTCAAAGGCAGTCGCCTCTTCCGTGTCTGTTTCAGCCGCCCTGACTCCACGTACTTATCTAACATATTGGCAGAGGTCTGCTGAGCTCTGACAGGGAGGGACACTCTCCTTATGGACCACCTTCTCCACAGTGGTTCTACCCATTGAGATAGTCTGTTTAAGGTCCTGCCCCATGTGAAGGAGGAGGAAGGACATGGACTAGAAGGCAGGCCTTCTCAGTAGTAGTTCCTATCCTATGGATTTGTAATGGTATGTGGGAAGGACCTTGGGAGACAGGGCAAAGAGACACAGCTAAGAAACAGTCAGATAAAAGGCAGCTGAGCCCACAGCAGGAATGTGGGCAGGGCAAGAGGCTCAGAAGAGACCCTCCCTAGTTTTGGGGCTTTAAAGGGGCCGGGTGGGGGGGAGGGGAGAGAAGTACTTTCAGACTTGCAAGCTTCTGTTAATGTAGCTTTACAATAAAGTAGAATTAGCTCATCTGGTCGTGTTTTCTGTCTGGTCTACCTAGTAAGGCTGACAGGATTTCACTGCCCTTGGAACTATACCTAGCTTCCTCATTCCAGACTTTTAGGAAATTTCTCATTTTTTTTTCTTTGTCCTTTGTCAATGGTCATGCCTACTGAAAATGCAGGGTGCCATGTGATTTTATTTTTGATTGTATTGTTATTTATTATTATTATTGTATAATGGGGAGACTGCTTATCCAGAAAGACTTACTGTATGTATACCTCCCAGAATTGTTTTATTGGGGTGGTATAAAATGTTGCAACTAAATAAATAAAGAGTGGATCCAAATAAAAATACAGGCAGGGCCAATCCAAAAACCTAACAGTTTACCATTCACTGAATAAAGTATGCAGAAATTTGACTTTTCACACAAGCATGGGCTGTGTTTCATTGACTGAATATGTTCCACTGCCTTCAGCAGCTTCAGTACATCATCTTTTTATCTCTGATGTGGGGGGACTTTATTTATCTGAACTCCTATGTAAAGAGCATTCTTTTTTCTTTGAACTTCCTAATTCCATTTGAATTATTTAACTTTAACCATTTATTTGATACATCAAAACAAATCCCCTTCCTTACACATGCAGGATTAATTCTGCAACAGCCATTATTGCTACATGCATACATACAACAGAAATCACACAAAATTGCATATGCTTATTTAAAAGAGGAAGGGAGTTCCTTAAATGCATGAGATTAATGAACTGTCATGTCTAAAATCACAATAAAAACACTTTAAGATGTTCAAGTGAACAGCAATGGTGTTTTAATCCTAAATAGCACCAATTAACATCTTTAGAAACAACAAGAAAATAGAGCCTTTGAACACACATTATTCACTTCCAGGAAAAAGAAAACATCTAGTATCTGCATCTTTGTAATTTGGCTCTACTGCAGGCAGCAGTGATGGTTTTAAAAGGGAAGAACAAAAACAGGGGGGAAAAGAGTCATTCTCTTATATAAATCAATAGTCATTAATAGTAATAATTAAAACCACATATTTCAAAGAACTGACAAGCCTACCAACCAAACTTTAGTAGGTAAAGGTTCCCCCCGCACAGTTGTGCAGTCGTGCCCAACTCAAGGGGGCGGTGCTCATCTCCGTTTGTTAGCCGAAGATCCAGCGTTGTCCGAAGACGCTTCCACGGTCATGTGGCCGCATGACACGCACGGAATGCTGTTACCTACCCACCGAAGTGGTACCTATTAATCTACTTGCATTTTCATGCTTTCGAATTGCTAGGTTGGCAAGAGCTGGAGCTAGTGCAGCAGCTCACTCTGCACGCAGGGCTAGGGATTCAAACCTCTGAACTTGCAATCTTCCGATCAACAAGCCTGGCGTCTTACCCGCTGAGCCACCACGCCCCTTAACCAAACCAAACCCTTAACCAAACTTTAAAGCATAATTATTTGACATATCAAGGTTAGTGATTCATTATTTCAAAAGAATCCCAAAGAGAGGAGTTTAATTGTTGAAAAAGTACAAGATACAGATGCTCACCCCTTTTTGAGTTAGGGTTAGGATTGTGGGGGGAAGGGAGATTTACTGGCTGCTGGTTGTTTCCAGGAGCATGTATTAATTACCAAGACCTGGCTGGACCCAGAAGTGGGGGTGGCCCTTTCTGAGATATGCCCAGGTGTGCCATCAGCCGAGACCCCAGGGCAGGAGTGGAGGTGTGGCAATTGTTATCCAGGAATCGCTTATGGCTTTCAGGGGCGCTGCACCTCAGGTCACACCACAGGTCACACTGGATGTGTTCATGAAGATGGGCTCTAGGGATCAGTTGGGATTGTTGCTGTTGTACAAGCCTCCCTGCTACATAGCAACCTCCCTGCCTGAGCTCCTTGACTCCATTTCTGTGCTGGCAGTGGAGTTCCGCAGACTTATGGTCTTGGGGGACTTCAATCTGCCTCCTTTGGGAGTGGGGTTTGAGGCGGCTCAGGAGTTCATGGCCACCATGACGGCCATGGGCCTCTCCCAGGTCATCCAGAGCCCAACACGAGACAGTGGTCACACACCGGATCTGGTGTTCCTGTCAGAGCAGTGGCTATGTGATCTGAAACTGGGGGAGCTTTTGGTGTCCCCCTTGTCATGGTCAGATCATGCCCTGATTACCATGGGATTCTCTGTTGCCACCATCCACTGCAGGGAGGCTGGACCGATTAAATCAGTCCACCCCAGCGACTGATGGATCCTGATGGGTTTCAGAGGGAGCTGGGGATTGTTCCTGCTGGTCTGCTGCATGGTCCATCTGAAGCCTTGGTCACCGCTTGGAATAAGAGGTGTCAGATTTCTCGTATGAAATTAGCAAATTGTTTTCTATACAACGCACAGCTTTGATGACGTGACGCCAGGTGGCCAGATAACAACTGTCACGTGTGTATTGTTTTGGCTAGTTTGCATGGGAACAAGTCCTCCTGATTCCTTCTGTGGGAAGCCTTGCTCTGTGTAGAGCAAGGGAGGGGGGAATCACATGCTTGCTTAGATGCAGCACTGCCACAAATTAACAGGTCATGCTATGTGCTATGGCCTATGCTTTAGGCCTGGTGTGTGTCACACCTAACTTCCAGCCAATCAGAAAGCTGGAAGAACTGAATATCTAACCATGCAAAATGGTGTTCTATGCTTCTTGACTTCTTGTGTCTTTTAGCCATGTACTTCTTCACGTCTTCTGTTCCTGTGGACTGGGAAGTGTGAGCTATGCCTGGCTATGTGAGTGATGCCATGGTGCTCCTTCATGTCTCTCATGTCTGTCAGTGGAAGCAATACACTGGAGAAGATGTACTCTGCTTTGTCTGTACCTTTTTGCAATGATGTAACTGTATATACAACTCTGCTTTTATTTATAGTAAAGATATTTTAGCCAGAAATGCTGCACTCTGTCTCTGTCTGTTTACTCTCAAGCCTTGCTTTTTCCCTTTAAACCAGTGTACATCCTATCAGCGGCTGAGGCCCTAGATCAGATCATGCCTATGCAACCTCTCCCCTCTCATGGATCCCAGCACTCCCCATGGTTTACGGAGGAGCTAAAGGAGTTGAAACATGAGAAAAGACATCTAGAGCATCGCTGGTGTTCTACAGGGGACCAACTTCACCGGATATGGGTTAGAGCTGCTATTAGGGCTTACCTAGTGGCAGTAAGGGCGGCAAGGCATCAGTACTTCTCCACTTATTGCATCTGCAGATAGCCGTCCTGTGGCCTTGTTCTGGTTGATACGTGCCCTCTCACTTCATAAACGTTTGGAGCCGTAAGCAGCCCCTCTCCAGCCTTCACAGGATGGGGAGAATCATTCTGAAGGAGAAAATCCCTCAAAATAACCCAGTGCCATGCCACATTGGTAACAACCAGCCCTTCAAATAGTGGTTGCAAACTTATAGGTAACCTGAGTAGCAACCAAGGAGTAGGTGTTACCTACACTGTACTGTACTGTAAAACTAAGAGTTGTGCACTAGCAACCTGACCACTGCATTCTGTAAACATCATTTCCAAGTCATCCTCACACTGAGACCATTGCTGTGACGATGAGGGTATTAATCAATGGTGCTAGAGCCTCGTGGTCCAGGAAGAGATGTAACTGGCACCTCAGTTCTCTGACCATGGTCTCAGCTTGCTACTCCATCAGAAACTGTGAGTCAAGGAGGACTCCAAGTCACGGACCTGCTTTTTCAGAGCAATCATTAGAACTGAATTACAGTCAATATAAGGGGCGTGGTGGCTCAGCGGGTAAGACGCCAGGCTTGTTGATCGGAAGGTCGCAAGTTCGGAGGTTCGAATCCCTAGTCCCGCGTGACGGAGTGAGCTCCCGCACTCGCCCCAGCTCTTGCCAACCTAGCAATTCGAAAGCATGCAAATGAAAGTAGATGAATAGGTACCACTTCCGTGGGATGGTAACAGCGTTCCGCATGGGTCATGCCGGCCACATGACCCTGGAAGCGTCTTTGGACAACGCTAGCTCTTCGGCTAACAAACGGAGATGAGCACCGGCCCCTAGAGTCGGACACGACTGCACAAATGTGCGGGGGGAACCTTTACCTTTTACAGTCAATATGTTTCTGAATGAACTGTAATTCTGTCTTACTAAGATTTATTTTTACAACTGCCCATCAGCAGTAGTCCCCTGGGCAATGTACATTTAGATTTTAAAATATAATACTGAATAAAAGCATGTAATATGATATTGAAATATATGATAGAATAGCCAAACAATAAAACAACAGCGTTATGCAAAACAGTAAGAGCTACAGGAATAACAATCATGATGGAACATCAGATAAGTTCTCACTAATACCATCGGTCCTTAAATTTGTGTGTTTCTATTGTTGCCATAGCCCTATTTTATGGTTTTAATTTTTATAATTTTGATGGTCTTAATTTCTTGCTATAACCTGCTTCAAGACTACTTTTAATTGAAAATGAATTAAAATTAATACAAATAAGTACATCTTTAAGAAGCTGCTTTTTCCAGGCATCATCTACTTCTATGTTAAGATGGCAGGGCAGAGCTGATTTATATTTTTCAGACAGTATGACTAGACTTGTCTGTTTAAGCAGACATCCTCTAATATGAAACCTATATTTTGCTTAGTTTTACTTAAGACATCATATATCTTTTATAATATTTTTTATATATTTATATATTTTTATATTTTTTATAATTTTATATTTATAATTTTTATAAAATATTTATAACATTTTATAATGTTTGTGTTTTGTGTATATCCTTCCTGATACATTGCAATTATCAGGTGAAAGACTGTGGCAGATTCAGAACATTGGTAGGTGAGCTTTTCCACCAAGTGGTTGTTGGAAGCCAAGAATGGAAACCCACTCAGAAAGATTGACACGTGCCTCCCAGTCCACTCCAACAGATCTCCAGGAACAACATCAGAGCTCTCTGTCCAGAAGAGTGCAGGGCTAGGAACAGCTAAGTCCACTGGGAGGCATGAATAGCTGGCATTCAGCATGACTGCAGGAACTAGGAAACAGGTGTACAAGGTAGAACAAGCTCAATGGGAATTATGTCTGAGCAGAATATATGGTCACCAGGCCCAATACAGGTAGTCCTCGCTTAACAACCATTTGTTTAGTGATGATTCGGACTTACAACGGTGCTGAAAAAATGACTTGTGACCGGTCCTCAGACTTATGAGCATTGCAGCATCCCCATGGTCACGTGATCACAATTTGGGCGTTTGGCAACTGGTTCACATTTATGCCCATCACAGCGTCCCACAGTCATTTTTGACCTTCCCGGCTGGCTTCTGGCAAGCAAAATCAATGGAGAACCATGTGATTCGCTTAACAACCACATGGTTCACTTAATGCCTGCAGTGATTCACTTAACAACTGCCACAAAAAAAAACAGGTTGTAAAATTGAGTTGGATTCACTTAATGACCGCTTCGCTTAGCAACCGAAATTCCATTCCCACTTGTGATTCTTAAGCAAGGACTACTGTAAACGATTGTTTAGACAAAGGCTCAAAACTAAACAGGACATTTGTTTTACTAGGATCCTTCTACCGACCAATTAGAAGAACTTTGTGATTTCTATTTCAGACACAAATGAGATACACATAAACATACACATACACATACCAAAACATCCCACAGAACGTTACAGAGCTACACAAATCTCACACTCTATCATGATCCTTTCTGCTGGTTTCTTCTAGGAGAAATCCAGAAGTTTCCTGAACAAATGTTCAAAGGGCAGTTTGATAACATGCCATTAAAATCACAGAGTTTGGAACATCTCCTGCCTCTTATAGCCTAAATGGCTCTGGGGCTCTGGCCTTCAGCTAAATTGCTGCAGCATGAAGAGTGGGAAAAGCTACTATTTCACTGTATAATCTAAAAGGATTTATAGGTTTGCATTTGCAATGTTAAGTGGTGCATGTGCTTTATTTATTTGATGTTCTTCTATACCACAGACCAGCACATTTCCAGCCAGATCTGATATCATACCATTAAAATGCATCATGGAAAGGAGGATCTGAAGCCGAAGAAATCCAAGTAGCAAGCAGCTTATCTAGGAATTACAATATACCTGGCCTAGAATGGTGCTTATTTTTATTTTTGATTGCTTTTTTTGGTTCAGAATAGGAAATCTATTTAGGGAGTTAATCTGTATATCATAAGAAACAGCAGGAATGCTGTAGTTATTTGACCCACTGCAAGATAGCTTTTATTAACCTAATGACACATCCACATGTGAACAAAATACTGCATTTGTAATACCGTGGAATATGGATAAAGAGACTCCTTTCCAATCCTTGTAACTTTCTTGCATCCCTCCCTCTTAAAATAGCCGTTTTAATGAAAAAGTTTCCATAGGTTTTGCTGTCATAATTATAAACGTCACTCTCAAGCCTTCCACATCCTCTGTTGTAGAAAGATCTCTGAATGTGAACATTTTTATAAGAATCAAAGCTGCAATTGCTTTATGAGGATGAGCAATATATACATGTCTCATCCATGTAGACTGAGTATGAGAAGCTGGAGAAGTACCAGGGCCTGAAGGAGGAACTAGAGAGGATATGGAAAGTGAAGGCCAAAGTGGTCCCAGTGGTGGTAGGAGAACTCAGGGCTGTGACTCCCAATCTGGGAGAGTGGCTCCAGCAGATCCCAGGAACAACATCAGAGCTCTCTGTCCAGAAGAGTGCAATGCTAGGAACAGCTAAGATACTGCGCAGAACCCTCAAACTCCCAGGCCTCTGGTAGAGGACCAGAGGTTGAGGAAGACACATACCACCCATAGGGGTGAGAAGGGAATTTATTCATATATCATATATCATATATCATATATCATATATCATATATCATATATCATATATCATATATCATATATCATATATCATATATCATATATCATATATCATATATCATATATCATATATCATATATCATATATCATATATCATATATCATATATCATATACCCTAGCATGTAACACTGCAAAAATCCCTAAATATTTGGCTGCTTTTGAGGATTAACTCCAGTGAAACACTGGCGTGTGGCACTAATAGTGCTCCTCCCCAGGTGTCATGATAATCAAGAGATATATTTGATTTCAATACTGTCCTTGGCAGAGGGGTCACAAATTGCTCCCACTGTGTTACAAGGTTTTACACTGGAATTTGTTATAATGGTAAAAACTAAATGTGATGTTAATTAAAATTTCTATGGTAGAATAGAAGGAGAAGGAAGGGGAATAATAGAGAATTCTTCCTAACCCTAAAGCATTTTCCCTTGGCTGACTAGTTAAGGACTTGATATATTAGTTCTAGAGACCGTAGTTAGATCCAATTGTGTTTTTTCTTCTCTTTCCCAAGATGATACCACCAAAGTTATCAGAAAGAGCAGTGAGGCTGTGAAAGTAATGGAAGGGAAAGTAGACACATAACATCAAAAGAAATAGAAGATGAGTCTGTTGGGAACTTCTAAACAGCAACTTAGCCCCAGTGGAAAGAAACTTGGGAAGGGTTTCAAAACATTCAGGAAGACTCAGCTTCAATGAACTCACTATAAAGGATTGGAAATTCCTCTTATGGTTTCCAAGATTAGTAATAAAGATACCTTCAGTAAATCTATATAGTTCTTTCTTCCTTGATCTTGCCCAGGTGTTGGAGCTTGACCAAAGGCTATAGAAAAGCCACTTACATCAGCTTGGGCATTGCTATGTTGGGTCTATTTAGTTCTGGCATCATCAACACTTGGGCAGAAGCTGATCTAACTGTAGGTGCCATAAATTTTTGAAACTTTCTGCACATTAAGTGAGTCACTTTCCTGAGACCCAGACCCTCCTCCATTGAAGTCTTTTTTTTTACCAGTCCTCAAAATCCTGTGCCTAGTTCTGACAACGAATCAAGGATCACATGTATAAGAATACCATTCATACAAGAGAACAAGATAGAAAATGGCAAAATCAACCCTTCACTAATTTTCTCAGAGTCATAGTCTAGTCAGCAGAAACAAATCGTAATGTTCTGCTTTTATTTTTCTGGAGATCCCCCTCCCCTTTTCTTTCACCTTCTTTTAAAAGAGTGTAATCACTGGTCTCTTGAATTTCCAAGTAGAGTTGAAAGCATGATGTAACATGATAAAAAAAACTGGAGAAAAGGTTTGTTTATCATTGTTCTGAAACAATAACAACTAGTTCAATTTCAATGTTATTTACAAAATCTAGGGGTTAATCAGATATCTGAATACAATAAAAAAAAGCCCCTGGGCAATTGGGTCCTCTTGACTTGCCTCTGCTTCATCTTGAGATAAAGTCACTGCTACAACAATAACACAAATAAGTGCCTAGTAAAAGAGCAAACCATGTTTTTTATCTTGGATAATCAGAATTGGTTAGAGAAAGTAATTCAGCTCCTGGAAACAATCTATGAAACCCCCAAGCAAGTATATGAGGAGAAATGAATACTTTCATAAATATAGGGAGGCTTTTCTAGGTAAACACAGCTTCTGAAAAGTAATATTGCAGTACTGCATAGGCATGTACACACAACAGCAATCCCTGATAAATATTACATTTTATAATACCTTTTAATGAATGCATATGTTTTCCAAGAAGAAAAATATTAGAAATAAAATACAGCACAGTTGTATCATATGAAATTAGAGGAAGTTATATTGGTTGGAAAGAAAGAAAAAGGAATGATGACCTTCTAAGCATTGTGATGTTTTAGAACATAGCACACACCCTAAAAACACAGGGACACCATTCAGATACAAGATGTCCACAGGACATAGTTGCTAGTATGCTCACAATGAATTATTTGATAAGGTAACATATGGAAAACCTGAAGAGTTTGCTAATAAGTTTAAGGAAGCTCAAGAGAAAAGAAATATTGTCTCTGAAGCACTGCAATTACTTGATCCATTCATAATTCATATATGCAAATTAAATTGACACAAAAACCTTAGATATAACTGAGGTCAGCCATCCACAAACTGGTGCCCTCCAAATGAATAGCTTTCCCATCATCCTCCAGGCAACAAGGACAAGGAAGAATGATGGAAGATGTCATCCAGCATATCTGGAATGCAACTGTTTTATTTGTTGGTAAAATAAAAGAGTAAATAGATTTTCCTCCCAAATCCTGGTGTGCCGCCTCTATCGTGGTGGTGGAGGGTTTTCCTGTGAGGGATGAGTGAAGAATGTTGGGAGTGTATATCAAGAGTATATATTCCCAGCAGGGTCAGCCAAGGCGTGAAGCTCATCCCAGCTGCCCAGCTAAAGCAAGCAGGCACCTATTTTGGGCAGCAGCGACATAGGAAGATGCTGGAGGCGGATGATCACTTTAGTGACAATGGCAAAGGCATCAATTCATGCTGTGCAGGAGAAGGCTCAAATGACCAGGCTCAAATTATCATACTTCAGACACATTATACAAAGACCTAGCTCTCTGGAGAAGCTCTGATGCTGAGGAAAGCGGAAGGAAAAAGAAGAAAGGATGACCAGCATGAAAGTGGAATGACTCAGTTATAGTGGCAATGGTGGAAAACCTGAAGGACCAAGTTATGGACAAATCGTCATGGAGAAAATCTATCTATGTGGTCACTAAGAGTCAACACTTATTTGATGGCACATAATCAATCAATCAATCAATCAATCAATCAGATATTTATTTTAAAACATCTTTATCTTTTGCTCCACTGTCATGCATGCTTTAAGACTTTTCTATATAAAGGCTCCCAAACCCAGTAGAAGGTTAGCACAGGAATAGAAAAAAATTAAAGGAAGCCTTCACAGTCAATCTATGTACAGAAATGTCACAACCTCCCTCCTTCAAAATCTAATCCTCTGTGCTAAACACAGATTTTATTAGGGAGGAAAAGCTATGTAATTTGTGCTGGATAAGATAGGCATGTTGTTCTTTGATATTATATGTAAAAGAGGCAATTTAAATTAAAATTCTGTATTACCTCATGCAAAGTTCAACATAAATGAAAGGATTAGTTATAAGACTAATATAGGACAGTTGAACACATCAAAGGTAACTCATGTTGAGCAGAAAGCATTCTAACCTGTAGAATTGAATGAAAAATTAACAATCCTCTCTCCATGAGGTTCATTAACCTTTAGAAGGAAAGTTATTACTATTGGAATTTGTTCTTTTCACTGCAATTACAGGAAATATAATTTATGTGCTCATTTATATAATTTTACTTGTGTAGTGCTTCTGGAAAACTGAGAGCTTACCTTGAAAATATAAGTAGCTCGTTCTTATTTATTTTTGCTCAAAACCGTTCTCTTTAAGTGAATGTAGATAGGTGGTAATTTAACAATGAAAAATGCTCACAGTACCTTACATCTGAAAGAAACTGGAATGCTTAGAAATGCTCATTCTTCACATGTCTATCCCGTCCTTACCCTGAGGAATTCCAGGAGGCCTGATAGATAGGGAGACCATAGTTTCTTCTCATACAACGTTGGGAAGTAAATTAGGTTGAATGAAAAAATGTCAGCATATGGGGATTTAGTAAATTCCATAGCTTAAGCAGAAATTAAAATCTGATCTAAATGATTTATGGACCACTGTACACATCTAGCAATATTGTCATTAATGACTGGCAGCAGTTTATGGGGTCTTCAGGAAGGATTTTTTTCAACCCTATCTGAAGATGCCCAGTCTTCTGTATACAAAGCAGGTGCCCTAGAGCTATAGTCTACATCTGCAAGTAGCTTCTCTTTACAGTCACAGGGGGTGGGGGAACTTTTGCTTAACCCCTATTAACTGCAAACCAACAGCTGAAGAGTGCTTTGACATTGCTTTTATTATACTGTGATCTCAGGGTGTTTTCTCACAGGAGAAGACAAACTTTGCAAGCAGGCACTTTTATCAAGATGGTTACAGACATCATCTTCCTGCATACCTTATATCATCTTCTGAATACTTTAACAGGAACAAACCACAATGTCAAGTAGTAATTTGTTGATAGGAAGAAGGAACAACCTTGCCCTTGACCACACACAGAGTTATCACAAACTTGCTCTTTTCTCTAGGAATCAACCAGAGACAGCTTGTTTCTACTCCCGAATAGTCTATGCCTCTTATCTGCATTTTACAATAGCTTCTAACAAGCTTTTTTCTAGAAAGCTGTCTAATTCTAGCCTATTCTAAATGCACTTTAATATGGTTTCAGTTATGTCTGCCAATATCTGATGATTTGGGGTTTCTGCAATGGTTCTAAGAAACTGGCTTATACTAAATAATATAAACACTCATCATGGACCTTTCCTGTGGCCCTCGGCTCTTGATGATGCAAAAATGACAATATGTGTGCACTGACATGATGATTGTGAAGGAATGTAAATCTAACCTTGAGAATGGGAAAGAAATGAATGAACGGGGGGAGGGAGGGTTCAGAAAAGATTACCCAGCCCTGAGAAAGGGAAAAACATGGGGAAAAAACCCTCAAATAACCCTGCCTTGATTTTGTTTGTTTGGTATAAGATGGGTTAGAGAGAAACTCTGACAGGCTTGCAAGACTTGGTTATTGTACTACCATAGAATAATAAAAAGCATTCATGGAATTCCTGCTGTGACTTTGCTTAACTGAAAGGACTGACAATGATGCAAATCCTACCATGCTTATATCTTGTGTACACAAGTACCTAAGTTGTTGTATTTGTCATGATGCAAGTTTTACCACTTGCCTCCTTGACCCCCTGTGGTTGCCCATCCATTAAAAATATGTCTTTTCCCTCATAAGAACTCATTAAGAGGCATCATAATGCCTGGCATTATTTCCACTCAAGTTCTGAGGCAATCTTCCTGGTCCTGGATGGAACCCCAGGTATAGAATATATATCATAGGCAAGGTTTTGGTGGCCAATGGCTGCCCTTAACATTCTTTGGGGAGCTAAAGTTTTAATTGTTTTTAATTGTTTAATTGTTTTTATGATATCGTTGTAAACCGCCCAGAGTCTACTGTTGTCTACTGTTGTAGAGATGGGCGGTGATAAATTTGAATAAATAAATAAATAAATAAACAAACAAACAAACAAACAAATAAAGGTTACATGGTAGGTGAGGCCATATCACACACGTTTGTGGGGCTAGATTTGGGGGGCTGTTTGGGGTACTCTTATATTCTTGGGGTATTCTTATATTATCCTGTCAACCCAACAGTTCGAAAGCTTGCAAGTAGATAAATGGGTACCACCTTAAGTGGGCTAATTTGCTGGCGTCCTGTCGGAGGAAGATCGAACGACGGACCCGGATGCAACAGCTACAGGATGTCAGCAGCCGGCTCAAGGCATCCTGGGAATTGTAGTCCAGAGCCTGAAAGAGTCAGTTCCCTTACCCCCTCCCCTCATGTGCAGTTAAATGGTGAATTGTATAATTGATGTATATATGGTTGTAAGCCGCCTAGAGTCCTCCATTAGGGAGGGGATAGGCGGGGTATAAATATCACAATAAATAAATAAATAAATAAATAAATAAATAAATAAATAAATTCTTATGTTAGGGTTTAGTCTACTGTTTTCAGGTAAAAAACAATAGTGTTGTAAGTTTCCAACAGACAGGATTAGTGGCATTTTTTAGGATTGCACAAGGGTACTTGGGGCCAAAAGCAGTTCTGGGTTGCCCATCCTTGATACAAAGTATTATACAGATCAGATAGCTGAGATTCAGGACCACAGACAGTTCCTTAAGAGGTAGGTGAGGCCCCATACTATAGTGCTGCTTCAGAATTGGTCTGCTTTTTGTTGTTGTTATTGTTGTTGTTCAGTCGTTTAGTTGTGCCCGACTCTTCGTGACCTCATGGACCACAGCACGCCAGGCCTTCCTGTCCTCCACTGTCTCCCGGAGTTTACTCAAATTCATGTTCATTACATCAGCAATGCTATCTAACCATCTCATCCTCTGCCGTCCCCTTCTCCTTTTGCCTTCAGTCTTTCCCCAGCATCAGGGTCTTTTCCAGTGAGTCCTCTCTTCGCATTAGGTGGCCAAAGTATTTGAGCTTCAGCTTCAGTATCTGTCCTTCCAATGAGCAGTCAGGGTTGATTTCCTTTAGGATTGACTGATGATAATGGCTAGAGTATAATAGCTGTTGTGGGTCTTCCGGGCTGTGTGGCCGTGTTCTGGAAGTTGTGGTTCCTAACGTTTTGCCAGCATCTGTGGCCGGCATCTTCAGAGGGCAGGAGCACAGACAGAAGCGAAATCTCTGTGCCCAGGTCTGTGCTCTGGCCGTGAAAGCCTTCGGCTAGTGTATAACTTTATGTCATCTCCAATATCTGAGACAATTTTCCTCTCACTGCCAGCTGCCTAGGTCAATCAGCAGATGCCCATGTCCTCTTTGAGCACTTCCCATGAAGAACTTGTTGGCAATGGTACCAAGTTGGTAGACTAGGTGGACTTTAGATCTCAGCAAGGCTCTTCTTACCATCTTATGTTCTGGTAAGACAAGATGGGGTGGGGGGGAGACTGAGATTCTTTATCTTTTTGTTGTTCAGTCGTTTAGTCATGTCCGACTCTTCATGACCTCATGGCCTTCCTGTCCTCCACTGTCTCCCAGAGTTTACTCAAATTCATGTTTGTTACATCAGTGATGCTATCTAACCATCTCATCCTCTGCCGTCCCCTTCTCCTTTTGCCTCCAGTCTTTCCCAGCATCAGGGTCTTTTCCAGTGAGTCCTCTCTTCGCATTAGGTGGCCAAAGTATTTGAGCCTCAGCTTCAGTATCTGTCCTTCCAATGAGCAGTCAGGGTTGATTTCCTTTAGGATTGACTGATTTGACCTCCTTGCAGTCCAAGGGACTCTTAAGAGACTTCTCCAGCACCACAGTTTGAAAGCATCAATTCTTCGTCACTCAGCCTTCCTTATGGTCCAACTCTCACAGCCATACATTACTACTGGGAAAACCATAACTTTAACTATACGGACCTTTGTCGGCAAGCTTAGCTCACTGAATTATTAGATAGCTCTAAGGAAGTGTGCGGTTGAAGCACTGCCTCCTGACCCTAGCCTGCTTGGTAGTTTAAAAGGGGTGTGTTCTGCTGGAGAGGAATATTAACCGGGATCCTATGGCTGCTGAGCATGAAAGAAGGAAGGGGCAGGCTTTCTGGTGCCGCAGGATCACCTGACTCAGAAGAAGCAGCTCTACTCTCCTGTTCCCCCTCTTCAGAAGCCAGAAATGCACACTTCACTGTCTTTTACAGCTTCTTCTCACTCAAAACTTGTAGTAGGGGCAAATCTCTGGGGGCCGCCTTCCCGGGAACCTCAAGGTCACATTTGCCTATAACTGCAGAATCTTCTTCACACTTCTCTGACTGAGAATGATCCAGGTCTTGGGTCATTCATTCATTCATTCATTCATTTTTCAATTTCTATTACCGCCCCATCTCCCCCGAAGGGGACTCTGGGCAGTTTACAAGACATAACAGTTAAAATAAATATAAAACCATACAAATATACAATCATCATAAAATACTAATCAATTAAATATAAAATCCAGGAGGCGATAAGATGGTATTTTAAAAGGGCTCTATGGCACCAGCCATCCCCAGGAGGAGCTGTTCATGATATCAACCTGAGATTCACTCAGTGATATATCCCTTTGTTTTATCATCAATCATTTGAAAAACAACCCAAAGAGCTGCACAGCCTAAAACACAGTGCAATTCACACATACCATTTTAATTTTACTGTGGACTTTGAAGAAGCACGAGTACAGGGCGAAAAGGAGAAAAGAGCTAAAAGGAAGGCATGTCAGGCAAACCCTCATCATGACCGTCTCCCACCCGGAAACCTATGCCCTCATTGTGGGAGGTTGTGCGGATCCAGAATTGGCCTTTATAGCCACTTACGGATCCACCGTTAAAATTTTACCTTTGGAAGACAATCTTACTCGGCTACGAGTGATCGCCAATGAATGAATGAATGAATGAATGATGAATGAATTTAATTTTAAGTAAAACAAAAGGACTGAAATACCACAGTGCCATGGAATTTAGTGTGACTTTGGTCTACACTGGGCTGCCTGATCTGAAACGAAAACAAAAATGACCACTGGGCTCTTATGTTGTTCTCAACATATTTGAAGAGGCATGACTTTATTAAAAGATGAAATACTTTTTAAGAAACTGCTCAAGACAGATACATTTCTAAATATGCTCAAGAAAGAAATTTCCTTGATAAAAAGAGATGCATTGGGAACAATAGTTTGGTGCAACTATCTTTTTTTTCCCCTTGGCTTTTACAGCTGTTCTGCACAATTCTCATTGTTGCTGTTTGATTTTACAACGATAGCGAACAGATTACTTCAAAATACCATTTGAGGGTGGTTTTAATGTTGATACTGTTTATTACCTTGGGCAATTTCTGCACAAAGATAAAATTAAAATGTTTTAAGAAACAAATAAACAAAATTAAAATGCATTTGCTTCGAACTTCTGGCTTACTGTACAGAAAAGAAAAGATTCTTGTTAGTTGCTCTACATTTAGCCCACAATTTTCCTTGGAATGTTTGTCAGCGCCCCATTTTGAGTGTATCAAGGAAAAATATTTCTAAAATACGTTGGCACAAGTTATGTTGTGGCAGTGAGGAAACAGTGGAGAGTGACATTAATTATGCTGCATTTTATTAATTAATTTATATGCCATTTTTAATTAGTGCCCTCCACTCCTCAGAGACCTCTGAATATCTAAATTAACAAGCTAATTATACCATATAAACAATTGAACCCTATAGTAGGCAAATTCATTTAATTTTCTTCAGGTTTCAGGATTTAACTTTCATACAAGAATAAAGAATAATATTGCCACAGAGGTAATGCAGTACCAGCTGGGAAGTGAAGCAATATTTCCTTGAACAGACACAGTATGTGTGTTATTAATATATTGTGTGAGTATCGGGCAGGTTAAATATAGTTTCCTCAGCTTACAAAAGGGTCCACTTGCACAGGTGGTGGGACTGTTCCCCCACCTCACCCCTTGCCTCTGAGCCATCACAACTGGTTTCTAATTAGGTTGTTTGCTTTGCCACAATATACATCAGCACAGCCTGAGCTAATTCTGTGTGTACAGATTTGTCACATTACCACCATTTAAAATACTTTTGGCTTCACAAAAGGGTAGTACTGAGGCCCGCAGAGTCTTGCTGTAACGCCGCATGAAATACAAATTACCTGTCAAACATATGGACAAAGAGCGATTGTCCTAACTTTCCACTTTATTATAGGTACTGCTGTGAGCAAACAGGACAGGAAAGTGCCAGAGTAATTCTGCAGATGATATCCCGGTTGTCATGGCAATTTATGGGACAGCACAAACCTGCCAATATTTGGCCAAAGAACCCACATCAGCATCCATAAAAGAGGAGCAAGCAATCGAGGAATGGAATCAAGCAGACAAGGTATATTTTGAGAATGTTAAAATCCCTCAGGATACTCAAACACCATTTCCATGCCTGCCTCTGCTAATTCAGGAAGAGAGAGACTGTTGGGCAGTTATCCAAATACAGTAACATGTTCTGCATGCTTTCAGCAGCTGGTCAGCGAGACCAAGCCTGTAGCACCACAGAGAAACCTGGAGGACTTTCAGTCCCACCATGTAGACCAGACCAGGAAATCAACTCCACAGGAAGGCAAAATTGAGAGTGACTATAATAACAAAATCCTGCAAGTCTGATTGTGCTGTACCTCTTCCTCCTTCTTATACTCCTGTGTTTGTCTGAGCCTCTTCCATGTATTTTCCATCTGTTGTGGACTCAAGATATGTTAGACCCCTCGGTGCTTTGGTAACAGATCTTGCATATCTCTGTCAAGGTCATCTTCCTTACTCCCTACAGGACAGACCTGGGAAGGACAGGCTGCTCCCTCAGCTAAGTCTCCATGACCCACATAAGTTCTGCATTTTCATCCAGAATTCAATGATTTGCCGGCAGTCAAGGTGGCATTCAGAATTCTTAAGTACTACACTTACAGCCACCATGACTGCCATGGCTAGGCAATAACCTGAAAGGAGGAGAGGTCACCCCCCCCCCACTTGCCCTGCCAAATTCCATTTTAGCTAAACTGGCTGCTGAGGGAGAAAGGGGGGCGGGGGATGCAGCCTGAGGAACAAATGAAAATGAATGGATACAAGGCATTCAGAACTACTCTGATATTCATTTCTTAACTAGAATTGAATGAAATGAATAAGCCCATTTATTTCCATTTTTCATTTGTTGTGAAACAAATGCAGTCTCCTAGAATCTAATCTCCTGTTCATGCTTCTTTCCGCAAGCTTAGATTGGGAGTGAACAAATAGCATGCAAATTATGGAAGAGCAGCCCACGTGTGGAACAGCCTATGTGATATGGAAATGAAAAACAATCTACCTGAATTTCCAATAGTTATCTAGAAGCTGGATATGCCCCTAAATTCACCTATTTATCAGATCTTTTGGCAAAACACATGAATCTTATATTCTAACATTGCCAGGGTTCACACATTGCACCAAATCTTAAGTTTTGCTTTGGTTTTGATTTTGCATGTTGTCTAAAGCTACCATTGTGGTTTGCAAACATGGTTTATGACTATGATGAGAGAACCCAACAAACTGAAGCCTACTCAGTAAATTTAAATTAATCATGGCTCAGAAGAATGCACAAACCCAGTCAGTCGGGTTTTTAATTAAGGGCTAAGTAAAGTGCATACATATGTGTGCACATACACAAACACCACATGCAGAATTACCTAATTTCAATCCAATCATCAGCCTCTTGGATGGTTAGGCAAAACAGGTCAGAATGGAATAAAATGAAGGACTAACCACCATCCACCAGGCATGGGACACTTGTTCATTCCCACTGCCACCAGCATCGGTAGATCTCAAACAGGTGCATCCTAGTGTACAGTGAAGTGGGCATGATACTTCAGCATCTATTGGAACCCAAACCCTCCATTCTGCCTAGAAGCCCCCAGCTTCACCCCTTCAATTATACCAGCTTCAAGCTAACACGGCTAATTCCTTCCTATAGATTTGAAGTGGGGAAATAATGAAAAGCCCCTATATTAAAAAAAAATCAGGTTACCTGCCATTTGAAAGGAAACACTATGCTAATGAGCTCAATACATCTTAAAAATCATCCAAAACAGCTTTCATTATCAAGTAATATGAATTCAGATTTTTGCTTATTCCACTAACATATTGCATTTTCTTAGTTTGCTGATTTAACAAATGTTGGCATGATCCACTTAGTGGTGGAACATATCCTTTTGAGATGTATGCATTCTAGAACATTATGTTTCCAGTCTAATTACAAAATTCACAGGAAATCCTGATATTACTGTGGGCGCTAAAGTCCTGGCTTAATAGAAATGGCTTTTCTATTTATTTTTCAGAGCATGTGAGTCAATAATTAAAGCCTGGAGCTTGCCTACTTCTCTTTGCACATGAAATAAGTAAAGAAAAACTCATTTTTCAGGAAAGCTACATGGTGAGATGGAGGTTTTAACAATCAGGTTGGAAAGAGCTGGGCATAGTGGTCCTGTTTTTCAGCTTCTAATTCTTATTTCCCTTGAAGAAAGGTCAACCCTGGGCAACAGCATGCCAATTATTTAATGAAGCCAACATTTTATTTTTCTCCTTTGCACAAAAAAAGTTGTTCTTCAAAAAGGGCTGAAACACCATAACAATTTAAACCAACAGATCTGAATGTATCTGCATTTTAAAATGATTACTTCTATTTCCACAATTCAATTAACATCTAATATCTGGATTCATGAATAACCATATCTATTTCCATTACCTGCAACTTAGGAAAATAGGAAGTTGCCTCTCACCAATGTTCCATCTTTGGACCACTGCCTACACTAATTGGCAGCTGCTCTCTAGAATTTCAGAGATATGTTTTTCTCCTACCTAACTGGAGATGCTGGGAACTGATAGTAAGGAGCACTGCCCCATAGATGACTGGTTGGGAGTGCCTATAAATGGAGTTGGGCTATAGGGATAGGCTAATGCTGTTGCTGGTGTATGAAGTATGTAGTTGCCCAGCAATGGCCCTTTATCAGCTTCTAGATGTCATCTCAGAGCTGTGTGGGAGCTCTGACTGTACTCTGCCTCAATTTCCATTTCTTGGGGGGGGGGTTGTGCAGTGTAGCTTCTTAGTCCATGGCCCCCGCAGCCCTGTCATCCATGGGTGGGCATATGCTAGATCTGCCCATCACTTTGGAAAGATGTATCATGAACCAGAAATGGAGGACATCAATATCTATCCTTTGCCATGGTCAGATCATTTCCCCATCAAACTGTGCCTTACACTACCCTTGACCTCCACATGGGTGACAGACCCTTTTGGTTGGTCCACTCTAGATGCATGATAGACCTAGAAGGGTTCTTGAGGGCACTTGGAGGATTCCCCAGTGTTTTGGTAAGCAATTCTGTCTCATGCCGGATGGGTCTCTGAAACCCACAAACCACAGAGTGCTTGATGAGATTGTTCCTGTGAATCCTATACCCAGTTGCTGAACTCAAATGCCTCCTTGGTTTACCAAGGAATTAAGGGAAATTAAATGTTTGAAATCAGACTTAAAACAACAGTAGTAAGAAACCCAAAGTGGTGTGACTGAGCATTGAGAAGACCTCATATTTGAGCCTGCTCTATGGCAATAAAAAGACAAAACATTAGCTTACTGTATCCAAACACTACCTCCTAGTAGTCCTGTTCAGAGCCAGAGCCCTTTTAGTGCCAGAAGGGTAGGGAATTAAGTTTGCAGGCATGCTGGATGATTCCATGGGTTTCTTGACAGATAAAGTTCTTCATATCTGCTGTGGGTTGGATGCTAGTAAGACAGAATCTAATGTTGTAAGTGAGGTTTGATCTTGAATTTATGGATATTAGCTGTGATTCTTTTGAGCTCATACACCCAAGGAAGGATAGAGAACCCTTTGCAGGGTTATTTCTGCTACTTGAAAGTTGGATCCATGCCCTTCCTGGCTTCTATGGCCAGCCAAGCAGGTTGTAAGTAGTGGAATTATCAATGTTTCTTTGAGAGAGAGATGCAGGCCTTTCCTGTTGTGGCCCCACACTCTGGAACATTCTACCCCCAGATGTATGTACAGCCCCTTCCCTCATGCATTTTGAAAAGCAGCCAAAATGGTTCTATTTCACAGAGCTTTTAACCCTAATTGATGGCTAGAGGTATCATGGGGGCAGTATTTGAAGTTCGCCTATTGTTTTTTATTCCTACTCTGTTGTAACCTGCTCAGAGTCTTCTGATTGGGTCAGGCTATACAAAGTCTAATTAAATCAATATAATCAATTAAAAGGTCCCTGTAGATCATAATGCTGGTAGCTCCTTCTACCTGGATTGACCTGGCTGGCCCCACATGTTCTAGATGGATGCAGTTGCAGGGCCTGGAATGTCTGAATACAGGGCTAGACTTTGGTCATCAACCAGCTACAGAAGAAAAGCCTAAAGTATCATCGATTAACCCATCTGTCCTATAACAAACTTAAAATGGCATACAAGGGATTTATCCTCTCTGATCTTTACAACAAACCTGTAAAGTGAACGAAGCTGAGATGGAAAGAGACATACTGATTTATCAAGGGAGTGAGGATAGCCCTCAGCACTTGTGTTTCCTTTGCCCATATGGTCAGTGCAGATGTCACACTTACATACCAGATGATGATAGTTATGCAAACTTCCCTAACAAAATGGGAAGAAGGTATGCAGAGAGGACCCTCATTCAAGACTTCTAAATAATACAATGATTATGTTACATTTTCTGCTGTCGGTGATGTCCTGAATGACCCTTTCTAGTTTTCTGTTGGACTCAATAGCCAACTATTTTTCATAGCTCTAGAATTCACCATAGTTACCTCTTGTATCCACAGATTATATCTTTATGTGGAAAATGCCTAACTTATTTCCTTCAAGCTATAGTATCAAGATACAGTTGCTGTTGTTGTTTTTGTTATCCAGGGTTGTGGCAGTGCTTGTTGTTTAAAAAGCAAGGGGGTCATCCTTGGAAGATCAAGAAATTCAGTTTTAAGCACAGAGCACAGAGTAGTTCCTGAAGCACTCATGTGGGCTGAGAAATATATCTGGAACTTTGATTCACTTATCAGCCTTGGTGCTCCCCAGGGGAAACGTAAAAGGGAGAAATGCTTCGTCTTCAGGTTAGAAAACTTTCAAAAACAATGTCAAGACCGAGTATATTTTAATGCTCAATTTATAAATCTTAGCAACAGAGTTTGTAGTGAAAATGCTGACACAACCTTATAAGATCACTAATACAGGTCCATAATTATATATCCTGATTGCACAGTGGTACTAAAAAAAAAGATAAGAATGAAAGAGTATAATAATAGAATTCTATAGAAAGTTTCATACAAGAAGTATTATCTCTAAAGCTACAATCCAAACTATGTCATGGAATCAATTCATATAATGTGCCAGTTTAATAAAACCTACAGTACATAGAAAATTTATGAATACAATTCTATTCCTCTTTATCACAGATTATTAATGGTCAATTTAATGAATATCTACAGTTGGAGAGCTTTGGTTCTGTACAATATTTTTATCATCTTCAGCCACTTACACATCCTCAATAAGATATCATTTACATTAGCATCCAGATATTTGAGGGAGTGATTAATTTAATCCATCTTTTTCCCCCCTAGGTTATTGATTTCTTCAGAATTTCCTAGGACAGCAGCAGCAATGGGTGTTCCATCATGGTTCTATTTCCCTGAAGGCAGGAACTGAGAAAGGGTGCTTAGTTTCTGTTTGAAGAGTCATTAAAAAATACTATAGTCCTCCCAATGTTTCCAGAAAATATGTCTCTCCATGAAGGACCCCTTATATCTTAAACCCAAACATTAAGATGTTATCTGTCACAATAATCCTTCATGGGAATTCAGGCGTCCACTTAAGATTTAAAAAAAATAAAATATTCATAGTACTTAGAATGACATTGCATTTTTCTAATTATCACAAAATGTACATTGTTATATGTTGCTGTTTTGATATTTTGGGAAGATTTATCTTAAAAAGTACCTGATAGGTTTGAGGCCTGAAGAGGCCTGAATGGAGATGCTGGTTGGTGGAAACCTTTGCCTCCAATCTCATAACTCTGCATGAAAGTTCTAGGATGTCTCAAATTTCAGGGCAGGGTCCAGATTTAGATAGGGGAATCTGCAGAATCCTGCCCATGAGCTCATATATCGTTCTACATTTTTATTTCATTCTATCTATTTATTTTCCAAAATGTATATGCCAGCTACTCTTCATTTCAATGGCCTCATTGTGGAAGAGCTGCTTGCTGAACAAGCCTTTGACTTAGTCTCCGTAGGCTTTAGACTCTTTCACATATGCAACATACATACATACATACATACATACATACATACATACATACATACGCAAGCAAGCAAGCAAGCAAGCAAGCAAGCAAGCAAGCAAGCAAGCAAGCAAGCAAGCAAGCAAGCTGCCCTGAAGTGCTGCTGCAGTGGGATAGAAATATCATCACCCAGCACAGGATGCCAATTAAAGATGAATGTCTTTAATGTCCATGATGGATGCTGAAGTCATTGGTGAAATGCCATGAAGTGGGCAACCTTTCACCACAATGTTAGTTATGGTGCTGATAGCTACAGGTGGCTTCTTGCAACCCAGTATGCTAAACACGCACGCACGCACACGCGCACACACACACACATAAAGAGAGAGCACATTACTACTATATGTGATGCGTAAACCCAGCCAGTATCATTGGCTCATTCTGACATGAGAAAGACCAAGATGTAGCCAATGGAGTGGCCAACCTGCCAGAACAGACTGGAATTTTTCTCATCCCATAGAAACTCTAATTCCAGAATTATTGAGAACAAATCCCATGTTTGGCAGATTCACTGAGAGAGATTTAAGACATACTTCCTACTACTCCAGTTATCTTTTTGTTCCAGTAGACAATGCATTTGTTAGAACTGAAACTGAAGAGAGTAGGTTGGTTGGGGGGATTTAGAAAAGGAACAAAGCACCAAAAAAGAAAATGCAGCTGGGCATGGTCTAGAGATTACTTGGACAAGTCAGTTTTCATTTCAACTATGTCTACAGGACAATGTCTCAACATGCCACCATGTGGAATAATTAGGTTATCTTCTTGATCAAAAAAGATAAAGCTATAAATCTGAACAGTGTGCATGCATTTCTGCATTACCACCCAGTATGAACTGAAAATAAATCTCTGGACCCCTAGAGTCTTCAGAGCTGCTCTTGTAACTGCAATGTCTCAAAAAGCTATTTCTATTCCAAAGATATGTTATGAATAAGAGCAATCATCATTCATTAAAATTCATTTTCGGCTGGTTCAATCTACCTCGATTTTCTCCATCTCATCAAGCAAGATAACATATGCACAAGCTACTCAGAAAAGGCAGTGAAGCAACCTGAAAATGGAATCAGCAAAATCAAATTACTAGAGAAGGGCATTTGTATTAATGCTGCTGATTTCCCACAAATTCACCTTTGCCCTGACAAACAATATTCAGTGTAGGATTATGCTTCTACTACATTGGAGCCTTAAAATTTATGATATATATAGAGACAACTGTAGCAGAGATACTTTTCAACCTGTTTTGGTAACAGACTTCATTTTTTTAAGGACTGGTATTATTGAGATGCTAGAGAAGAAGAGAAAGAATAGGGCCTCCCAGAGAACTGCAGCAGGGTGAATATTTTTTAGGATTTTCAGAAGCAGTCTGGAATTATACGTGAGCAAGGCCACATTTGTGAATTATATCAAATTATGTTGGGTGGTTAAACAAAAAAGGAAAATAACATACTCGAAAAGGTCTTTCCACATTAAGATCACAGGTAATAAGATGGGAAATATACTTCAAAATAATGGAAACTGAATCACACTGTGGCAAATTTTCTGAACAAGTTTAATAAAAGTATTTACCCAGGGTGTGGTTCCTGTAAAACAAAATAAAGCAAAACAAAACAGGGCGGGGATCATAAAAAATAGAGAATAAAATTGCCAATATAATTTCTTTATACCAATCCATGGTGGGCCACTACTTGGGAAATTATGTAGGTCGCCCTGCCTCGGAAAAGAATATAGTGGAACCTGAAATGGGGAAGAGAAGGGCCACCAAATGTTCAGGAGGATGAATCAATTTGCCTATGAGGAAAGGTTATAACATTTGGGGTTTTTAAGCCTGGAAAAACAGGTCAGTAATGTGGGATATAATAGAGATGAATAAAATTGTGCCTTGAGAGGAGATTAGAAAAAATCATGGAGGATGCTACAAGCCACGATGGATATATATTACATGCAGGATCATGTACAGCAGTATAGTACAGCAGTTATTATTCACAGAAGTTGTGACTACCATTTACAAAACCACTTTTCTGACTATTAAAACTAAACATTCCTCTGGACACCAAAGTGGACAAGTTAACAGGCAGAGTCAGAAGGGGTACTTAAAGAATAGTGCACTGAAGTCTGACAAAGTCCCTTTGATGACAGGATGGAAATGCAGATCAGCAATCAGGAAATGTGGAGGCAGATCAGATTTATGACTAGGAGAAGTTCTGAAGCTGATATTTTTTTCAGAAATGAGGTATATTGTTCCACCACTCCAAGGAATTTCACTGGCTGGGGAATTCTGGGAGCTGAAGTCCACACACCTCTTAAAGTTGCTGAGATTGAGAAACTGCTCTAGAGCTTCAAATCCTGCATAGGAACCTTCCTGCTTCTACATCTAGAGTTAAATATTTACCATGTCTATTGAAGTTGACAGGAACTCTTCAGGCCTCACATCCTAACATAATAACCTACTACAGAGATACTAGTCTCTAGAATGCTATACACCTTCAGGAAGCAAGAAAGCCATTACGATGAGACAACAATTAGGCTCCTTAGAGATCATAATGGAGGCTGTTCATGAAAATTAAGTTTATGTATACCTACATGGAGCATTCTCATAGGTAGAACAAAGGGGGGGAAAAAAGTCAAACTAAGGAAGCAAATCTGACATTACATGGGGGGGTTTAAGTGACCTTGAGCTGCATGCCTTTCTTCTAAAAGTGAAATGAAGCAGTGTATTATTTTGATTTACCTGCTGAACCAGCCCTTGCAATAGCCAGAAGATATATTTACAAATGTGCAAAAGCCCTTTCAGCTTTTCCAGTTGCCGGATGAGGCTGTAATACAACTCAAAGCATTCTTCTTGCCGTTAGAAGACTTTTGTGGCCTCCATAGTGTGAAGCATCTTGTTGAAAGAAATCAAAGCATTCCCCAGGCCTAAGAAAGGGCTTAAATACAGCCACTAAAGGAAGCTGAAAGTCACTCACTTCTCCAGTTTTTCAAAATGCACAAGGCCATTTGTGTAGGTGTAGTCATTGTCCATCTCAAGAGAAATAAGGTACCAAGGGGAGTGCCAAACACTCTAACACACATGAACACACACAGAATCAACAGGAAATCTTCCCAAATCTCAATCCTTTGAATTAGCTGCAAAGAGGATGAAGAAGTCTTTAACAAACTAGACATGACTGACATATTTTCTTCTAATGCTAGTAGATATCTAAAAGCATACCCATTATAACATAGCTTTAATTGTTTTAATGGCTCAGACACTTTTATAAAATTAAAGATTTTCCTGACAGGATGATGTCCTGCTGAAACACTTTTGTTTTATTACTATCATTTGTTTAGCATGCAGTGGTAATTGTTCTTTGCAGCGCAATAAATATGTACACCACACTATCTGCATCATCAAGGGATTGGCATTGACAGCGAAAGTCAAACGGCAGCCCCCACACACAAATAATAGCTTTCCATTAGATTTGCCATTTCACCTGAATAATTCCTGATAATCATGAGTAATGATGTTATTTGACATTCTAATGATACCATGCTACACAGCTTCAATCCATCAGTCACTGTCAGGAAGGTCAAATATTTGTATTCCCTTGCATTATCCAGAGTTCATTAAACAGTTAAATGACATTATACACTGTAATTATAATTCCAAACGAAAGTAGTACATATAATTTAGATTTCAAGGCCTATATAACATGTCGCTATCTTAAATAGAGATAATCCCCTTTTTTCACCAACACAAAGAAGCTGTGTGAAGAATGTTAGCATTCTAGTCACACTGGAAACTACATTGTGTGTGATGTTTTAATGACGTGGGTTCACTTTTGAAAGGCTGCTCCGCCTCTGAAAATACTTGAAGCAAAAACAAGCAAGAAGTTTCACTTGTGAAATGGGAACAAGCAGACAACTGGCTGCATTGGCTCCCAGTAGATTTCCAGGGGCAATTCAAAGTGCTGGTTGTTACCTATGAAGCTCTCCATAGCATGGAGCCAGGATACTTGAAGGATCACCTACTGTACCTCCAGGGTCTCTACCCGCCCTATTAAATCTAGGAGGAGGACCATGCTTCAGGTCCTGTCAATTAAAGAATGCCATCTTAAGGGTTGCAGGAAACCTGCCTTTTCAGTTGCAGTGCCTGTCCTCTGGAACACCTGACCACCTGAGGTCAGATAGACCCAAACCTTGCTGGCCTTCTGCAAGGACCGTAAGACCTGGCTGTCTCCCCAGGCAGAGGGCATAGAAATTAGTGAACCCTGGGTGGTTAGTTATTATTTGAGGCCTTTTTATTCTCAGCTACTATTTCTCCTTCTTTGATTATATGTTGTGGTCTTTATATTGTGTTTTAATTTTACATTCCATTTGCCCCCTAGAGTTATTTTTGTCAGTGTATGTAAAAAGAAATATATTTTATTCTTTATATTTTGCTGGTCTGATAAGAATGTGCAAAGTAGATAGCACCAAGCGCTGGGTGACATCACCATCCTTGAAGGAATGATGATGCAATGCTAATGAGCTACACCTGTGTATAGAAATGAATCAGCAATATTGAGTGTGTATGTATGTGTGTGTGTAAAATGTTGCATGGACAGCAAAAGAGATTCAAAGATACTCTCAAAGCTAATTTAAAAAAATGTAATATCAGCATTGAGAACTGGGAAGCCCTAACTCATGAGCGTTTCAATTGGAGGTCATCCTTTATTAATGGCGCTATGGACTTTGAAGAAGCACGAGTACAGGGCGAAAGGGAGAAAAGAGCTAAAAGGAAGGCACGTCAGGCAAACCCTCATCATGACCGTCTCCCACCCGGAAACCTATGCCCTCATTGTGGGAGGTTGTGCGGATCCAGAATTGGCCTTTATAGCCACTTACGGATCCACCGTTAAAGTTTTACCTTTGGAAGACAATCTTACTCGGCTACGAGTGATCGCCAATGATGATGATGATGATGTGTGTGTATGTGTATGTGTGTGTGTGTGTGTGTGTATGTGTATATATATATATATATATATATATATATATATACACACATACATTATATTTATATATATATATATACATATATATATATATATATATATACGTATATATATATATATATACACATACATTATATATATATATATATAAAAGGGGCGTGGTGGCTCAGCGGGTAAGACGCCAGGCTTGTTGATCGGAAGATTGCAAGTTCGGAGGTTCGAATCCCTAGCCCTGCGTGCAGAGTGAGCTCCTGCACTAGCTCCAGCTCTTGCCAACCTAGCAATTCGAAAGCATGCAAATGCAAGTAGATTAATAGGTACCACTTCGGTGGGTAGGTAACAGTGTTCCGCGCGTGTCATGCGGCCACATGACCGTGGAAGCGTCTTCAGACAACACTGGCTCTTTGGCTAACAAACGGAGATGAGCACCGGCCCCTAGAGTCGGACACGACTGCACAAATGTGCGGGGGGTACCTTTACCTTTTTATTATATATATATATATATCGTGGTTGAGATATATGAAGTGTGGGGTAGTTTGTATGAAGTTGGTTAAGGATCGTGTCTGTATATATTTCTGTGCTGTGTATAGTAAAGTCTGTATATACTCAAAGCAACAGACTCTGTAATTTATTACAGCAGCATAGAAGCAGCTTTTCTTTCACAGGAGCAGTGGACGGTGCCAATCTTCTGAAACACACTGACGATTTTGGTGAGAGGGGCAGCCATATAAATACAAATGAATAAATAAAATTTATATCCTACTTTTTCTGAGAGCTCAAAGTGGCATACATAGTCCTCCATCATATCCTCAAAAAAATTAATGATTTAGGTCAGGCTAAGAGACTGTGACTGGCTTCAGATGTCTATGAAGGTTCTCAGTCATCCAGGTGGAATTGTCTGTAGCTTGAATCATGTCAACTGGATTTCTATTTTCTTAGTGGAAACGTTTCGCTCCTTATCCAAGGAGCTTCTTCAGTCTGAGCAAAGTTGGTAAGGGAATCCTAAATATGTTTCTAGGTAGCTGTGTGACCTTACACCTGGGGCTAGGTCATGGTTATATTGAGATGTTATTTTTAAGTCCTTTTACCATCTAAAGGAGAATCGTTAAGATCACCATGCTGCTGTTGAGCTTGTGAAATGGTCTTAATCTTCCTAGGCACAGAAGACAAAGCCCGGAGATAGATGGGAGATAGATTGTGCCTGAGGCCCCCACCTCTATTCAAGGAAGGATTTTCCAAGTTGGCATAAATGGATTCCTTGACCCCTCTCTCAAACCACCTATCTTCTCTGTCTAAAATGTGAACATTAATGTCCTCAAATGAGTGTCCTTTTTCCTTTAGATGAAGATAAACTGCTGACTCTGGTCCTGTGGTGTTACTTCTCCTGTGTTGGGCCATCCTCCTGTACAAAAGTTGTTTGGTTTCTCCAATGTAGAGTTCAGAGCACTCCTCACTGCACTGGATTGCATAAACTACATTGCTTTTCTTGTGTTTTGGAGTTTGATCTTTGGGGTGTACAAGCCTCTGTCTCAGTGTGTTGGTGGGTTTGAAATATACAGGTATGCGGTGTTTGCCAAATATCCGTTTTATCTTTTCAGACACACCAGCCATGTAGGGAATGACCAGGTTCTTTCGTTTATTCCTAGACTGTGAAGTCCTCATTGGGACCGGTGGCAAGCTAGAAATAGGGATCTACAGGAAACCCACACACACAGATCAATATCTGATGTTTGACTCCCACCTTTGCTCATAAACTTTGCTCATAAACTCATAAACTCATAAATCCATAAACTTTGCTCAGACTGAAGAAGCTCCTTGGATAAGGAGCGAAACGTTTCCACTAAGAAAATAGAAATCCAGTTGACATGATTCAAGCTACAGACTGGCTTCAGATGTTATACTAACCATACTGTAGTTTGATTTTGGATTAGCATAAAGTGTACACAGTGGAACATGATTATTTGCTTAGAGTTATGGGTGAAACAGCCTTCTGTAGCTTATCATAGTTAAAATAAAGCATGGCTTAGTACAACGTGTGAATCCATCTGGCCCAAATTAATAAGGTTCGATATGTTCCTTAAGATGCACCTGCAACTGACCCCCGATTTTGATATCCAACATTGATCAAAAAAGATAACTTCTCTGAGTCAATCTGTGAGGCTTGGTAATGTTATTTTATTTTTTATTTATACCCCATCTTTCTGTCCCTAGGGAAGAAAATGATTTCCTTCTCAGAATCTCTCCCACCAAACCTACACTGAACCTTCCTACACACTGAAAGAAGTTTTGTGAGAACTACCCCTCCTGGGTTCAATTTCTTTGGCACACCTGTTAGTAAATCAGAGAAAGTAGGGAGGAGATATTTCAGCCATTGTGCATTTTAGTGCCTACCTCTTTTATAAGGTAGTGAGGAGTGAGTTTCTGTTGGTTGGGGTTGAAGGAAGGGCTTTGGAAATGGGAAAGATAATAAGGATGGATGGATGGATGGATGGATGGATGGATGGATGGATGGATGGATGGATGGATGGATGAATATTCCCCATCTAGCTATATGATAATAGTTGAAAAAATGCAAAAATAAATTTTGGCACAGCACTTCTAAAAAAGACCAGTGATGTTAGTTTCACTGGCTATAGGTAGGCTGACCATATTTCCTTGAGACAAAAACGGGACCCTAACTTACCCACGGCTCGCCTGACATAGTGGGCGTGCGTGCGCACTCAGTCTAACAAAGCCTCGCCAGCAGTGCGGTCCCTGCAGCGCCACGGCAAACGGGGCGGGTGGGCGCTCTCTCATTGTTCCCCTCGCCACCTCCAGCCCCGCAACCCTCCGCTGCTGCAGCAGGCACGGGGAATATGAGGGTCACCCAATGCGGGCAGAAGGGTACTGGGGGGGAGCGCGAGCTCACCCCTCCTCGGCCAGGGCCATGGTCCCGAGGGCAAACTCGGCCCATCTGCGGTCACTGCCCAGTCGGCAGGGCAGAGGCGAGGCGAGCCATGCCGGTGGGCAAGCGGACGGGCCGGGGAGCCCCCTTCGCTCCAACCGCAGGTGGGTCTGGCTTGGCCAGCCAATCGCACCTCCCGTTGTTTGGCCCGCCTCTCAGCTCGCCTAACGCATGCGCTGTTAGGCAGTGGAGGTTCCAGCCCCTGACTTTCTCCAATCGGAGGCTCTGGCTCTGATTTGAATTTCGCGCCTTCACTGTCTGTTGTCAGCAGCTCTTCCAACCGCCTCCATCCTGACAAACAGGTTTGTGGGAACTTTCAATTTTTAAAAAAAACAGGACAAAATGTACATTTTTATTAAAACGATGGGACGGTCGGGAATTGTTTAAAAAACGGGACTGCGTATGGTCAGCCTAGCTATAGGGCAGGATTAACTCCAATCCATATAGTCATGTAATGATTGTTAATGAGTAACATTAGTGATTGTAATATTGTAACATCAGCGATTTGAAAAACAAAAGAGAACAAACTGCCCTAAACTGTATTTACCAGATACTGTATATCTGTGCTGCAAAAATGCAGACAGCCACTAGATGGCAGAAAAGAGAGTCAAAAAACACTAACTGTTTGTTATCATCTTGCAACCCAGATTCTACCTAAAGAGCTTGAAATCGAAACTGAGCAGGTAGGAAGAAGAAGGGGAAGAGTAAGCAAGGAAGGGTGCAAGTAAATACAGTTACATGTAGTTACAAAACAACCTAAGGTAAATCTTATTCTTGAAAGTAAGTCCCATAGGGCTTGAAATTCAGCCTAAGATTTGATTTCAGTTAGAGGAAGGATAACAGCATACTACTGAGTTTGATATATGTATATTAATTAATTATAAATAATTAGATGCTGATTTCTCCAGGCAATGTCCTCTCAGCATTCATTAAAGCATAAAACATCAAGATGTAGTCAAGTAAAAATAGAAAATGGGTAGAGAGACATTTGGGACTAGACAGATGCAAACAAACTATGGAGCAGAGAGATGACACTGTTCTAAGGATGGCACTGAAAGATGTGGAATTACAAGAGGCCCTACAATTGCAGTGTGCATCAAGAGAGGACACAAGGTCAAGCCTAGGAGCTAGGACACAAAGGGGGAGACAGAACTTCCTCACAAATGGAGGAAAAGGAGAAAGGAGGGAAGGTTATTTAATGCAGCCACAGAAAAGCAAAGGCAACAAGAACGAACTTGGTTAGAGGAATTGCTTTTCAGATTCCAAATCCCAGCCATATTTCAGTGGGATTTAGCTCTAACTGTTGTCTTTGGCAGAAACAGTAATAGGATGCTTTTAGCAGGAATTAAAGCCAGACAAATAATTATGGTCCAAACAATTCTAAACAATTAAATAGTACAAGTAATGTTGTGAGAGCGATTTCATTATCCGGGGTTACTTTCCCCAACCCAGCATCCTCCAGATGAGTGGGGAATGCAATTTTCAGAATTCCAAGCCAGAATGCTACTTAGGAATGTTAGGAGGTATAAAGTTGACACATCTGGAGATTGCCATTTGGGGAAAGCTTGCCTAATGAATCTGTAAAGACAAGGCAATCACATATGTAGCAATAATACTGAAAACAACATCCTAAACATTACCACTTGCCAGTCATATTTTGACCCACATTAAATCTGAATCCAGACAATTTGAAAAAAACACTTCCAGGCAAACTATTCAGCCAGATTCCTGCTGTGCTAAGTGAATGTTTCAGAAAACAGAGGCAGAAGTGTCATCCCAGAAGATGCAAAAAGCTTCTTTTTATTGACTATGGATATTCAAATACATTAGCTAGATGCCAGCTCATCTGACTGAATATTTAGGAGCAGACAGCAGTGGCAAGTAATCTAATTGTCTTACTTTGCATTAAGTCAGGAATCTTGCAAAGCATCTGAGCTTCAAAGCTCATTCCCTTGGGATGACGAGAGAGAAATAGAAGGAAGCTATCATGCAGTCATTAAGAGACCATCAAAAGAAATGTATTGATTTAGGGAGCCTAGCAAAGAAATCACACCCTCCATACTTGCATTGAATGCCTGCCTGAAAACCACCATCTTCACACTGAGAAATGATGGCGTTATGACAAGAAATGAAGGGAGCTAAAAGCCAAGGAGAAAATGGATCAAAAAAGCTTTGTGTGAAGTGATGTAACAACCAGATAGAACAGGGGGAGAAATGAAACACAGGAATAACACCAGTAAGGTAATATTGCTGGCACCCATTAATAAAGAAGAATTTTAAAAAATTAAGCTTCCCTTAAAATCAGTATTACAATTATACGGCAAAATCTCACACTGCAAACCATAAAAACCTAGCTGACTTAAAAATCTGTGTAAAAATTGAGGCTTGGTTTAAGAATGAAGAAACCCATTTCATATACTGTAAGGTGCTTAGCAAAAATGGGCATATGACTGCAACATATTGGTCAGGCTTTGGGGAGAGATACCACTTTTTCTTCCTCTGCAGTGATCCTTACTATTATTGATAAAAGCTACAGAACATTGCAACATTATTTTGATCTATTACCATAATTCCAAAGCTTTGTAGCCTGCCTTTCTTCCAGGGTGTCAAGAGAGCATACATAGCAATCCCTCTTCCTATATTTCCCCACTGTAGCAATTCTATAAAACCCATAGTTCCTTCTCCAATTAAAAGCAACTTAAATATCTTTTAAAAGCATGGCTGGGAAGCTTTGTCGCCTAAATTTCAGAAACTACAAACCAGCATTTCTGTTTTCTGGGTCATCCACTGAGTAGGGGAGGATGGATGGATGGATGGATGGATGGATGGATGGATGGATGGATGGGAGGGAGGGAGGGAGGGAGGGAGGGAGGGAGGGAGGGAGGGAGGAAGGAAGGAAGGAAGGAAGGAAGGAAGGAAGGAAGGAAGGAAGGAAGGAAGGAAGGAGAGAAAGGGCTAAACACTTTGAGCTCTGATTTCAACTGCTGGCGTATTGTTCTTCCCTCCTACAGATTACTCTTGAGAAAAATGGTTGCCACCCTGGCTTAGGGAGCCTGAAAGATGGCCCCTGTCTTTCAGGCACTTTTCCTGTATTTTCACTCTCAATTTAAATGAATTTATAAAAGCCTCTTTTCAAATGGGGGAAAAAGGCTGTTGCAAAATGTAATTAGCAAGTCATAAAGGGAATTAATTTTTTAAAATCTACACGTTGACAAGGGAAGTATTTGTGGAGATCAATAGTTTACCTTTTGGGTACCCAATATATTAGGAAAAGCCGTGACTGCTACTTTGGCCTCCTCCAGTCCAATGCAATCCAGTCCAGTCCATCCTACTCCCCAACAGATATCATGATGGTCTGCATCAAGAAGATGAGTAATGCAATACCCCCTCCAGTCTACATCCAGAAGCTAAATGAGAAGGCAGCTAAATCTTACATTAACTCAACGATAAAGCAGCCGGCTTCTGTCCTCCAGAGCATCCACAAATGCATAAGTTAAAGAGGAGCTGCAACATGCCAGCTCTCCTTGAGCTCATAAAGCTCCATTTTCTTCTGGAAAAACTGCTGGACCAGAAATTTGGAGGAGACGTTAGGAACAATAACAGCGCCGCTGAAGGTCTCGGAGGACTCCAAACCTTTCTGTTAATGTGGTTTGTCCCAACAGAGTTTCTGTCAGAGAACTATCATGATGTAAACACGCCTTTCTGATTTTTAAAGCATCCATGATGATACCAATCAATTGGCTTATCCAAGCCTTGACATGTGACCCAACCTCTACTCTTCTCCATTCTCTTCCATTACAAAAAGAAAAAAAAACCTTCATGGAAAGGGGAAAGGGGGACCCAGAAAGAGATATGTTTCTCCTTCCTCACATTAACTTCGTTGGTGAGTAGCCATAGGTTTCTCAGCATTGCTCTGTCCATAGAAGATTTTGACTTCTAATTCAAAGTTTATCTCCTTCTAGTGTTGCCCGTTAGGCCTGGCTTATAACTATCCAACCTGATCCCATTTGAGATCCTGAAGGAAAGGCAGGATATTTATTTATTTTTATTGATTTGTGCCTTCAAGTCATTACTGAATCCTGGCAACTGCCTGGATAAGTCCCTGCAGTTTTCTTGGCAAGATTTCAAAAGTGGTTTGCCGTTGCCTCCTTCCTAGGGCTGAGAGGGTATGAATGGCCCAAGGTTCCAATAGAAGAGAATATATACAGTTCAGGGTTGAACTGTGGAGTCCTTGGTGCTCTCTGAGCTTGAGTGCTAACAATTATGTTACCTAGTCGGGTAATGAAACGTCTGCAAGCAAACTATGAAGTTCAGAGACCACCAAAGACCCCATGGCCCAGGAATTCAAGATGATCTAACAGTTTTCCCTTCTCTCGTTTTTCTCACATTTCCATTGTGACAATTTCTTGGTTTAAAGAAATCACACACTCAGGAAACTATCAATAAAAATGAGGAGTCAGTTATAATCTGATCATTATGAGATAATAGCTAACCATTTAACCATAAAATCCCTCATGATCTGGAAGATTGGTTTGCTGACCACCTAACCCAATCCAAACACTCATGCATTTGTGAAAGGCCTGTAAATCTCAGTCACCCAAGACTCCTATTGTTTACCGAAAGACTTATCTTGAGATGGAAGGGG
Source organism: Charina bottae (assembly GCA_023362775.1). Lineage (NCBI taxonomy): Eukaryota > Metazoa > Chordata > Lepidosauria > Squamata > Charinaidae > Charina > Charina bottae. The sequence continues at coordinate 45,148,575 of JALMGJ010000002.1, forward strand.
CAGAGCTGAGATCCTGCAGCCTTGCCAGAGGTGAATGACTCTTTCTCACTTGACTTCAACATCTAGCTCATGCTTTGAATGAATAAACAAGTCAAGGTGGAATGAGTTTAGAGACTGCAATGGATGGTTAAACCAGATAACAGATTGTGTAAAACCTGACTTTGCTATTTCAGTGAACCGTAATACACACATAGAATGCCTCACCCAAATGTCTCCTGACAAGAAAAATACAAAAGCATTGTTATGCGTTCTATGCAAACCTCTGAAATCATCCAAATCAGGGTAAATGTTCAGTGATGTTTGCCTAGCACTTCTACCAAGACAAGCACTTCATTTATCGATGATAAGTACTCAGTCTGTACAAATATTCCATTCAGAATTTATGTTTGAAAGTTATTTGATTGGCTCTCCAAATCCAATGAGGAAAAGTTGGCCCATCAGGTGCCACCAAACCAGATGCCACCAAAACAAATCAGATTGTTTGCATGGACAGAATAAAAAAAAAACTTGATGTGAATAACTACATGAATCAACTTGGATTAATTTTCCAAACTGAATCAGTGATTCAAACCAGATTTCCTGATTCACATGCCCCTAAGAGATATTAAAAATGTATTCTCCCAACATATAATACAGCATGAGTGTCCAGTATGGCACCCATGAGTACCAATGGGCCCACAGGTAATTCCTTTGGCATCTGCCAGACTCTCTGTCCCTCTTGACTTTTTAATTTGAAAATACATGTAAATAAAAATGAAAGCTGGCATGCTACAAAGCAAAACCACAGCTTCCAGGATCATCTTTATTTCCAAGAGTACCTCTGAGCCTTAAATGGACATTCGTAAAAGAATGCAAATGTTGGGCAGCTGCAACAGTGCTTTGTTTGGAAATATGCCTACCTGCCCAGAAAAATGGTTTAGCTTGGCAGACACAGTACAGAACATTCTGTAGAAGTGCAAAGGAGCAACAAGGGAGATTCTGGTAAATTGAGGCGTCTCTCTTGTCTGTGTGCAGGCCAGCCAACTCCAGCAGCCATTTTGTAAGAATGGCCCAAACTTGTCCTCAGAATTCTAAATGTGTCCACGGGCCCAATATGGTTGGGAACCCTTGTACAGATGAGTTTAACAGTTGTAAAAAGAAGTTAGATTACATAGTTTGCCGAAAAGCATATCTAATGCATATTTACTAAAAAGCACAGAGTTTTGCTAATCATTTTATGTAGTGGGGTAAGAAAGTTTTTGTATGATCATTTTTGGTCATAAGTTAATGAAATGGTTTCTGAACCTTTTGATTTGTTCTTGTTCCTGACTTGAACAGCAATATCACTGTGTTTGACACAAAGGGTTCCTCCCTATGAAACATTCCAGCTGTCTCATAATTCTACCGGAATCACTGTCTTTGCTCTCTTGGAACATTGCTGGATGGGAAGTTAGAACTAGATACCCTGCTTTCACAAGCTATATTTCTGAATTCAACATTTTTTTGTTTCAAAAGACTTGGTCACCCACTGATTTGTTTATTGAGGGATACAAATCTCTGTCCCTCCTGCAGATCCTGGGTCCGGACGAGGGAGACATCATGCTGGCCTGAGCATTAATATTTAAATTGCCCCCAACACTGAGAGCATTTCATTAGATTCATTTGAGAATTTTGCACAAGTAGCCATTCTTAACTTTTCTCCTGTGTATTTGCTCCTCATTAATTTCTATATACTGCCCAACATCACCTGAGCACATATTGCAGAAATCTGGTCAAAAGCAGACATTTATATTAATCATCTTCAGCAGCACTTTCTGATTGCCCACATTGTCATAGCGGGGGATTTTAACACCAGATTAGGTCCTAATGATAATCAGTTATTGTAATGGTATGTGGGAATGATCTTGAGAGACAGGAGGAAAAGCCACAGACTAGATAACCATCATGCAAAAGGTATCTCAGTCCACAGAAGCAGAGGGGACATGGGAAGCATTTCAGAAGGGACCCTCCCTAGTTTTCCGGAGAATAAAAGGAAAGTAGGGGAGGAATACGTTCAGATTTAGCAAGGTTCTCTTAATGTAATCTTACATTAAAGAGCTGGTATTCATTGTTGTGTAGGGGGCGTGGTGGCTCAGCGGGTAAGACGCAGGCTTGTCGATCAGAAGGTCGCAAGTTCGGAGGTTTGAATCCCTAGCCCCGCGTGATGGAGTGTGCTCCCGCACTCGCCCCAGCTCTTGCCAACCTAGCAATTCGAAAGCAGGCAAATGCAAGTAGATGAATAGGTACCAGTTCGGTGGGATGGTAACAGCGTCCCACGCGCGTCATGCTAGCCGCATGACCGTGGAAGCGTCTTTGGACAACGCTGGCTCTTCAGCTAACAAACGGAGATGAGCACCGGCCCCTAGAGTTGGACACGACTGCACAAATGTGCGGAGGGAACCGTTACCTTATTCATTGTTGTGCTTCTTGTCTGGACTACCTAAAAGGGCTAACAGTTATATTCCAAAAACAGGCAAACGCCACCTATCTCACAGGCTGTCTTCCCTTTTTAAATCAGAGAATCTAAGGACTGTGTTGGAGATTTTAGGGGTCTACATATGTTGCAGACATTTTACAAGTTAGATCTCCAGATCATGAATGGCACCACCATCACCGACTATTTGGCAGAATTTTATTTTATTTTTATTTATTTTATTTATTTTATTTATTCCCCGCCCATCTCCCATGCAAGGGACTCTGGGCGGGTTACAATAAATAATTTTCACACTGGACTGGCACAAGGCCCTCTCCCATTGGCTACACTGCCATTTCAAGAAACCTACGTTCCTCTCTTCTTACATTTCATACTGAAAACCACCCCAAGAGTGACCACTGGCCCAACGTGCTGCTTTTGAAACTTTGGTGCCCCTTTCCTGGAAACATACCCCATTCCATCTGAAGAAATCCTCAGGGGCCCAATACGCACAAAATGGACAGTTCAGGAGAAGGATAAACTAAACCAAATGCTATCCCTTTAATTATGACTGGCAGCATCCAGTCCTCCTGGTGTCAGGCACTACATGAAAAATTAGAATCCTATGGCTTCTCATGAGCAGCCATCACCCTGATGGGCTACGCATGTGCATTAGCCAATCTTAAACAACACACCATTGACATAGAGCTGCCGTCAGATTTGTCAGTCTTGCCCAGAAACATCATTCTGAGCCATTCCATACATTTACTTTACCCAGCCAGGTAGCTCAGTTGCATAACAAACCCTACATTTAGAAGAGCTTTGACTTTGGCTAGATTCAATGCCCTTTCGACAGCAGTCATTGAGGGGAGATACCAGAACATCCCCTTTGAGCGAAGAACGTGCCCATGCGGTGGAGGAGCAACTGAAATGCTGGCACTCATTATATTGTATTGCTCCCTCTGTGCTGATGCTTGCCAGGAATTACTATTCCCACTCATCACCAAGCATCCTGGTCACACTGATTCCTTCTGTCTCAAATTATTGTTGTTGTTGTTCAGTCGTTCAGTCGTGTCCGACTCTTCGTGACCTCATGGACCATAGCACGCCAGGCCTTCCTGTCCTCCACTGTCTCTCGGAGTTTACTCAAATTCATGTTCATTACATCGGTGATGCTATCTAACCATCTCATCCTCTGCCGTCCCCTTCTCCTTTTGCCCTCAGTCTTTCCCAGCATCAGGGTCTTTTCCAGTGAGTCCTCTCTTCTCATTAGGTGGCCAAAGTATTTGAGCTTCAGCTTCAGCATCTGTCCTTCCAATGAGCAGTCAGGGTTGATTTCCTTTAGGATTGACTGGTTTGACCTCCTTGCAGTCCAAGGGACTCTCAAGAGTCTTCTCCAGCACCACAGCTCGAAAGCATCAATTCTTCGGCGCTCAGCCTTCCTTATGGTCCAACTCTCACAGCCATACATTGCTACTGGAAAAACCATAGCTTTAACTATACGGACCTTTGTCGGCAAGGTGATGTCTCTGCTTTTTAATATGCTGTCTAGGTTTGCCATAGCTTTCCTTCCAAGGAGCAAGCGTCTTTTAATTTCATGGCTGCAGTCACCGTCTGCGGTGATCTTGGAGCCCAAGAAAATAAAATCTGTCACTGCTTCCATTTCTTCCCCTTCTATTTGCCAGGAAGTGATGGGACCAGATGCCATGATCTGGGTTTTTTTAATGTTGAGTTTCAAGCCAGCTTTTGCACTCTCCTCTTTCACCCTCATCATGAGGCTCTTTAGTTCCTCTTCACTTTCTGCCATTAGGGTGGTATCGTCTGCATATCTGAGGTTGTTGATATTTTTCCCGGCAATCTTAACTCCGGCTTGTGATTCATCCAGCCCGGCATTTCTCATGATGTACTCTGCATATAAGTTAAATAAGCAGGGTGATAATATACAGCCTTGTCGTACTCCTTTCCCAATTTTGAACCAGTCGGTTGTTCCATGTCCGGTTCTAACTGTTGCTTCTTGACCCACATACAGGTTTCTCAGGAGACAGGTAAGGTGGTCTGGTACTCCCATCTCTTTAAGAATTTGCCACAGTTTGTTGTGATCCACACAATCAAAGGCTTTAGCGTAGTCAATGAAGCAGAAGTAGATGTTTTTCTGGAACTCTCTTGCTTTTTCCATGATCCAGCGAATGTTGGCAATCTGATCTCTAGTTCCTCTGCCTCTTCGAAACCCAGCTTGCACTTCTGGTAGTTCTCTGTTCACATGCTGCTGAAGCCTAGCTTGTAGGATTTTGAGCATAACCTTGCTGGCATGTGAAATGAGCGCAATTGTACGGTAGTTTGAACATTCTTTGGCATTGCCTTTCTTTGGAATTGGAACGTAAACTGACCTTTTCCAATCCTGTGGCCACTGTTGAGTTTTCCAAATTTGTTGGCATATTGAGTGCAGCACTTTAACAGCATCATCTTTTAGGATTTTAAATAGCTCAGCTGGGATACTGTCTTCTCCGCTAGCTTTGTTGTTAGTAATGCTTCCTAAGGCCCACTTGACTTCACTCTCTAGGATGTCCGGCTCAAGGTCAGTGACCACACCATCGTATTTATCAGGGATATTAAGATCTTTCTTGTATAGTTCTTCTGTGTATTCTTGCCACCTCTTCTTAATCTCTTCTGCTTCTGTTAGGTCCCTGCCTTTTTTGTCCTTTATCATGCCCATCTTTGCACAAAACGTTCCCTTGATATCTCCGATTTTCTTGAAGAGATCTCTAGTCTTCCCCATTCTATTGTTTTCCTCGATTTCTTTGCATTGTTCATTTAAGAAGGCCTTCTTATCTCTCCTTGCTATTCTCTGGAATTCTGCATTCAGTTGTTTATATCTTTCCCTTTCTCCCTTGCCTTTTGCTTCCCTTCTTTCCTCAGCTATTTGTAAAGCCTCATCAGTCAGCCACTTTGCTTTCTTGCATTTCTTTTTCTTTGGGATGGTTTTAGTTGCTGCCTCCTGTACAATGTTACGAACCTCCATCCATAGTTCTTCAGGCACTCTGTCTACCAGATCTAATCCTTTAAATCTATTCCTCACTTCCACTGTATATTCATAAGGGATATGATTTAGGTCATACCTGATTGGTCTAGTGGTTTTCTCTACATTCTTCAATTTAAGCCTAAATTTTGCAATAAGAAGCTCATGATCTGAGCCACAGTCAGCTCCAGGTCTTGTTTTTGCTGATTGTATAGAGCTTCTCCATCTTTGGCTGCAAAGTATATAATCAATCTGATTTCGGTATTGACCATCTGGTGATGTCCATGTGTAGAGTCGTCTCTTGTGTTGTTGGAAAAGAGTGTTTGCTATGACCAGCGTGTTCTCTTGACAAAACTCTATTAGCCTTTGCCCTGCTTCATTTTGTACTCCGAGGCCGAACTTGCCTGTTATTCCGGTTATTTTTTGACTTCCTACCTTAGCATTCCAGTCCCCTATGATGAAAAGGACATCTTTTTTTGGTGTTAGTTCTAGAAGGTGTTGTAGGTCTTCATAGAACTGGTCAACTTCAGCTTCTTTGGCATCAGTGGTTGGGGCATAGACTTGGATCACTGTGATGTTGAATGGTTTGCCTTGGATTCGAACTGAAAGCATTCTGTCGTTTTTGAGGTTGTACCCCAGTACTGCCTTTCCCACTCTTTTATTGACTATGAGAGCTACTCCATTTCTTCTAAGGGATTCTTGCCCACAGTAGTATATATAATGGTCTCCTGAATTAAATTCGCCCATTCCTGTCCATTTTAGTTCGCTGATTCCCAATATGTCGATGTTCAATCTTGTCATCTCACGTTTGACCACATCCAGCTTACCTTGATTCATAGTTCTTACATTCCAGGTTCCTATGCAATATTGTTCTTTACAGCATCGGACTTTCCTTCCACTTCCAGACACATCCACAACTGAGCGTCCTTTCGGCTTTGGCCCAGCCGTTTCACACTTTCTGGAGCTACTCGGAATTGCCCTCCGCTCTTCCCCAGTAGCATTTTGGACACCTTCCGACCTGAGGGGCTCATCTTCCGGCGTCATATCTTTTAGCCTTTTGATACTGTCCATGGGTTTTCTTGGCAAGGATACTGGAGTGGTTTGCCATTTCCTCCTCCAGTGGACCACGTTTTGTCAGAACTCTCCATCATGACCTGTTCTTCTTGACCTGACTTCATTGAGTTACGCAAGCCCCTTCGCCACGACAAGGCAGTGTACTATCAGTTCATTCCGATTCTTTTTCAAGAACTGTAGCCAAATACTGTTCCATAGTTTGTACAATACGCCATAACATCTCTTCAAATAACTCTTCGATATTCTCCATTTGGACACATTGCAGATGTAGCTCTCCATTTAGTCACTACTCTATAACAATGTCCTTACTGTCAATTGGTTCTTACTTCTGCCTTATTTTCATTAATAGTTGCCAGAGTCATTTTAACAATATAAATAGTAATTACAATTGGACTCTATTAGTTTTTAAACCATAATCACTCCTTATGTATTCTTCTTCTTTATACAATACATCACTGCCTTTTCTCTAGATATAATATTAACATTAAAAGGTTTTCCCCTTCACAGTCGTGTCCGACTCTAGGGGCTGGTGCTCATCTCCGTTTCTTAGCCTAAGAGCCAGCGCTGTCCGAAGATGCTTCCACAGTCATGTGGCCAGCATGACACGCACGGAACGCTGTTACCATCCCACGGAAGTGGTACCTATTTATCTACTTGCATTTGCATGCTTTCGAATTGCTAGGTTGGCAAGAGCTGGGGCGAGTGCAGGAGCTCACTTCGTCACACAGCTTTCGGGTCTCGAACCGCCGACCTTCCGATTGACAAGCCTGGCATCTTAACCACTGAGCCATCGCGCCCCCTATATCCTCTTGGGGGAGTTGGGCGGTGATAAATCCAATAAATAAAATAAAATAAATAAATAAATATTATAATTATAATTATAATTAAAATATATTTATTATATAATTATAATAAATATTATAATTATAATTATAATATTAATACTATTAATAATATTATAATAGTAATGTTAGTTACATTTTTTTCCATGGATTTTAGCATTATAATGGTTCTATACTTTAGGTCAGTAATTTTACTATTCTATTATTCTAAATAATCATTTAATTGCCTCATTCAAATTGCATAATGCCTTACTATATTCATTGTCATGCCCAAAATTCTTAAACTTATAATTTTAGTTGTATTGCTCTATGACTTTTATAGCTTGTTTATTCTAGTCAATTTCAGTGCTGTATAGACTGCATTGATATTTGGCAAGTTAAATGTGACTGTTCTTCAAAGATCTGTTTTGCTGGTCAGAGACCGAAATAAAATGACTCGCTGACTCATTGTGGGTTGCCCTAAAATCTCCATCATCATCTTCTAGCCAAAGTTGAATTAGCAAGTCAAGATATTCAAATACCAGGTCCTATCTTCAATGGGAGCTGTAGCATGTTGCTTTTTAAAACAAGAACTATTGTCGAATGTTTGAAAAGTAATTCAGTTGGACGTGGGGTCTGGTCTGAAAATGATACATGCATCTAAATAAACAGAGTGGCATAAGAAATGGAGATAGAAGATTGAGCTGCCTTTGAGTTCTATGAGCTTTCAAATTGCTAGGTTGGCAAGAGCTGGGGCGAGTGCGGGAGCTCACTCCGCCCACAGGGCTAGGGATTCGAACCTCCGAACTTGTGATCTTCCGATCGACAAGCCTGGCGTCTTACCCACTGAGCCACAGGGCAAAGTCCCAGATTCTTATCCAGCCAAATGCTGAGTTCAGCCCTTGGAGATAGAAGATTGAGCTGCCTTTGGGTTCTATGAGCTAAAGCAGGAAAGGATTCAGAGCTCTCTTGCTTGGGGTGAGGTGGGGTGTTCAACTGTGCCCTGAATAGGCTTAATGGGCATATTAATAAATAAATTCCCAAGGAGGCTACAGCTTTTATTGACACACAACCACAACTGGGGAAGCATCGTCCTGGAAAAGCAATGAGTAGCTGATGCTCATAACAACCATCATTTTCTTTTAGAGATTTACAGATCTGGCTTTGAATAGTTTGCTCAATGGTTTGGTTTTGCATCCCAATTTGGAGGGGTGGGGGTGGGAGGGGAGCAGAACCCTAACATTATAGTATTTATTTATTTATTTATTTATATTTCAAATTTAGTTACCACCCATCTCACTCAAAGAACGACTCCGGGCAGTTCATAATAAAGCCAGAATAAAACCAGAATAAATAATCATTAAAATACAATACAATAAAACCATATTCTTAAAGAAAAATATAATCCAAGATATAGGTGCTAAAAAGTTCTTAGTTTACAGGAGCATCTTCAGGGTGCTAATCACCCCCAAGGTTGGTTGGTTACCCCTCCTCCCACCCCACGTGAGATGGCAGAGCCAGGTCTTCACCCCTTTCCAGAAGGCTGGGAGAGTGGGGGCTTTCCTCACCCATGGGGGAAGAATGTTCCATAGGGCGGGGGCAACGGCAGAGAAGGCTCTCTTCCTGAGCCCTGCCAATCGACATTCTTTCACGGACGGAGTCCGTAACATGCCTTCTTTGTATTGTTAGATCATTTTTTTAAAATACTAAAACGGCATACAACCAAAAGAACTCTCATTATTAACAACTACCAAACAACTAACTCAGTTAATGGCACTCAAGGTGTACCCTTAAGGGTTTAATTTGAATCTGCAGTTCCCAAGCAACAAAATTAATCTGGATGGCCTAGGTATTAAACTCTAAGACATATGTTGCAATAACAAAAAGCTTTAAGGAAAAGAAACTCTATAGCAGAGCTTTCCAAACTGTGTGTCGCGACACAAAAGTATGTTGCCACACACAGTCTGGTGTGTCACCACACAACCCGGAAGCGCTGATCATCATCAGCGCTTCCGGGTTTTCCCGCGGCGACACACCAACGGCGGTGCGAAAAACCTGAAAGCGGCAGCAGCGCTTCCGGTTTTTTGCACGCTGCCGCAACAGTGGCACTTCCGGGTTTTCCCGCAGCGACACACCAACGGCGGGAAAACTTTGGAAAGCCCTGCTCTATAGGGTTAAAAATCCATCGCATTTCAGATATTAACTTTAGCTTTCAGAATTTATTTAATGTAGGCTTCCAGCTACCACATTTTATTAAACTTTTCCTTAGGCATAGATAAATCTTCAGATTCTGTTTGGACAATATCACTGTTATTCCTAACCACTATTAAATATACCTTATAGGCATAAAGTAATGTCTCCAAATTTTGTCATTTAGGATGTTGTCATTTGTAAGGTTAATGTTTATTAAAACTCATGAATTGCTGTCAGCAGTGATCACAAATGGAGGGCAGTAGGGATCTACTCACATCAGTTCGCTAGAAATCCTGAAGCCAGGTAGAATCACTGAAATAACTGAAACCAATATAGAGAATAAGAATAACTTTCCTACCACTAAACCTGCAAGAGTCTAGTCAGGTCATTTCCTGCTTACTCCATAAAACATTAATATTTGGGGGCAGGGATAGGGGGAGAGGCTCTTTCCTTGATATTACATTGGGATGTGCAGCTTTTCAGACATTCTTTAGTCCTTTCAAATATCACAGGACAATCAGCAGATGGAGTGGTAGGTAGAGTCATTACAGCCAGGGTTTATGATTTTTTATTTTCAACCCACCCTTTCCATCCATCCTAAAAATTCAATCTATCCAAAAAAAAAAGAAGAAGGTCATTCAAGCAATGCAAATAGGCACATTTGGAAGTGCAAGCAACTTTCCACCTAGGCAAAAGGTCAAATTTAGCAGCAGCCGGGCAACCCTGCCTATGCTTGGAAACTAAGCAGAGTTGGCCACCTGAATGGGAAATCACCAGGCAATATACGGTTAGACAGGGAAAAGATCCCAGAAGGCCACTTCCATACTATTGTCAAAAATGATTTGACTTGATTTGGCTTGAATTTATTTGCATGCTGCCCATTCCTGAAAGCTCTGCGCTGCTAACAAGCAAAAACATCATAAAAAGAACCCCTCCAACCTGCACAAATAAATAAATAATCAATCAATCTAAACGACATCAAAGGAGACAAAGTAAAATATACAAAGTGATTTGTTTGCCAACGCATCACATTGTTCATAACATGCTTTCCGCCTGGTCTAGATGGAACACTCAGTTCTTAATTGCTCTCCTGAAAATCTGGAGGGAAGGGGTAGACCAGATCTCCATAGAAAAGGAGTTCCAAAATATTGGACCAAAATATTGGTCAAAAATGCCAGTTTCCTATGTTCAGGAGGGACTTGATCCTGTTCATTCTAATCAGATGGGCAGTTAAACACGGACAAGGCAGCCTCACAGATAATCAAATCCAGAGCTATGCAGGGCCTTAAAGGTGACAACCCACACCTTGAATTGCATCTGGAAGCTAATCTGAAACCAGTGCAGCTCCCTGAATGGAGCTTAACTCCGGGGAGATTTTATTTTGTCTTCTATTAATTCATTCATGATGTATCTAGCATTACAATTGTATGCATATGCATCGGCTCTAAACTAAGCCCCACTGATCAGTCTGTCTCTTAGTCTACAATCTTCTGCATAGTAACTTGGATGTAAGTCCACCTGGATAGGGTGGGATTGCCATTGAAGTAAATATGCACAGGATTAGGATGTAAAACTATAATATCTTTGCTCTTTTCTTAAGGCCTTTGTAGCAACCTTCTTAAAGCAACTCTAAATCAAGTCCTTACTAGACATTTATTGTACAAAATAATTTGATTTAAGAAACTGCTGTGAAATAATGTAATATATTTTTCCTGGGTTTCCAATACTGACACAGTCTAACAAAGTAAAAAAAAATGTGCCTAGTAAGCAGAGTTACAATCATGTTTCCATCTGGGAAGTTAAAGTTAAAACTGTATTATCATACAAGAATTTTAAGCATAACTTTTCCCCTGCAAACCTCAGGATATGATTTCTCATGAGACAGCCCTGTATAAATTATTTTATTAATATTAATGGATTAATACTCAGGAAATAATTAATTGAGCAGAGGTTTGCTTTTGCACTTCTTCCACATGGCTCATGATTAATTAAACAGCTTTTTTTTAAATAAAATTAACAATTTTTGATACTTCAGTTAAATGAGCTTTTCCGTTCTTTCCACATCCATATTTGAGAAATGTATACAAAAGTAATCATGACCTCTTCATGTCCTCTTTTGCCCAGTTAAAATACTTAACTGGAATTTTCAAAGGAATTAACAAAGTTGAACCAAATATCAAGATAAAACTAGTGGGTTGCTGGTTATATGCTGGCTAGAAAGTAAAAATATAGGCAAACAACAGCCATGTCCTTTTCTGGATTATGAAGACCTGGACCATGATAACATACAATTTAGGAGACTACCACATTGTATGAAACACTGCATATGATTAATTGAGTTGTTAAATTTTGAAGCCACCCAATTCCTAGATGACTTTGGGCAGTTCACAAATAAAACAACAACAACAACAACAACAACAAATAAAAGAATACCATTGACTGGAAGATCAAAATATCAACCATGAACCTATCAGAACAAAGCCAAAGCAAAGCAGAACAAAAGGGGGCTCCACAAGCACCCTGTCTCCAAGGCCTGGGATAACAACCAGGTCTTCAGTTATTTCCTAAAAGATATAAGGGTGGGCGTCACACTAATCTCTGGGAGGAGATCATTCCAGAGAGCCATATCAGCATAGTGCCTTATGTGCCCAAAAGAAAGGTTTCACTGAGTAAAACATGTTTAAATTAACCATGGGTAAACGTGTCACGCAAACATATACATATAATCATAAATGACTTGGAAGATATAACAAAGGATATTTAATTTAACATGGAATCCACCGCAACAGTACTGCATCCTAGAGAGGAAGTCTTTTAGTCTAAGCTTACATTTCATCTCATTAGTATCCATGGAGCTACTTTCAAAAGTATTCAGGAACTTCAGTTTGTCCAAAATGGAGCAACCAGGTGGCTAAATTTGTTGGCAAAGCCATGCTCATATCTGGTAATTGCCACATTCTTTTCAAGGTGCTTAGTGGTCCATCTCTTTATGATCTGCTCTAGAATCGTCCCAGGTACTGTATCTGTATCAGGCTGATTCATCTGAAGTCCTCATTTTTTTTTCTTTGTAAGGAAAAGAACAACTTTTGCCATTATCTAACCATGGAGATTTAATCATTTAAAATAAAAAGGTTTCTTCACTCTCAAATTTCAATCCTGTCTTATCATCCTGCTCTTCACACACTCTCCTCTCACAGAAGACAGGATCAAAATGGTTCTCCTTTTTCTTTGTTATCCTGTAATATTGTGCTGCCTTTATTAATTAACTGGCACACTAATTCTTTTCTCTTGCTTTTTGTTTTGATCAACTCTAAAGAAGCCCTTTTGTTGTTCTTGGAGTCCTTCACGGTTTCAGTTTATTCTGAGCTTTAGTCTTTCTGACACCATCTCTACAATTTAGAGCTACCTGGATGTATTCTTTCTTGCTGACCAGTCCCTCTTTCCACCTGGCCTCGAGTGCCTACAACATCTGCAGGGCTTCAGTGATTTTCCTGTACTGTGAAAACAGCTTTGCAAAGTGAACTATATTAAAGTTTTACTTCATTTTGCTTTTATTTACTCCACCTGAGGCTAAATGAATTTTCACGGAGGAACTGGGTAATTTCATTTTGAAGGTATCAAAGGAGGCCTCTGTGCCTAAAGAATTTCAATAAAATACAGAGGCATCATATAAGCAGCTTTAAAGGCCTGAGTTTAAATCTCAGCGATACCAGGTAGCTGCTTCTTTGGGGCAAAACTCAAGAAATATCTTAGATATGCACAAAAATATAACTCCCAAACTTTATTTGTTCACCTAATTGGAAACAATTCAGCTTTCCCATTTTTTGAGACCAGCCTGCACAATTTCCATAAGCTTAAAAACCATACAATCAGTAAGTCCTGCAGTAAGTAGAATTCTAACCAATATTAGACATGGGTAAACAATCCCTAGCCCCGCGTGACGGAGTGAGCTCCCGCACTAGCCCCAGCTCTTGCCAACCTAGCAATTCGAAAGCATGCAAATGCAAGTAGATGAATAGGTAAACTTCGGTGGGAAGGTAACAGCGTTCCGCGCGGGTCATGCTGGCCACATGACCGCGGAAGCATCTTCGGACAACGCTGGCTCTTTGGCTAACAAACGGAGATGAGCACCGGCCCCTAGAGTCGGACACGACTGCACAACTGTGCGGGGGGGAACCTTTACCTTTTACTATATGAAGAAGTGTGGATTTATCACATCACAAAGAAGTTAATTATTCAGTATTGGAAAGACAGAGTTACACCTTTACCTTTAAACAACAGCAGGGTGGAACGAGATTGTATTTACTATACAAAGGAAAGACATACAATGGCCAGTGGATCAAATATCCTTAGTTGTACTTTACTGTTACCAATTTTTATCTTAAGAAAAAGCATCTGGATAGTGACATACATATGAAGGAGGTTTTTAACTTCTGGCTGCATTTCACTGATTTTGTCACTGTCATTGCTATCTAAAGCAGTACTTCGCTTTCCAGAAAGATTTGGAATTATACTTATAAAATGGGATGCAGCCATTGGAATCTCCTTGAATTTGCTTTGATTCATATCTCAAAACCTATTTGGTGTGGTAGTTACAATGTTGAACAAAGATCATCACTCAGACATGAAGCTCACTGGGTGATTGTGGGCTAGTGACAGGCTAGAAGTGTGCATTTTGCTGTATTGTAAAATGGTCTCTTTTTTTAACACAATGTCTAAACCCAGCCGACATTGCTCGTTCAACAAACTATGATTAAAATAAGCTATATCATCAGCTACTTTCCTTGCCATCTTAAGGATGTGTGTGTGTGTGTACAGGGAGAGAGAGAGAGAGAGAGAGAGAGAGAGAGAGAGAGAGAGAGAGAGAGAGAGAGAGAGAGAGAGAGAGAGAGAGAGAGAGAGAGAGAGAATCCATTGCCCATTCCAATAACCGGGTGGATGTTAGGGTTTGATAAACCCAGGAATTTACTTCTAGATATAAATTATACAGAGAGGCTTGATTTCTAGGTAAAAGGTGAAATATTCTGCACAGTCACCCAATTAGCAGCCATTGTTGTAGGAATGATGTGTCATGTGTGACTCATTCAACAGGTGCTTAGAGTTAGGTTGGGTGTGGTGAATAACGAGATTGACCTATAATGTGATTGGTCAGTTTGACTATATAAGCAGAGATATTCTGTATTTCATTTATTCCCATTTTACCTCGTGAAAGCTGTATCGTTGATGGTGTATCATTTGTTACTTGTGGAAGTGATCTGTAAATACGTATGTATATAAAGTAAATAGGATATTTGATATAACTTCTGTTTGGAGTCTATTTACTGCATAGCACGTGGATCACTGGTGCCTAGGAGAGAGGCAGGCCGCTCCATCTCCGCGCGCTTCCTCTGACAGTGGATTACAAGGAAACGTATATAAAAAATAAAATTCTAAAACGAATACAACATTAAAACCAAATGCTAAAACCTTAAAAACATGTTATGCTCTTGGAGGAAAGATGGGCTAAAAATGTCACACATTTGCTATGAAAACTGAGAAAGGAACCTTTTTTAAAAAAACTAAGTCTTGAGGAAAGACAGAATACAAATCCTAACCAACAAAGGTAAGAACACAATTTTATTAGGTCCAATCAAAATATTGGTTTAATTCTCCAGAAACTGTAATTTAGCTCTTATCAATCCAATGCAACTTTACATCAAACAGGCAAAACATGGTCAGGATCTTGCCGGTTGTCTCTATTTCCAACTTCTACATGTTCAACTGAACAACAGAATAGCCCTCTAGTTTATATCAGATCCAGAATCCAACTTATAGTTTGCCTTCTTCTAAGTATGTTGTTGTTGTTGTTCAGTCGTTTAGTCGTGTCCGACTCTTCGTGACCTCATGGACCACAGCACACCAGGCCTTTCTGCCTTCCACTGTCTCCCGGAGCTTACTCAAATTCATGTTCATTACATCGGTGATGCTATCTAACCATCTCATCCTCTGCCGTCCCCTTCTCCTTTTGCCTTCAGTCTTTCCCAGCATCAGGGTCTTTTCCAGTGAGTCCTCTCTTCACATTAGGTGGCCAAAGTATTTGAGCGTCAGCTTCAGTATCTGTCCTTCCAATGAGCAGTCAGGGTTGATTTCCTTTAGGATTGACTGATTTGACCACCTTGCAGTCCAAGGGACTCTCAAGAGTCTTCTCCAGCACCACAGTTCGAAAGCATCAATTCTTCGGCGCTCAGCCTTCCTTATGGTCCAACTCTCATAGCCATACATTACTACTGGGAAAACCATAGCTTTAACTATACAGACCTTTGTCGGCAAGGTGATGTCTCTGCTTTTTAATATGCTGTCTAGGTTTGACATAGCTTTCCTCCCAAGGAGCAAGGGTCTTTCAATTTCATGGCTGCAGTCACCGTCTGCAGTGCTCTTGGAGCCCAAGAAAATAAAACCTGTCACTGCTTCCATTTCTTCCCCTTCTATTTACCAGGAAGTGATGGGACCAGATGCCATGATCTGAGTTTTTTTAATCTTGAGTTTCAAGCCAGCTTTTGCACTCTCCTCTTTCACCCTCATCAAGAGGCTCTTAGGTCCTCTTTACTTTCTTTCTGCCATTAGGGTGGTACCGTCTGCATATCTGAGGTTGTTGATATTTCTCCCGGCAATCTTAACTCCGGCTTGTGATTCATCCAGCCCAGCATTTCTCATGATGTACTCTGCATATAAGTTAAATAAGCAGGGTGATAATATACAGCCTTGTCGTACTCTTTTCCCAATTTTGAACCAATCGGTTGTTCCATGTCCGGTTCTAACTGTTGCTTCTTGACCCACATACGGGTTTCTCAGGAGACAGGTAAGGTGGTCTGGTACTCCCATCTCTTTAAGAATTTGCTACAGTTTGTTGTGATCCACACAATCAAAGGCTTTAGCGTAGTCAATGAAGCAGAAGTAGATGTTTTTCTGGAACTCTCTTGCCTTTTCCATGATCCAGCGAATGTTGGCAATCTGATCTCTAGTTCCTCTGCCTCTTCGAAACCCAGCTTGCACTTCTGGTAGTAACTGGTAGTACACTTCTGGAAGTGCACTTCTTCTAAGTATGACTTAGGCTCAAATCCATATATTGGGACAAAGGAGGTAATAGTTCCTCCTGGGGGTGGTTAGCCCCGTAATACCCTCCTTTTTTAAGATCTTCCCATCCTCTAGATTCTTATCTATTTAGTATTATATTGTATTTTTAAGTGTATAGGTTTTTAATATTAATTTTAATGTTGTAAACCGCCCAGAGTCTATTGTTGTGGAGATGGGCGGTGATATATTTGAATAATAATAAAATATATGCATCTTTATTTTCGAGAAAAAAGGTGTTTGTGCCAAATAAAAGCTCTGAGGTCAAAGGATAAGTTCCAATTTCTGAATTAAGTCCAGGTTCACAAGGTTGACTGAATGATCAAATTAAACTTGCAATAGAAGGAACTTATTCTAAACCAATATCTGAACAGAACCACAAATCACAGCATTGCTTGTTACTTAAAACAAGAATAAAAAGAGTCACACCAGGAAAGATCAGTAAAACCAATTTTATATTAAAACCACACTCCCCTTTATTATCTCCTTTTAAAAATGATAACAATTGAGCGTAATATTTCCTGCTTTATTTGATCTGGAAATAACTTACATAACACTCATTACACCCAAATTGCCATTTTCATCAAAACCCAGAGGTTATTGTGATCTGCTACAGAATTATTAGCAGAGGGAGAAATTATTCCCATTCTGAAAAGATTCCCTCTGCTAGAAATAGATTTATAAGATGAAAAGTTCTCTTGATAACTATAACCATCTCCAGATGTATTAGGAGAAGAGAAAATGAGCCATTCAGGGGAAATCATCCACAGTCATCTCAGTTGCTCATAAATTGCTTGGCACCATAAAAATCGGGGTGCTGTGTCCAGGCCTGAAGATTCTGAGGGGGCCACCCTAAATATAGTATGTTGGCTGGGGGGTAGGTGAGGAGGCTGAAGCACAAGTAACATTTACTGGGTAAAACAATTTCCAGACAGCTATCTCCAAGGCCTAGCAACACCACAGAAAAATCTGCCAGCAGAAGAACCCACAACCAGGCAGAGAAGGCAGGTGCAGCCAGACTTAACAGATGCCTGCAATGCCAGCACAAAAGTAGGCCCAGCAGAATTCAACTTGCTGAATTCAGTGGGAGCTCTAGAAACCATATGCATTCTTTACAGCTGGGGAGGGGAAGTGTCCAGGTTGTTGTTGTTGTTCAGTCGTTTAGTCGTGTCCGACTCTTCGTGACCTCATGGACCATAGCACGCCAGGCTTTCCTGTCCTCCACCGTCTCCCGGAGTTTACTCAAATTCATGTTCATTACATGGTGATGCTATCTAACCGACAGCCTAATGTCGGTTCAGCCAAGTCTTTTGGCTTACTTAGACTTCAGCTGCCCAGGCTCACCTTCCATTTAGCCATATAAAAACATTGCTCCCTAGTATTTAGGACTTCAACGATGAGATTTATAGTACTTAATCCTACATAGGTGACATCCTACAGCAAATATTAAAGATGCCCATTAGCTCATTAAGATAAACATGATCAATGAGTTTGGATATTTACAGGCCAGAAACAATTACTAATATGAGCTAGCTTGACTCACTTGTCCCATTCTATGAAAAACACTGCATCTGCATTCCTCAGGATGGCATCTTCTAAAATTGCTCAGATAGTCAAGTTAGCCAGACCTAATGTTCTATTAAAGGTAAAAAGGTAAAGGTTCACCCCGCACATTTGTGCAGTCGTGTCCGACTCTAGGGGCCGGTGCTCATCTCCGTTTGTTAGCCGAAGAGCCAGCGTTGTCCGAAGACGCTTCCACGGTCATGGGGCCGCATGACGCGCGCGGAACGCTGTTACCTACCCACCGAAGTGGTACCTATTAATCTACCTGCATTTGCATGCTTTCGAATTGCTAGGTTGGCAAGAGCTGGGGCGAGTGCGGGAGCTCACTCCACACGCAGGGCTAGGGATTCGAACCTCCAAACTTGCGATCTTCTGATCGACAATCCTGGCATCTTACCCACTGAGCCACCACACCCCTCTAATGTTCTATTGGCTTCTGTTTATTTATTTACAGAGAGTTGGAAGGGACCTAAGAAGTCATCAAATCCAGCTCCCTGAATACTGCAGGATACACCATCCCCGATACATGACTATCCAGCCTCTGTCTGAAAACCTCCAGGGAAGGGGAACCGCTCCATGCAGTATCCTATTCCACTGACTTCTCTTCTGCAAGCTAAACATACCTAGGTCTTTTACTTATTCCTTATAGGACTTGGTTTCTAGTCCTTTCACCATCATGGTAGCCCTTCTCTGGACTTGATCCTATTTATCAATGTCTTTTTCAAAATGGGATGTGCAGAACTGAACACAATACCAAGTGAGGCCTAACCAAGGCAGAGTAGAGCAGGACAACTATTTCCCACAATCGGGACTCTATGCTCCTCTTGATGTTCTTCAAGATGTTGTTGGCCTTCTTTGCAGCTGCATTACACTGTTGGGACATGTTGAGCTTGTGATGTACTAGTACACCTAAGTCCTTCTCACATGTGCCGATCTTGAGCCAGTTTTTCCCCATTCTGTACATGTCTCTTTCATTTTTCTTACCTAGATGTATGACTTTACATTTCTCCCTGTTAAATTTCATTCTATTTGTTTCCTCTCACTGTTCTAGCCTTCTTGAATTTTTCCCTCTCCTCCCATGTATTATCCACCCCTCCTACCTTTTCATCATCATCAGGATTGAGTAGAAGAGCAGACATCTGTAGGCCAGAAGCAGATAGAAAGAAAAAAATGCTAATAAGCTGAAAAATGATGATGGATGAGGTGAAACAGTCTTGAATAATATTAGATTTCTCTAGCTGTTGGCATACCTTCTTTGTTATATTACAAAAGTGGCAACTGATACTTGTATACAAATGTTTAAGAACTGGTCCAACCGTCACACCAAACATGCTTAGAATCAATTAGAAGCACTTTTCCAGCTATTCTTTCCTAGGGCAATATGGTTTGGTCTCTCCTCACCATGAACTGAGCAATCTTCTTCTCAGTTCTCTTCACAGCATGTGTCTCGAAGCTTGCTGTTCCAAAACAGAGAAGCTTGTTTATAAGTTTTGTTTGGGGAATCATCAGCTGCCTCTTTAGAAACAATTACAGCAAATCAAGTTCCATCTCTTGTTTGTATCTCTCTTGATGACAGACAGATACTATCCCCGTTGAGCTCAACTGAGCGAAAAGCAAAGTGGAGATGAGGAAATACTACATCATTATTTCCTTACTTAGAAGTCAAAGGAAGAAATTTCAAATCTGTCTCAAAATACACTTTTGGAAAGGAAGGAAACAACATACATATTTAGGGTGGTCGTTTATGCATCAGTAAGAAAGAAATGTATCACCCCCAAAAAAAAGGGGGGACAAAAGAGAGAATGCTTCTGAATAGTATGCTGATTTCTAAATATAAATGTACATTTAGAAATAATGATCATACTTTCAATAGATATATGATACATTTGGCCTCAGTATGTTCTCTTTTTTCAATATGGTTCTATTTAAACCAGACTTAGATGGAAGAACCTTTCACCGAGAACTGTCTTGTGGCAATAAAGGCTCTCTAAAATAGATAAATGGCCATTGTAAATGTGTCTCCCAGGACAGAGACTCCTCCAAAAGATCACAAAGCATTAGCAAGAATATGAAATTAAACGTTATTCTCTCTAACTTTCCTGGTAAGCAGTTTATAATTTATTTATTTATTTGTTTATTTATTTATTTATTTATTCAAATTTTTGCCACTGCACAGCTCCCGCCAGAAGATCTCAGCATCATGTCCCTATGTTGGAAAACCTGCACTGGTTGCATTTGGTTTCCAAGCACGTTCCAAGATACTGGTGTTAACCTTTAGGGTTCTAAACAGCTTAGGACAGAGCTTTCCAAACTGTGTGTCGGGACACGTTAGTGTGTCGTCTGCAGTGTCTGGGTGTGTCGCGGCTGCTGCTGCCTCTGAGCCCTGCCAGGATTCCATGCAGGTCCTAGTGCCTGCCTTGTGCCTTGCTGCCTCCAAACCTGCTGTGATTCCGCGCAGGTCCTAGTGCCTGTCTTGTGCCCTGCTGTAAGAGTGTGTTGCGAAATGATGCATGTCTAAAAAGTGTGTCACCAACATAAAAAGTTTGGAAAGCTCTGGCTTAGGATCTGGCTAGCTGATGGACTGCCTGTCTGAACACTAAGGTATGTAGGAGATCTTTCCAAAGATGCCTCTCCTTTTAGAGGTCTGTTTATCAGGCAGGTGGGAAAGGGCCTTCTCCTACATCCTCCGAGGATTGATTGATTGATTATTTATTTATTTATTTATTTATTTATTTATTTATTTTATATGACCGCCCATCCCCCCTCATGGGGAACTCTGGGCGGTTCACAATAAACAAATTAAAATAGAATCTAAAAATATATAAAAACAACAATAATACAATACAATAAGTAATTATAAAATCCAGATGGACGAAGGCATTCATTAAAAGAAGGACGTTAAAATTAGGGGATTAGCCACCCCCACGAGGAACTATCCTTCCTCCTTCCCATGCCAGGCGGCAGAACCAGGTCTTCAGCTCTTTCCTAAAAGTCGGGAGGGAGGAAATCTGTCTCAACTCTGGGGGCAAGATGTTCCATAGAGTGGGCGCTGTCACAGAGAAGGCCCGCCTCCTAGACCCCATCAGATGGCATTCTCTAATTTATGGGGTTTGTAGCAGGCCCTCTCTGAATGACCGGGTGGGGCGGGTCGATAACATGGGGATAAGACGGTCCCTCAGGTATTCTGGTACCATGCCATGTAGAGCTTTAAAGGTGATAACCAACACCTTGAATTGTACCCGGAAGCAAACCGGCACCCAATGCAGCTTGCGGAGCAACGGTGTTACAAGTGCAGATCTTGGTGCACCCAAAACTGCCCGTGCAGCCGCATTCTGCACCAGCTGAAGCTTCCGGATAGTCTTCAAGGGTAGCCCCATGTAGAGCGCATTGCAATAATCTACATGGGAGATGACGAGAGCATGAGTGACTGTACGGAGGGCGTCGCGTTCCAGGAATGGGCGTAACTGGCGCACTAACTGAAGTTGTGCAAAAGCCCTCCTAGCCACGACTGCCACCTGCTCTTCGAGCAGGAGTCGTGAGTCTAGAAGAACCCCCAGATTACGCACCGGTTCCGAATGGGGTAGTGCTACCCCATCGAGAACCAAAGATGATAATTTCCCGGAAGACACTAAACCATCAATCCACAGCCACTCGGTCTTACCAGGGTTCAACTGAAGCCTGTTGTTCCCCATGCAGGCCCTCACAGCCCCCAGGCACTGGGACAGGGTGGACACTGCATCACTTACTTCACCAGGGATGGAGATATATAATTGAGTATCATCCGCATACTGATGATACCTCATCCCATGGTGTCGGATGACCTCGCCCAGCGGTTTCATGTAAATGTTGAACAGGAGAGGAGAGAGAACCGAACCCTGCGGCACCCCACACAGGAGTGGATGCAGGCTGGATCTCTCCTCCTCTATCACCACCGACTGGGAGCGGCCCCGGAGGAAGGAGGTGAACCAGTGCAAAACTACGCCGCCCACCCCCAACTACCTCCATCCCGCTCCCGCCAGAGATAATCCTTAAGCGCGACCAATGCAGTCTCCGTCCCATATCCCGGCCTGAAACCTGTCTGAAAAGGGTCAAGATAATCCGCTTCATCCAGGGTCCTTTGAAGTTGTAACGCCACCACTTTCTCAACCACCTTTCCCAAAAAGGGAAGGTGGGAGACTGGACAAAAATTGTCCAGGATGGAAGGGTCCAGGGACGGCTTCTTGAGGAGGGGGTGTACCAACGCCTCCTTGAAGGCAGTTGGAACCACCCCCTCCAACAAGGATGTATTAATCATAGCCTGCACCCATCTGCCTGTCACCTCCCTGTCCGATTTCACCAGCCAGGAAGGGCAGGGATCTAAATAACATGTGGTGGAATTAACAATTCGAAGGATCCTGTCCACTTCCTCAGGTCCAACAGGATCAAATCGTTCCCAGATAATAGGGCAAGACCACTCTCTCGGCATCTCCCCAGACTGCATTCCACACATCATGGCATTTGACCTCAAGTCCCTTCACCTTCAGAGCACACGTTTCTTCAGCTAGGCCCTTCAGTGTTAATAATGTAAGTACTAGCTCCTGCTTGGAATGTAGTCTTATCTTGTTTTTAATCTCATGTAAAACTTCATTGAAATAAGTAAATGAATGTGAAATAAGTAAGTAAGTAAGTAAGTAACACCAAGGGGCGTGGTGGCTCAGCGGGTAAGACGCCAGGCTTGTTGATCGGAAGATCGCAAGTTCGGAGGTTCGAATCCCTAGCCCTGCGTGCGGAGTGAGCTCCCGCACTAGCTCCAGCTCTTGCCAACCTAGCAATTCGAAAGCATGCAAATGCAAGTAGATGAATAGGTACCACTTCGGTGGGAAGGTAACAGCGTTCCGCGGCGTCATGCGGCCACATGACCGTGGAAGTGTCTTCGGACAACGCTGGCTCTTCGGCTAACAAACGGAGATGAGCACCGGCCCCTAGAGTCGGACACGACTGCACAAATGTGCGGGGGGTACCTTTACCTTAAGTAAGTAACCAACCAACCAACCAACCAACCAACCAACCAAAAAATGTGTACAGGATGTTAAAAGGGCATTACAAATATAAAACATCTTCACTGATTTATTCCAAAACTAGATTTGGAAAGATAAAGAATTCTCATCCACCAGCAATGGTCTCACTTTTTTATTGTCCATAAAGCCGTTCTAAGCCTGAGTAAGATTGAACCGAAAGTCTCTTCTGGGATTAGCAGTCAATTAGTAATAAGAGGAATAATGCAAAATATTTTGAAGTACCTCACTATCACAGATATGCTTCAAGTCAGACAACAGAGGAATACAGCCATTTCTGAGAATAAATGGTATGAGCTGAAATCTTAGTTTGGCAAAGGCTCTTCAGTGTGGGAAGGCTGTCTTTGGAAGAGTAGTTATAAGGATTTGTTTTAAACATACAATACTACATGGAAAATTCATCTATTGACGCCTTTGAAGTTTGGTGTTGGAGAAGACTTCTGAGAATACTGTGGACCGCCAAGAAAACAAACCGATGGATCATTGAACAAATCAACCACAGTTCTTACTCAAGGCACAAATGACCAGGCTCAAACTATCCTACTTCAGGCACATTATGCGAAGACCCAGCTCTCTGGAAATGCGCTAATGCTGGGAAAGGTGGAAGGAAAGAGGAGAAGAGGACGACCAGCAGCAAGGTGGATGGACTCAATTACAGTGGGAATGAGTGCACTGTTGGGAGGTTTGAAAGAACAGGTTAGGGATAGATCATCATGGAGAAAATCTATCTATGTGGTTGCTAGGAGTCGAAAACGACTTGATGGAACATAATCATGGCACATAATGAATCAATCAGTCGATAGCCTATCACAATTTCAGGTCTTGCTATCTCTTCTCCTGGTTTTATTAAGGATACTACAAGTTAAAAAAAGTGATTGCAAAGTTGTTACCGCAAGGAGTGGGAAAATCTTCTCAAGTCTATGACATATACAAACTATTCAACTATCATTTTAACTTCAAGATACTATGATTGGGAAGGGAGACAGATCCCCTGCTCAGTAGTAAAAAAACATTAAATTGTAGCATGGATGGGGAAAAAAACATCCCAGGCTGCTGGTAATATTCAAGAATAACATACAGCTCACTGATCTGTTCAAGCAGCATGCTAATACACAGCAACGTTTGCCAATTCCCTCTCTGTTCTCATTCATAATATTCACCGCTACTAAGTTTTTCTTCAAGAGGTTAAGAATTTTTGTTGTTCAGTCATTCAGTCGTGTCCGACTCTTCGTGACCTCATGGACCATAGCACGCCAGGCCTTCCTGTCCTCCACTGTCTCTCGGAGTTTACTCAAATTCATGTTCATTACATCGGTGATGCTATCTAACCATCTCATCCTCTGCCGTCCCCTTCTCCTTTTGCCCTCAGTCTTTCCCAGCATCAGGGTCTTTTCCAGTGAGTCCTCTCTTCTCATTAGGTGGCCAAAGTATTTGAGCTTCAGCTTCAGCATCTGTCCTTCCAATGAGCAGTCAGGGTTGATTTCCTTTAGGATTGACTGGTTTGACCTCCTTGCAGAATAAAAAGGGAAAAATCATCTTTTCAGAATCATCATCTTTTCAGATTCACATCCATTATGAAGTAACTATTCACCAGGCCTATAAAGAGCTGTGAGGTTAAAGCTGTTCTCTATGCACTTCAGCGTCGTACTTTTTCCTTAAAAGGAAAAAAAAGGCTATAAAAGGCAGTTATTTGTCATAGGGAAAAAAATAATTTTAGGATTTTTATTTATTTAGTTTCGTGTCCAGATCAAACTTTACTCTGCCAAAATGTAGCTACCGCCACAGCTTTGTCATTAGCTTGCTGTAGGTCGTCGACAGTACAAGGCTCCGACAGTAATCGACACACCATCAGATGCGCCGGGTCTTGGATTTCTCCACATTCACATAATGTATTGTCAGCCAACAACCCCCACTTAAATAAATTCGTCTTGCACCTTGGTACCCCCACCCTCATCCTATTCATTGTCCTCCAAACTGTATAAGGGAGAGTGTTTCCAGCGGCCATTTCTTCCTTCGGTAAAATACTCAAATCGGTGAGCTCATTCCTCCATTTACTTATTTGATTCTGTTCTTTGGACCCCTCTAGGGTATTAGTTCTTGCCATAAAGCTCTTTCTAGATTTAAGTCGACGAATTGGAGGAGCATATCGGCTCAGAGGGTGACGAGAGTCAGTCTCTTGCTAGGTTCTTTCGGCATCTGCTTCTACTTCCCTTCCAATCTTAGGTGGAGCAATGCCAACAAGGGGGTATAGTTTATTAACGGGCATAGGTTTGAGGCAGCCCGTCACTGTGCGCATTGACTCATTCACAGCACATTGCTTCGCATGTGCCGATGTGTTCCATACTGGTGCCGCATATTCGGCAGTAGAGACGCTCAAGGCCAGAGCTGATACTCGTAACGTAGCTGGCTGGGCTCCCCATGCCTAGTTTGTCAGTCGTCGGATGATGTTATTCCTAGCACATACTTTAGCCTTGGTATTCAGGCAATGTTGTGTTAGAAGGTAATCTTACCAAGGTTCGTCCCAAGCCGGGAATGAATAGACACGCAGGCAGTTGCTGGAACAGAGGTTTGCAGGTTTATTCCCAAGAGCATATGCAGAGTACAACGTACAGAGTATGCTGGTTGGAAGGTGGCCACACCTGTATTTCCCCCACAGGCCATTTATATAGGAGAGCTTGGTTGTTGCTATGAAAAGGTGTTCCCGCCCCCTAGGAACCTGAGAGAAGTGTAATTTGCCGGATTTCAGAGAGGAGGCGCTCTGTGGTTGGGCCCCCTGCTGTTCATGTTTCCTGTCTGTGTTCCCTGTGGGCTGTGTCTTACTTGGAATGTGCACCTTGGAAGGAATCTATTGTTATTTGATTATGGAGATCTGTTTGGCTGGGGAAGAAGATCTGCCTGAATGGGCTGGCTGAGTTCTGTGAATGAGCTGACCTTTTGTGTTGTAATTTCTCCAGATGAATCGGAAGGGAACCCTTTGTCTGAGTAGTCGGGCATCCTTTACCATCTTAATCTCTGGCAATATCAAACTCTTATGCTATTTTGTAACCTTTTAACAATTGGGCTTCCTTTTACCTGTTCTGGGGGGAGACAACATGGAGGCAGACAGTGTTCTGGGGGGAGACAACATGCAGGCAGGCAGTGATCTTAATTCATCCCAACAGTTGCTTAAAGGAAAGCGTTTTAGGATAAGAACTCCCCTAGCTGTTCTTGCAAACTTAGCAATTTTCAGACCAGCCAATTCATAGGAGCTGCAATTCATGAGGAATTGTTGGGAGTTCCCTCAATTCAACTTTTCAAGCATGAGAGAGAAGATCTCATCCAACCACGGGGCTGAATTGAGCCATTTAAACATCAGCCTCCTGCTCATTACAGGTTCTCCTTCAGGTTTAGTTCAACTCTTGGGGGGGGTGGGGGAGTACATCCACACATGTGCTATAACCTTCTGGGATATTTTTTTGAACTGTCTAGTCTAGCCAGGTATCCTGGCAGTCCCTGGAGGAATCCCATCCAGGTACTGACCAGACTCAACTCGGCTCAGCTTCCAAGCCCAGGCAAGTCAGCCAGGTACTACCACTTCCTAAGGCTGCCTCCTGAGACTACTTGGACTTTTCTGTGTGCTTGTTTTTTTTATTTATTACTTTGCTTAACTTTATGCTTTGACATTGGGTAGATACTAAATAAATAAATAGAGCCTGAATTAAGGGCAAAATGACCCAGTCAAGTGGCCTTTTGGGGGAGTGTCACAGATCTTCTACTCAGCTCTTCAGTTAAGTAGAATAAAATAAAACATCTTCACTTGTAAGTAAAACAACATGGACCTAGGGAATCAGTATTCTACACACTTCCAGAAGGAAACATTTATACTCTCATTGCCTATTTAACAAACTATGTAGATGTGGCTGGCTGAACAGATGAGCGAAAATCTATTACTTTGCATTAATATCATGAAAACTGCTACAATTGCAATAAAAACCATGAATTTTAAAGTTGAATAATATGAAAGGGGCACTTCCTTGCTTGAAATACTATTTGATTTTTGACCAGCCCGGGCAGTAAAGTAATTAAATCAATCAGATAAATAGAATGTTATGCAAGAGCAGCCTTCCTTTACAATTCAAAAAGAATATGATCAACCACCATACTTAGCACCCAGGCTTTGGGGGAAGTGTCAGAAAAAAAAAGAAACATACAGCAGCACAGAAGAAGCATTATTTTGAAAACCTGTAGAATTACAGAGCAATTGTACAAGGGCTAGAAAGCTAATGTGCATGAAAAATAATGGAAGGCTTTTTCACTGTCTAACTGGCATCGAAGTGCAGTAGAGTAGGAATGGCTGATAGTTATGAAGCAAACAATGACAGAGGCAATGTGACTCCAACATTTCCCAATGTTATATTCTCCCAGGTTCTACGAATGCCACCAGACTCTTTTCATGTCCCTCCTCCTGGAGAGAGATCTAACAAATAACACTGAAGATAGGAACAATCCTGCCATATATGACTTCAGGAACCCTCCGCCATAGCAATCAGAAGCTACACTCTGATATGCAGTTACAGGTAGTCCTCACTTAACAACCATTCGTTTAGTGATGGTTCGGACTTACGACAGTGCTGGAAAAAAGGACTTTCGACCAGTCCTCAGACTTACAACTGTCGCGGCATCCCTGCGGTCACATGATCACGATTTGGGCACTTGGCAACCAGTTCACATTTATGACCATCGCAGTGTCCTGTGGTCACGCGATTGCCATTTTCGACCTTCCCGGCCGGCTTCTGGCAAGCAAATACAATGGGGAACCATGTGATTCACTTAACAATCACGTGGTTCGCTTAACACCCATGGTGATTTGCTGAATGGCACTGCAAAACAGGTCGCAAAATTGGGTCAGATTCGCTTAATGACTGCTTCGCTTAGCAACCTAAATTCCGGTCCCAATTGTGGTTGTTAAGTGAGGACTACCTGTACATATGTCCTCTCCTCTAGAGCAGTGTTTCTCAACTTTGACAACTTTAAGATGTTGGGACTTCAACTCCCAGAATTCCCCAGCTGTGCTTGAAGTCCACACATTTTAAAGTTGCCAAAGTTAGGAAACACTGCTCTGGAGTACTTCTGGAGAAATGTTTTAACTTTTAACTTTTGCAGACTTTTCACCTCTTTCTGTCCGTTTGGTCCCCCAAATTCTGCATGACTAACAACAGCTTTATGAGGGTTCCAATCAATACTTCAGGACTTCATCTGCATCAGTTTTTATTGTATTTTAACCTGAATTTATTTTAGTTTTATTGTAAACCACCCAGAGTCGCTCTTTGAGTGAGATGGGTGGTGACAAAATTCGAAATGTAAATTTTTTAAAAAATTAAATCAGAGGAATTCCACTTTCATTTGTCTGAATCTGTTTGATTCAGATTGGTTCAGGGTATGAAATGTGTCCTGATCCAAGACATATCTTATTTGATAGCTCAGACTCTACTTCACAAGGCATATTAATTTTGAGAAATTAATTACAGGTGATCTACTGTGCACAATCGGGGCGTGGTGGCTCAGCGGGTAAGACGCCAGGCTTGTTGATCGGAAGATCGCAAATTTGGAGGTTTGAATCCCTAGCCCCGTGTGACGGAGTGAGCTCCCGCACTAGCCCCAGCTCTTGCCAACCTAGCAGTTCGAAAGCATGCAAATGCAAGTAGATTAATAGGTACCACTTTGGTGGGTAGGTAACAGCGTTCCACGTGCATCATACCGGCCACATGTCCGCGGAAGCGTCTTCGGACAACGCTGGCTCTTCGGCTAACAAACGGAGATGAGCACCGGCCCCTAGAGTCGGACACGACTGCACAAATGTGCGGGGGGAACCTTTACCTTTACTGTGCACAATGAACATTTGTCTGTTTCACTAGGAGAAAATTGGATGGACAGTTTAAACCCTTTGAGGGGGGAAAAAAACCCTGAACAGAAATGTAACAGGATCAGGAGGAAAACAAAGTTCATGCCAAAGACGTGCCTCCATTATTACTCTCTTCCTTGATTGAGTCTCCAGGAGATTTACTGTTTCCTTCTGCATTGGTGAAATATAACATCTACTATAGCCTAGAAATTTAACATCTAATTGAATGTAATTGAGTTAAAATGGTTTCAGCATTTAAGATAATAATCTGTGTTTCCTATAAACACTTTTTCAAATGGTATCCTACTGGGCCACTGTCTTCCAAGTTCTGCTCAATATGTGCCTTACCCTACAGGTTTTATAAGCTTGTCTACCTGTCTTGTAGAAATCAAACATATAAAATTCCATTTTTTTCCTGAAACAATTCACCCACTGCTACCAAAAACTATATATTTTTATATGATGCAAGAAGCAAATTATTAGCTATGTCACTGGACAGTAATTACATTAACCAATAGAGGTAAAGACTGCGTTGTCAAGCTTGAATCTTGGTGAGTATATAGATGCATTATTATTATTTTTGCAATAGAAGTGGTTTGCCTTCTTCTGATAACATTTTTTTCCTTCTGAGGATAGCCTTCAGCTCTGGGATTTCCTGGATGTCTCAAGTACTAAGTTCAAGTACTAATCAGGACTGATCCTGCTTAATTAACATCAGCCAAGGTCCGTTTGGAACTGTCACCTATTATGGCAATTATATTAATCAAATCAAATCTAAATATAGTTAAAATAAAAGTAAACACTCTTAATATAATCAATATTTTATTTTAATTGAATATAATAGAAATCAGGTTGTTGTTTTTATTCTGGCTGCACTCAGAATTTTTGAAGAGCCACTCAAAAGCCAAGTCTATCTCACCCAAAACAGTTGTACACCTGGGAGAAATGATGAAAGAACACCTCCCAGAATTAACAGCCAGTGTAGGTGTCCCAAAATATCTGAAGGGCACCTGACTGGGAAGGCTTGTCTAAGAGAAAACACTGCAAATGAAGAGCTAACTATATTTTGGAATTCAAAATGTGGATGAGGATCAACGACCTAATCAGTGCTGATGGGATGAAAATGCTCAGTAGAGAAGTTATCTTAGCACCAAAGTTTTCACTGCAATAAAAATAGACCAAAAAAGTTACCTTTTTTAAAAAAAAAATCCATTTTAATTTTGAATGCATATTTTGTAAGGGTTACAATGTCCTCAATGAATCACCATAAAATTGCTTTGTCCCAGGTAACATCCTGCGCGCTGTTCCACTTTGGACAGCCTGCTCTTTTCAATAACCAGCTCAGTAAGTCGTTGAAAAATACTTTGTATAATATAACGGTGCTGCAGAAATAATGTTTGTCTCTGTCATTATGTTTTACGTTCAATCAATTTACAAATGTTGCTCTTTTCCCTTCTTATGCCAGCACTCCTTACAGCTTCCCTGAGCAGAAACCCAACAATCAATACTGTGTCTGCTGAAAACAATAGGACATAACAAATGAATAATTTTATTTACAATAAAAGCCCTAGTCCACAAATGGATTCTATTAATGTTCAAATTCATTTTTCATGCGTTAACCCAAGACATAAGCATAAGACCTTATAGCACAGTATGAAAAGAACAAGGCATATATATGTGTATTATTTCTGTGTGTGTGTGTGTGTGTCTGTATATATTCACAGAACAAGAAAAAGAAAGCTCTATTTAATGAAGACATGTGTGGAACATACGCAAAGCTGTGTTGTGCTGAAGGTAAATGTCTCACTGTAAGTAGCAGTCTGTCCACAATTACTCATAGTTGTACAAAATGTTAGTCACCCATGCAATGTAATTACAGAATTCCATTGTGTTTTAGAGAGGATCAACATTAGCTGTTTGCTGGCTTGAGCTGCTGCAGGCTTCAGCAGAGCTGAGTGTTGAAATGCTTCAAAAAAGCACAAGACTAACCTGAAGGATTTTCTAGACTGGAGAGTTGATTGAAGAAACTATGTAGGCAGAAAGGTTCTTCTCTCAGATCCTTCCTCCAGTAGGTAGGGCTCTCATATGGGTAGTTTACCTGGACCTCTCCAGGTATTTTGAACTACAATTCCCACAATTCCCTTCAGAACATCTTAAGTAACCCGACAGACCCAGTAGCCCAAGAAGAAAAAAACAGGAGTTATCTACAACATAAAGTATAAGGACTGTAGCAGCCACTATGTAGGACAGATGGGCAGAAGACTAGCAGAGCGCATCCACAAACACCAACTAGCAGTCAGAAGACACGATGAAAACTCCTTAACCTCACAACACATGGACAGACTCAACCATACTTTCAACTGGGAAACTGTGAACATCTTTTTTTTTAAATGAAAATATTAAATTTTATTTTACATAATATTACATAACATAGCATAACCTAACCTAACCTAACCTAACCTAACCTAACCTAACCTAACCTAACCTAACCTAACCTAACATAACATAACATAACATAACATAACATAACACATACAAAACAAATATAATTATAACTCTTGCTACTCAACAAACTTTACCTCCTCATCCACTTCCAACTTCACTTCCTTAAACCAAGCCAAATCCAAAAACGCTAGAGAATTCCTGGAAGCTTGGCACTCAGACAAAGCAGCCATCAACAGATACAACAGACAACATTTACGTACCATTCATAAGAAACAATAGAAAAGCCAAAAGACCTGAACACCTCCTCACCAGCAATCAATACCCAGATATGCAAAGATTAACACCAAGATTAGCACCAGAGGAACAATCAAACAGCACAATATACCCTAATCAAGGAACTATTAACTCAGTCAATCAACCAAGCAGCAAACAACAGCCCAATCAAGGAACTCCTAAGGGGAGAACAGCTCCACCAACACAAGCAGGACAAGCCAGGGTATGTAAACAGAGAGCAAACACCACTCCCTTTTCACACTGAAGATGTTTCCTAGCCTGGCAATGAAACGTCTGCAAGAAAACAACAAGGCTCAGAGAGCACCAAGGACTCCACAGTTCAACTGTAAGCTACAAATATTCTCTTTGATTGGTATCCCATTGAGATTCATAATCAATGTATTAAATATAAGGGGAAATAAAAAGAAAGCATACTTTGTATTGTCGAAGGCTTTCACGGCCGGAGTTCGATGGCTGTTGTGGGTCTTCCGGGCTGTGTGGCCGTGTTCTGGAAGTTGTGGTTCCTAACGTTTCGCCACCATCTGTGGCCAGCATCTTCAGAGGGCAGGAGCCTGCTGGCCACAGATGGTGGCGAAACGTTAGGAACCACAACTTCCAGAACACGGCCACACAGCCCGGAAGACCCACAACAGCCAAAGCATACTTTATTTCAACATATCTTTTATGATTGAAAAAGAAACAGTAATAGACATGCCTCATTAAAAATATTGTTAGTTGTTGCATTGTCTTAAAGACTTTTTTTAAAATAATCAGACACTGCATTGATGCAGTCTTTCTCAGCCTGTCCCTTTCTCAGCCTGTCTTTTTCCTCTTAGACTGACATGTGTCATACCACTTTTTTTCCTGTCCTTTTGAAAAGATTCTCCCCTGCCTCCCACCCCAACTCATTAAAAAAAACACTATCTGCATCTGTTCAAGCTTGGATTATACTAAGCATGTACTCTGCAGGACTGAAAATCTAGCACAAGCAGGATGCTACAGAGATATTCCAATTCCAAAAAAATGGGGTTAAATAACATCACCAATTTATATGAGCTATGATTTTGCTCACTACCTTTCAGAATATCTTGCTTGCGCTAAATTCCATTTCCACCACTTCTGTAGATCATGAACACAAACAAAGCAAAAATGCAGATCACATGTCCTTGAAGTGAAGTTTGGGATTTTGAGTTTATGTCACAGAAAGCCACATTTGGAGGGGGGGAGGGAGCAGTTATGAAACACCAGGTTAACAGAAGGCAACATACTGGATTTTCTCTCCCCACCAGCCCTCTCCTCTTGCCTTTTCCCCCTCATCTCCCATGACCAGGCAGAAACACTTTCTGCTGTCCTATAATGACTGTCTCAATCTTTGCAGCCCAGATATGGTATGCCTAAGATTAGTTGCTGAAATCTATTACATCACATTCCACGGTGATGCTTGACTAACACAGATCTCAAATTATGAATTACAAATTTACCATACACCCAATCCCTACCTAGTAGCTACATAAAAAACTCAAACGGCAAAGACATTCCAGCCTCTTAATAATGATGACATGAGGGGGAAAAGATGTTATTCCACCCAGAGTTTCACTGGGTAGATGGGCAGCCATATAAATCTGATACATAAATTCCACTGGATGCCGCCATGGATGGACATTCTGGAGACCCAAGTGAAGTCCTGTGTGTGAGTCAAACCAGCAAGCAGGACCCAGGTGGTCCAAGGGTTGTATATGCACTGCAGCTGCTGAGTGCCAGAAGCACTGACCATCTCTTATTGGTCCCCTGCATGACTGTGGGCCAGATTTGGGTTATTTTTAAGATTGTGTAGGGAAGAACTGAGGCAAGAACTGAGTCCAGGCCAGGACCTTTGCATTTCCCTATGCCCAGGTTAGCTGCCTCTCCTGCCTCAACTCTTTGTATACTTTTGTTTCCCACCATTCACTCCATTGAACAACTTTCTATTACAAGAAAGAACTCAGCTGCTACCTGGAAGCTAAGCCAGCTTGGTTAGTACCTGTCTGGAGGATTGTCAGGGGGGACAAATCAGACTGGGAAGCTGAAAAACATCACAGAACAAGGAAACAGCAAATCACTTCCATACTGTTGCCAAGCAAACTCCATGGATGTGTCCATGTTGTCACCAGGAATCCAGCTCAACTCAAGTGCATCTTTAACTTTCTAATGGGAAGAGGAAGAAAACCTTTCTGGTATCCACTTTTGCCAGACCATGCATTGTGATATTGTCATAGATGGGATTTCTCTGAAAACAAGCAAACTGACCCTCAGTATAAAACAGTGGTGGACTATTTCTTTGTGGCCAGTTTTAGGGAAGATGAGAGCCTCAGTTGGTCAAAATAAAAATAAAAACAATGTGAAAACATGGCACACCTATCCAGGCCAGGATCTCATATCTGTTTCCCAGTTTGGGGAAAAGTGAGGCATTTGAGAGGTTTTTCTGTAATTACCCAAACGTAAGACATGGGTGGCATACTCGGGCAGAAACTTTGTGAAATCTTAGATATTTAAGCAGTCCAGATCCTAATTTTCTTCCAAAACTTTTCTTGCTGAGACTGATAGACCAGTGCTTTCCAAAGTCCCACCATTGGCGACACACCAACGCCGGAGGCAGTGGCGGCGCGGAGGCAGCGGCATGCACGGCGGCAGCGGCAGCGGCAGCGGCAGCGGCCTCGTGTTTCACGCTAAAACCCGGAAGCGCTGATGGCGCACTGCTGCTGCCGCACACTCCACCACCACACCATCAGCACTTCCGGGTTTTGTCGCAACACACAGTTTGGAAAGCTATGAGATAGACAATTAGAAAAGGCTTATGGACAATTGTTTTT
This sequence comes from Charina bottae, assembly GCA_023362775.1. Classification (NCBI taxonomy): domain Eukaryota; kingdom Metazoa; phylum Chordata; class Lepidosauria; order Squamata; family Charinaidae; genus Charina; species Charina bottae. The sequence goes on from JALMGJ010000002.1 coordinate 45,183,285, forward strand.
GTACATGGTAACCACATCGAGATTATTATACACAAAAAGATGATAAGGCTCTGAAATACCCACAATGGAGGAATGGTTGGTGAAGATGACAATTTGCAGTGATGGCAAAATTGACTTGTTTGATCAGAGAAAAGACAATAACTACATTTGTCAGTGACTGGAAACCCTTTATAGACTTTTTTGCTGAAAACTGAAAAAAATGAACTTGTGATTCATGGGTTTGATGATTAGAAAGGGTAGAATATAGAAAGAAGGGAGCCATGATGTAACCTTAGAGAGAGAGGATAAAATACAAATGCATTTATAACTGCTGTAAAGAAGATAGGAAGCCACTTCTTTATATCCTTTCTTCTTTTTCTTTCTTTTTCTTTTTCTTTCATTTCTTTCCTATTTACTTATCATTTTTCTTTTACTTTACTTTCTTTTTTCTTTAAGTTTGTATTGTTTTACTTTGTAAAACACTTCTTTAATAGAAATTAATCTTAAAAAATCCCAATGTTCTTCAGAGCAATACTGTATATTCTTTCAGTTTATGTTAAATCATATCTGGTACAAATATTGAATAGAAACTTGTAAAGCAAAGAATATTTAGGTGGCTATGAAGTGATGCATTTCTTAGGCAAGAAATAGGAATGAATATATATATATATATATATATATATATATATATATATATATATACACACACACACACATACACATACACATACACACATACACACATACATACATACACATACATACATACATACATACATACTGTATGTATGTATGTATGTATGTATGTATGTATGTATGTAGAAAGAGAGGGGGGGCATTTTAAACACTTAAACCAATCATCTCCATGCTGACTGGGAATTATGGAAGTTGCAGTTGGGAAAGACTACCTTACTGCAAGAGAAAGCTGGATTTAAATTATTCTTCTCTTTTAAACTAATCATTAACAGAATGACTGATTATTTGTTGCATTATGTATTTCTTGCCTTGCTTGTCCAAAAATACATGCACACAATCACTGCACACAGATCATGAGAAGGTAATAATATAATACTCCCTTGATTTCATTCAACACCATTCATCTCCAAACAATGCAATTTTTAAAATCAGTTCCACTCTTTTATTGGTCATTCATCAATCACTCTGTGGTTGCTTGTTTCTACAGCTCTGCTTCATTTTATTTCAATTCTCATTTAGTCTTTATTCAACAAACAAGCTCAAGCACATCTTGAAGTTCAGATACTTAATAAAAGGTCTCTTAAACATCTTCTACCTGTCCACCAAATCCCTCGAGCACACAAAGAAGTTCAGAGTTTCTCTCTAAAATATATTTCAAACAAGCAAGCTTTAGTTTTGACCTCCTCGGATTAAGGGATTTTTATCACAGGATAATGGCTGTGTAAACAAGTCTAGCTTGACTACTTGGGCATCTGAAACTCAGCTCTTCCCTCAGAGGTCCTTCTCAGTCAGTACAGTATTTTCTTGTTTATACAAGTCTTGTCTTTCAGAAACCCTTAAATGCATCTGCGGCCAAGACAACATCAGGCAACAAGGAAAGAATTAATAATTATTAAATTGGCATGAAAACAAGGAACCAGGCAGTCAAAATTTAGATTTTATGGGCATACATCCAGATTCTGGATTAGTCCAAAGGCCTACTGTATCTAGTTCACCTAGGATCTTCTTTCTCACACAGCTATTGGGAATATCACAAGCAAAATATATGGGCAGCTAATATTCAATTGTTCTTCAGAAACTGATATTCAAAAGGCTTGTACCTACAGTTCGGATTAGTTGTAATTGAGTTATCATGGTGAGTTGTTACTGAGTATCTTATCATCCAGCCATTTCTTTCTTCCCATCCCAGTAATATCACATGAAGAGGAAATCTGAGCATACATCCTGGTCCTGTCCTCTCATCATCTGCTGCCACTCAGCTTTCTCCTTCGTGCTGTTCATTCTTTGAGGACAGTCAGAAAGGAAGAAACTGGACACACACAGAATGGTTTTTCTTATGGCTTCCAACCCCAATCACGTAGGACTGCAACTGACAAGGACAACCAATTCATATGCAACACACCTCTTCTTGTCAGTGTTTCTTCCAACATAGGGATAATGAAGGACTAACACGGTTGACCTTCTCTCACATAGAGGGAAAAATCCATGAGTAGGACTCATTTAGAGCCCTGTGTAAAGCCAGACTATGGTTCCAGTTTCAAAAGCCAGCAAAAGTGAACCAGTCTACAGAATTAATACAGAATTACAAGTCTAGGGAGCTAAAATAAATGCTATCTAGTTTATGGATATGGAAGATGAAGAAAATGAAAAAGAAAAAAGAACATAAAAGAGAAATGAAATCAAACCTAGGGATTGGAAAACAGGTCAAACAAGATCATTTATGAATCCAAAATTACACACACTGGCTAGATTGGATTTTTAAGCTCATATTTCTTTAAATCAAATATACCTAATTGAATTTGAAGGTGTATTAGCCCCAGTGTTGTAACAAAGGAAAGACCTGATTGAATGTGCAGGCTTATCAATTGGAGAAAGAGGAAATTTTAATCAATGAAATGTGTATGCGCATACTAAACGTTATGATGTCATGAATGTGAGCAACTGAGAAGGACCGCTGGTGTCTTGCTAAATTTTAGTCCCTTTCCTTGGAACTGTTGATGTTTCCAGCAGTTCGTGCTAGACAGCCTTCCCAGAATATTGCTCACTCTATGAATAATCACACAGCCTAAATGTCTGCCCCTCCTCCTTTGAAACCTGAATATTTCAAAACACACAAGTTAATTAACCTGACATCTGAACTGAATCAGCTTTTAAAGCCATTCTTTTTGTCTGCAACTTACAGAAATTCAAATATGTTAATATTTCATTGTCTGCTAGGAAATAGATATATATTAAAAGACATTCTCTAAGTGAGTCAGAACCAAGCAGATAAAATTACTGCTGTAAAGCACAGGAAATATATTTGCTGCCAGGATAGATGAATGCTCCTTTATGTATGTCTTTTCCTGGCTTGCAAATACTTTATTTACTTACCATGTTCTGCTTTCATCAGGGTGATACCCCACCCAGGCACATCTGCCGGGCTGCATAATATACATAAAAAGGGGAGGGGCTTCAACCGAGGGGTCAAAGCTGCCATCTTGATTTATTTTTACACACACACACACTTTCTCCTCCCCCACCCCTCAATTTGTCTCTCTCAGTTAAATTCTGGGAAGGTTACTATGCTTTTTTAAAAAAAATAAACACTTAATAGTGCATTATGTACAACACGTGCATTATTACAAATTATAACATGAGGAAACATGCTAAACACACACACACACGATTACACAGTTTCATAATTAATATTTTTCTGTTAAAATAATCAGGTGGAATAATTTGATTCTACTTGCTTTAAAGATTTGTTCATGAAGACTGTAATCCATTAAACACTAATGTAAAATCATCCATATTATAGTCTAATCTGGAAGAATGTACTGCTCTGCATTTGTTTACCCAGGTCCAAAATTTAGGTTTTAAAGCAGATGCATGCCAACTATTGTATGATTACACTTATTAACTTATTTGTTAAATTTCTGTGCTGCCAAATCCACATGGACACATGGCAGTGTACAATCCATATAAACATAAAATAGCAGCAGCAGCAGCATACTGTATATAAAACACCCATAGCAAAACAAGATAAACATCTGCAATAAATACTTACATCATGACTGCTATAATGCCTTCAAGATTAAACATTAAAACACCCACAATAAGGTCAAAAGCAGCCTATGACTTGAGTAAGTCTATAAGTAACTCACGCCATAAATCCATACAACACTTCTATCCAAGATAACCACCAAGAACCAGAGGGCCTCCAAAACCATTCTGTCCTCACTGCTTTCCAGAAGCCCTGTTTCATGAGGGACAATCAATACTCCATGGAAGGCTATTCCATAAAGGTTGTGCCATTACAGACAACAACCTTTTTGGATCACTCCAAAGGCCTAGTTATTTTGATTCCATAATGGCCAATCAAATACACCACAGGAAAACCATAGGCGGCAAGCAGAAGCAAAACCCAGTCTGACCTTGGTGTTCTCCAGCAACTGGCCCTAAGAGAAAACTGTTTCCAATATAAGAAGTAATATACAGTCATCATAATTGGCAGCTATTGACAGCCTTATCAATAGTTTCTAGGCCTCTGAGGCTCAACACTATTGGAAAGATCACTGTTTCTCAAATCTGTTCTAATGTATTTGATTTCTTTATAAATATGGGAATGGGGCACTGAGATTCCAATGCTATATAATGAATCCATCATCCACTATCCTCAGCATCCATTATACATAATAATCAAAAACATCCAGATGAAAGGAGGAGGGCGCAAAAGATATGGGATGTGCTGCTAGGATTCTCCAGATGTTTGATATGCGCCAGTGTTTCCAGCTCATCTATTGAAGAGATGGCTCTTTTGCAGCCACCACCTGAAGATCAATCTAAGAACTATCAATCTTCTGTGTGGGCAGCCATCCCCAAACAGGGTATCTTCCAAATGCATGGACTTACTGGAGGGAGAATTCTTGGAGTTGAAGTCCATACATTTGGAGGGCACTTGCTCTAACACCTTTAACTGATCAATTGTGCTTTGAAGGTTGAATGTTAACTTTCATAAACTTAAAGCCAGCCTAGATCTAAACAAAGGAGCCAACCCACCCATTTGGCTTGAGCACTATCTTGTCTGTCTTAGATTTCATGTCATATTTCAAGACCCAAATCTCTCAAAACAATTGTAACTCTGTGTGTACCTTTTCATACCTAGGAAGCTGTTTATGGCTGGTTCAACTATTTGTCTGCCTAGACCAACATTTCTGACTCCGAGAACTTTCTAGGATCTTGAGCAAAGAGCTGTCTCATTATCTGCTACTTGATATCTAAGACTGATCCTAGGACTTTCTGGCCATAAGAGCATATGACTTGAGCCTTGGTTGTTCCTCCAATAAGTCATCTCTCACATGGGAAATGAGCCATTCCAGCTGAATTTGTCTTTCATACACACTGAAACCCACAGAAGTCTAATTTCTGGGCCAATAATGCAACAATTAAAACAGGGAGTATCTTTGAAGTACTTTCAACTCCTTTTTAAAAATGCTAAATGCCTGTTTATTTATATATCTCCCTTTGGTGAAAAGGTCAGGAGAAAATCACCTCTTTGGTCACTGTTGCTAAGCAACCTCTTTCAAAAGTTCTGCAACACTGATCAAGCATATTATGTTCCACTGACTGGCTTCAGAATAAATATGAGTAACATCTTACCTGTTCTTCTGCAAGAAGCAAGGAGAGGTACCCACTTCTAGGCAGATAGCCAGAGATCCAAAGCATCTGTTATACTTGATACTTCCTAGCCAGAAAAAAAAAAGGATACGGCCTGGGACCACGGGTTTCCTGTTCACAAGTGCAAAAGACAGTTCTGTCTTCAGAAACACAAGAGAGGGCTTGATGAGATGTTGTCCAAAACGGAATGACATGTTCAGCCCTTTTATATATAGAATCTGTGGAGGAGAATATCGGAAAAGTTAACGTGTGTCTCATTTTATCATGCAAGCAAAATCACTAATATCATTCTGGAGATGAAAACAGGATCTTTTCAGACACTGAAGCTCCACACACTTTTTCACATTTCCCTGCTTGAATCTTCTCAAAGAAACATCTGTGTCTTGGGCAAGGGAGCATTTGTTTGCAAGTTTTTCATCAGTGTACCATCCATGCTAATTGGAAATGTTTGATGTTTGCTAGAGGATGGCTGAGTAAACAATCACAAGCATCCCTGTAGGAAAAAGTTCCAAATTTAAAAAAAAATCAATATTAATAAAAATTATTATTATATAATTGTTGATGTCTGCAAATTGCTTGGAATAATTTGTATCCTAAAGGAAAAGATATAGGGAAGTGCTAGTCTTGTCCACTGTAGCTTATTAGTGTGGAAGATTTCCCCCCCCCCTCATTTGTCAACTTCCAACTAATCTAGTGCTGCCATATCTGGGCTGCAAAATCCAGAATGGCCATTAGGGAGCAGCAAAGAGATAGCAGGGTCACCATCAGATCTTAAAGGATAGGCAGCTTCAGTGTGGAGCAGGGTGTCTTGAAGATAACCAGGCCCTGAACCATGCAGGGGTTTAAAGGGGATAATCAGCATCTTGAGACCAGTGCGGAATAGCAATCAAGGTACCAGACTAGGTTTGAGGAGACCCAGGTTCTACTCTTCCCTGAGGCACTGAAGCCAGCTAGGTGACTTTGGGACAGTCCTTTTTTCTCAGCCCTAGACCAGAAAGTCAGAAATCATCCTGGGCAAGGGCAAGGGCAAAACGTTTCTGCTACGTTGCCAAGAAAACTGCATGGTCTGTCCATGAAGTCACCAGGAGCCAAGATTGATTCAAAGGGACAAAAACATAAATTAAAAATAAATAAATAAAACAGCACTTGAATTGCACCTGGAAGCTGACTGGCAACCAATGCAGTTCCCAGAGATGAGGTGTTACATGGGCAATCTAGGTGCACCCATCACTACCCAGCCACTGCCTGCTGAACCAATTTGACCTTCTGATGGGAGAAATTACAATTGTCATTGATGGGGATAAAAATGAATGTTTCTGTGATAAAAATTAATGTTTTGCCATGGATGATGTTTTTGTTTCAAACAATACCTATGTTTTAAACCAGGCGTGTCCAACCCGCGGTCCTAAACAGCTAGTAATGCGGCCCCAAAAAATCGTAAACGTTTTAACATTATTTTGCAATTTTTTGGTTGCCGTTCTCTCTCTCTTCTGTTTTGCAGCCAGGCCCACACCAAAAATAGACAATCCCGGTACATTTTATTTTATTTATTTATTTATCGATAGTATTTATACCCCGCCTATCCCCTCCCTGTCGGAGGACTCTAGGCGGCTTACAACATTGCAATTCATATATTTATACATACATTCATATATTAACAACGTTTTTACCGTGCGCTCAAAAATATGGAACGCTTCACGAATTTGCGTGTCATTTTGAGACAGTAACAAAGCTCAGGGTAGTTACATCGTCTGCATAGAACATCCGCTTCTCCTCTCGGCTTCCCACACAGGCAGGTTTTGTAAGCAGCCGCTGAAGTTAGTTTTGCAACTTGACTCGCAAGCCAAGCAGAGTCCGCCGCTCTACCATTAATGTGTCTCTAGTTAGTAGGCGAAGATTGACGGAGGCTGCCGCTTGGAGCAGAGCTGGGAAGGGGAGGCCGCCAGCGGCTCCGGCAGAAAAACGTGCCATTAGCAGCAGTCGCCAATGGGTGATGGTTCTCCCAGGTAAAAGCTGACGAGCACCTTGAGAACTCACTGAGAATTGCAACCACTTTTATTGAACCAGACATTGATGCATTAGTTTCACAAAAACTAGGTCAAATATCCCACTAGTTTTATGTTGCCCTCTTTTTTAAAATTTTATAATAAAAAATATAAAAAAATAAATGAAGTTTTATTACTTATATACATTAACTATATTATATATTTTATGTGTGGCCCAAGACAATTCCTCTTCACTCAATGTGGCCCAGGGAAGCCAAAAGGTTGGACACCCATGTTTTAAACAATGGCAGAAAGATATATCTAAGTTTGTATGGCAAGGAAAAAAACAAGAGTAAAATATAAAATACTTCAAGATGCAAAGGAATGAGGAGGACTGGGACTGCCTGATTTGAAATTGTATTTTGCAGCCTGCTGCTTAGTCTGGATGAAAGGGTTTTGCTGAGAAATAAAAGAATTCTAGAATTAGAAGGGCATGATCTGAAGTTCAGATGGCATGGTTTTCTATGGTACGATAAAGTTAAGGTTCATGTAGATTTTAAGAACCATTATGTTAGAAGTGCCATATTGAGAATATGGAACAGATATAAACCCGGACTGTGCCCGAAAATGCCTTTATGGGTCTCAGCACAAGAAGCATTTTACAGGAAAGAAACAGTAGGTCAAGAAAAACTTATTGAGAGTTGTTAGAACAAGAACATGGAGAATATAAGGTAAAATCAAAAGAGCAATTGACTGCAGAGGGATTTAGTTTTCAATGGTTTTTGTATTAAGAGAAAGATTTAATAGGACTTTTGGAGTTGAGCAGCGGAAGCAGAATTTGAAGTTGAACTATGTACAAATGATGAATATGTAATTCCTAAAACTTTTATTGAAATTTGAAACGGAAAACGAAAAAGTGAAAGACTGTATGATAAAAAGAACTTTGGACACAATATACTGATGGAACAGTAAGAAAATATGTGGTTAAAAGTATTGAAATTTACATTGTGTTATAACCTAAAAGAGAATTCTTATAAAATGATGTGCCATTGGTATATGATTCCAGAAAAATTGTCTAGAATGTATAAAGGTATACAAATTTATGTTGGAAATGTGGACAACCTGAAGGGTCATTTTATCATGCCTGGTGGACTTGCAAAAAAGCCAGAATTTTTTGGGTTCAAATACATACATACTATGATCCAAAGAATTTTAAAGATCAGCATTCAATGAAAACCAGAACTTTTCTTGCTGGGATTAATGGACAGCCATTTAGAAAAGAGCCATGGAAGATTATTTTTATATATGATTACTACTGCGAGACTATTATATGTGCAAAAATGGAAAGACTCTGAAATACTGTACCTACAATGGAGGAATGGTTGAAGATGACAGAACTAGCAGAGATGGCAAAATTAACTTGTTTGATTAGAGAAAGATCAACAACTACATTTATCAGTGACTGGAAACCCCTTATATACTTTTTGCTGAAAAAAGAGAAAAATGAACTTGTGATTTATGGGTTTGAAGATTACAAAGGGTAGCTTATGAAAGAAGGAAATTATGGTGTAACTTTAGAGAGGGCAAAATATAAATGTATCTATAACCACTGTCAAGAAGATTGAAAGCTGCTTCTTTATAGTTTTTTCTTTTATTTTCCTTTTCTTTCTCTTTCTCTTTCTCTTTCTCTTCTACTTCTTTTTCTATTTCCTTTTTTCACTTTTCACTATTTTTCTTTATTATCTTTTACCGTTTTTAATTTGTTAAAAATTTCTTCAATAAAACTTATTTTAAAAAATTGACCTTCTGGATGGTCTTCAAAGGCAGCCATGTAGAGCAAATTGTAAACGTACAATTGTGAGGTGACAAGAGTATGAATGATTGTGACACTATGTCCTGGTCCAGGAAAAGTTGCAACTGGAGCACACAATGCAATTTGGAACATTCTGCCCCCAGAGGTGAGGCGGGCCCCTTCACTCCTGGCCTTCTGGAAGAGTCTGAAGACCTGCCTCTGCCGCCTTGCTTGGGATGGGGGGGTAACAGTTCCTTCTGGCGGTGGCTTGTGCCGTAGAGCCCTCCCTACTGAATAAGATCTCACCGTCATTGGATTTTATATTTATTTATTTCTATTTATAGTGTTGGTTGCAATTTTATCTTCTACGGTTTTAATTGTGATTTTACTGTAAACCGCCCAGAGTCCCCCTTTTGGGGGAGATGGGCGGTGATATAAATATAAATAATAAATAAATAAATAAATACAATTGGACAACCTGGGCACCTGATGCCCAAGCAAGAGGTGTGAGTCCAGGAGAACTCTCAGATTGCAAATCAGCTCCATAGAGGGGAGCTTGACCCTGTCCAAAACTATAGGCAGATGATCTCTGGAGTGAGAAGGCTAATTAAACAACACATTTCTTCCTAATACTTGGCTGATGCTCTGTTAGAGCTCAGTTATAAACCAGGAAGGAACAGTTAAAATGGAATGTGGAACAACTACAAGATTAAAAATTGGGAAAGGAGTGTACAAAGGTTGTTTCCAGTCATTTGTTTAACTTATATGCAGAATACATCATGAGAAATGGTGCACTAGAAGAAATAGAAATTGGAATTAAAATTGCTGGAAAAAACATTAATAACCACTAATAACCTGATAATACCCCATTGACTGTTGGAAGCAAAGAAGGAGTCCCTTGTTGAAGGTACAAGAAGATGGCCTGCTACTTAATTACAGTATTTTCTTATTACAGAAAAAAAAACCATGATTACAGTATGTCAGCAGGCAATACCAACCCAATGCAACTAAGGAGAGAAGTTGAAGTAGTAACAGACTTTTATCTTCTTACATACAAACTTCACAGGAATGGTGCCTGTAGCCATGAAATAATAAGATGTCTGCTACTCAGGAAAAGACTATGAGAGATCTAGACTACATTAGTGCAGAGACATCACAATGACAACAAAGGTACATACTGTCAAGGCCATTGTTTTCCCAGCTGTAACATATGATTGCGAAAGCTATATCAGAAAATCTGAACAAAGAAAAAATGATGCCTTTGAACTGTGGTCCTGGAAAAAAATGTTCAAAATAGCTTGCACCACAAGAACAAAAATTCAATATTAGATCAAATAAAACTACTCTGCTCACTGGAAGTACTAACAATGAAGCTAAAACTAAGGTACATTGGAATATAATATATGTCAGAACTATATAAATGCTTTAAATAAATAAATATGGATATATGTCTGTAGGTTGAGTCATGGCAACTGGATTTCTTTCTTTTGGTTGAAACGTTTCACTGCTTATCCAAGTAGCTTCTTCAGTCTGGGCAAAAGCTGGTGAGGGGACCCCATATACTGTATGTCTTCCAGGGTGGCTGTATTGACCTTACACCTGATTGGCTTGTTAATTGGGCAATTGAGGTATAGATAGTCTTTAGGATGTCTTACTCCTTTAAATAAAATAAAATAAAATTAAATAAATAAATAAATAAATAAAAGTTTTAGAAGTAAGACATCCTAAAGACTATCTATACCTCAACTGCCCAATTAACAAGCCAATCAGGTGTAAGTTCAATACAGCCACCCAGGAAGACATATATGGGGTCCCCTCACCAGCTTTTGCCCAGACTGAAGAAGCTACTTGGATAAGCAGTGAAACGTTTCAACCAAAAGAAAGAAATCCAGTTGCCATGACTCAACCTACAGACAATTCTACCTGGATGACTGAGAATCTTCATCGAAATATGCATATACATATGTGTGCATATTTAACAATTCAATTAATTGAAAATCCTGTAAAAAGAAACTTAGCAAAATAAAATGCAACATTTAAAAAAAAACCTTAAGATATTACTATGTTATAGTTTTTTAAACTGTTGCATTTTATTTTGCTCTTCAAGGTAAATAGCCATCCTAGGGGAAAAAAATCTGAGAAGAAAAACCTATTTTCAGTTGCTGGTGGATGCCATCTGCACTGGGAGTCTGCCAGATCTCCATGAGGAGATTATTCCATATAATGGGTGTCACAATGGAGAATGCCCTCTTCCTCACCTCTGCCAAATGATCATCAGTAAGTGGCAGACAATAAGCAAAGCATTCCAAGCAGTACACAAGGAGGCCTAAATGGAAGAAGGCAGGAGGTGGTTCTTACATAACCTCAAATAACATTTTCAGGAAACGGGAGGTCTCGTGGAAGGATACTTAAACTCTGCCCTTTCCCCTGCCTGCCTGCCTGCCTGCCTCTCTTTCTCTTTTTTTTTTACTAGCACAACTCTAATACTGGAAGGGAGCCCAGCTGAAGAGAAAATTGCTTGAAGCAACAGAGCACAGCAAGGGAAGCTGTGGAAAGGACAAGATGTAGATCTCTTCCCTACGTGCTCCATGGAACATGTTATACCAGAACAGCCTTTCTCAACTTTTTGACCCTGGAGGAACCCCTGAAATATTTTTCAGGCCTGGGGGAACCCCTGCACGTTCAGGCTCAAATATAGGCCAGAAGTTACAAAATTATTGTATTTGTTTCATGTGTAGGCCTGTCTATATGCATTAATAGTGTTCTTAAACTAAAAATAAAGAATGAAACTTACCTCTTCAATGTGAAGTTGCCCAAATTTGAAATAATTTTTCCCTCAAGTCCCTTTGAGGGAGTTGGGCGGTGATAAATTGAATTAATTAATTAATTAATTAATTAATTAAAAAATAAATTGTAATATCCCAGGGAACTCCTAGTGACCTCTCGCAGAACCCTAGGGTTCCACGGAACCCTGGTTGAGAAACCCTGTTCTAGAACAAGGAAGATGCAAGACTCGAATAGCATGGCTGCCTTTCTGAGATTCAGGCATGTGCAGCAGTGACTGTTACATGGATAGTGGGACACCTTCTAGATGTGTTAAACTCCCGGCCAGGATGACTGGGAATTCTGGCACTGATCAACAACCCAGGAGTGCTTTCAAAGATCTGGGAAAAAAGAAGCAGACAAGATATGACAACTTACTTACTGACATTGAAAGTCAGAGCAAAAGGTGAAAGAGGGTGGGGGAGTTAATGCCTTTAAAATAAAATTGGTGAGTAAGAGACCAGGGAGCCAGACATCAAGAGCACAAACACGTGACCAAACTGAAGATGATGTTTCCTGCCACCCTCAGCAACAATAAATCCTTCAAGCAGAAGGGAAAGGACCCTGGAAATAGAGAGAAGAGCTGATGCTTTAATAACCCAAGATCAAGGGGTATTCTAACTTACCATGTGAATAATTAGGGCAGTGTTTCTCAACCTTGGCAACTTTAAGATGTGTGGACTTCAACTCCCAGAATTCCCTAGCCAGCGGTTTTCTGCGGGTTTAAGTACCAGGAGACGAAGAGATTAGCCATCTTGCTCGCAATTGCAGTGGAGACCTTTAAAGGACACTAGGTTCGCAAACCTCACTTTCTAATCACTTTCGGAAATTGCTCATCAACTACTTCTAAGCTATTAGAGACCTTTGGAAAGACAAGTCTGAAAACACCAGGTGAGTCTGCCTTCAATCCTGAATGAAATAAATTTTTAATCATAATCTTAAGAATTCAAAGAATCTGAAATAAACAGCAAAAAGCTAAATAAGATTTTGATGTTAGAAAGTTATAAATGGACTAAGGGTCCAGATAAAATGGGAATATTGAAACTTTTATAATAAGATTTTGGAATTAATTATAATTAATTTCAAAAACTGGACACTAGAGGGGACTAAAGAATTTAGGTAGAGGAAAGATATACAGACCGGTAAGATGATGCAGAACATTTTGACAAAAATGCTGAAGGAGACCTTTGAAGAATGGAATCAGAAAATATCAACAATGTCAGTAATGATGTCTGCTTCTATGGACAGACTATGTCCAAAAGACGTCATTGAAGAAATGTCAGATATAGAACAAATTTTATCTGACAAGATAAAGATGGTACCGAAAGTGGATTTACAACTGACAGGCCAAGAGAATGATTTAGAAAAGGATGTTTCACTGGATCTACAAAAAAAAATTGGCTGATGTTTTAAAATTTAAAAGGGAAATACAAACAACAAACCAAGAGAGTGACCTGGCTCATTTTTTCCTATTGGACTTACCAAAGAGGCTTGTTTCAGCCTTGACGAACTCTGTGCAATGGGACAAAGAAGAAATGAAGAGAAATCAAATCCTACGACAATATTTGAATGAACTAAAGACTAAGACTGTCAGAAGTAAAAAATAAAGAATATAAAGTTGGTTTATTTGATCAAGGTTAAAACAAGGTATGTTGTTACTTCTGACTACCCTTAATGGACTTTCTGCTGATACCAGGACTGAACAGATTATATTTTATGGATTTCTTTATAGATAAGAGATGGGATATGGGATGAAGAGATAAACGTAACTTTAGAGAGGGTGAAGAGTTACTAAATTTGTTTATATTTGTTGTGATAAAGGTTGGAAGTCACTTCTTTATATATATCTTTTCTCTTTATTATATTCTTACATTTCTCTTTCTTCTCTCTTTTTTTCCTTGCACTTTTTACTCCTTCTCTATAGTCTCCTTTCTTTAAGTTTAGTTTGTATTAAATTTTACATACATACATACATATATATGAAAGCTAAAACACACATGTGAATAACACTCAAAAAATCCTTTTTCCTCAAGCTGTTATTAACTCTGGGGAAGATATATTTTATATTTTCCTAGCAGGGCTAATAATTTTCATCATAAACATAAATTGTGAAAAGATCAACAGTAATCAGCCCAATATTCCCAAAAAGCAAAAGATGGGACCTTCTCATTACCAGCCTATAAGCTTCCTAAGCATAATAAGCAAATTATATGTTAAACATCCTGTCTTTTGAGAGTGGAATAAGAGGAGATATTCTGGCAGGTTTCTCACTGAAATGAATAAATCTCTCTCTGATTTCCTTTGAGAAAAAAGAAAGATTTTGATCAAATGGGCAATAGAATACACCTAGATCTGATTTATATTTGTGGTCAGTTACTGTATTGCCACCCTTGGATTCTGTGGAGGAATCTGGTATTCCAGATCTTAGTACATTCAATTTTACTCCTTGATATACAGAGTAACATCTATCCAACTCCCACAGTGTACTCTTTTTTTTCCTTTCTATAAAGTTCACATCCAGGATGACCGTATCTCAGTCAGTCAGTCAGTCATTTATTAGAAAAATCCAAAAAGGCTCAAAGCAGATTTTCTTTGTTCTAACAGGTATCCTGTTACAGCCAGTATGTCCACATTCTCATTGGCAACCAAATACTCTAATTCCCTCATCTTGGCTCAGAGAGGTCTAGCAATGGCAAAGAAACATGTATATACCATGTCCTTTTTGCAGTGTGGTTAACAGGAGCCTTTCTCACTTTCAAGGAAGGGCTATCAGCTTGGTATCAGGGCACATGCTTTGCACCTGGTGCTACAAAATGTTAGCCAACAGACGACCTGGGATTAAAGCAGATGTGGAAAGTTTACATATTCTGTGTGCAGATGCACCATGTTAACCCAGCCTCTATTGGAGATTTCATTATTGTCTGTGGATCTTCTACAGCAGGGGTCCCCAACCTTTTTGGCACCAGGGACCGGTCGTGGAAGACAATTTTTCCATGGACTGTGGGGGGCGGGGTTTTCAGGCGGGAGCCAATCGCATGCACCAGGGGGCGGGGTTTGCAGGTGGAAGCCAATCGGGCGCACCGGGGGGCGGGGTTTGCAGGCAGGAGCCCCGCAGCCCACTTCCTAACAGGCCACGGCCCACTAGTGGGCTGTGGCCCACAGGTTGGCGACCCGTTCTACAGTATATCTGACCATCCTCCTCAATTAAAGCAAGTGCTCCTCCAGTGCTATCTTCCCCTTCTTGACAAGAACACTAATTAGTCATTATGTACCATTTAAACTGTCTTTTTTCCTTTCACCTTGTAAGGAAGGGTCGTGTTTGCAGTATGTTCATGCCAGCCTTCACATGCTGTTTCAACAATGCAGCTGCCTTGTAATGTACTGCACAGCTAATTTATGCTCAGCTAATGTGTCGTAGAAAGATTTCATACATATGTGCGCCCACAGCCTGAGATCGAGAAATGGTTGGTCTTGCAAAAGATGCTGCATTAAGATCAGAACAACCCAACCGAAGACACCAATCATCCAGCAAAATCACCTGGTATATTTCTTGCTGGAATATACCATTTCACGAAGCAGGTGGGGAGTCATACAGTAGAATGCGATTTCATATCAAACACTAAGCTTGCAAGACTGTTGATTATGACTTTGCAGGATACAACCTTCAAAGAACTGAGAATGGCAAATGTGGTCCCTCATAACACCCTTATGAGGTAGGTTATAGGAAGACAAGCCCAACACCTTCCTGCAAACTTGGTGTCTGAGTGGACCTTCAACCAGCATATCAGGGAGATAGATTAATAACACAGCATTGCCTGTGGCTTGTGAGCTAGATTGGGATGGGGGTATAATGAGAAGACAGGATACCCTGGAGAAGAAGCTGATGCTAGGGAAAACGGAAGGCAAAAGGAAGAGGGGCCGACCAAGGGCAAGATGGATGGATGATATTCTGGAGGTGACGGACTTGACTGTGGGGGAGCTGGGGGTGGCGACGGCTGACAGGAAGCTCGGGCATGGGCTTGTCCATGAAGTCACGAAGAGTCGGAAGCGACTGAACGAATAAACAACAAATCTTTTAGCAGAACTCTGCTATTCAAGTGCTGTAATGAGAAAAGCATTTGCTTGCTTCCTTGCTGATTTTTTTATTCACATTTGCTCTTGATTAGCAGGCAGGCAGGCAGGCAGGCAGGCAGGCAGGCAGGAAGGAAGGAAGGCAGGAAGGAAGGAAGGATCAATAAATGGTGATATACCACTATTTGGGCGGTGATATGAGTTAGAAATATAAATAAAAATTTTATTTTTAACAAAACTTCCCATCGCTGTTCCCTCTCCCAACTTAATTCAGAGACATTATGTCCTACATTACTCCTTCTTTTGCAAGGGGACAACAAAAGTTGTTGTTTTATGCCAGAACATAACTGAACAAAACAACAGCAGTTGTTCCACATTACCTTGGAATATTGTTAGAAGCTTCCTTAGCCTCAGCTTTAAGCTTCTCAGAATGCTACCTCCAGAGAACACAAGATCACATTCCAGCCTTACTTTACACTCTTTTCAACGTTCAAAATTCTCCAAGGCAGCATCACTCTTGCCAACATTTATAGCCAAGATATCGGCTGATACATTGTAAAACAAGGCCACTGACTACTTATATGCAAATAGACCCAAGAATTATTATCAGTTGTTTTTAGTTTAACATGCTTACATCTTGGGAGGATGTTAGTTCAAGGGAGCAAAAGCTGTGATTTTACACGATGGTATTTTAAAAGGGTCTACGATTTGTCATTTAAAACTCCTAAATGTCAGCTTGATTGCTAATTACTAGTTCCATAAAGCCCCACTGATTTTGTTATTATCAATTTTTAAAGCCAAGTTGTATTGGGGTTTTTGGGGGGAGGGGGTGGAATTAAACCCATTACACAAGCAATTCATTTGTTTAATTGTCTTTGCTATGTTGTTATTTTTAAAGATCACTTTAAATGGGAAATGAATTTGGGGAGAGGAAGAAGAGTATTCAGAAATGTAGATTGTTTGACACAGGCTACAGCTAAAAGGAAATTTTACAAATTGTCTTCAGCAAATAATGCTATTTATTGTTAAAATCGTTTCCCACTTGACATATTCTAAAATGCATAGTATCACCATTTACTCTAACAAAATTGCTCCCCTAAAACTTATTTCTTGCCATTTTTATAAATTCCCTTAAAAGGGTTTGATTATGTCTGAAAGGTGACATTTCTATGCAGGACCTATGTGCTCACTAGCATTTCGTTCTAATAATGAATGATGAAGGAGAAGCATTCAGAAACAGGTTCTTATTATTCTTTTGTAATGTTTCTGCATCTCTCTTCTCCCTCTGCTGGGGCAGAACAACAGCAATAGCGAGGCAGTTCAATATATAGTTGTTTAACTTTCATCAGATTGTAATGGTCCAATCAGTTGCTTTTATCAAGAATGACAGACAACACGAACTGAATGTGGCTTAAAAATTTCACCATCTAATTCTCTGAAATACCTTGGCAGCCAGCGACATAAAGAAACCCAAACTGGGGTTCCACTAAAGGTCATCTTTAAAGTCTACTGTCGTGGAGATGGGCGGTGATAAATTTGAATAATAAATAAATAAATCTTCATGAACAAATTAAGCATGGATATATCTATCAGTTACATTTTCGTTCAGTTTCTCTTTAGGTTTGTAAGGATTGTAAGTCTTTAATCTCTTTCCTACACTCCTGGCGGGTGTGGGGGGGGGAGTCTACATCTATTTATGCATATATCCAGATATACACATTCTTGTATCCCTTTTTCCTGGCATCTACACTTTTTGCAAGATCCTCAAACTTTGCAATTCTGCAAACCCTTAAAATGATAAATGAGATTGTACAACCCCCCCACCCATGAATAAAACTAATGATTTCATTAGAGTCGGGCAAGAAATAAATATACCACTTACTTTAGTAATTAGATTTTAATATATGCCATCAAATTAAAAAATAACAGAACCTTACATCTTTTTTGTATGACTTTTTTTCCAAAAGTTACATTAGCTTGCTTTCTTTTGCGCTTTCGTCACATAGCATTTTTGACCAAACACACACACACACACACAGGGTTGTTCTTCTCCAGTAGGAGAACACGTGTGAATCCCAAGGATATGATTTTTTTTTTACATAGGCTTACTTTTATTAGTGCTATTGGTAGATTGGTCATCTTTAGCTTTACTGCTACCACCCACAGTAGGGATTTATTTTTGGTTGACTGAGCGCTTCCCCTGGAGAATTGGCATGATCAAGAGGAGTAACCTCATAGGCCACCAGCCAAGGTCAACTTCTCAGAGCAGAATCAGAGTGAGCATGACCAGCCTATTTCAAGTCGGCTGCCAACCTCAATTCTGTTTAGGCATAGAGACAAATATTATCCTGTTCCCTTAGCAGAAAAAGCTCAACTGATTTCAGACATTTCAGGACCATACATAATGGAGACCCTCTAAGCATGGGCTCCAGCAAAGGAGATCGTTACCTTGTCGTGGTGTTGGAGCTTGAGCACCTCAATGAGCACCATGAGCTAAACCGTGAGGGGGCACCCAAGATGGGAAGGTCATGGCAGAGAGGTCAAACTAAATATGATCCCTGGGGAAGGTAATGGCAACGCACCCCAGTATTCTTGCCGTGAAAACTAAATGAATCAGTACAACCAGAGATATGTCGGTATACCGTCGGAAGATGGGACTCCCAGGTCGGAAGATGGTCAAAATGCTACTGGGGGGGAACAGAGGATACGTTCAACTAGCCCCAGATGTGATGCCGCAGCTAGCTCAAAGCCGAAAGGATGGCTAGCGGCCGACGGTGCTGGCGGTGAACGACGAATCCAATGTTCTAAAGATCAACGCAACATACTGTAGGAACCTGGAATGTAAGATCTATGAGCCAGGGCAAATTGGATGTGGTTATTGGTGTGATGGCAAGATTAAATATAGACATTTTGGGTGTGAGTGAACTGAAATGGACTGGAATGGGCCACTTCACATCAGATCACCACCAGATCTACTACTGTGGACAAGAGGACCACAGAAGAAATGGAGTAGCCTTCATAATTAATAATAAAGTGGCTAAAGCAGTGCTTGGATACAATCCAAAAAATGATAGAATGATCTCCATTCGAATTCAGGGTAAGCCATTTAACATCACAGTGATCCAAATATATGCCCCAACTACAGATGCTGAAGAAGCAGAAGTATATCAGTTCTATGAGGATCTGCAGCACCTACTGGATAATATGCCAAAAACAGATGTTATTTTCATTACAGGAGACTGGAATGCTAAGGTGGGTAGTCAAATGACACCTGGAATTACAGGTAAGCATGGTCTGGGAGAACAAATTGAAGCGGGACATAGGCGGATAGAATTTTGCCAAGACAACTCACTGTGCATAACAAACACTCTCTTCCAAGAACCTAAAAGATGACTTTATACATGGACTTCACCAGATGGTCAACATCGAAATCAGATTGACTACATCCTTTGCAGCCAAAGATGGCGGACATCTATACAGTCGGTAAAAACAAGACCTGGAGCTGACTGTAGTTCAGATCACGAACTTCTTATTGCAAAATTTAGAATCAGACTAAAGAGAATAGGGAAGACCCACAGATCAGTTAGATATGAGCTCACTAATATTCCTAAGGAATATGCAGTGGAGGTGAAGAATAGATTTAAGGGACTAGATTTAGTAGATAGGGTCCCAGAAGAACTATGGACAGAAGTTCGCAACATTGTTCAGGAGGCGGCAACATAAAATGTCCCAAAGAAAAAGAAAACCAAGAAGGCAAGATGGCTGTCTGCTGAGACACTGGAAGTAGCCCAAGAAAGAAGGAAAGCAAAAGGCAACAGTGATAGGAGGAGATATGCCCAATTAAATGCAAAATTCCAGAGGTTAGCCAGAAGAGATAAGGAATTATTTTTAAACAAGCAATGCACGGAAGTGGAAGAAGACAATAGAATAGGAAGGACAAGAGATCTCTTCCAGAAAATTAGAAACATCAGAGGTAAATTCCAGGCAAAAATGGGTATGATCAAAAACAAAGAAGGCAAGGACCGAACAGAAGCTGAAGAGACCAAGAAAAGGTGGCAAGAATATATGGAAGATCTGCATAGAAAGGATAATAATATTGGAGATAGCTTTGACGGTGTGGTCAGTGAGTTAAAGCCAGACATCCTGAACAGTGAGGTTGAATGGGCCTTAAGAAGCATTGCTAGTAACAAGGCAGCAGGAGACGAAGGTATCCCAGCTGAACTGTTTAAAATCTTGCAAGATGATGCTGTCAAGGTGATGCATGCCATATGCCAGCAAATTTGGAAAACACAAGAATGGCCATCAGATTGGAAAAAATCAACTTATATCCCCATACCAAAAAAAGGAAACAATAAAGAAGGGCTTTCCAAACTTTTCACGTTGGTGAAACACCAACAGCGGCGCGCAAAAACCCGGAAGTGACACGGCGGTGGCAGCGGGGCTTCTGGGTTTTCGTGTGCTGCCGCCGCCACAACACTTTCAGCTTTTCGCGTGCTGCGGCGGTGGTGGTGTTTCCAGGTTTTCACACGCCACCGCCGTGCTTTTGGGTTTTTGCATGCCGCAGCAGCGGCATCCTGGTGTGCTGCACGAAAACCCAGAAGCGTTGATGGCCTGCTGCCGCACACAGCAGTGCGCCATCAGCGCTTCCAGATTTTCACACGACACACCTGGGCCCCACAGGCAACACAGTACTGTGTCACGACACAGAGTTTGGAAAGCTATGCACTAAAGAATGTTCAAACTATCAAACAGTGGCACTTATTTCACATGCCAGTAAGGTAATGCTCAAGATCTTGCAAGGTAGACTCCAGCAACTCATGGAGCAAGAATTGCCAGATGTACAAGCTGGGTTTAGAAAAGGCAGAGGAACTAGAGACCAAATTGCCAATATCCGATGGATAATGGAGAAAGCCAGGGAGTTTCAGAAAAACATCTACTTCTGTTTTATGGACTATTCTAAAGCCTTTGACTGTGTGGATCATAACAAATTGTGGCAAGCTCTTGGTGGTATGGGGATACCAAGTCATCTTGTCGGCCTCCTGAGGAATCTGTATAACGACCAAGTAGCAACGGTAAGAACAGACTACGGAAAAACGGACTGGTTTAAGATTGGGAAAGGAGTACGGCAGGGTTGTATACTCTCACCCTACCTATTCAACTTCTACGCAGAACACATCATGCGACGTGCTGGGCTTGATGAATCCAAGGCTGGAGTTAAAATCGCTGGAAGAAACATTAACAATCTCAGATATGCAGATGATACCACTTTGATGGCTGAAAGCGAGGAGGAGCTGTGGAGCCTTATGACGAAGGTGAAAGAAGAAAGTGCAAAAGCTGGGTTGCAGATAAACCTCAAAAAAGCCAAGATTATGGCAACCAGCTTGATTGATAACTGGCAAATAGAGGGAGAAAATGTGGAGGCAGTGACAGACTTCATATTTCTAGGCGCAAACATTACTGCAGATGCTGACTGCAGCCAGGAAATCAGAAGACATTTAATTCTGGGGAGGAGTGCAATGACAGATCTCAATAAAATAGTTAAGAGCAGAGGTCCGCATAGTATTCCCCGTAGTAACCTATGGCTGCGAGAAATGGACCATAAGGAAGGCTGAGCAAAAGAAGATAGATGCTTTTGAACTGTGGTGTTGGAGGAAAATTCTGAGAGTGTCTTGGACCGCAAGAAGATCAAACCAGTCCATACTCCAGGAAATAAAGCCAGACTGCTCACTTGAGGGAATGATATTAAAAGCAAAACTGAAGTACTTTGGCCACATAATGAGAAGACAGGATACCCTGGAGAAGATGCTGATGCTAGGGAAAGTGGAAGGCAAAAGGAAGAGGGGCCGACCAAGGGCAAGATGGATGGATGATATTCTGGAGGTGACGGACTCGACCTTGGGGGAGCTGGGGATGGCGATGGCCGACAGGAAGCTCTGGTGTGGGCTGGTCCATGAAGTCACGAAGAGTCGGAAGCGACTGAACAAATAAACAACTAAGCATGGGGCCCTTGTCCATTTTCCGTCCTGAAAATGGTCCAAGCCATTTAGAGCTTTATAGCAGAGGTTCTCAAGCTTAGTGTTTCCATCACCCCCTAAAAATATAATTAATTTTGTTGACACTCCTCCATGATTACAGCTTAGCAATATTACTAGAATATTACCAACTTACCAGAAGTCATTAATTAGCACAGCCCTAGCAAATTTAAGATGATCCCTCACAAAAAGGGAATAATTGATAGGAAACACATATACAGAGAGTCAGGCTCTTTGGCAAGTGTATCTTTTCCAAGCATGACTGTTGCAGGGGCTGTTTGAAGGTTTATTAAGAAAAAAGGGGCAAGGTTATACGAATTCCATCAACTATGTGAACTATTTCACATAGAAAGCCGATTTATCCCAAAGTACATTATGCTGAGACTTCTTAATTCTTTTTCTAACTGCCTTCCAGTGAACCATCAAACTGGCAGGTTTCTTTTCACTGGTAATGTAGAAGTTTGCAGCTGGTTGGTTATACCAGGGGTCGGCAAACTTTTTTATGCCAGGAGCCATTTTGACATGCTCGAGGACATTTTGACATGCTACGAGGGCCAGGGGGCGGGGTTTGCAGGCGGGGGCCAATCGCGTGGAAGGGGGCGGGGTTTGCGGGCGGGATCCAATCGCGTGGAAGGGTAAGATACAGGGCTGCGCTGCTGCTTGGCCGGCCGACCCGGCCCTCGCTCACCTTCCCTGGCCGGTCCTCGCAGGCCGCCGGCGACGCTCCCGTCCCGCTGCACGCCAGCTGGAGCGCCCGAGTGCCAGGCGGGCAGCTCCGCCCGCGCGCCTCACCCAGACATGCCGGCAGCAGCAGCTCCCAAGGCACGCCAGTCCCTCCTCCGTCGAAGGGAACGGCAGAGAGCCCCGCGGGCTGTGCGCAAGGTGTGGGCGGCTGCGGGTGGCCCCGGCCTTGGAGAGCGAGAGCGCATAAGAGCGTAAGAGTTTGGGGGCGGGATCCAATTGCGTGGAAGGGGCGGGGATGAGTTCAGCTGCGGAAGAGCCACACTCAAGGGGCCAAAGAGCCACATGTGGCTCGCGAGCCGCAGTTTCCGACCCTTGGGTAATACAATGGTCTCCTGAAATGTTACCAGTCTGGAAACCAATTCTTACATCTTTTTTTTTAATCCGTTCAATCATGTCCGATTCTCGGAGACTGCCTAGACAAGTCCTTGCAGTTTTCTTGGCAGGTTTTTCAGAAGTGGTTGTCCATTGCCTTCTTCCTAGGGCTGAGAGAAAGTGACTGGCCCAAGGCCACTTAGCTGCCTTCATGCCTCAGGCGGTACTAGAACTCATGGTTTCCCGGTTTCTAGCCTGATGCCTTAACCACTACGCCAAACTGGCTCTGCAACTGTTACCTACACACAGGCTAAAAACCTGTGCAATGTCCACCATCCATTCCTTGTCAACCCAGGATGGCAAACCCTGGAGATATCCTCCTTCCAATCACTATATGAGTGTGACATATTGCAAATTCAGACAAGGGCAAGGCTAGGAGTGCACCTCCTCCCAACACATACAAATCCTGTGGAGCTGAAGACGTTCCAATAACAAAAATGGGAAGTTTTGCTATTTGAGGAGCAGCAGGATTGGCTGTCCATCAGAGACACTAACATGATAGCAGGGTGAAAGCAGAAACGGGCCAGCAGTGATGGGCAAACACAGACACAAAAATGTATAGTATCAGAGCCAATTTATTTTTTATTTATTTAGCATGGTGGAAGTTAGGCATGGGGAAGAGGAAAAAGGCAAGTGCTGGCAGAAATGTGTAAATAATAATTAATGATACAATGAGAGTGATTGGAAAGAAACATGGAAAATTAAGATTAATCTACATATTTTCTCTAGGAGGCATAAGTATTATTCATGAAAAGAGGCAGGAGAACCATCTTTTCACTCCCACCATCCCTTTCATGCCAGCCCAAATGATCCCTAAGCTGAGCCTAGTTAAAAGCTGGGGGGTGAGGGGTGGAAGGAAAATTGTTCATTGTCAGCCCTCTGTTTCATTTTAAAACCTTCCTTCTTGCTTAATTCACCTTTCACCACTCTGTCCATCAGCACCCTTGAGTGCAGCCAGGATGTGCCTATCCATGCAGCGTGGATTGTGTGCAGGAGGGCAGGGGCCTGGGGCATGAGTACCCATAGTCTCACGTTAGAACACAACAGACTCAGCCTCCCTGCCAATCTTGCTGCCCTTCCTACCACACTTTAAGCCCAGCTCAGTTGAGGAGGAGGTAGGAAGAAGTATACGCAGCTATTGCAATACAGCACCCTCAAGTGCAGGGCTGCGTCTGATTAAGGATGAAAAAAGGATAAAGCACATTTTAATCCCAGATCCAGCAGCTGCTTCTCCCCAACCCCTCAGATTTGCTGGTTGTGACCCACAGTTTGGGACCACCTGTTTTATATGTAATACACCACCTTGAACTTCACTCAAAAATAAGCATCTTTATAAAGCTGTCTAAGAATTTACCTAGTTGGCTTGAATAGAGGATAGAGTAAGACCTGAAAACCAACAACACAAACCTATATTTATCTTTCGTTCTGACCAAACACTTTGCAAGGCTACCCTCCCATTATGAAACGTTCATCTCAAGCTTTTTCATTCCTTCCAAGATGGCTGTTGTTACCATGCCATGAAAAACAATGGCCCTGATGTATAAAGGAATCAACTAAACTTTACGCACAGACAGTACAAGTCAAATACAGATGACTTAGGACTTTAGCGTGGTAATAACTACAGTGACTAATGGAACAATCCAGCTGTTATTAAAGGAAAAAACAACAACAACCTATTACCAAAATGTTTAGGGAAAAATAATTTTTATTAAAGAAAAATAATGATTAATACCAGTCAACTTTTCCAAAATATGCAACAAAAGGAAATGAAGAACTACCTGCAGTCTGGGGTGACTCCTTGAAATTAAATGACCAAAAAAAAATGCCTTTTCCCCAGAATCACAAACTAGGCCTACCTTACATCCTGAGGGATAAATAAAATATTGTGGCATTTCTTTGGCATTACAGAGAACTAAAGGAACATTTTGATTTTGTGAGATGAAAGGTCTCCAGAAAATAACTGTATATGGGCTGAGATGGCTGGATATAAAAGTATTTCCTTCAAGAGCAGAAAATATAGAATCACCAAAAAGGGGTCAGGGGAAGAAACCCTTGAAACTAAATAAGAAGAGAGAATGTGGAGAATTATGTGTTGTTGTTTTCTTTGAACAGTGTAGTGTCATGTTCTTCAAGTTGGAACTGCAAATTCTTGTTCAACGGTGCAAACAACTAAGGAAGGATTAGTAGCAATCTCTGTCAAATGTCAAATTTAAGGCCCAAGCAAATGCACAGTTAAACAGTATTGATGACTAGCTCCAGTACTTAATTCTGCTCATTGATGCAAGTACAGACGGCAGGCAGTCAAATAAAAACTCATGCAGTAGACTTGTAGGGTAAAAAGAAATGGGAAGAAAATGGTTGAAGTTTAAAGCACAACTTTAAATACTAGTGCACTTGTGATTGTCTTCTTCCAAATCCAGTGTCCTCAAAATATGTTAGAGCAGAGCTTTCCAAACTGTGTGTCGCGACACAAAAGTGTGTCGCCACAAACAGTCTGGTGTGTCGCCACACAACCCGGAAGCGCTGATCATCATCAGCGCTTCCGGGTTTTCCCGCAGCGACACACCAACGGTGACACGCAGAAACCCGAAAGCGGCAGCAGCGCTTCCGGGTTTTTGCGCGCTGCTGCAACGGCAACACTTCCGGGTTTTACCGCAGCAACACACCAACGGCGGTTGGTGTGTCGCCGCGGGAAAACTTTGGAAAGCCCTGTGTTAGAGTATAACAAACATCACCCCCAGCCAACATGGACAAGGTAACTGTGAATGGAGTGCGGCATAGTAGGGTGTTGATTTGGAGAAGGCTGATATTTTCTGCAAAAAATGTAGAATGAAAAGAAGCGGGGGCTATCTGAGGAGTCTAAAAGTAAAGATGGTTCAGATCTAATTTCATTTGCAATGCAATAGATTTAAACTTTCTATGATTAGGTAGCCAATGTACAGCACTGCATGTCTTACAAAATATCAAACTGTCCTCAGGATTCTTTATAATTCACTCTGTTAAGAAAATTGCAAACTGAATATTCAGAGGGCATACTACTGTAGCTCCTGTTTCCAAAAGAATAATATAGAAGCCTGCACGGACTAGAGAAGACAGCAAGAGATTTTATTTTTGTTTTAACTGTGTGTCTATAGAGTTAACAGTTCATTCCTTACGTATCAACTCAGAAGTACATTCCATTGCTTCATTGGGACTTCTGCCTGAGGTTAAAGATATTTCTGCAAATTCTTCTTTTCCTGTACCTCATTTTCTTCATCTTCCCTTTTAAGACAAAAAAAAAACTTCCCTAGGTGGTATTTAAGTCAAGCTCCATGTTGTTTGCCAAATAAGCAGGTTTTAAAGTTGTTGTATTAAATCTATTTTCCACATTACCAACTATCACTGTACATATAAACAATGGACTTATGTTTCCGATAATTAGCACAAGATAATAGTTACTGTAATCTAATTTTGCTGCTCTATGTGTAAGCAAAGGGTGTGAGAACAAGTTGTAAAAACCTGTCTATGTAGAAAATCGTGCTGCTTGCTTGTGCTCACTGAACTGCAAACAGTTGTGCAAAGTATGGCAGAACAGAAGCCACTAAAAGTGAGGAAGGAAGGAAAGCTAAAATAGCAAGCATCACTGAAAGAGTTAGAGTGCTTATCCACACAACACAAGGTCTTAGTCTATTCCTAATTTATCTCTAAGAACAAGGCTCATTATCATAAGAACAGAAATATCATGAAGCCAACTCTTATGAAAATGTACAAGGACCTGCAACAAACACTGTCACACAGCTGAGAGTACTGTAAAATCTTGATTTTACAGACCATTCGAGGGAAAGGGATGATGGTAAAATCCAAATGTCTGTTAAATCAAGGATTTACATCATTTGCATGTGAATTTATCATCATTTACTGTACATCATGTAATTTATCATTTATTCACATTTACCTCATGCAATTTATGTTACACAGTTATGTAAATGATATGAAGTCACACAAATAATGCAAATCCTGATTTTACACATGTACAAAACCCACCATTCCAGTATACTTCAGATTATCCAGACTTTGTTCTGTTATTGAGAAGGGATCCATATTTTGTCTGTTAAATCCAAAATCCACGAAATGGACCAAATCCAAAATCCACCAAATGTGTTCTACCACACTTTGTCTGGGAATTACTGAAGTTGAAGTCCAGCACAACTGGGAGGCCTCAAGTGGTAAAGGCTGAATTAGCAGATCCTTGGGATGATGGTATAACTCTGGAGAAGAACATTGTTTTCCAAACTCTTTTTTCCTGCTACTCAATCTGGCAAACCTATTCATTCGGGGATAGAACCTCCTGATTTCACAGGGGTTCCCTTCCAACTAGGTATACTTAGGATTGTAGCACAAAGGTTGTTTCACAATTACACAAGACAAGCTAGTAAGCATATCTTCCCTCAACAAGAAGCTGCAGCCAATCTGGGCTCTCTGTTAGGCCTACTTTTGTGATATCCAGGCAGTGGTGTGCTGGTAAATATTTAACAACTGGCTGTACTGGCAGCGCCACACCATGTAGCTAACTACCAAACAGCTGATTGGTGCGCTAGGCATTAGGGCTCCACTCTACTCTCAACCGGCTAGCAAAATTCCAGAAAATTTAACAACCGGCTCTCACAAGCCAGTACATGCTGGCTCCAGCACACCGCTGTATCCAGGTTTCTACACATACCTGTCACATTTTTCATTCCAAATAGGGGCACTCCCAGTAGGAAGCAGTCTTCCTTAGTTGCATAGGAGTCAAACTTTGCATAAGGTTATGGTGAGTACAAGGTGACCTTGTGTGTGCCTGTCCTCCAAGTGGTTGTTGGCCCCAGGCAACCTGGCAATGCAAAGAAGCCCACTATCTATTCTCTCTCCTTGCTATTCAACAGATTAGGAGAGGCTGACAAATTAGGAGAGAAACTTACTGTCAAATTTGTGAGTTCTTCCTCTCCTCTAAAGCTCCTCACACTTCACCATATCTTTTTGGTGTTCTTTTGTTCATGAAATCATTTCTTTTTTGTTCCTTATGTTATATTATTCTGTTAACTCTGTTTATGTGCTATATGTATTTTTTTTTATGTTTAACTGTTTAGGATTCCCTTACCAACTTTGCTCAGACTGAAGAAGCTCCTTGAATAAGGAGCGAAACGTTTCCACTGAGAAAATAGAAATCCAGTTGACATGATTCAAGCTACAGACAATTCCACCTGGATGACTGAGAACCTTCATAGACATATTCTGTTTAACTAGTTTTAGTTTCTCTCTATTTTAAACAGGTAGGAAGTTTCAGGAACTACAAGGGAGAGAGGGAGGGAAACTTTCCAAACTTTTAACTTCTTTTCAAACTCAAATCAACGTGCTGAAGTAAAATATGAATGAGAACATGCAAACACAACCAATCACTCACTAAGAGTAATTAATAATAAGAGGCCGAGAAAGAGATCCAAAGTTATGTGCCCTTATGACCTGGAAGAGCTAAACAAGCAACTGAACAGTTCCCAGCTTTGGCTGCAGCCCAATCTGCCAATATTAAAGGGAAAATGAAGATGGACTAGGTTTTATTTTTTAATAAATACTACCTTTGCTCTCATTCTGACAGCCAAAAACCCTAAAAGCAAGGCCTGGCATTAAAAGTAGAACTCCCAGCAGAGCTTCTGGAAGAAAAACCAAGCACCGTGTAAATCTATTTGCAACAAAATGACTTCATGTAGGACATGCCGATCAAAAGAAGCCCTTCAAGAGAAATATCTCACCTCTGGGAAGCTGGGCTTGGGGTAAATATGGTTATTACAAAGCTGGCTCAATGTATCACAAGGCCTCCCTCATTAGTTGTGCAAGCAGATCTCCCAGGGAGAGAGAAGGTCTATTTATCCATAGATTTGGCTGAGACAATCAAGATTATGGAACTCTTTGCCTCTGGTGAGGCCTTACTTTTCTTCACTGATGTAAAAGACACTGATATAGCCTTTCCCTTGTCAATGCATCTACATGATGTTTCACCAGATAATTTTTGTACTGTATGCCATAAATCAGGGATGGGAAAGAGGTACGGGGAACACAGCCTAGTTTTAAAAGACAACTATAGATACAGAAAGAAATACAGAAATGGGCGTGGTGGCTCAGCGGGTAAGACACCAGGCTTGTCGATCGGAAGATCGCAAGTTCGGAGGTTCGAATCCCTAGCCCCGCATGACGGAGTGAGCTCCTGCACTCGCCCCAGATCTTGCCAACCTAGCAATTCGAAAGCATGCAAATGCAAGTAGATGAATAGGTACCACTGCGGTGGGTAGGTAACAGCATTCCACACGCGTCATGCCAGCCACATGACCGCGGAAGCGTCTTTGGACAACGCTGGCTCTTCGGCTAACAAACGGAGATGAGCACCGGCCCCTAGAGTCGGACACGACTGTAGAAATGTGCGGGGGGAACCTTTACCTTTATAGATACAGAATCTTTGCAGAATAACAACTGCTCCAGGACTGGACTGATTTCCTTTATTTCATTTTTGAAAAAAAGAATGCCATCTTAATTTCTGTACTTATTTGTACTTTCCCGTTGTCTGTTTTTTCTCCTGGGCATAGAGAACTAGTCAATAGGAATACATTTCCTTGAAATGAGCACTGATTGTAAAAGTTTGAAGCTTGGTGTGAGAAAACAGCTGCATTTGAAATAATGTATTTTTACCGCCTTGTTTGCGGTATTCATCAACTATAATTTTGGACATCACAATAAAGTAAAAGGATGTTACGTTTGTAGACATTTATATTTAAACTTCATAGATAAATTAAATATAGTGCTTAAACTAGCTCTTCAACTAGCTAACCCATGTACAGGTAGTCCTTGCTTAACGACCACAATTGGGACCAGAATTTTGGTTGCTAAGCAAAATGGTCATTAAGCAAACCCTACCCAATTTTACAACCTTTTTGTGGTGGTCGTTAAGTGAATCACCGCAGGCGTTAAGTGAACCATGTGGTCATTAAGCGAATCACATGGTTCCCTGTTGATTTTGCTTGCCAGATGCTGGCCAGGAAAGTCGAAAATGGCAATCATGTGACCACAGGATGCTGCAACAGTCATAAATGCGAACCAGTTGCCAAGTGCCCAAATCATGATCACGTGACTGCGGGGACGCTGCAACGGTCATAAGTGTGAGAACCGGTCCTAAGTCATTTTTTTGAACATCATTGTAAGTCCGAACTGTCACTAAATACTGTAAATGGTTAAGTGAAGACTACCTGTAAAGGAAAGGGGGTAGAAAACTTTCTACTTTAACATTAAGCTGGGTGCCATTTTATGCATATGCTTGCCAGGCATGTTTTTTCTTGTTCATTTGGGACCACCTGGAACACTATAAATTAATAAATAAACCATCCTTATTATATTTCCCATGTGTTAGAATTACCGGGCAAAGGCACCGGGATATCCAGGTGCCCTAAGCCCCCAGCATAACACCACTAGATGTTCTGAGTTCCATAGAATATATTTTCATGTGTTTTTCTCCAAACAGCTACCATGGCAAACTCTACCATGAGAAGCGGCACACCAACTGCTTTATCACTGGTAAAATAGCCATCCGGGTTTATATCCCTTTGTAAGGCTTTACTCTCCAAAGAAATTACATTCACAGTGTGAGTAGCTACCTGATTATTTTGGAAACTGATAATGAAGCAGCTACAGGAAAGAACCCATTATGAAGGCAAATATCAAACTTGCCTGAGCTTGATGCATCCAGCAGGACTATTACTTTTGCTTCAATTGCTCAGGCATCCGAACTGTTCTGAATGCTGCTTCTATTAGCACGTTTTCTTCTGGAAAATGTGGGTGTCATACCATTGGCAGGCCTAAGTTCAAATGCTCTGCAAAAACTAAAATCCAAATGCAAGGAAAGAAGACTAACGGCAGCATGCAGACCCAATCACATATACAGGTAGTCCTTGCTTAACAACCATTTGTTTAGCAACAGTTCAGACTTACGACGGTGCTGGAAAAACCGACTTACAACTGGTCCTCACTCTTATAACCATCACAACGTCCCCCCGGTCACGTGATCACGATTTGGGCGCTTGGCAACCAGTTCACGTTTATGACAGTTGCAGCGTCCCATGGTCACATGATTGCCATTTTCAACCTTGCCGGCCGGCTTCTAGCAAACAAAATCAATGGGGAACCACGTGATTCACTTAACAATCATGTATTCCACTTAACACCTTCAGTGATTCGCTTAACGATCACCGCAAAAAAAGGTCATAAAAACGGGTTGGATTTGCTTAATGACCGCTTTGCTTAGCAACCAAAATTCATCCCAATTGTGGTCATTAAGCAAGGACTACCTGTATAAGGTTCCTTCTGCTAGAGAGCTCTTTAGTGCCGCTGAACCATTGCTTTCTTCTCATTCTTTGAGAATTAACACATAGTTTCCACCCAGACAGCCTTTAATATTATCCAGTAGCACCAAGCCCATTCTATATTATTCAGAAGAGAGTAGGAAAAGAAAAATTAAATGTCAGAATTACAAAATGGTTCAAGTATCCCAGTGTCATATGCAAACAGAAAAAAAATAAGTTTTTAAATCATTGATGTCATTATTTGCAATTAATTAAAAATAAAATCCCCAAGTTCTTTGGAAACCCTTGATTTCCTGAGGATGTCATTGGCAATTCATCCAACAATGCAAACTGATCACCACAGTGCATTTTAATCTTGAACTTCAGAGTTCAGTGGAAACATTAGCACTATAGCAAGAAGAGCAGGGTATGAGTTACTTTCTTAATCTCTCCTAGAGGAAGCAATCATGATCTACTAGGGTTGTTCTATTAGCTCTAAAGGAAGTGTTCCCCATTACCTCTAATGGTGCTAAATATCCAGAAAGGCTGCTGGAATGGGTCTCCAGGACCTTATGTTTCAGTACGCTGTTTGAATTGATGCAATGGCTCTATGGACTGTGCTGTTCTTCGAACTTAAACTAATTCATCACTTCACCTAAACTTGGGGCTGCAATTGATGGCCTCAGGTTTAGAGATCTACAGCTTCCTGAGTCTAACACAGTTGTATAGTGGATTCAGTAGTCCTTCACGAACAGTAATGGTTCAGATGTACAGATCACAGCTGGGCTCAGGGATCATGAGAGTTGTGCAGTGCCAGGGGAAGATCAGTCATATAATCTACTGCACAAAACTTTTTCTATTGACCAGAGCATCCATTCCAGGTTCACATCTATTTCTTATCAGACAAATTAATGGGGATGAAGGAACAGCTCTCTGAAACTGGGACTGTAGAGGTTTTAGATGATTGTTGTGTGTGACATTTCCAAATAATTTTAATATACCCTTTAGGAACTCTAAATTATTGAGATATAAGTTGTGTATCAGCAGAACAAAGAGAAATATTGTGGTGTGTAAGCAAAGTTCTTTCCTCATTGGTAGACATAGATCTTTGTAACATTATCTAGAATCAGGCCAATGCCTTGTGGCACTTCGTCAATAAGGTTATATTTTCATGACTATTTGTGCACATGCATCATTCTGTGAGACACCAGACACATGCAAATATTCCATCTTCTTAAAGGACAAGCCTAACTACTTTTTGAATCTTTAATTAAGAGTGAAAGCATATTTATGGAATATTAATAGCACCTTGTCAGCAAGTAATAAAGGTGTAAACTGCCTCATGCAATATCAGCATTTAGGAACAATAATCTTTCCAATATTGTTTACAAATGCCTAAAGAAACTTTCATACTATCTTGTACATCATCTCACAATAATCTATTTGTTGCAATGAGACTACATTTCACTGCTCTTTCATTGGATCTTTCAGAACAGGTCTCTTTCAAGATCTTTTTATTTCTTTCTGGCACATGAGCAAAGTTGATGGTATATCCTTAAAAGTATTACGTTTATCTTTAGCAAACCTGCTATTTGAGTTTTCTGAGAAAACACAAGCATACAAAAGATTATGGAAAATTATGGAAAACAATTATGGAAATTACGAGCTACTCTAAGTCAAGTATGGCTCTAACTATGAATAAGCCACTTACCTCTGGCCCAGGGCCAAATGAAACAGCAAATCATGACCACCCTTTATTTCTTGGTTCTCCTTCATTCTGGCAAATCGCCCTGTCTGCTGGATATTGTTGATGAATGGATAAACAGCACTCCTAGTTTTGCTTAGGGTTGTTGCTGTTGTTGTTGTTTTCCAATAAAAAAGGAAAAGTGTCTGTGCTTAGGGACATGATGGAAAAAACTAAACCCCTCCTCAAGTTATTTGGGTCCTGATTTCACCCCTGGCAAGCTTCTTATAGATTTTACATATATAGAACTTACATACAAATATATTTTATATTTAGTATTCATATATTAGAGCAGAGCTTTCCAAACTTTTCATGTTGGTGACACACTTTTTAGACATGCATCATTTTGCGACACACTCTTACAGCAGGGCACAAGGCGGGCACTAGGACCTGTGCGGAATCCTGGCATGGCAGGTTTGGAGGCAGCAAGGCACAAGGCAGGCACTAGGACCTGCGCAGAATCCTGGCAGGGCAGATTTGGAGGCAGCAGGGCACAAGGCAGGGACTAGGACCTGCGGGGAATCCTGGCAGGGCTGGGAGGCAGCAGCAGCTGCGACACACCCAGACACTGCAGCCGACACACTAACGTGTCCCAACACACAGTTTGGAAAGCTCTGTATTAGAGCATTTGCACTTTTATTATGGCTCTGAAACCATGTTTTATTTCCTTGAAGAGTTGTATTGGCTTTCTTACTCTTCCTTTCTAACAGACCTTGATAGATAGCTATGCCCATAGAAAGATAAGGTGTACATTCCAAACATAGCTTCTTCAGAGGAAAGGTATTGTTTAGTAAGGGGCCCAAGGATGGAAGGAAGTTCCTTATATGGAGTGATGTTAAGATGGAGTGAAGGAAGTTCCTAATAGGGAATGATGCTAAGGTGGAGTATGGGTAACTGAGTAAGGGGTGGTCTTCTAAAGGAGGAGTTGAATGGAATGTATGTAATGTGCTGTAAGGAGGGGGTCCTGCACAATCGCCCACCTAACAGCTGGCTGTCATTGCTTTTGCTCTTGGGTGAAGAATAAAGAACTTAATTTCATGCAACTGCCTGTTTCTTTGATCCCGGCTCAGAAACGAACTTGGTAAGGAAATAAAAATTCTAACACTTCCAAGAGCGGAAATGTGTGGGGAAAAAATGGGCAGTTGGGATGATGCAATTAGAGTGGCTCCATTTTACATCCATCCCACTTTCCAGTTTTGACCAGAAGTCAGAAACAGAGATTAACCATATACTAAACTATGGTAAAGCCGTCCCTGATAAACCAGCATTTAATCCAATTAAGGAGACCAAGTTAGTTAAAAGTGTCATAAACTTAGCAAAGTGTCCAGCAGACAAATACGGATGGGTGAAGAAGAAAAAGTGTTCTTTCTTCTCCCTCTATATTCATTTTAGTAGAGGAAGCAGAAACAGCAAAGAGGAAACTGAGGCAGGTGGGGGGAATAGGTAGTGATAGACATGAGGAACTTGATAATTCTAGCTTGGCTTTTAAACCACATTGGAGGGAAGAAACTAGCCTTGAAAAGCTTGCCTTTTCATTGTAGGTGAACTTTATGAATTTCTATAGTTTATGGCCAAACTCAAGATCAGAGAATATATCGCTGCTTTTCTAATTTAATCAGGCACCAACTATCTTAGCTACTTGCCACTAGATCTAAATTAGCATCATCAGGAAAAAAAATCTGCATTCTTCTTTCTATCAGAACTCATTCAAGAGAGTTTGCTGTAGAATTTTTTTTTTCAAACAATAAGAGAATTTCAGAGAAATTACTGCAAGAGGATAGTGAGTTTCTTGCACTTAATTAGTTAAAAGGTGAGGTGTGAGTACAATCATCCCTGCACAATGATTTCTCCAAGTGATAACAGCCACCCTGGGTTAACACACTTTTGCTAAATCTGAAAGGAAAACATATTGAAGAAACTCCTCCCATAAGGATTTTTCTATTGTCACTGGCAGGGTTGTCCCTCTGAGAAATTGTCTGCCCAATGGCTCTCGGTCCTCAACTTTGCTGGAGAATTTCAAAAGGCCATTTTTGTCTAAACTGAAATCTTAATAGAGGCCTTTGTCTTCCAGACAACTGCTCAATAGTGTTGGATATTTAAATGCTGATTACAATCTGATCCCTGATGACAGAATCTCTTGAGGGCCCATCATTACAGCTTTAAATCTGTTAAAAATTCTTCAAATGACTCATCCTCCCACTGACAATTCCCCCCCCCTTCTCTTTTCCTTTTCCCACCACTTCTTCCAACTAACATTTCATTTTCTTTTGCAAAATGAAGTTCTTCAAATTGCACCATCGTTTGCCCTCTCAATCTAGGTAATAGGGTACAGTCCAAGAAATTAGAGAAATGAAGGCAGTATGTTCCAGTGAGAAAGAAGATAAAATATGATTGTTTCTTTGGCATTCCAGCCATGGCGTCAGATGATCATCTGTTTCACCTGACCAATTAATTGGAGAGATTCATAGAATCATAGAATCATAGGGTTGGAAGGGACCTTGGAGGTCTTCTAGTCCAACCCAGTGCCCAAGGCAGGAATCCTCATACCATCTGAGACAAATGGTTGTCCAAGCAATGGAACACCCACAACTCCGGGAGGTAAGCTGTTCCACTGCTTAATAGTTCTCACTGTCAGGAAATTCCTCATTTCCAGCTTGGATCACCCTCTGAGGATCTTCCACCCATTGCTTCTTGTCCTACCCTCAGGTGCTATGGAGAATAAGTCGACGCCCTCTTCCCTGTGGCAGCCCTTCAAATACTGGGAGACCGCTATCATGTCTCCCCTCAGTCTTCTCTTCATTAAGCTAAACATTTGTTGTTGTTGTTCAGTCGTTTAGTCGTGTCCGACTCTTCGTGACCTCATGGACCATAGCACGCCAGGCCTTCCTGTCCTCCACTGTCTCTCGGAGTTTACTCAAATTCATGTTCATTACATCGGTGATGCTATCTAACCATCTCATCCTCTGCCGTCCCCTTCTCCTTTTGCCTTCAGTCTTTCCCAGCATCAGGGTCTTTCCCAGTGAGTCCTCTCTTCGCATTAGGTGGCCAAAGTATTTGAGCTTCAGCTTCAGCATCTGTCCTTCCAATGAGCAGTCAGGGTTGATTTCCTTTAGGATTGACTGGTTTGACCTCCTTGCAGTCCAAGGGACTCTCAAGAGTCTTCTCCAGCACCACAGTTCGAAAGCATCAATTCTTCGGCGCTCAGCCTTCCTTATGGTCCAACTCTCACAGCCATACATTACTACTGGGAAAACCATAGCTTTAACTATACGGACCTTTGTCAACAAGGTGCTGTCTCTGCTTTTTAATATGCTGTCTAGGTTTGCCATAGCTTTCCTCCCAAGGAGCAAGCGTCTTTTAATTTCATGGCTGCAGTCACCGTCTGCGGTGATCTTGGAGCCCAAGAAAATAAAATCTGTCACTGCTTCCATTTCTTCCCCTTCTATTTGCCAGGAAGTGATGGGACCAGATGCCATGATCTGGGTTTTTTTTAGTGTTGAGTTTCAAGCCAGCTTTTGCACTCTCCTCTTTCACCCTCATCATGAGGCTCTTTAGTTCCTCTTCACTTTCTGCCATTAGGGTGGTATCGTCTGCATATCTGAGGTTGTTGATATTTCTCCTGGCAATCTTAACTCCGGCTTGTGATTCATCCAGCCCGGCATTTCTCATGATGTACTCTGCATATAAGTTAAATAAGCAGGGTGATAATATACAGCCTTGTCGTACTCCTTTCCCAATTTTGAACCAGTCGGTTGTTCCATGTCCGGTTCTAACTGTTGCTTCTTGACCCGCATACAGGTTTCTCAGGAGACAGGTAAGGTGGTCTGGTACTCCCATCTCTTTAAGACTTTGCCACAGTTTGTTGTGATCCACACAATCAAAGGCTTTAGCGTAGTCAATGAAGCAGAAGTAGATGTTTTTCTGGAACTCTCTTGCTTTTTCCATGATCCAGCGAATGTTGGCATACCTAGTTCCTTTAGCCGTTCTTCATAGGATTTAGCCTCCAGATAAGAAACAAGTTTGCCTCAATTACTAGGTAAATGTCTGTGGGGAAGTAGCCTGACCTTCTAGCTATCTGAAAATGCTTCTAAGTAGGAGCGTAAATTGCCCTTCAAAAAGAAGAAGCTTGTCTCTAACAACAAACTTAATTTTGTGAAGAAAGCAACTCTGAGGGACCAGAGAAATATGTACTTCAGCCTTGATATACATCAAACTGTGTTGTTAATACAGAAGCTCTTTTCTGGAGTTACACTTATGTGGTGATTGACAACTTGGTAAGTCCTCTCATTAAGAGTTTGAAGAGATCGCTTTAGGCAATTGTCCTTGTGGAGCAGCACTAAAATATGAAAGGGAGAATTATGAAATCTTTGCAGATTACCACAAATGCTCTGAGCTACTTTGCTATCCTCAGAAGTGTTAGAGGATAGCTCCCAGCACTGGAATTTGGCTTCATTTGGCTTCTGTACTCGGAATGGGCGTGGGGTGCTATTTTTTTCTTTCTTGCTTCAGACAGTAAAACGTCTTCTGAAAAATGTCTTGATTGAGCAGGGATACATTAACTAACCTTGCCCCTAATGTTGGATGTCCTACTAGCTGTCCTTCCCCAATACATAGACGTCTGAAAAGGAGATGATTTTCTGTATGTATGTGTCAACATGTGGATGATGGGGGCGGAACCAGCAGGAGATGTGACTGGTTAGCTGGCTTAGCCTCAGTTTTTGTTCATATACTCAATTAATGTGGGAGCAGAAACAACCCGTTTCAGCCCATTAAATGCTTGTGAACGTCAGTTCTCTATAATGTGCTTCCCACTGACTTTTCTGTGTCATGTTAGTAACAAGTAAATTGCCAGCCTTGAAGAAGCTCTTGCTTTTGACCAATCAAATAAACCCTGTTGTCACATTCGGACAACTTGTCAAACTCCTCCATAGAGGCCAGAGGATTTTTCTATCCTCCATGGGGTGCTTGGCAACAAAATCACAGAAAGAGTAAATAACTCTTTTATTAATGACTTTAATAAAAAAAAAATAGTTCGGGGTAGAAAGCAGGAGAAAGAAGATCATGGTATATCAAAGGCAATCACCAAGCTTCACACTAGAGTTAACATGACATTCACTAGGTAGAGAGAAAGACTCTTTAATGTTACAAGCAGATACTTCAGAGGCATGCAAGTGAAAATATATGTGCTACGTGTCCCTTTTGGAGTAGATGTCCCTCTTCCTCTACGCAGCAAACCCAGAAATTTCAGAAATAGATGAGAAAGTAGCCCTGGCCATACATTATAGCCTCATCTCCTTTTATCTCTTTCCTTGTGAAAGACAGCCCAAAAGGAGAAACAAGGACATTATCAAGTCAGTGTCCTGGATCACGTATTGTCCTATACTCTAAATTGTTTCATCAAAAATGGATTGGGTTTGGGTAATACTCTAAGCCATAGTCCATCGATTACAAAGCACAAAAGGTTTGCACAATACACTGCCCCACAGAATAGGGGCAGAAACATTTTACAGCTGCAGACTTCATTTTCCTCTCTGAACGTGTTGGCCTTTGAGAAC
This sequence comes from Charina bottae, assembly GCA_023362775.1. Taxonomy (NCBI): domain Eukaryota; kingdom Metazoa; phylum Chordata; class Lepidosauria; order Squamata; family Charinaidae; genus Charina; species Charina bottae. The sequence goes on from JALMGJ010000002.1 coordinate 45,222,076, forward strand.
TCTGGGAAGTGTGCCCCAGTAATGCGGTTGTGTCACTAAGTAAGTGACCCGGAATATTTGGTTGAGATAAATTAAGATCTCTCCCTGCCCTGCATGTTGTCTTCCCCCAGAACACTGTCTGCCTCTATGTTGTCTCCCCCCCAGAACAGGTAAAGGAAGCCCAACTGCTTAGACAAAGGATTCCCTTCCGATTCAATTGGAAAGCTTGGCACACAAAAGGTCAGCTCATTCACAGAAATTAGCCAGCCCATTCAGGTAGACCTTCTTCCTCAGCCAAACAGATCTCCATAATAAAATAACAATAGACTTCTTCCAAGGTGCACATTCCAAGTAAGTGGACAAAGCCACAGCCTGCAGGGAACACAGACAGGAAACACAAACAGCAGGGGGCCCAACCACAGAGCGCCTCCTCTCTGAAATCCGCCAAATTACACTTCAATCAAGTTCCTAGGGGGCGGGAACACCTTTGCATAGCAACAACCAAGCTCTCCTATATAAATGGCCTGTGGGGGAAATACAGGTGTGGCCAACTTCCAACCAGCATATTCTGTACTTCTGTACTCTGCATGTGCTCTTGGAAATAAACCAGCAAACCTCTGTTCCAGCAACTGCCTGCGTGTCTATTCATTCCCGGCTTGGGACGAACCTTGGTAAGATTACCTTCCAACAATTTCTAGTCTCTTTTTCTAAGGGGGTTGAAGGGGGGCTGGCAGAGGTCGGGGCTGAAAGTTTAGAAATGGTTTGATTTTAATTTAATTTAAATCTCACAAGATACTTTTGGAGGAAAAGGTGAAACATTTCTGAACTAAAAGAGTTCGGCAAGGAATAGTGGGAAAAATTCCAAAATCAAGAATAGAAAGAGTCTTAGCTGGCTACGGGAAGCTTTTCCCTCTGCCAAAGGAGGTGTTATAAAGTACTGACTGAAAGAGTGCCCAAACATCTGCACCTGCCATATTCACTATCTTCTTATTTTGAATCTGTAAACAACTACATATAAATAGTAAGCAGGCATTTAAGTTCGTAGAATTTTTTTTAAATTTCATACCGTTTAAAGGTTTTGCCAGCTTCTGTGCACTTAGAGATTCAAAGAAACAATACTATTTCACCAGAGGTGCCTAAACGTTTGCACGCAACTGTGTAGTTTGTCATACACAGTTTGTCATACACCTGGCAGAGGTGCACCTACAGATCGTACCAATTTAGTATCTTTCCTGCATGGAACGTTATAGCTCAATGATAGAGAACTAGCTTTGTGTGCAAAACGTCCAGTTTTAATCCTGGCATCTCCAGATAGACCTTCTACCTGAATGCCCGGGGTGCTGTATTCAGTCTCAGCTCAGGGGACTAACTCAGCCTTCTCTCATCTGTGGCCCTCCAGATACTAAAAGATGTAGCCCCAAAGTCTTAGCTAGAGGGTGTTAATTGTCTGATTCAGTGTTTGGGTTCACAACCTGCAGGTAGCAACAGTTTTGTTAACCAGGACCTACTGAACAAACCACCTTTGGCCAAGTCATTTGGTACTGACTTACTGTGTTGAATGAACCCAGATCTGATTTGCAAACCATGGTTTATAGCTTAGTTTGATGTACAAGCCAAGCCAATTACTTTGGTTCCAATATAGCACTACACTGCAAGAAGCAAGTCACATTAGGACTCAATGTGACGGATGAACCTTGGCAGTAGAAAACTTCCTATGTTTCTTCCTGAGTGGTAGCCTGGCCCATGATACTTGGCTGAGCCTGAGTTGGAAGAATAACTTTCTCTCCATGAGTCATGATAATCTGAGGCAGAAACCCCAAAAGTACGTCCTCCACCTGAGAGATATACAGTACATGGAGGAACGCCAAGTCAGCTTCCTGAGACATTTGCCTCGTCTGATCAAATTTCAGACTTGGTACTGTCCGTCAGAAAGACCCTGACACATCTACTGAATTTGCAGACTGCAAAATAAACCAACATATGGTTTCATAAACCAACATAAACAACATATAATTCAGAATCCATTAAAAAAAGCCTCCATAATTTTAGACTGAAAGGAAGAGTAATGCACTAGTAAAACTAGCAAGCATTAGCAACTCAAGTATTCTTTCTAAAATTTGCAAATTCATTGGCAAAGGACACACTGATGCTGTGTCCTCAAAGGCCATTTGCAAAAGGATTTACAATAAAGTGAGGTGGGGGGGGTATCTTCCACCAGAAGTTTCCACACACACTGAAGGAAGCCACAACACTGATTTGTGTGAATTCACAGGTGAGCACTTGAGCTACACCAGTTCTTTGCTTAACAATGGCATTGTTAAGCAAAGAACTGGTGTAGCTCAAGTGCTCACCTGTGAATTCACACAAATCAGTGTTGTGGCTTCCTTCAGTGTGTGTGGAAACTTCCAGAATTGAGAAACTTCTGGTGGAAGATACCCCCCCCCACCTCACTTTATTGTAAATCCTTTTGCAAATGGCCTTTGAGGACACAGCATCAGTGTGTCCTTTGCCAATGAATTTGCAAATTTTAGAAAGAATACTTGAGTTGCTAATGCTTGCTAGTTTTACTAGTGCATTACTCTTCCTTTCAGTCTAAAATTATGGAGGCTTTTTTTAATGGATTCTGAATTAAATATAACAGATAAGTCTCTCTGGTGTTGATCTTTAATTTTTACTCCTAATTTATATTCATAAAAAGTAAGTTGGCCTGTAACAACTGATGAGTAAAAGCAACAAATGTAGGATGGAATATGCAGAGTGTAGTAAATCATTCTTGACTACTGGTATTTGAGTAATGTGAATTAAAACAGAACCAGAGAATATACCCAAATTGTATGCTGGGGAATCATTGGAAGAATTTCCTGGAATGGTCCAGATGTTCAACATTCATACAACTGCAGAGTATGTCTTCTTGGAGGGGGAGGGAACAAACTGTACAGGCTATGTTGTCCTCAAATTTGTCTGGGGAATTTTCTCTAAGAAATTATGCAGGTTCTCACAGTTCAAACTGTATATGGGCCCACTATAGATATACACATCACATCCATCCCCCAAGCAACTATCTCTATTCGGTTTTTTTCATACGAAGGAACACTGCAGATCCCCCTCTTCTGATCAGCTACAGCCAAAACCTTCAGAATCTAATTTAACACCCCAATTTGCTCAACTTTCTCCTTGTTCACCTCAACAAAATAATGTTTACCTCAAATTGGGAGCTTGGCCCAAGTCATTGCATCTATATACTACTAAAACCCTTGTGTCTGTTTGTCTGTTTGTAAACTTCAGTTGGGTAAAACAGTGCATCATAGGACAATTTTTGAACCAAGGTACCTCAAATGAGGTAACTTACAGAATGCATCCAAAATCCAGGACCCATTACTCCCATGGGATTGAAATTTGGCAAAGTTGTGGCCGCTTCAGTGCCACCGTGCCTTCTGACTCCGATTCCCAGAAACACGTGGGTTGTGTGGAACAAGGGAAGATGGAAGGGGCATATCCCTGCCCTCTTTCCTGCCTCCCTCTGGCTCCTGTGCCCAATAGCCTGGCAGCAAGGCCCAACAGGCGAGCGGCAATTGGCTGCTTTGGAACCGAGGCCAATATTTGAAATCTCTTAATGGTGGTGGGCAACGAGGGAAGGACAAGGGAGCAATTCAGATGCCAGCTGGTGAGGTAGGGCTGGCTGGGGGGCACCAGCAGTCAATGGGTGAGCCCTATTCCTCCCTGGAGGGATGGGACCCTTGGGGACAGCCGGGATGGAGAGCGGGGGTGCAGTTTTCCTCGCAGCCCATGTCTCCCTTTGTTCCCCCTCCCCTCAGAAAAGTGCAGGCAGTTCCGCGGGTCAGCCGAGGAGGAGGAGGAGTGATTTCTGACACTCCCTGCCAGCTTCCCACAAGCAAAGTCAACAGGGAAGCCGGAAGGAAGTCGGAAGTCACTCCTGCTCCCATGGCTTTTCTGCCCACCCGTAGTCATTCTGTTTCTTTGAGGTAAGGAAAATTAGAAACATCGGAGGTAAATTCCAAATTTACCAAATTTATCATACCCATTTTTTGCCTCCAGTTTGGAGGCAAAAATGGGTATGATCAAAAACAAAGATGGTAAGGACCTAACAGAAACAGAAGAGATCAAGAAAAGGTGGGAAGAATATACAGAAGATCTCTATAGGAAGGATAATAATATTGGGGATAGCTTTGACGGTGTGGTCAGTGAGTTAGAGCCAGACATCCTGAAGAGTGAGGTTGAATGGGCCTTAAGAAGCATTGCTAATAACAAGGCAGTGGGAGACAACGATATCCCAGCTGAACTGTTTAAAATCTTGCAAAATGATGCTGTCAAGGTGATGAATGCCATATGCCAAGTCCCTCCTTGTGGGGGAGATGAGCGGGATACAAATGTGATAAATAAAATAAATAAATAAATGCCAGCAAATTTGGAAAACATAAGAAAGGCCATCATATTGGAAAAAATCAACTTATATCCCCATACCAAAAAAGGGAAACACTAAAGAATGTTCAAACTATCGAACAGTGGCACTTATTTCACATGCCAGTAAGGTAATGCTCAAGATCTAGCAAGGTAGACGCCATCAATTCATGGAGCGAGAATTACCAGATGTACAAGCTGGGTTTCAAAAAGGCAGATGAACTAGAGACCAAATTGCAAATATCCGCTGGATAATAGAGAAAGCCAGGGAGTTTCAGAAAAACACCTGAAATAAAACATAGTCAATAAAACATTTATGTTTTATTGACTATTCTAAAGCCTTTGACTGTGTGGATCATAACAAATTGTGGCAAGTTCTTGGTGGTATGGGGATACCAAGCCATCTTGTCTGCCTCCTGAGGAATCTGTATAACGACCAAGTAGCAACGGTAAGAACAGACCACGGAACAACGGACTGGTTTAAGATTGGGAAAGGAGTACAGCAGGGTTGTATACTCTCACCCTACCTATTCAACCTGTATCCAGAATACATCATGCGACATGCTGGGCTTGATGAATCCAAGGCTGGAGTTAAAAACACTGGAAGAAACATTAACAATCTCAGATATGCAGATGATAGCACTTTGATGGCTGAAAGTGAGGAGGAGCTGAGGAGCCTTATGACGAAGGTGAAAGAAGAAAGTGCAAAAGCTGGGTTGCAGGTAAACCTCAAAAAGACCAAGATTATGGCAACCAGCTTGATTGATAACTGGCAAATAGAGGGAGAAAATGTGGAGGCAGTGACAGACTCTGTATTTCTAGGCGCAAAGATTACTGCAGTTGCTGACTGCAGCCAGGAAATCAGAAGACGTCTACTTCTGGGGAGGAGAGCAATGACAAATCTCGATAAAATAGTTAAGAGCAGAGACATCACACTGACAACAAAGGTCTGCATAGTCAAAGCAATGGTATTCCCCGTAGTAACCTATGGCTGTGAGAGCTGGACCATAAGGAAGGCTGAGCGAAGGAAGAGAGATGCTTTTGAACTGTGGTGTTGGAGGAAAATTCTGAGAGTGCCTTGGACTGCAAGAAGGTCAAACCAGTCCATACAAACCAGTCCATACTCCAGGAAATAAAGCCAGACTGCTCACTTGAGGGAATGATATTAAAGGCAAAACTGAAGTACTTTGGCCACATAATGAGAAGACAGGATACCCTGGAGAAGATGCTGATGCTAGGGAAAGTGGAAGGCCAAAGGAAGAGGGGCCGACCAAGGGCAAGATGGATGGATGATATTCTGGAGGTGACGGACTTGACCGTGGGGGAGCTGGGGATGGCGGCGGCCGACAGGAAGCTCTGGCGTGGGCTGGTCCATGAAGTCACGAAGAGTCAGAAGTGACTGAACGAATAAACAACAAGGAAATATCTCTGAAAGGATGACTCCACAGGTCACGGGTTGTTTAGTAAATCAGATATAAATGTCTTCACCCACTTTATTCCCCCAATCACAGATCTCACCAGATCCTTGAGCCAATGTTCCCACTCCCACCAGACATGCTGCTTCTGTTCATTCTTCTGAATGACTTCCAACTCCCCTCCCCCCACCAGGTATATGAATTCTGTCCTGGAATATTGCAGGATGGCACAACAAACAATCCAACCCAGTATTTATAGACTATATACAACATGATATTCTACTGCTTCAAGAAACCTGGGATACAGAGCCCATATATCTATATCCATCCCCCAACCTTCCTGTGCTCGCGCCATGCCACACCATCCACCCCCCCCCCCCCCGGCCTGTGCTGGCCCTCCCAGGGCCTCCCCCAGCACCCCCCCAGCACCCCCATGGCACCCAAATGTGCTCACAGTGATGAATACCAGTCAAAAACCTCTCAGAACTGCATTAACAAAGTAGCTTTGCCTAGCCCACATTACTCAGTATTCAACTTATCAATTGACTCTTCATTTTAAACAGTTGTTAGGGTTTACTGTTTACTTTGCCCAAGTATGAATGAAGCACCACACCATCTAGTTATGCAGTGAGATCCCTGCATAAAGAACAGCAGAAAAGGACAATTGTCACTGAATTGAAAAGAAAATGACAGGGGATTTGGTTCCTTATGTTTGGCTGCCACAAATTCAAAGCAGAAGGATTTGCTTTGCAGGGCTAAACACTTCCTGAATTAAATTACAGAGAAAGGAAATGCCTTAAACCAGGGGTCAGCAACCTAATTTCCATCAGGGACCACCTCTGTCGGAAAAATTTTTCCAAGGACCGGGGAGCAGGGTTTGCGGGCGGCATCCAATTGGACGAATGGGGGTGGGGTTTCCGGGCAGCAGCCAATCAGATGGACGGAGGCGGGGTTTGTGGGCGGCAGCCAATCAGATGGATGGGGGCGGGGTTTGCAGGCAGCAGGCAATCATACGGACGGGACGGGGTTTGCTACCTGCCACTCTGTGCGCAGAACTGAGGACATTTTCGGGGTCCCCGGAGCCTGCCCTTTTCAAGGGGCACCCCGACAGGGCATGGGGTGGACTTTTCCTCCCCCCCACTTTTGCTCCCCACGGTTTTTTCGGCCCCTACCGGTAGCACGGCGCGCCTCCGTTTCCCCACCACACAGCTGATCAGTGCGGAGATTTTCCACCCCGATCAACTGTGCGGTGGGGAAGCGGAGGTGCACCAGCCTACCCAGTAGGGGACGAAAAAACTGCAGGGAGCAAAAGTGGGGGGGGAGGAAAGGTCTGCCCTTTGAAAGGGTAGGCTCCGGGGACCCCGAAAATGCCCTCAGTTCCGGCAGGGAGGCGAAAAGCCTTGCCATGCGGCGCACGCTGCCACCACCACGAGGGAAGGCTGATTGGCAGCGGTGCTCCTCGGCCCGCCTCTGCCCTTCTTTGCCGCATGCTGATAGGTGGAGGTGTTTCCCTTCTGGGCCCCCACCAATCAGCTGCTCCAGCTCACCCTGCGGCCCACTTCCTAACAGCCCGCGGCCCACCGGTGGGCTGCAGACCACATGTTGCCGACCCCTGCCTTAAACGTATACAGAACATCATTCCCATGGAAGCTTTGCCGAAGGTTGGAAGGAGATGCAAATGTTCATCTCATCACATAGCTGATATCTTGAAAGTGGTTTTATTGGGGACATAATTATTAACTGTAATAGCCATTCCTTTACAATAGATAAGGCCTACAACCTATGATTCAGTTGAGATATAAATGTTGATATTTGTGTGTTACAGCACCAAGTCAAACTTAGCTTATTTAGAAATGTAAACAGGGTCATCCCTGGTTAGTTTTTGGATAGGCTGGGAAACTGACAGAAGGTGGCAATGAAAAATATCTGGATTTATAGCAGGTCTTGGAAATAATTCATAGCTCTTCAGACACTCAATCCCTTATTCAGCACTTGCCTTGAATTGTCTGAAGACTGTAAGATGTGACGGCTACATTAGAACCTTTACTCCAGACAAGAAAGAAATCTTAAATACAACAGTTGATGGCCCACTGCAGAGCAAAAAAAAAACACCAGTCTTTACGTATTTATGCTCCAGAGTTTAAATTCTAGGCTTTCTCCTCTAGCCTTCCTGAGTTAACAGATTCTTGGCTGCTTTCTTTCTCCTCCTCTTCTTTTTCCAGAGCAGATGCTTCAGGTCCCCACCCCACGAGAGCTTAAGGGAGCAGTAGCCCAGAGCAGAGCTTTCTAAGTCACTGCCTGTTATGGAGCTGGGAGCTGAGAGCGCATTCCAGGCCGATAAGAGATCCCACAGCTTGGAAAAGAAGCAGACTAGCACCGCCCTAAACTCTCAAGGGTATTTTTCCCTTTAGCTCAGTAAAGGAACCTTTAGTCTTGCAAGATTCTGTATAAGGTAGAAACAATAAAGAACTAGAGTTGAATTTCGGCTCAGTGTTGTTTCTTCACCCATTCCCTGACGCTGCCCCCAGAAGTTTGATTGGCCCCCACATTACTCAGCTTAGGGAGACTATTAAAACTGTCTTATGCATTTGGAAATAAATGTTCAGTTTTTATGGATGCTTATTTATACATATTTATTGGTATTCCTGGAATGATATTAGTGACTGTGCTGTTTTATGTTTACCTTGCTGAAAACTGCCCTGAGTCTTGGGATAAAAGTCAAGGTAAAGGTTCCCCCGCACATCTGTGCAGTCGTGTCCAACTCTAGGGGCCGGTGCTCATCTCCGTTAGTTAGCCGAAGAGCCAGCGTTGTCCGAAGACGTTTCCGTGGTCATGTGGCCGCATGATGCACGCGGAACGCTGTTATCTACCCACCAAAGTGGTACCTATTCATCTACTTGCATTTGCATGCTTTCGAATTGCTAGGTTGGCAAGAGCTGGGGCGAGTGCGGGAGCATACTCCATCACGCGGGGCTAGGGATTCGAACCTCCGAACTTGCGATCTTCCGATCGACAAGCCTGGCGTCTTACCCACTCACGCCCCTTGAGTTTTGACTCTTGGGATAGGGTAGAAATGTTTAAATGCTAGGCCTCTTCTTCCTGACCTTCTGAGTTACCAGGTACTTGGCTGTTATCTTGAGGGCCTTGGGAGGCAGCTGTAATACGTTTACACAACAGTTCTCCCCAGCCTACAACCATTAGCCTCAACCCTCATAGCACACCACTTCTGTATCAAGCCAAGAAAAGCTACATAGATGCATCCAAGTAAATCACCAGGAACTGAGCTCAACTCAAAGATGATTTCACTTTTTCAACCTCAACCTCAATACATTTATACCACAGTTGAGTAAAATCAGTATATGTATACATACATGTACATATATATGGCATCTGTCTGTACCTCAGTGTGTAGGCTATACACAATTTAAAAATGATTCAGAAGTAGTAGTCCAAACCTTTTATGTGCCTGAAAAAAATTGCAGTTGGTTAAATTAAAGTTAAGATGCAGCTGCAATTTTTTTCCCAGGCTCAGACAGAAATTCTGGACCACGGAAGCGTCTTCAGACAACGCTGGCTCTTCGGCTAACAAACGGAGATGAGCACCGGCCCCTAGAGTCGGACATGACTGCACAAATGTACACTTTACCTTTACCTTATAACAGATATGAGAGATGTGCAAGTTCACTCCCATAAGAGATCCAAAGCACTCTTTCCTAATCATGTTTAAAGCAGACTCTGTCTGTCTGTCTGTCTGTCTGTCTGTCTGTCTGTCTGTCTGTCTGTCTACACACACACACACACGCACACACAGATTGGGGGTTAACCCTTTCTTACCTCTGTGTATAACTGAACAGATGCAAAATAACAGGCTTTGCAATGCAAGATCAACACGTTTAATTCTTTGCATTGCCCACAAACAATGCCAAAGTTACCATGGCAACTGGACAGCTACTGTATAGCAGTGTAGCATTTAGTGAAAGTATGTTATTACTTAAAACTGTACAGTTGAAATCTGGAGAAAGCATTTGAGCTTCTCCTGGTCCTAGAATGTTCCCAAGTTCTGAGAGAAGGGGGAGAAGAAGAATTTAAGATCTGAAAGTGCTGCTGATTGAAGCCATCATTTCATCATTGGCGATCACTCGTAGCCGAGTAGGATTGTCTTCCAAGGGTAAAATTTTAACAGTGGATCCGTAAGTGGCTATAAAGGCCAATTCTGGATCTGCACAACCTCCCACAATGAGGGCATAGGTTTCCGGGTGGGAGACGGTCATGATGAGGGTTTGCCTGACGTGCCTTCCTTTTAGCTCTTTTCTCCCTTTCGCCCTGTACTCGTGCTTCTTCAAAGTCCATAGCGCCTTTAATAAAGGCTGACCTCCAATTGAAACGCTCATAAGTTAGGGCTTCCCAGTTCTCAATGCTGATATTACATTTTTTTAATTAAATCTGCCTGTAAAAGACATCTACCACAGCTTTATGATGGAGTAAAGAAAAGCTGCATCAACAGGGGTTCAATAAGTATCTACCTTTCTCTGGTCAAAAATCTCCACAAAACTCTTATTTGGTTGAGAGGGATGTGTTTCAAAGAAATCTGAAAAGGTTATAAAATATGAAGTCATTAGGTTACAAAAAGAAAAAAAGCCTGTGTCAGGGAGTTTCATGTAATAAAAAACAATTTCAGGTAAATTTGCATTTAAAAAACATAAATGAAATTAAATGCAATTATTATGTACATCAGGAAAGTTGTGTACAAAATGTTCATGTGTTAAGGAATGTCACAAATGCAAATGGGTGTGATTTTTTTTAAAATAGAGATCCATACAAAAATCAAAAACACCCCATTACTGCACACAGTAAAACAGACCAGACTTACCCTATTTATGTATCTCTAGTTGGGACTGAAGCAATAATTATCGTTCTTTGGGATATGTTAATAAGCACTTTGGAGAACAGAGAAGGTTTAGGTTCCAGATGGGCAAAGAAGCCATGTTGCTAAATGCATGTTTGAACTGAATTATAGAGATTTTAAAAACCAAAACCAGCATCGGTTAAGTGGGAGAAAGCTGTTAATTATCAGAGTAAAAAAAGATGTGATGGAGAAATCAAAACTTTTTCTTTCTTCTGTGTTTGTTTGTTTGTTTTTTAAGGGGAAATGTAAAATCTACTTTGAATCCAGTTCAACTCCTGGTGACTTCCACAGATATTCATATGGCTTGTTATTTGCCTTCTTCCAGAATTTTTTTTTTTTAATCTTGCCCATAGCCTGCTTTCCTGAAGATCTTCCATCCAAGTGCTAATCAGGACCAACCCTACTTCCACTGTCAAGATCAGCCAACAACCCTGCAAGGGGAAAAGAGAAAGAGAAAGAGAAAGAGAAAGAGAAAGAGAAAGAGAGAGAGAGAGAGAGAGAGAGAGAGAGAGAAAGAGAGAGAGAAAGAGAGAGAGAAAGAGAATGAGAATGAGAATGAGAATGAGAATGAGAATGAGAATGAGAATGAGAATGAGAATGAGAATGAGAATGAGAATGAGAATGAATATGGTGGAAGGTGCACAATTTTGAAGCACCTAGCAAACAAAAATATGTACCTAAGTGGAGCTACTGTAGATTTAATTTAATTTGGGTCATTTAAGCCCCTCTCTCTTGCAAGACCATGTATATAAGGAGAGAGTGGTAGAAAAGATTTCTACTGTGCTTGTGGAACAGTGCTCAGCCCAGAACCCCATGTGCTGTTGGGACTCTGTACCTGTCTCTACAGAGTGTATCAAACTGCTGAAATCAATATCAAGAAGTCCTGAAGTTAGCATAACTACTTTATCACAATAAACGTGGCTTCTTCCCAAGCTGCATTCCAGCTCTTTAGCTAAGATAAATTTCAGTGGTTCCCTCCATGACTAGTTCTGAAGTTATTTTCTCCTCTTCTGTGCAGATGAGCAGTAAACCTTCTTCCCAAACCATCTGAACAATTTCCCTTTCAAGATTTATATGAAATATGCCAACCCACACTTCCATGAACCATTCAATGTTTCTCCCTTCAACAAAAATTACATTCTGTTGCAAGATTATTTCTTACTTCTAAAGTGGGGAAACAGCTTTAACAAAAAGATCTAGGTCACATGTTTCCAGTGGTCCTAAGCCTGGTTGGGCAGAGCCATTTGGTGTTCCAAGGGAACACACAAGCCACTTCTCAGGAAGAAAACCAGCATCGTTTGAACTTATAGGGTTGGATTAGAGAGTTGGACCATAAGGAAGGCTGAGCGCCGAAGAATTGATGCTTTCGAGCTGTGGTGCTGGAGAAGACTCTTGAGAGTCCCTTGGACTGCAAGGAGGTCAAACCAGTCAATCCTAAAGGAAATCAACCCTGACTGCTCATTGGAAGGACAGATGCTGAAGCTGAAGCTCAAATACTTTGGCCACCTAATGAGAAGAGAGGACTCACTGGAAAAGACCCTGATGCTGGGAAAGACTGAGGGCAAAAGGAGAAGGGGACGGCAGAGGATGAGATGGTTAGATAGCATCACCGATGTAATGAACATGAATTTGAGTAAACTCCGAGAGACAGTGGAGGACAGGAAGGCCTGGCGTGCTATGGTCCATGAGGTCACGAAGAGTCGGACACGACTGAACGACTGAACAACAAAAAGCCTTTGGATTGTGTGTTTTCCTTAAAGGCATAAAAGGACAAACACACACATATGACAGCAATGTGTATAAAACATATAATTTATGGGGAAATGCATATAATAAATATGCACACAATAAATACTACCTTTAGATACAAATTCAGATATCACATGAAATAAGACAGAACGAGCTATTGATCAAACACAACTGAGGTGGACCCAGAATAGGAAAACAGAATTATCCATACAGGCTTAACTTTTGGCTGTGCAAAAAGATGGGAAAGGAAAGGTTATTGTTATCTAGTCCCATACAGGATACTGAGCAAACAAGCAAAAGTCAATAGGGGAAATGAATCTTGCCTGGATTAACTTGCAAAGGCAGGTACACATTCTGATATGGTTCATAGATATTTTGCAACTTAAGAGCCACATACTTTATAAAATACCGTGTTTAGCCCATACTTTGCCCAGAGTCACAGCATTTGAGTTGGGCAGTCATATAAATGCATAGGTAAATAAATAAGTTGTATACCTGAAGGTTTAGGAAGTACTGTTAATAAAAAATCTTAAAACTATATGCTTTCTGTCATTGAAGAAAGTGAAGAAAGTAGAATTCCCAAAAGGGGCACCAATCAGCTTTACCAGGGCACCTCAGCTTCTGCATTTTCTTCCATTTTCCATTTCCTTCCACCTCTTAACAGGTTCAAAATCCCATCCTAACAAGCTATGAGAAGATGTATGCCAGCAGAGGAGTCTCGAACAGGCAACACAGCAACAAAAAAATCTTCATGACTAGGATTCAATAAAGATTTAGTGCTTACAGCTCTGGGTCTGCTGTTTTCTTTGCTCCTACAATCCTACAGGTGACTTCATGAATCTGGAATGGAGTTACACGATGAATTAAGAACATTCAGTTCCTTCACTCTTGCAGGTTTTCCAAGTAGGACATCTCCCTAGATCAGGGCTTTCCAAAGTTTTCCCGGAAGTGCCGCCACTGCGGCAGCGCACAAAAACCTGGAAGCGCTGCTGCCGCTTTCGGGTTTTTGTGCGCCGCGGTTGGTGTGTTGCCGCGGGAAAACCCGGAAGCGCTGATGATGATCAGCGCTTCCGGGTTGTGTGGCGACACACCAGATTGTGTGTGGCAACACACTTTTGTGTCGCGACACACAGTTTGGAAAGCTCTGCCCTAGATCAAAGGTGGGAACCCAAGGCTCACAGACAGGGACTAAATGGATGCTTTAAACCTTGCCTTTTACCCCTATATAATCTTCAAACCCTTCAAAATTGGGCTATTTTCTCTTATTTTGAAGAGTTGTTAACGGACTACTTAAGTCTTGTACAGAATAAAGTCATCCTTGTACATTTTTCTCCCATGGGGGTTAAGGATCTTAAAAACTCCAAATACCTTTCCAGGAACCCAGTTTAATAAAGCCCTCATTGTAGAACAGCAGCACTCTGAGATTTTTTTCTTTCAGCAGTGAAAATGTCTTCAGAACAGCACTATTAACTACTATGTACACCAGGCAGTGCACTTACAACTTACATATCCCCACTCTCGCTCTTTCAATGCTTTAAATATATATATGAATGCCCCTCTCCTTCCATTTAAAGCACCCTGATGACATATGCAAAGCAGAGCCACGGAGCCACCATAAAATTATTTTAGAAATTATTCCAGAAATTCAAACGTTTCAGATCCATTGTACTCCAACTGTATTCTCCTACTGAGAATTTCAACAATGAACATGAAAACTGAATGCAGGCACAACTGAACATTTAAACTAGGAACGTATCAGTATTTCAAGGCAGTAAACGTTCTCCTCAGGAGATTCTATATCTGAAATCAAAATGGAGCAGGACCGGGATAGGTTAAATTACTTGTTCCAGGATAAAAGCCAAATATGAAAATGGCATGATATGTGAATCATACCGTATGAGTAGAATACTGAACAAACTCCCCACCCCAGCCTCTGGCACCTAAGGGGGAAAGTATGCTAGAGTTCTCTTTATCTTCTGCATTGCATCTTTCAATTTTATTGCTCTTTAAGCATCCAGTTGTTGCAGTTTTCGTATCAGTACATTTTCCTTCTCAACAATCAATGAGGATTATTCTCGGCAATAAGTTGTGACTTCCCCAAGCATCTATAGAAGGTTAAATTTAAAGTGACGCAAGATTTATCCTAACTAAGAAAAGAGTGGTCTGTTTTGCTCACTTTCTCATGCTCTCAGGAGAATAAGAAAGCATGTATAAAGGTACTGGAAGAGCCTGTGTCACTCCTCTTCCTGAATAAGCAGAAGTATCATGTACCACTTATGACACTAACTACATCCACTGTTAATCCCATTGTAATTTGCTCAAATTAATTGTCTATTTCCTGGCTAATCAACTCCTACTTAGTGCCAAACATTAAGTGCCATAGTAACAACATCACCTCCACTCTAGCTCTCCATGTACAACATATAATGTGACTTTCCAGGACATACTGTTCATAGTGTCACAACTTTTCTAATTATGAATACTGGAGAACAGAAGCAGACAGAAATACCTTGGCCATGTTAGCAGCAAATGTCAAACTTTGGGTCGGGAATGGCTTATGTGCAGCAAAAGCCATTTTGATCTGTTCATACGACAATAGAGAACCAAGAAAATCATGATGAAAACCTACTGAGCCCACTGATCTGACAGTTGGTACACAAATCCCATTTTTCCCTCATTTTTTTTTCTCCTTTTGTTGCAGATAGAGAAGACATTTCCACAGCTAACAATTCACAGCATGTTGACAGAAGAAGCCTCCTACATGGATCTTAATGGAAAATAAAGAAATTAATTACAAAACTCCAGACTCCAGTTTCAGGAGAAACAAAACATTCCCCAAGAATCAAGGCACAAAATATGGAAGCTAAATACAAAGGAGGTATACTTCATTTTGTACTGTTCCTTACAGGTGCTTTTGTGCTACTTCAATCAAAAGATTCTGACCAGCTTCCAAAAGCTATATAAGATACCATGCCAACAAAAATTAAATATCCATATAATGTACAGTCCAACCTCAATAAAAACTATGACAGCAGCTGTTGCCTGCACACATCCCAGATGCATTCTTCATCATCCTGCATCCTTTCTAAATAGCCAGGTCTTACAGGTTTTCTGAATGTTACCAGTGAAGATGAAGATCTTCCTCCAATGCACTGTCTATTTCTTGCCTAATCAACTGCTACTTGGTGCCAAGCGTAAAGTGTCATAATAAAACACCACTTTCACTCTAGCTCTACGTTTACAGCATATCATTGACATTCCAGAAAATGGATTCACCAGCAGGGCAGCTGCAGCAGAGAAAGCTTGCCTCTGCATTCCCTCCTTACTGCACCTTGCAGCAAGTGGGGACTCTGTCAGCATGCCTTGGACTGAGTTCCCAAAGTCTAGTTTAATTTCTACATTACTGGAACCACAAAACACTATAAAATATCTGTGTCGCATTCCCTCAATAGATGCAACCTTCAGCAAGCTCCAAGGAGTGTTTGGGCTGGATCCCACAGGGGTGCTAGTGTCAGCCCTCCAAAGCAGACCAGACTAGGAAACCAAAGTCATGCATGCTAATGCTACTTTTATTATAAGGTTAGAATAACAGAATCTTGCAAGTCTGAATGTGCTTTCCCCCCCCTCCCTTTTTCTTCATGAGAACTAGGGAGGGTCTTTTCTGAGATGCTTACGCGGATTACAGTTCTGGCCTGGACTCAGATTTCCTTTATCCGACCACTGTCTTGGTTGCAGCTCTTCCTCCTGTTCCTCAAGGTTATTCCTTCTGCCCATCACATCTAGTCTCTCTGTGACATCTCTAATCTATCTTTCTTTTCCATTCTCTTCTTTCCCCTCTTCCAAAGACTAGGAAGGAAAAGAACTTTAACCAGGGATCTGGTACTCTTCTTGCATTTTTCTTGAAATGCAATGAAATTCAATGAAGTGTATAGTATCAGTCCAAGGACTGCACATGGCTCTGGGCCATAGGGTGCTCACTCCTATGTAACAAGAGGTAAGGTAAAGGTAAAGGTTCCCCCTGCACATTAGTGCAGTCGTGTCCGACTCTAGGGGCCGGTGCTCATCTCCTTTATTTATTTATTCATTCATTCATTCATTCATTCATTCATTCATTCATTCATTCCCCGCCCATCTCCCCGAATAGGGGACTTGTTAGCCGAAGAGCCAGCGTTGTCCGAAGACACTTCCACGGTGATGTGGCCGGCATGACGCGTGCGGAACGCTGTTACCTTCCCACTGAAGTGGTACCTATTTATCTACTTGCATTTGCATGCTTTCGAATTGCTAGGTTGGCAAGAGCTGGGGCTAGTGCGGGAGCTCACTCCGTCATGCAGGGCTAGGGATTTGAACCTCCGAACTTGCGATCTTCCGATCGACAAGCCTGGCATCTTACCCGCTGAGCCACCACGCAGTATGATCTAGCTAATTCCTATTCAAAATCATGTCTTTATTTTTCAGGTCAGAAAAAACATTGTTGTATCTTCCACAGAATCAGAAGAGGCATCAGGCTGGGACAGTAGCTCTTTTCCTTTCACACAAAATGAACATTGTTGGGTTTTACACACTGAGTTGAAAAGTGAGTTCCAAAACATACTGTATTTCCTAACTGTCCCTCTGCCAGGGACTTCCACAACCATAGCAAAGAAATACTGCAATGAGTAAATTGCCTATCGTCCAATTTGTGATTTAGAAAACAGTGGGTACATTTGGGACAAGAACGTGCCATTTGGATTCAGCTCTGGCAGAACGAACAATCCCAAATAATCATTTGATACACACACACAAACATAATCCCGTAGTATCACTGAAATCAAGAAAAGGAGAAATTATTTGAACATAGGTAGAATCCAGCTGTCTGGAAAAAAGAGTAGCTTTGCTGATAAAATCTGGGTGGTTGTTGTTGTAGTTGTTTAGTACAGATGAAGAAGCTGACATTCTTCCCAGCAGCCTGCAGAGCATCCACAAGAGGATTGGCTGCAGGACTTTCCATGTAACCTTTGCAACTAGAGCACAACTGAGGAAAGAAGCCTTCAGCCATCACAGTGTGTCTGTTGAACATGTTTTGTTTGAGGGATGATGGAACCATCTCCTTTTCCTGTCTATCAATAGCACATTTCTTCAGCCGCTGAGTCCCCACTCAAACAGGTAGTTCTCCCTTGGAAGCATCTCAGTCTGCTTTCATCCTCCAAAACCACAAGGGGAGTTAACAAAAGCAATGCCCTGAAGCAAAACTCCTGGCTGCCTTCAGAAAAATGGCCTCAGGTCACTACAGCTCACCTCTCTTCTCCTGGGAACAACACGCCTCACTTGCAGTCTTGTAGAATGAAGTACGCTTCTACAGAAGACATGGCGCTGTTTGTGCACCATAGTAATTAGGCTTTTTTTTATGTCTAACAGAATTGTGGATTTCCCCAAATTTGGTATATGGCATGCTGGAGAGAGGTGTTTATCTCACTGTGTCTATTTTGAATGCAATATTTATGAGCACGAGAAGGCTGTTCTATGCTCACTTCTAATAGCAATCATTGGTGCAGTCTCAGAAGCCTCTTTTGTTGCCCTCAGAGCTCCCTTCAGGCTCCACCTGTTGTGGTCCTGAACCCCCACTGAACCAGTACATGTGGCCCTCAGCTGCCAGAAAACTGTACATCACTGTACAATGGTGACCACAGATTGATCAATGCTGTTTTTTTATTAAGGTTGTCTCCCGGTTACTTGAGGAAAGCAAATTTGAGCCAGTTTGGTCTAGTGGTTAAGGTGCTGGGCTAGAAACCAGGAGACTGAGAGTTCTAGTCCCACCTTAGGCATGAAAGCCAGCTGGGTGACCTTGGGCCAGTCACTCTCTCTCAGCCCAACTCACCTCACAGGGTTGTTGTTGTGGGGAAAATAGGAGAAGGAAGGAGTATTAGGTATGTATAGTCGAATTATGTATAGTATGTATAGTATTAGGTATGTTTGCTGCCTTGAGTTGTTTATAAAAATAATAAAGGTGGGATAAAAATTAAATAATAATAATAATAATAATAATAATAATAATAATAAATTGTTTGGGAGAGAACCCTGAGGGCCAGAAAGGGCCTTCTCAGCTAGAGTAATCAGACATCCTGCAAAAGGAGGACACGTCACCTTAAAGGCACCTTATCGTCTTTAAGTTCTCCATCTGGCAGGCAATTCTATATTATCACTATTTATGATAAATAAATAAATAATCACTAGCATATGTTCTTGAAAATAAAGATTTGTTGGGAAAATTTTGTGATTGAAAAGCCAGTGTTTCTGATGTTAGAAAATGTAATTTCATATACATGAAGGCCCAAGTACATTTGTTTGCAGTTTTTTGCTGTAATTTTTGTCAATAAATTTGAACAGTGTGTCTGTGATGATCCTGAATTATAATCAGCACTCCACACACGAGTCACGATGGAATCGTTAGGAATCTTTATTCCTCCTATGCATGAAAGAACCTGTGGGCAATCTCTGTGGGGGGAGATGGGCGGTGATATAAGTTGAATGAATGAATGAATGAATGAATATATACATATACATATACATATACATATACATATACATATACATATACATATATCAGTGATCCCAGGCACGTCAAAGCTTCAAGTGAATTAAGGTTACAAAGATTAACATATATATACATACTCTCCTATCCCCTCCCCATTGAGCACTGTAAACTTCGACTCGCACCTCGCTGTAGCTCGTTGCTGTCTATGGTACTGAATATACATTCTCTTCTTTCTGTTTGTTCCGGCTAGAGCTTTCAATTACTTTTTGCCTACGTGTCTCTTGGCTGGCGCCATGCCACAGATGGTGCCCAGGTGCGGCCATACGTGACAGTGTCCTCCTTTCCCGCTCCATTTGTCCTCCATTCCTTTTTTTTATTTATTAAATTTTATTAAGTTTTACAATACATAATAAAAGTTAAAATAGAAAAAAGAAATAGAAGCAGAAATACAAAATAAGAAAAAGATAAAGAAAAAGTGAAGTCAAGAAATAATAAGCAAAGAAAATATAGAAAATAGATGTCCTCCAATCTATCTTTGAACTTAAAGTACAATAATTGATTTTAAATGTTAGTCCTTCATACAGTATACAGGAATTTTTCTTTGTCATATGCCTTTTGATTTCTTTAATCCAATCTTCTAATCTTCATATAGGTTTCACCTTTCTTACTGTCTCCCAATAATCCATCTTTGGCTTCCACTCCTTGAAGTAGTAGTTAAATGTTGAATGTTCATTACTACATATTTATATCTTCAATAAAGTCCAATTAGTATAACAAATAAAAGCCTTATTTACTTCTAATAAACTACAATATATTCTATTCATATTATGACTCATAACCTAACATATTATGTAACTTAATACATAATTTAGCAACTCTTATAATGTTCATACATATATGTTTCTATAATTTCATTCTAATATATATATATATCTCCATAAAAAAGGAATTCTTATATCTCAATTATCCATCTATAATTTCCATTCCTTGTAGTAGTGTCCATTTAAACTAAGTGCATAATCTATCATATCACTTAACCTAATACCTAATACCTAATATATCAATTCTTATAATATTCATACAATACATATTGATATATATCATCCTGTAGTAACCATCATTCTAATTCCATCTCATCTCATCATATCATTATCTTCTCATAAATATATCTCTAAGGAAAACAATATTCTATAATATCAACTTATATTTGTATTTAGCATCTTACATTTAGAATATCACTTTTTATATATCCATACAATTTCTCATAACAATTCAAGTCCATATTTTCATTAGCCTTTATATCCATACAGTTTCTCATATCTTCTGTTTAGGTTATGCCAAAATCACAATACACTATGGCAAATTTGCAATATACAGCCTGCTCTTTTCTATATCTCATATAGAATATCAGAGCAACCTTCTCTCCCTTTCCACGTATTTCACAACATCCATCCAACTGTACACCCATATTTTCACTCTGTCTCCACTGCCACAACATATCTATACCAAGATTATAGTGTATAGCCTTCAGAATGTTCTTCTGAACTAATATACTCAAAATTCCCTCCTTCTGTTTCTCCTCCACTTCAAAAGCATTTTTCTTTTGTGTTTCCGTTTCCGTTCTCTGCTCTTTCTCTCTGTTTTGCAGAGTTACGAACAGCAATTCCAACGATCTTTGAATATTTGAAAGAGCCTCAGTAATCTCTCTTCTGAACTCCTGAAGTACTAATTGGAAAGCCATTTTTCCTGTGTCCTTCAAATTAAAATAACAACCCTTCTAGTCAAAACAATAGTCATGTAATCTATCCATGGAATACTACCAGCAGGATCTATTAAGCAAAACGTTGTTTTTCTTTTTTAAAAAAGTTAAAAGAAAAAAGAGAGTTCCAATAATCCAAAATACAGGAGAGAATAATATTTTAAACAGTTTATAGAAGGAGAAATAAAAAATATATTCCAAGTGAAACAGAATCCAACAAGGGAGAATGTAGAAAAAGAAGAAAAGAAAAAAAAACGTTACCCTGTGTTTTTATTCTTCAAACTGCGAGCTTTCGTTCTTCAAACTGCAAGCTGCTTAATCCAAACAAAGAGTTTCTCAAAAAATGAATAGTCATTTAGTTTATCAAGCGAAGAATTACAAACAGAGTCTCTTAAATCCCTCTAATACAAAAGAAAAGTAAAAAAAAAAAATGCAGACGTTTCATTATGTTGCAAGTATAGTCCATCAAGCTTCCAGCAGAATCAGTCAAAACAAAGAAAGCACAAAACCAGCCAACATTTTAAAACAAAGTCCAAAAAATAGATCTTAGATATCAAAAAACTTTCTAATCTAAAAAAAATAATTTCCTAAAGTGGGGGAGATGGGCGGTTATATAAATTTAATTAAATAAAATAAAATAAATAAATAAAGTGATCTAAAAGCGGCTGTACGCTCTTGTGTCTCTTCAAAGAGACTTGTTTTCCCTGCGAGAGCAAGATATCTTCTCGGCCATTTCCCTTGCACTTACCCTGTTTTCTCCGCGGTGGAAACTACAGAGAAAAAACAAGGGTAGGCAATTCCAATGGCCCCCCGAGTAATCTTCTGGTCTCCCCTTCTTCAGGGGAAAAAAACTTCAGTGGTCCACAACTTCTGCAATCCACTGCAAGCAAGGAAAATTCAGCCAGTTCCCAGCACTCTGAGAAATCCGACTGGTCGAGCTGGCAGCCAAGCCTGGAGTCCCCATTTGTCCTCCATTCCAATTGTCCGTGTCCAACTTTGCCTGTTCAGTTATCTGGTAACCCTATTCTCAGTACAGATTCCATGAATCGGAATTTATGTAAATTTGGGGGACGTTTGGACCAGTGCAAATAAATGAGTTCACTTTCTAACAATCTATAATCCTATAGTACTAGATATTTCTACTTATATTTCCCATGGAAAGTCATGGTTAAAGTGAGATTTGAAATGGCTCACCCTCTTTTGTTCTAGGGGAGAAATGAAAAAACAAATCACCCTAAGAAGGAAAAAGAAAAATGTGTAAGTGAGGGTGATCACAGGTTTGATTTGGCTGGCTAAGTGGGTGCCCCCTTCGTCCCTCGACACTCCATGTGCATCCTTCCTGAAGCTGCACACTCAGTAGAAGAGGACAAACTATTCCAGATAGCAGGAGAGAATTCTCAGAGGAAAGTGATTGCTAATTATCAGATGAGGTACAAGGAAGTATGAATACACCAGCTTTCAATTTGAAAAAATTCCACTCCTTTCTGTGCCTTTTTCCAGTCCACTAGAGTTCCTCACAGTCCCTGCAATCATAGGCTTCCACAGGGAGGGGTCAGTATCAGCAGGATGGCAGGCAGAGCACTGCAGTGCAAGCCCCATCCCTTTTAAATTTCCATGCAATATAGATGCACATACAAAAGGGACAAATTTTGCTTCATAATACTCCAGCCACCATATTGCAAATTTTGGAAGACCCTCTTCCCTCATGGAAGCCTCTGCCTGGAATATCCTAGAATAGGATGGCTTCTAGTGAGCCTTCCAGGAAGGGAGAGGGAGAGGGAGAGGGAGAGGGAGAGGGAGAGGGAGAGGGAGAGGGAGAGGGAGAGGGAGAGAAAGGTAAATAGTTTTTTAACCTGTTATGAGAGAGAGAGAGAGAGAGAGAGAGAGAGAGGCTTTCATGTTTTCTTCAAGCATATTATCCAGTTGCCCACAGGCTCTTTCATGCATAGGAGGAATTGAAGGCTACCTTCCAAGCATCCAAGAACAATGCATTTTTTAAAAAATTGAAGGGCATTTATTTTATCTCCTCTCCCCAAAGGGCATTTCTACAAAACTCTATAAGCAATTTTCCCAAGCTAGCTAGCTTACTTATTTATTTAAATAATTGATATGGCTTCCCATCATGCTACTACAACTCTGGGCAACTAACAGAGTGAATTAAAACCCCAAAATGGCAGCAACCCAATAATTAAAAAAGAAGTTACAACAACAATCAATATATCATGTCTCAGAGGTCCAAATAAATCCTTCCCTCTTGCAAATCAATAGTAAACAACAGGCAAACAATCAACCAACAGGGCTCACCTAACATCCCACCCCAAATGCCTAAAGGATCAACCTGGTCTTTCACACTTCATGGAAGGTCAAAAGGGTCAAGGCCATCCTGATCTGGGGGGCATTGTGAAGGCATTGCTTAATGGAAGGGACCCAGAGCATGCCCACCCTGTCTGCTCTGGTGGAACAAGCAGGAACAATCAGAGAAAGGTGGTCCTGCAAATATTTTGGCCCATGTAGGGCTTTATAGGTGATAACCAGCCCCTTGAATTGCCCCTGAAGCTCACTGGAAGCCAGTGCAGCTCATGGAACAATGGTGTTGTATAAGTATATTGTGAAACAGCTAACTGCCCATGCTACCACATTCTGGACCCACTGCAGCTTCTGAATGCTCTTCAAGGGCAGCCTCATGCAGTGTATTACAGTAATCCAAACAGGAAGTGACTAAGGCATAAATTACCTGGAGTAGGGCCTCTCAATCCAGAAAATGGGACCTTGAATCTTAGGATGCTTGTAATATATTATCCTCTCAGGAAGTTATGAATACCAGGATTAAAATATCCATCACCCTTGACTAACACACAGCTTCATAAAGGTAAGAAGTGAAGACCTTTTCCTGAAAAATCTAGAAAAGAGGCATAAAACCTACCAAGGAATTCCTTTCAATTGGTGAAGAGATGGCAATTTCCACCCCATGATATATATACTGGAAGATACAGTTCTTCCAAACTAAATATATATTTATTTTATTTTATTTTATTTATTCAATTTATCCCCGCCCATCTCCCCGCATAGGGGACTCTGGGCAGTTATATTCTCATTAAGATAAATCTTACAGGTTCCTTGATGCAACTTTCTGCCCTAATGATGTGAAATTTACTTGGTCCTAAGAGATCAACTAGCTCACGTGGTACTTTCACTGTTGATCAGGTTTTCTGCGCCACTTCAATGTTTTTGCAACAACAGATGCTGTAGCAGCTCATGTTTTCATCTGCTTCCATTTGCTGTCAATATTTCTGGTCCATTTCATTTGCTATTTTTATGGTCAGTGCAATGAGAGTACAAGGGTTTTTAAAAACACAGAGAGAGAGAGAGAGAGAGAGAGAGAATGGAGAGAAGAGACAGGAGAAAAGAATACCTGTTTGAAAAGTAACTGCTACTGACAAATATAATGGGTCTGATAAATCTTTCTCCTGCCAGCACTAGACATGAACAAAGAGCTGTACCAACCAATCAGTCCATGTAGGCTCAGAAGACCCAGGAGATAGGAGCCTAGCAGGCATCTGCAGAAGGGCATTTGTACCAAAAAGCCAGATGCACTATGCAATGGGACACTTCAGATGCCCAAAAGGTTGCTACTGTGGACAACTCTGGAGAGAAAAAGAAGTAGAACTACTATGGGAATTAAAAGTGCACCATATTGGTGACAGCAAGGTAAACCGGTGCTATTTCAGTTCATAGGGCAGACCCCCTCTTTACAGCTGACCCTCAGCATTATGAAGGTAAAAATAAAAGTGCCTTCAAGTCAAGCTCAACTCCTGGTAATTACTTGGACACCATGTCGTTTTCAAGGCAACAATATGGAAGTGGTTTACCATTATCTGTAGCTTGAATCATGTCAACTAGATTTCTATTTTCTCAGTGGAAACATTTCGCTCCTTATCCAAGGAGCTTCTTCAGTCGGAGCAAAGTTGGTAAGGGAATCCTAAATATGTTTCTAGGTAGCTGTGTGACCTTACACCTGGAGCTAGGTCATGGTTATATTGAGATGTTATTTTAAGTCCTTTTATCATCTAAAGGAGGATCGTTAAGATCACCATGCTGCTGTTGAGCTTGTGAAATGGTCTTAATCTTCCTAGGCACAGAAGACAAAGCAGGGAGGAAGATGGGGGGAAAATTGTGCCTGAGGCCCCCACCTCTATTCAAGGAAGGATTTTCCAATTTGGCATAAATGGATTCCTTGACCCCTCTCTCAAACCACCTATCTTCTCTGTCTAAAATGTGAACATTAATGTCCTCAAATGACCTAGCCCCAGGTGTAAGGTCACACAGCTACCTAGAAACATATTTAGGATTCCCTTACCAACTTTGCTCAGACTGAAGAAGCTCCTTGGATAAGGAGCGAAACGTTTCCACTGAGAAAATAGAAATCCAGTTGACATGATTCAAGCTACAGACAATTCCACCTGGATGACTGAGAACCTTCATAGACATACTGGTTTACCATTACTTCTTCCAGGATATTTTTTCAACTTCCCAATCTTATCTACAGCGCTGGGACTTCCTAAGTGGTCTCTCATACAAGTAATAAACAGGGCCAGCTCTGCTTAGCTTTTCTGAGTAGGTGCTGTTCCCTATAAACCTGTTCCCTGTTCCCAGGCCAGGTTTATATTAAATACATCTGGCCATTCTGCTTAGGCTGCTGTCAAAACCCCTCTGTAAAAATGTAGCTTTGCTGATCACAGAAACAAGGGAAGAACCTTTTGAACAGCATTTTTCACCAGAACCAAAGTATGGGAGAAAAAGCTTAGTTTTTTTCTCTGTGTATAAGAGTTCTAGTTTAAGGCCCAGCCTAATTTTTGCGGTGCCCTAGATGTTCCCATACAGGTGTGGGCAGGGGTGGACCACCTATAATGGTGGACCAGAATGGCAACAGATTGTGACAAGGCTTCCATCTCCTCTACTAAAGCAAAACATTACAAGTAAACAATGAGGGCCACCTGAAATTGCTTGTAGGTCATCATGGTGTGTGTGTGTGTGTGTGCGCGCGCGCGTGTGTGTGAGCTGCTAGAAATGTTTATTTATTACTTAGATTTGCACTTCCTGTTTCCTCCAAGAACTCACAATGCATTCCCTCCTCCAGGATTTCTGTACAAGAACCCTGAGAGAAAATGACTGATCCAAAATCACAAAGCAAGATTCATGGCTGAGTATAGAATTGAATCTTGACCTCCCTGGTCATTATTCATCCTCATAACTACTATATTACTATGTAAAGAACTCATAAGCCACCAATAACCACAGCCCAGAATCTCTGCCTATTGTGTCCGAATGTGGGGCCTTCTTGTATAGAATGCCCTATTTTTCATCTGTACTAATATATTAAATAGAGATACAGAGAAATGCCTGCCTTCTTGCTTGCCTGCACACTCTTCTTTGATGTGATGCCCTCCAGATATGCTGGATTTCAACTGCCATAATATACACACACAACTTTTTAGAATATATAAAGAGCGTCATACATCTCATCTCAATAATCCTTAAACTCCCCCTCCCAAAAAATTCATACATTGCCTTGATCCATGTTTTGTATTTAAGCATCGTTTGTTAAAGAAGGCATAACAGTGGGATTCACACATCATGATGAGGTAACCTATAAACAAAACACACCACTCTGTTTAGTATATATGAGAGTTCCAACTTATCCATCTTGGAAAAGGCAGCATTTTCCACTAATCAAAGGATGAAGCAATATGTTTTTCTTTGGCAGAGATTTTATGATATTTTACAATAATATTTTATACCTGATTATACTACAGTATTACATGGTATTCATTAGTAAACCAGTACCTATCTAAAGTTTAAAATATAAGATTGATTTTTATTTGTATTTTATTTTTAGTTTATCGGTTTTGTTGGTTTGTTTCCTCCTTCTTTTTTCCTTTTCTGGCTTCTATCATTATGTGCCCTATGTCCTCCCCATGCCAGAGAACCTCGAAAGAACTCATTCTTACACACCCTTGAAAAGATACTCGGATGCTGTGATGTGTCTGTATCTACAAAGATCAGAATCGTGCAAGCCATGGTATTCCCTGTGACACTCTATGGAAGCAAAAGTTGGACCTTGAAGAAACAGGATAGGAAGAGCACTGATGCCTTTGAACTTTGTCATTGGAGAAGACTCCTGAGAATACTGTGGACAGCCAAGAAAACAAACCGATGGATCACTAAACAAATCAACCCAGAGTTCTCACTTGAGGCGCAAATGACCAGGATCAAATTATCCTACTTTGGACACATTCTTCGAAGACACAGCTCTCTGGAAAAGGCTCTAATGCTGAGAAAAGTGGAAGGAAAGAGAAGAAGAGGACCGCCAGCAGCAGCAGCAGAGGACTCAGTTACAGTGGCAATGAGTGCACCATTGGGAGACCTGAAAGACCAGATTAGGGACAGATCGGCATGGAGAAAATATAACTATGTGGTTGCTAGGAGTCGACACCAACTTGATGACACATAATAATAATCTCCAGTATAGAAAGGTTCTCCAAGTGAAAAGAAGCAAGACAGATGGTAACGTGTCTGTGTTATTTGGCCACCTATCTGTTTCCTAACATGTATCCAAATTATTTTTAAGTACGATGGCTCTTCCCCAGACAAAGAAAAATACTAATTACTTGTTAGAGAGAAGTACCAATAAGCACTTTGCCTTTCCTCTCCAACAGCCTTTATCTAATCCATCCAAACCATCAGCATGAAGTCTTTTGTTACCATATATCCAAATCTGTGCTGAGTGAAAGTTCAGGTTCAGGTGAAAGTTCAGGAGCCACCTGGATCTTGGGGGTAACCTAATTTTAGAGGGCAAGTACCGTGACAAAGAAGCTGTGCTTTCAGGCTCCCAATAGATGGCATCCAAGGAACCTGAAGCATGCCAGCACTGCCGGATCAAATTGGCCAGGAGAGATACTAGGGAGACAGGCAGTCTCTCAAGTAGCAGGTCCTTATGCCATGTAGGGCTTTATAGGTAACAACCAGCACCTTTAATCACACCTGGAAACAAAGTGGCAACCAGTGGAGCTCACAAAGCAGAGCTGTTACATGGGCTTACTGAGGCATGTCCATCACTGCCCATGCCGCTGCATTCTGGACCAGTTGAAGTTTCCGGGTGGTCTTCAAGGGCAGCCCCGTGTAGAGCACATTGCAGCAGTCAATGTGGCATGTTTGTTTTCTGTGTTGATTGGATTCACCTTCTGTTTACTATTAGGTCGATTGTTATTTTTATATTGCTTGTATTGTGAGCCGCCCAGAGTCAGTCTGGAGTCAGGGGGCCGCTAAATCAAACAAATAAATAAATAAAGCAAGTTTCTATGCTTAAATACACACAAAGGATTATATTGTTATAACAGATTTGGAGTAGCATTAGCACCCCTGCTTTAGCAAAAGCCATGGACCCAGTAATACAAGTCTGTGCAGGCACCCAGTGCTATCACCAGACAAAGCAACAAGGAACCTCTGCAAAACCTGAAGACAGTGCTGCAGAAATTGGAGGTCTTTGACCTTAGAGCAGCGGTCCCCAACCTTTTTGGCAGCAGGGACCGGTCACAGAAGAAAAATTTTCCACAGACCAGGGGGGTGGGGTTTGCAGGCAGGAGCCAATTGCGTGCATTGGGGGGGGGGGGGCGGGGTTTGCAGGCGGGAGCCAATCATGCACATCAGGGGCAGGGTAATCGCATGCACTGGGGGGCGGGGTTTGCAGGCGGGAGCCCCGCGACCCACTTCCTAACAGGCCACGGCCCACTAGTGGGCCACGGCCCACAGGTTGGGGACCCCTGCCTTAGAGCACAGCATAACAAATCTACCCTCTTTATACTTAGTATTCAGTTTATATTACATTGCAGTCACACCCCTGATGCTACTGATGCACACCATTAATGTACAGAGTTGCAGAGAAAAATGATGGACCAACTGACAGGGTAATGCCGAGTTTGATTTGGGAGTCAAATACTTCAACCAATAATTGTAAAGAACAGAACTGACCCCTGGCCATGATTTCTTTCTAGCAGCTCCGTTCATGCCAGATGCTTCTGTGTACAGCCCAGTATTCCTCTGCCTCTCTAAATGTTCACATGGAGACAGAGTCATTCCCAAAGGCTGGGTGAGTGAGTCTCCAGGTCACGGTCTGAATCACAAGAGCCTGGATCAGAATTGTTGGGGCGTTAGACCACCTTTCCACACTAACTAGGACCAGGATTCTCCGTGATTGACTCCCTAATTGCCTCCTGGCCATCCTGCTTAATGCTTCAGCCAGGAACACGTTACAAACACAAGTCCTTGCGACAGCTTTTTTATTTTCTTCCGAGTCAAAGAAAGGCACCAGAGCAGCTTTCTACAAACTAGCCCCCTTCTTTGTAGGCAAACGCTTTAAAAAGGGTTAATCATCTAATTCTTACTATGGCACACCATTTAACATCCAGTAGTTGTTCCTGATGAGCTACAGATAATCTTTTTATCATTTGCATAGTGCTCTGAGTGTTTAATAATGTGTCATCAAGTATCTCTTTCATTAACAGAGAGAGAGGTGTCTTTATAAAGAGGGAAGAAGGTAAACAGGCATTCAGGAAAGAATTCACCATGACAAGAACCAGCTAAAGGGCAAAACAGCACACTGAGAAAGAATGCCTATTTGGCTTCCTACCATTTATTCTTTAATAACTTCTACTGTAATATTTCTGGGGCACATCACAGGACAATAACTGGCTGATGCTGGTAATCCCTCTTCCATATAAAATTTTTCATTACTGAGTGTTAAAGCCATAATTCTGGCTGAGAAATGGGAATTGATGGGGGTTGCTCTGCTTCCCCCCATCCTGGAGAAACATCTCAGCCTTCTTTTTTTTCCCCCTTCCTCATGGTGACGCTGAGCACTCATGCCAGAATTTGTTCTGAAGGCTGCAGATGTACAATACGATGAAAAATATCTTTGATAAATGGTGAGAAAGAGCAGGGGAGGGAGGGGAGAATTCAGTAGATCATCTTCCTGTATCGGGCCCAGAGATTGCTTCCCATTCTAATTAACTTAAAACGCTTTCTTGCTTGCTTTCTGAACTTCTCAGGAGCAATTTGAAAGATGTCTTTAAGATTTTCTTATTTGCTGCGTGCACACACACAAATAGAAGTATAAAGGGAAAAATTCAAGAAAGACACTTCTAATAGTAAAGAAATAAAACCTTGCAGATCAAGGACTTTTTAAAACCAGCTAAGTATCACTTTCAGAAATGTTTTCCTTGAAATGTTTCCCATGGACCTATTTCCATGGAGTCTTTCAAAAATTACTGCTAAAGCCTAGAAAAGGGGCCATTTTGGTTCCATTGTGGGATGATTTATACTCTTGAGCCTAGTCTCAGATTCACTACACAAACACAAGGCCATGGTTGTTGCAGAAATAACACCCATCTTCCTTTTCTAAGCTATGAATGACACTCTATATCAGAGCTTTCCAAACTGTGTGTCGCGACACATTTCTGTGTCGCTGCAAGGGCCCAGGTGTGTCGCGGGGGAACCCGGAAGAGGAGGCCATGCACCACGTGGAGCCCCGCCCATCCCTTGCCGCGCCGACAGGTCCCTGCTCTGAAGCCAGCTCTTCAGCTCTCGCCGCAGAAGCCAGGTAAGTTAGCAGCCCGGTACGGCTATAACTGGGGGGGAGAGTGCAGAGACGCAAGTAGGCTGCCGCGCGTGGGGGTGGGGGGTGCAGGCACCGGGAAGCGCGGCGGCCGGAGACATATCTTTAAGTGCCAGCGGCCTGGCAGCCAAGAAAGGGACGGGGAGGCGGCTCCGCTGCCCGCCTCGCATGGCCCCCGCGCCACCCACGTCTGCGGTTCCCCCTCCCCCTTGGCGGCGGCCCCATCCAGGCAGAGCCAGGACTGGGCGAGCGGACAGGCAGTGTTCTTGCCGCTTCCACCCATCGCCTACGAGAAGAAGATGGTGGCGGTCTCATGCGCGGCCTGCGGCCCGCGAGAGCTGAGCTGGGGCCGAGCCGAGGGAGCTTGCCGGCGGCTCCGGCGCAACTAGAGGGCTCCCGGTGCAGGGACGGGGCGGAAGGAGAGGAGCCGCCAGCGGGAGCGCAGCGGGAGCGCGGCAAGAGGAGCGCCTCACCGGCGCCTGCCCGGCTTCCAGCGCGCTTCATCGAAGAAGATAAGACACCGCGGGCGGGCACCTGAGAGGCGGGCGGGCAGCTGAGAGGCGGGCGGGCGGGCAGGCAGGGGGTCGCCTGCAGCGGGCTCATCTGACCATCCTTCCCGGAGCTGCTGGGGCCGGATGGAGCGGTGGGGGACTCGGCATCGCTCCTCCCAGCGGGCACTCCAAGCCCAGCTGTTCAGGCATAGATCAAGGATCGATCAGGCCCGGGACAGGGCTGGCCGAGGGGCTGGGGGGGAAGACGGGTCCCTGTTGCCTGAGACATCCTCACGCATCCTCCCCCCTCCCCCCACAATATGGCAGCAATAACAGGCAGGGCCCGAAAGAGAAGGAAAGCCCCAAGAAAGAGCGGGGATCCTGCACTTTCCACTCTCCAGAAGAGCTTTCCCCACTTGGATCCATTTCTGCCACAGCCTTCGCGGCAGGTGGTGGTCGCTGTGGTTGTTATAGCTGCCATATTGTGGGGGGAGGGGGGGAGGATGCATGAGGATGTCTCAGGCAACAGGGACCCATCTTCCCTCTTCCCCCCAGCCCCCTGGCCAGCCCTGCCCCCGGGCCTGATCGATCCTTGATCGATGGCTGAACAGCTGGGCTTGGAGCGCCCGCTAGAAGGAGCGATGCCGGTCCCACACGGCTCCATCCAGCCCCAGCAGCTCCGGGAAGGTTAGATGAGCCCGCTGCAGGCGACCCCCTGCCTGCCCACCTGCCTGCCTCAGCCGCCCGCCCGCCAGCTTACCTGCTTACCTTCTCCGACGAAGTGCGGTGGAAGCCGGGCAGGCGCCGGCGAGGCACTCCTCGTGCCGTGCTCACACCGGCGGCTCCTCTCCTGCTTCTGCCCCGTCCCCGCCGCCCGCGCTGGGTCTCCCCGGAGCGCCGGGAGCCCTCTCGTTGGGCCGGAGCCGCTGGCAGGCTCCCTCGGCTCGGCCCCCGCTCTGCTCTTGCGAGCCGCGCGTCAGACCGCCGCCATCTTCCGCTTGTAGGTGATGGGAGGAAGCAGCGAGCCAAGCCAGGCCACGGAGGCGGAGAGCACCGCCTGTCCGCCCGCCCAGTCCCGCCTCTGCCTAGCTGGGGCCGCCGCCAAGGGGAAAGGGGAGCCGCAGATGCAGACGGTGCGGGGGCCATGCGAGGCGGGCAGCGGAGCCGCCTCCCCATCCCTTTCTCGGCTTTCAGGCCGATGGCACTTCTCGGGAAGGAAAAGATATGTCTCTGGCCGCTGCACTTCGTGGTCCCTGCACCTCCACCCCCCCAGCGTGGCAGCCTAGTCGCGTCCCTGCACCCTCCCCCCCAGTTGCAGCCGTACCGGGCTGCTAACTTACCTGGCTTCTGCGGCAAGAGCTGAAGAGCTGGCTTCAGAGCAGGGACCTGTCGGCGCGGCAAGGGATGGGCGGGGCTCCACGTGGTGCATGGCCTCCTCTTCCGGGTTCCCCTGCGACATACCTGGGCCCTTGCCGCGACACAGAAATGTGTCGCGACACAGAGTTTGGAAAGCTCTGATCTACAGTTACATACAATACAATACATACAATACAAGACGGGGGGGCTAGGGGGCAGGATTTGGAGCCGGCAGCCAATCACATGGGATGGGGTTTGGAGCTGGGAGCCAATCACATGGGCCGGGGCCGGGGGCGGGGTTTGGAGCCGGCAGCCAATCACATGGGCCAGGGGCGGGGTTTGGAGCCAGCAGCCAATCACGTGGGCCGGGGCGGGGTTTGGAGCCGGCAGCCAATCACGTGGGCTGGGGGGCGGGGACTCCTCATTAGTGTGTCACGAAATTATGCATGGCTAAAAGGCATGTCACCAACATGAAAAGTTTGGAAAGCCCTGCTCTATATTGACCATCCACTTGTCACTGAGGACGCTTCTTACGGACTGTGTTATGCTCTGATAGATTAATTTAAAAGGGGAATAAGGCTATCAGTGCTATTAAGTATGATGACTATGTACTGTATTACTTCTGAGATGAGAGGCAGCATGTATGTTTCTGAGTCATCCGTTGCTGGGGAACAACAGCAGAAATGGCTGTTGCTTTCACTTACTGGTGAGCTACCCAAAAATATCTGTATCTGGTTAACCACTGAGAGATCCAGAATGTTTGGCCAGGAAGGAGTCCAGCCTGATTTAGCTGAGTTCTTCTTACATCCTAAACTTCTAAAAACTCAGGTAGTACCACCTTAACTATGAAGGAGCCCAACATGTATAGAAATGTATGTAGTGGTATCAAACATTTCTTACATTCAGAGACACATACACAGTGTAGGAGTCAGGAGAAATAGTGACGCAACTTGCAAGAATCTTTCTAAGGAATGTGGTCCATGTGCGGAAATCTAGAGGGTCCAACTGCTTCTTATAGTATGAAAGCTACGTTAGAATATCCTGATTGCAAGCTCTGAAGGACCATTCACGTCCAATGGCAAATGGATTATGTCGCTAAGTTCTTAAAAATATCCCACAGAAGCATTGATATGTTGGGAGCTGAGCAGCCACGCTGAAGCTGTTTATTTAATTTGAAGTATGTTTTGTTTTATTGCATTTTTCCAAAAAAGCAGTCAGAGTAGTCACACTATTGCAATCACAAATGAGAAAATAAAAATCCTTTCCTCAACTAAAAGTAAAAAAGGACACAATAAAGTCTTTAAGAATGAATCCACCTTTCCTCCCGTCATCAGGAGGTGCTATTAAAGAAACAACCACCCTTCTTCCACCTGGTCTTTGTAAGGTTGATGTTCCCTCTATTTATCTGATGTAAGCATCAATAATGCCTTACTATTACTTTACATCGGCTAGTGTGCTTTCTGTGGAAACTATAGTTAGGTTCCTGTGAGGTTGAATGTCAAAGGCCTTCCCACAGCTCAGATATATTATGTGTGCAATGTCTGCCTTCTCCACCCACTCAGTGACTATATTGGAAAAGGCTTTCAGGTTTCTTTGACGTGATCTGTATTTTGTAAATCCATGTTGACTGTAACTCAATAAGCCCCTCTACAACATATTTCTACAGATTGATTCTCTCATTATGGTTTCTAACATTTCAGCTCCGATATGAAGCATGATCCAAGAGAGAAATACCGCATACGTTCACCCCTCTCTCCTGAATAGGTGGAATGACCTTATTTATTACTACAATTTTAGAACACCACTAGTGCTGCCGGAAGGAAGGAAGGAAGGAAGGAAGGAAGGAAGGAAGGAAGGAAGGAAGGAAGGAAGGAAGGAAGGGCCTAGATAGGCCAGTTGGATGATAAAGGAGAGTATCTATCCATCCATCCATCCATCCATCCATCTTCTTCGCTGCCCATCTCATACACAACAACTCTGGGCGGATTACAACAATAAAATAACAATTATTAAAAACACTACAATAATATATATATATATATATAAAAAATTCCCTTCTCACCCCTATGGGTGGTGTGTATCTTCTTCAACCTCGGGTCCTCTACCAGAGGCCTGGGAGTTTGAGGGTTCCGCGCACTATCTTAGCTGTTCCTAGTATTGCACTCTTCTGGACAGAGATCTCTGATGTTGCTCCTGGGATCTGTTGGAGCCACTCTCCCAGCTTGGGAGTCACAGCCCCGAGTGCTCCTACCACCACTGGGACCACTTTGGCCTTCACTTTCCACATCCTCTCTAGTTCCGCCTTCAGGCCTTGGTACTTCTCCAGCTTCTCATACTCCTTCTTCCTGATGTTGCTGTCACTTGGCACCGCTACATCTATCACCACCACTATCTTCTGGTCCTTGTCTACTACCACAAGGTCTGGTTGATTGGCCAGTACCTGCCTGTCTGTCTGGATCTGGAAGTCCCACAGAATCTTAGCACTGTCATTCTCCACCACTTTCTGTGGAATCTCCCATCTGGACTTTGGAGGGTCTAGCCCATACACTGTGCAGATGTTCCTGTACACAATGCCAGCTACTTGGTTGTGCCGTTCAGTGTATGCTGTTCCTGCCTGCATCTTACACCCTGCCACTATGTGTTGGAGTGTCTCTGAGGCCTCTCTGCACAGTCTGCACCTTGAGTCCTGTCTAGTGTGGTAGACCCCTGCTTCTATGGATCGGGTGCTTAGTGCTTGTTCTTGTGCTGCTATGATCAGTGTCTCAGTGCTGTCTTTTAGTCCAGCCATTTCCAGCCACTGGTAGGATTTCCCAAGGTCAGCCACCTATCGATGGTACATCCCATGCAGGGTCTCGTCTTGCCATGGCACTTCCTCTGCTTGATCTTCCTTCCATGTCTGCTGCTGCTTCAGGCATTCTCTCAGCAGCTCATTTTTAGGTGCCATCTTACTGATGTACTCCTGGATGCTCTGGGTCTCATCCAGGACAGTGGCTTTAACACTCACCAGACCCTGCCTGCCCTCTTTCTGGCTGGTGTACAGTCTCTGCGTGTTGGACTTGGGGTGAAAGCCTCCGTACATTGTGAGGGGGGGGGGGGGGGGGGAGAGAGAGAGAGAGAGAGAGAGAGAGAGAGAGAGAGAGAGAGAGAGAGAGATACACACACACCAGATACTAATCTAAAAATACAAAAATATAAAATATAAAAATTCAAGATGGGTATATGCTGTTATTTTTGGCATGATCACGGCGCCAGCCACCCCCATGGATATCCCTCCTCTCGTCCCAAGCAAGGTGGCATAACACTGCCAGAACACGGCCACACAGCCCGGAAAACCCACAACAACCATCAATTAAAAAGATACATTAAAAATATAAATATACAATATAATAAAAGCTCTAAAATATAAGATATAAAATCTACAACCCAAGATGGTAAGATCGCAGTCTTGATAAAATTCCCTGGGCCGCATCAAGGTGCCAGCCATCCCCATGACAAACTATCCCCCCTCCCACCCCAAGTGACATGGCACAGCCACGTCTTGAGCCCCTTCCGGAAGGCCGGGGGAGAGTGGGGGCCTGTCTTACCTCAGGGGGTAAGTTGTTCCAAAGGGTGGGTGCTACGGCAGAGAAGGCCCTCCTCCTGGACCCTGCCAATCGGCAATCCTTCATGGACAGGGTCCGTAACATGCCCTCTCTGCCTGACCGGGTGGGATGGGTCGATGTAACGGGGGTGAGGCAGTTCCTCAGGTAACCTGGACCCATGCCGTGTAGGGCTTTAAAGGTGATAACCAACACCTTGAATTGGACCCGGAAGCAGACTGGTACCCAATGCAGCTCGCAGAGCAACGGTGTTATATGTGCCCTCCTAAGACTGCTTGCGCGGCCACATTCTGGAAGAGCTGTAGCTTCCAGATACTCTTCAAGGGTAGCCCCATGTAGAGCGCATTACAGTAGTCTATATGGGAGGTGACTAGGGCATGAGTGACTGTTCGAAGGGACTCCTGATCCAGGAAGGGGCAGAGCTGGTGCACAACACAAAGTTGTGCAAAGGCTCCCCTGGCCACGACTGACACCTGCTCTTTGAGCAGGAGTCGTGAGTCCAGGAGAACCCCCAGGTTCCGCACTGGGTCTGAGGCAGTGCAACCCCATCAAGAACCAAAGATGGCAAGTTCCCGGATACCTGGGAGCCCCTAATCCACAACCACTCCATCTTGCCAGGGTTCAGCTGAAGCCTGTTGTTCCCCATCCAGACCCACACAGCCTCCAGGCACCGAGAGAGGGCGGTCACAGCCTCACTCACGTTGCCCGGGATGGAGATGTATAGTTGCGTATCTTCAGCATATTGACGATACTTCATCCCGTGGCGACGGATGATCCAGGGTTAGGGTTAGGGTTAGGGTTACCCAGTGGTTTCATGTAGATGTTAAAAAGGAGCAGAGAGAGCACCAAACCCTGCGGCACCCCACAGAGCAGGGGCTGAGGGTCGGACTTCTCGCTCCCTATCAACACCGATTGGGACTGGCCCCGGAGGGAGGAGGAGAACCAGCGTAGGACCATGACACCCACCCCCAACTCCCTGAGCTGACCCAAAAGGATACCATGGTCGATGGTATCAAAAGCCGCTGAGAGGTCAAGAAGAGTTAGGATGGATGCATTGCCCCCATCCCGCTCCCATCAGAGATCATCCATAAGTGCAACCAATGCCATTTCTGTCCCATATCCGGGCCTGAAACCTGACTGAAAAGGGTCCAGATAATCCATTTCATCCAGGACCATCTGGAGCTGCAACGCCACCACTTTCTCAACCACGTTCCCTAAAAAGTGGGGGTGGGAGGCTGGATGAAAATTGTCCAGGATGGTAGGGTCCAGTGATGGTTTCTTGAGGTGGGGGCGCACCAGAACCTCTTTAAAGGCCGCTGGAAACACTCCCTCCTCTAAGGATGAATTCACCATTGCCTGGACCCACCCACACGTCACCTCCCGAGCTGCTTTTACCAGCCAGGAGGGACAAGGATCTAATTGGCAAGTGGTGGCGTTTACAGACCTGAGAACCCTATCCACTTCCTCGGGTCCAACAGGATCAAACTGTTCCCAGATAACCGGGCAAGTCCGCTCCCCAGGCATCTCCTCAGACATACATATTATTAATTTTTAAGATCATAGGGACAACAGCTATCGAAATCTGAATTTAACAACTTTTTAACATCTTTTCCCGACTGCTCTAAATCTCTATCAACTTGTCTGTGGCGATTAAGATCCCTCCAGAGTGAATGTACTACCCCCTTACTATTGTGAGAGAATGGGAGGGAGTAAGGTATGAATGGGAATGCAAGAAATTGAGTGTGGAAGAGTACCCCCTGGGTGAGAGGCAGGTGGGGCAGGAGTGATTGTGGTGAGTGTTGGTACCGCTCCCCGACCAGTGAGAGAAGTTGGGGGAGAGGTACAGGGTGTGAGTGGGGTGGTGCTAGATCCTACCAGTGCCGAGAGCGGAAGCTGGTGCACTGGGGGGGGGTCTTACCACCGCCCAAGAGTGTATGGGAATGCGTGTTGGATAGTTCGGAGAAGGGATTCTTGATTAACCCTAAGAATTCCGGAGGCCTGGGAGTGGAGGCTACTGGGCCAGAACCGGGAATCTCCGGGGGCTATATGGCGGGCCATCTGATTCGGGTGGTGACGGGCAGGGGACGGTATGACGGGAACCGGAGGGCATGCCATCTTTGGGGAAGGCACCCCCGGTGTTTGTTACCGGTGGTGCGTTCCAGCCCCCCGTGTTCATACCCAGACCCTGGTAAGCAGATCCTCGTGGGCTCCGGTCTCCGGCTGCTCCTATTGAATGCCAGGTCGGTGAACAACAAAGCCCCCCTTATAAGTGACTTGATCACGGATGAGGGGGCCGACCTGGTATGTATTACCGAGACCTGGCTGGCACCAGAGGGGGGAGTGGCCCTCTCGGAAATGTGTCCAGCCGGGTTTCAGGTCTGGCATCAGCCGAGACACCGGGGCAGGGGAGGAGGGGTGGCAGTGGTCATTCGAGAGTCTCTTGTGGCCTTCAGGGGCGCTGCTCCACAAGTGGCCGGATGTGAGACCCTGTTTTTCAAGTTGGGTTCACGAGAACAGTTGGGAGTGTTGCTGCTGTACCAGCCTCCCTGCTGCGTAGCAACCTCCCTGCCTGAGCTGCTCGAGGCTGTCTCGGGGTTGGCAGTGGAGTTCCCCAGACTTATGGTTCTGGGGGACTTTAATCTGCCATCTCTGGGACGGGACTCGGAGGCGGCTCGGGAGTTCATGGCTACCATGGCAGCTATGGGCCTGTCTCAGATTATTCGTGACCCGACTCGGGACAGTGGTCTCACCCCGGACTTAGTTTTCTTGTCTGAGCAGTGGCAATGTGATCTGAGGGGAGATCTACATCTTTCCCCACTGTCATGGTCAGACCACGCCCTGGTGACCCTTAGACTCTCTTGTGCTGCCCCACTCCGCAGGGAGGCGGGACCTATTCGATTGGTCCGCTCCCGGCGACTAATGGACCCAGTGAGGTTTCAGAAGGAGCTGGGAGTTGTTCCCGAGGACTTGCTTCACGGTCCAGTGGAGCTCCTGGCCGCGGCCTGGAACAGGGCCGCGGCTGGAGCCCTGGACAAGATCGCACCTATGCGACCTCTCCGGCCCTACTTGGCCCACCGCTCTCCGTGGTTTACCGAAGAGTTAAGGGCCTTGAAGAGGGTAAAGAGACGTCTAGAGCGCCGCTGGAGAAAGACGAAGAATGAATCTGACCGAACACAATCTAGAGCCGCAGTTAAGGCCTACCTTGTGGCGGTAAGAGCGGCGAAACGTGAATATTTCTCCGTTCTTATTGCATCCGCAGAATGCCGTCCGACGGCCCTTTTTAAAATTACAAGATCACTGTTGGGTCGGGAGCAGGGGGAGACCCACTTACAGGGCCGATCGGAAGAGTTTGCTGAGCATCTGCAGGATAAAATCGCCCAGATTCATTCCAAGTTGGACTCCAAGCATGAGACAGGATCTGTGGAGATGCCAGGGGCTCGTACTTACCATGTTATCTGGGAACAGTTTGATCCTGTTGCGCCTGAGGAAGTGGACAGGATCCTCCGGACTGTGAACGCCACCACATGCCAGCTTGACCCTTGTCCCTCCTGGCTGGTGAAATCGGCCAGTGAGGTGACATGTGGATGGGTCCAGGCGATGATTAATCTGTCCTTGAGTGAGGGGGTGTTCCCGGAGGTCTTTAAGGAGGCGCTGGTGCACCCCCTCCTCAAGAAGCCGTCCCTGGACCCTACCATCCTGGGCAATTTTCGCCCAGTCTCCCACCTTCCCTTTTTGGGAAAGGTGGTTGAGAAGGTGGTGGCTTGGCAACTCCAGAGGATTCTGGAGGAAACGGATTATCTAGACCCCTTCCAGTCAGGTTTCAGGCCGGGATATGGGACGGAGACCGCATTGGTCGCGCTTATGGATGATCTTTGGCGAGAGCGGGATGGAGGGAATGCGTCCATCCTTGCTCTCTTAGATCTCTCAGCGGCTTTCGACACCGTCGACCATGGTATACTTTTGGGACGGCTCAGGGAGTTGGGGGTGGGCGGCGTAGTTTTGCGCTGGTTCACCTCCTTCCTCCGGGGCCGTTCCCAGTCGGTGC
Source organism: Charina bottae (assembly GCA_023362775.1). Taxonomy (NCBI): domain Eukaryota; kingdom Metazoa; phylum Chordata; class Lepidosauria; order Squamata; family Charinaidae; genus Charina; species Charina bottae. The sequence continues at coordinate 45,261,978 of JALMGJ010000002.1, forward strand.
TGATAGGGAAGGAGAGGGCTGACCCGCGCCCCCTGACTTGTGGGGTGCCGCAGGGGTCGGTTCTCTCTCCTCTGCTGTTCAACATCTACATGAAACCGCTGGGCGAGATCATCCATCACCATGGGATGAGGTATCACCAATATGCTGATGATACCCAGGTGTACATCTCCATCCCAGGTGAAGTAAGTGATGCGGTCGATGCCTTATCTCAGTGTCTGGAGGCTGTGGGGGCCTGGATGGGGAACAACAGGCTTCAGCTGAACCCTGGTAAGACGGAGTGGCTATGGATTGATGGCCCCCCTAGATCCGGGAAGTTGTCATCTTTGGTTCTGGGTGAGGTGGCACTACCTCGCTCGGATCCAGTGCGGAATCTGGGGGTCCTCCTGGACTCGCGACTCTTGCTCGAAGAGCAGGTGGCAGTCACGGCCAGGAGGGCCTTTGCACAACTTCGTGTTGTGCGCCAGTTACGCCCTTTCCTGGATCGGGAGGCCCTCCGAACAGTCACTCACGCCCTTGTCATCTCCCGTATAGATTACTGTAATGCGCTCTACATGGGGCTACCCATGAAGAGTATCCGGAGGCTTCAGCTGGTGCAGAATGCCGCGGCGCGAGCAGTTATGGGTGCCATGAGATCGGCACATGTAACACCTCTGCTACGCGAGCTGCATTGGCTACCAGTTTGCTTCCGGGTCCAATTCAAGGTGTTGGTGATTACCTTTAAAGCCCTATATGGCATAGGGCCTGAGGGACCATCTCGTCCCGATAACGTCGGCCCGCCCCACCCGTACATGCAGAGAGGGCATGCTTCGGACCCCCTCAACAAGAGAATTCCATCTGGCGGGGTCCAGGAGACGTGCCTTCTCTGCGATAGCGCCCGCCTTATGGAACATCTTGCCCCCGGAGGTGAGACTCGCCCCCTCACTCCTGGCCTTCCGGAAGGCCCTCAAGACCTGGCTGTGCCATCGGGCCTGGGATGACAGAGGTGGCAGTGCCTCCTGGGGTTGGCTGGCCCCGTAGTAATACGATCTATACTACGGTCTCCAATCCATCTTGGATTTATATAATTTATTACTGTATATTATTACTATTATTATTATTGTATTTTTAGATGATATTTTGTATAGTTTTTTAAACTTTCAATTGTTGTAACCCGCCCAGAGTCCCTTCCGAGGGAGATGGGCGGGGAATAAATTGAAATAATAAATAAATAAATAAATAAATAAATAAATAAATAAATACATACATACTTGGCATCCAACTTGGAATGAATCTGAGCGTGAGGCCACTGTCTCGAGTCAGGTCCTGAATAATGTGGGACAGGCCCATGGCCGCCATGGAAGCCATGAACTCCCTAGCCACCTCTGAGGCATGCTCCAGGGATGGCAGGTTGAAGTCCCCCAGAACCATAAGTCTGGGAAACTCCACCGCCATCCCTGAGACGGCCTCCAGCAGCTCAGGCAGGGATGTTGCTATGCAGCAGGGAGGCTGGTACAGTAGCAACACTCCCAACTGCTCTCGGGAACCCAACTTGAAAAACAGAGTCTCACAACCGGCCACTTTCGGACCAGTGCCCCTGAAGGCCACAAGAGACTCCCGGATGACAACAGCCACCCTTCCTCCCCTGTCCTGGGGTCTCGGCTGGTGCCATACCACGAACCCAGCTGGGCACATTTCCAAAAGGGGTACCCCCCTTCAGGGCCCAGCCAGGTCTTGCTAATGCACACCAGGTCTGCCCCCTCCTCGATGATCAACTCACAAATGAGAGGGGCCTTGTTATTAACCGACCTGGAGTTCGTATATATTTATCTTCAAAAAGATACAGAAAAGAGAAGTTTGGTTAGCAAAGGTTGTCATGCATAAATAGGAAAAGCTGAAATGTTCTCTCTGGTGTTTAGTTTGGAAGGAAATATAGTATAAAAATAAAATTATTATCGTTCTTAGTGTCAAGATTCATATTGAGACATGACAGTGCATCTCAGCTCTCCTGATACTTAACTCCTTAATCAGCAATTGGCTGAACTTTGTAGAAGAGTCTCAGGCACAACTGGACTAGATTTGAATCTTTACTGCAGGCAAGAGTAAAGCTTTATATACAACAGATGAGTTGTCTTCTGCAGTGCAAGTAAGTGCCTTTGTGCCAGAATTCAAATCCCAAACTTTTTCTTTCTGCTTTTCCAGGTTAACAAGTACTTGGCCATTTTCTTGATAGCCTTGGGAAGTAGGTGAACTTTATTTACATAATAGATCTCTGTAGCCTGGGAACCACTGGTTGCCATCTCACTAGATTCATCTCTAACAACAACAACACAGAAAAGAGGCATCTTTTATATTGGGACACTTGAACCAGGTACTTAAGGGAAGTCAGTAAAAAGACTTAGACATGGCTGAGACCAGGATTTAGAAGTAGGCAATGATAGTACAATCAAGAAAGCAAATCCAAGAGAGATTCAGGAAATAAGATATGGTGGATAACCTGAGGCCTGGTTTCATTTGTTCTAGCAACAACCAAACCTGAACTCTAGAGGTTATAGCCTGAAATCTGAGTCTCAGCTGCATTTGATTCACAGTGTCTTTGAGAATCATATTACATGGAGAACTCTCAGTTCTTTAACTCAAATGGAGACTTCACCTTCTGAACACCTTCTGAATCCCATTCAAGACTAGTGCAATATTGGGAGTCCTCCTGGACTCGCAGCTACTCCTCAAAAAGCAGCAAGCAGGTGGTCAGGACAACCTTTGCACAGGTACACCTTATGGACTAGTAGCACCCTTTCCTCAACTAGGAAACCCTTCAGACAACCACTCACTCCCTAGTGATTGGATTACTGCAATGTGCTCTACATGGAGTTGCCCTTGAAGACCATCTGGAAGCTAGAGTTAGTTCAAAATGCAACAGCGCAGGCACTAATAGGCACTTCCCACAATGCCTACCTGTCATCACTGCTTTGCGAGCTTCATTGGTTACCAGTTGGCTTCCAGGTGCAATTCAGGTTGCTGATCATCACCATAAAGCCCTTTGTGGCCCAGGACCTGTGTCCAATTGCTTCTGCCTATCCAACATGATTGGGCAGAGTGGGTGTGCTGTGGGTCCCTTCAGTTAAATGTTGTCATCTCATGGTACCGAGGAAATACTCTTTCTTCATTGCAGCACCTGCGGTCTAGAACAGCATTCCCCCACAGATGTGCATGGCTCCCAACCCTCAAATGTTCCATAAGTCTCTTAAGACCTCCTTTGTTTCAAAAACTGTAAACTACCTAGAGCAGTGCTTTCCAAAGTCCCGCCATAGGTGACACACCGTTGGCGGCGTGCACGGTGGTGTGCATGGCAGTGGCAGCAGCCTCGTGTTTCGCACTAAAACCTGGAAGCGCTGATGGCGTGCCGCTGCCGCCGCCACTGCTGCACACACCGCCGTTGCCGGGCGCACCGCCGCATGGGCGGCGGCGACACGCCATCAGCACTTCCGGGTTTTGTCGCGACACACTAATGCAGAGCTTTCCAAACTGTGTGTCGCCACACACAGTCTGGTGTGTCGCCACACAACCCGGAAGCGCTGATCATCATCAGCGCTTCCCGGTTTTCCCGCGGCAACACACCAACGGCGGCACGCAAAAACCCGAAAGCGGCAGCAGCGCTTCCGGGTTTTTGCGCGCTGCCGCAACGGCGGCACTTCCAGGTTTTCCCGCGGCGACACACCAATGGCGGTTGGTGTGTCGCCACGGGAAAACTTTGGAAAGCCCTGCACTAATGTGTCGCGACACACAGTTTGGAAAGCTGTGACCTAGAGTTTTTTTTTAAGTCAGGCAGCCTTGAAATCAGATAAATAAATAAATAAAGCTGGATTGCAAATGATCTCTCTAAACTAAAGATTTTAGCTGCTTCAACCATTCTTAATTAACTGCATTGTTTTGATCACCTTTTTTTTTTTAGTAACTGCTGTTAAAATTAAGTAGTAATTTATTCTATGTCTTGGAGTTTTTATAAGCAGGCCTGATGAAACTGTAAAAACTAAGCTAAATACAAGGAGCCAGTTGACTGCTGAAGCCACTTCTTTATTGTAAGGGCTACATTACCTGCTGTAAACCTTCCAAGTTTACAGCTCATTCTATTATCATTTTCTGCACAAATAATTTTATTTTATCTAATCTGTTTTTCTTTTTAAAGAAGTAACAAAGATATTACAAGGTAAAATACATGGCAGTTCCAGCAACTTGCCTATTAAAAAAAGATCTAACAAAGTTAACAGAAAGATGGAGAACGTGCGTTAAGTTCTACTGCGCCTTCTTGGATTTCTTTCCTTATTTTCATTTAGCCCCCATAATGAGCACATTAAATCCATCCTCTCGTCTCTTTTCCCAACAAGAAGGGGCAGTTTGCTTAACTTGACTTCTGGCTTGGCTGTCTGGTAAATAATGGCAGCAAATGTTATTAAGCCCTCTGTCCTGCGACAGGTTGGAGCCGGCGTCTTGTTTTTATTTTTCAGTGGAGAAGTTATTGGACAAAACCCAACACTAAGACTGCATGGCAGGATGTATCCGTTCTGCTTTGTTAAGAGTAGCAGCCTAGATGCCCAAGTTGAGATGATTACTTCTTAAGAATTTAGAAAAAGTTTCTGTCAGGGAGATAACTGGTGAAGAAGGAGGGGGCTCCCTCCAGGGGGATAAACGCATGTGCAGTACTGAATCGCTTTGCTTTCATCATAAGAGGCTGAAGGTGGCACCGCCCTAATTTCTTGGGCCCTTTCTCTGAGCATTACTAGTTCATTTTAGTTTAGCTGGATTCTGTCTGGTAGAGTAGGACAATAAAGCACTAGAGCCTCAACACCAAGTCTCAGCGTGTTTTCCTTCACTCGAAGTCAGGACAGTTTCCCACCAATAAGTGTCCTTGCGTGAAGAGAACAAATCTAACCCAGGCTCAGTCATGGGTCGGGCAGCATCAGAGAGCAGCACTGATCCCCTTCTGGACCCAGCCAGCCTCAAAAGCTACCATCCCATCATTGGGCCCACTAGTGTTTCTAGGTTTAGCTTATTGCTCTCCTCCTTTTCTGATACTACCTCTAAATCTTTGACCTATAATGCCTCCTTTTTCTTATATCAACTTACTATTTTCTCCTCTCTGGGCTGCTAATGCAACTGATTTGCTCTTCCTACTCTGCTTCTATTGCCGTCACTCATCTTCTGAGATTTATGCTTGCATATGTCCAGCTATGGATTCCTTCCATATCTACTCAGGAAGCCTACTTGCCTTCCCCGGTTCCTGAGCAGCACCCACCTTTCCCTTTATAATCTCCTGCTCCCCAATTATATGGCTCCCTTCTGGTGACACAGACCTGCCATTCCTACCTGTGTCACCCTAAACCACAGGATGGACAGGCAAATGCACCCCCCCAATCCTTTTTGGAAGACTCCAGATCCTTCCAAACTCATGCTTCTTGAATTCAGTGGCAAACTGCCAATTTAGAGTAGTATGATTTTCCTTTCTGGGGAAAAAAATGAAGGAAATTCTAGGCAGTGATGTTTGTGTGTTAAGCCTCTGACAATTACAGCACTATTTACCAGAAAACTGGAAATCAGGGAGCTGGAAATCCAAACATCTTTCCCTCCACTGACAATTAAAACAAATGTCTTACTAGTATCCTAATGATTTTATGTTTTGTTTTAATTTAGATCGGATGGTTGATATAAGTATGTGACAAATGATTGGTGCATTGCCACAACCTGCCTAAACTGTTTGGTTATTACTCTACTTACGTTTACCAAGTGATAAGTGATAAGAGGAATCCAGGTGTCCTATCTAAGGTGAACAAATCAAGCCAATAATGGAGAAAGCCAGTAACACACGGTAAATCTAAAAGTCAGGCCAAAGTTTGTATATATACTTGAAGCAGGTGAGAAGGCAGCACACTAAATCAATGTAAAAAACAAAACAACAAAGCAGAGTCCAAGGATCAAAACCCAGAGTTTCAGCGAACATGAATAAATCAAGAATATTTTAAGGGCAGAAACTGTTACTGAGTTATTGGTTGCATTCATTCATTCATCATTCATTCATTCCGTCAATTTCTCTCTTGCCAGCTCAGCTTCTATCTTGGCAACTTGAACATGTGCAGACTATAGGCGGCTTACATTTATACAAGAGTACAGCAAGTGATTAAAATTAAAAGCATCACAACAAAACTAAGAGAAATCTAGCAACTTCAATCCCCCAAGCACCATGAAAAAGCATAGCCTTTGTTGCCCGGGAGTGGGGGGAGGGGGGCTCCAAACCTCTGGGGCAGCAATGAAAACCACTTGCTTCCTCCCACCCATCAAATTCCCGAGGGGTAGGAAGACACAGCAATTTCTCCTGATGAGACCACACAAGACAGGAGGACTCTACTTGGAGCAGATGGTCCTGCAGGTAAACGGGACCCAAGCTATGTAGGGCCTTACAGGTGATGACTAGATTCAGACCTAGAAACAAATGGGAAGCCAATGCAAGTTTTGCAAGTCTGACATAATCCTGCTAAAATGGCTCTCTCCCATCAGCAGTCATGTTCTGCAGTAGCAGAAGTGTCCAAGTTGACTCTAAAGATGCTGCAGTAATGTAATCTGGAGATAATAAGGAGGTGAGTTACTGTTGCCAGGGCTCTCTGCTCCAAATCCAATTCCATCTGCCACACCAACAGAAACTGGGCAAAATCTCTCCTGACCGTACCCTTGACCTGTTAAACAGATAAGGACAATCCCCTTCTCCTTCATACAGTATGTGAAGCTCTGTTATTTTGAGAGTCAGGATGTTATTTGGAGACTTTTGGGTCAAGCTGTGATTAAGGCAGGAGGATGACCTACTTTAATATCCACTTTGGTGTTGCTGTTGTTTTTCCTTCTGTAGGGTATTCAAGTTCCCAAGACATGAATAGACTGTTAAATATTGCAGTCAACTCACACGTATTACAAGCTATGTTTTCCCCATTAAAAAAAAAAAGCTGGAACCTTAATCCATTTTTTTCTTGTCTGTATTGTATTGGTGCTTTTTAGTCTTGAGTGTATTACCTGCTGTGGTACTGCCTTTAGTTAATTTTAATTGCACATTGATTTTATCTGATGATCGCGGCTATATATTTTTGGTTGCAAGCTAGTCTAAACTGATCCTGGAGAGGGCTTAAAAAGCTCAAACTTCAAGTCACTGCCTTTTCCGGAGTGAATGGGGAAACCATATAGATAAATTGATGGGGTGGCAGAAGAATTGACCCAGGTCTGCTTTAATGAACTCAAGGAAATGTCTAGCTCCACCTTCAAAGAAAGAACAGAAGATGAATGACAGGCTAAATAAGTCAAGCATCTGGCATGGAATGATTCTACCCTACTTGTTCTGATGTTAATATTGATTTCCAATGTACTGAACAATTCTTTTTCTCTGTGAAATATGAGCACCTAGAAATATCAGGAACCTGATCACTGCAGAAGACTATAAAAAGTTAACTAGCAGCAGAGAGAATAAAGGTGTGCAAATCCATTGAAATTCTTATTGTGTATTGACTTAGTTAAAATTTGATACCTGTCCTTGGTTGGACATTTAAGCAACATTTTTTTTCTGTCTTTTATCTCTCTCTCTCTCTCTCTCTCTCACACACACACACACGGATTGTACTTGCATATCATGCTAAACTATGGTTTGCTTAATCAGTTTACTGAATAAACCAGAATTGGCTGTCTGTAGCTTGAATCATGTCAACTGGATTTCTATTTTCTCAGTAGAAACGTTTCGCTCCTTATCCAAGGAGCTTCTTCAGTCTGAGCAAAGTTAGTAAGGGAATCCTTAAATATGTTTCTAGGGTGGCTGTGTGACCTTGCACCTGGGGCTAGGTCATGGTTATTTTGAGATGTTATTTCTAAGTCCCTTTATCATCTAAAGGAGGATCGTTAAGATTACCCTGCTGCTGTTGAGCTTGCGAAATGGTCTTAATCTTCCTAGGCACAGAAGACAAAGCAGGAAGGAAAATAGGGGAAAGATTGTGCCTGAGGCCCCCACCTCTATTCAAGGAAAAAGGACACTCATTTGAGGACATTAATGTTCACATTTTAGACAGAGAAGATAGGTGGTTTGAGAGAGGGGTCAAGGAATCCATTTATGCCAACTTGGAAAATCCTTCCTTGAATAGAGGAATTTCTCTATATTTCTCCCCTAAACTGTGGCATTCAATTTCACCTGTCAACAGGCTGCAGCCCTGTGAACAAAGAAAATAAGCAACGTGATTTAGACTAGGGATGGTGGGAAACCATCCTGCTCTTCCCTGAGCAAGACAACTGCTCTAGCTGAAAAAAACTTACTGGCAGCTTTGGAAAGAGCAGCCAGCAGCTCAGCCATTCCTGCCAAAGAGAAAAAGAAAACACAACGAAATGAATGGGGAGAGAGCTATCAGCTCAAAGAGAAACTGGAAAGGTACCAATTTCTTGTTAAAACAAACTCCTTTCTTTACCTTGGTATTTTATTACAGAATACAATATACAGTATATTGCATTGCAATACAGTGATCTTCCAAGTAACCAAATTCCAGTCTTCCAAGTCTTCAGCTAGTAGAAGGGCAGTAATGGACCTTGTACGGATAGGGTAGTTGCATTCACACAACAGACTAAGAAAAAAGGGAGTTTGTAGTTTGGTTTGGTTTGGGTTGGGTTGGGTTGGGTTGGGTTGGGTTACGTTACGTTAGCTTGTTGTATGAACAGGTAAATCTTGGCTTATTGGTTAGCACACTGGGGAAACTTACGCTTCTGGTTTATTCAATAAATCATGATTATACAAATCACAGCTTACCATGTTTGTAGAACAGTCAGTTTTTTGGGGGAAGTAGGCTGAAGAGACAGAGAACAGAGGATGGGAGTGAAAGACCAAGACCAACCTCATTGCCAAAATCCTGTGGATATTGGAAGAAAATATACTTCTAAGTTGCAGGATTTGCGTGATGATGTCATTATATTTCTGCAATATGCCATCCTGCTCCCCCCTGTGGACACCCATAGATGTAACAGTCCAGGAGAGGGTAATGGAGGAAGTGATGAAATGTGCATCATGATGTCATGACACAACATGACTTACATATTTCTGTTGGATGCTGGGACACAAGTACATAAGGGCAGAATTTTCATCAAGATGTCATCTAATGCATGTCATTATTTTATTGCTGATGCTCATGGTGGTAACACCAGTATGTCTCCAGTGAGAAATGATTTGACAGAGGAAAACATGAGGCACAACTATACCGAGAGTATTAGACAAAATGTATCAAAGGGAGAGTATCCAGTATCCTTGCCAAGAAAACCCATGGACAGTATCAAAAGGCTAAAAGATATCACACTGGAAGATGAGCCCCTCAGGTCGGAAGGTGTCCAAAATGCTACTGGGGAAGAGCGGAGGGCAATTCCGAGTAGCTCCAGAAAGAGTGAAGCGGCTGGGCCAAAGCCGAAAGGACGCTCAGCTGTGGATGTGTCTGGAAGTGGAAGGAAAGTCCGATGCTGTAAAGAACAATATTGCATAGGAACCTGGAATGTAAGATCTATGAATCAAGGTAAGCTAGATGTGGTCAAACATGAGATGACAAGATTGAACATCGACATCTTGGGAATCAGCGAACTAAAATGGACAGGAATGGGCGAATTTAATTCAGGAGACCATTATATATACTACTGTGGGCAAGAATCCCTTAGAAGAAATGGAGTAGCTCTCATAGTCAACAAAAGAGTGGGAAAGGCAGTACTGGGGTACAACATCAAAAACGACAGAATGCTTTCAGTTCGAATCCAAGGCAAACCATTCAACATCACAGTGATCCAAGTCTATGCCACAACCACTGATGCCGAAGAAGCTGAAGTTGACCGGTTCTATGAAGACCTACAACACCTTCTAGAACTAACACCAAAAAAAGATGTCCTTTTCATCATAGGGGACTGGAATGCTAAAGTAGGAAGTCAAAAAATAACCGGACTAACAGGCAAGTTCGGCCTCGGAGTACAAGATGAAGCAGGGCAAAGGCTAATAGAGTTTTGTCAAGAGAACAGGCTGGTCGTAGCAAACACTCTTTTCCAACAACACAAGAGACGACTCTACACATGGACATCACCAGATGGTCAATACCGAAATCAGATTGATTATATACTTTGCAGCCAAAGATGGAGAAGCTCTATACAATCAGCAAAAACAAGACCTGGAGCTGACTGTGGCTCAGATCATGAGCTTCTTATCGCAAAATTTAGGCTTAAATTGAAGAACGTAGAGAAAACCACTAGACCAATCAGGTATGACCTAAATCATATCCCTTATGAATATACAGTGGAGGTGAGGAATAGATTTAAAGGATTAGATCTGGTAGACAGAGTGCCTGAAGAACTATGGATGGAGGTTCGTAACATTGTACAGGAGGCAGCAATTAAAACCATCCCAAAGAAAAAGAAATGCAAGAAAGCAAAGTGGCTGACTGATGAGGCTTTACAAATAGCTGAGGAAAGAAGGGAAGCAAAAGGCAAGGGAGAAAGGGAAAGATATAAACAACTGAATGCAGATTTCCAGAGAATAGCAAGGAGAGATAAGAAGGCCTTCTTAAATGAACAATGCAAAGAAATCGAGGAAAACAATAGAATGGGGAAGACTAGAGATCTCTTCAAGAAAACCGGAGATATCAAGGGAACGTTTTGTGCAAAGATGGGCATGATAAAGGACAAAAAAGGCCAGGACCTAACAGAAGCAGAAGAGATTAAGAAGAGGTGGCAAGAATACACAGAAGAACTATACAAGAAAGATCTTAATATCCCTGAGAAATACGATGGTGTGGTCACTGACCTTGAGCCGGACATCCTAGAGAGTGAAGTCAAGTGGGCCTTAGGAAGCATTACTAACAACAAAGCTAGCAGAGAAGACAGTATCCCAGCTGAGCTATTTAAAATCCTAAAAGATGATGCTGTTAAAGTGCTGCACTCAATATGCCAACAAATTTGGAAAACTCAGCAGTGGCCACAGGATTGGAAAAGGTCAGTTTACGTTCCAATTCCAAAGAAAGGCAATGCCAAAGAATGTTCAAACTACCGTACAATTGCGCTCATTTCACATGCTAGCAAGGTTATGCTCAAAATCCTACAAGCTAGGCTTCAGCAGTATGTGAACCGAGAACTACCAGAAGTGCAAGCTGGGTTTCGAAGAGGCAGAGGAACTAGAGATCAGATTGCCAACATTCGCTGGATCATGGAAAAAGCAAGAGAGTTCCAGAAAAACATCTACTTCTGCTTCATTGACTACGCTAAAGCCTTTGATTGTGTGGATCACAACAAACTGTGGCAAATTCTTAAAGGGATGGGAGTACCAGACCACCTTACCTGTCTCCTGAGAAACCTGTATGCGGGTCAAGAAGCAACAGTTAGAACCGGACATGGAACAACCGACTGGTTCAAAATTGGGAAAGGAGTACGACAAGGCTGTATATTATCACCCTGCTTATTTAACTTATATGCAGAGTACATCATGAGAAATGCCGGGCTGGATGAATCACAAGCCAGAGTTAAGATTGCCGGGAGAAATATCAACAACCTCAGATATGCAGACGATACCACCCTAATGGCAGAAAGTGAAGAGGAACTAAAGAGCCTCTTGATGAGGGTGAAAGAGGAGAGTGCAAAAGCTGGCTTGAAACTCAACATTAAAAAAACCCAGATCATGGCATCTGGTCCCATCACTTCCTGGCAAATAGAAGGGGAAGAAATGGAAGCAGTGACAGATTTTATTTTCTTGGGCTCCAAGATCACCAATGACGGTGACTGCAGCCATGAAATTAAAAGACGCTTGCTCCTTGGGAGGAAAGCTATGGCAAACCTAGACAGCATATTAAAAAGCAGAGACATCACCTTGCCGACAAAGGTCCGTATAGTTAAAGCTATGGTTTTTCCAGTAGTAATGTATGGCTGTGAGAGTTGGACCATAAGGAAGGCTGAGCGCCGAAGAATTGATGCTTTCGAACTGTGGTGCTGGAGAAGACTCTTGAGAGTCCCTTGGACTGCAAGGAGGTCAAACCAGTCAATCCTAAAGGAAATCAACCCTGACTGCTCATTGGAAGGACAGATGCTGAAGCTGAAGCTCAAATACTTTGGCCACCTAATGCGAAGAGAAGACTCACTGGAAAAGACCCTGATGCTGGGAAAGACTGAAGGCAAAAGGAGAAGGGGACGGCAGAGGATGAGATGGTTAGATAGCATCACCGATGTAATGAACATGAATTTGAGTAAACTCCGAGAGACAGTGGAGGACAGGAAGGCCTGGCGTGCTATGGTCCATGAGGTCACGAAGAGTCGGACACGACTAAACGACTGAACAACAAATCAAAGGGAGAGAAAGCCACTAATTATTTCAGGGTTGAAAACCTGAGCTTTGTCTCATCCTTTGGATTTCTGAGAAATAAACAGATGTATAATTTACATCAGTGGACCATTCTAAATATAGTTTCTCTGAAATTCCAATTGGCTTTGACAAAGGAATTTCCAAGTCAATATATTTAGGATTACATTTCTTTAAAAAAAATGATTTCTTCTTTTTCTAATAATTGGCTCCTGTGTCTAGTACAGCTACACAAGTGAGAAAGGAAATAGCCACATCTTAACCAATAAAGAAGTTGTGCTGATACAGAAAACAACTTCTGCCTCTAGTGCAGGGGTGGGGAACCTTTTTTCTGCCAAGGGCCATTTGGATATTTATAACCGGGGACCAGGGGGGTGGGTGGGCGGGGTTTCTGGGATTTCCGCGGACCGGGGGCCGGAGTTTGCAGGCAGGAGCCAATCACAAGCACTGGGGGGCGGGTTTTATGGGCGGGAGCCAATCGCGTGGAAGGGGCAGGGTTTGCAGGCGGGAGCCCCGCAGGCCTTAGGCGGGAGCCCTGCGGGCCTTATACGGCCCGCGGGCCTGATGTTGCCCACCACTGCTCTAGTGATAAAGAAGGATCAGAGAGCACATCTAAACCTCAAACTTGTTCCTTCACGAGAAGCAGAGGAAGAACTTCACTCCCCTGTATAGGGGAACCTACAATCCATATTTCCTCAATATTGTCTTGACTTAGCTTCGATTCACTCTGAAGTCCTAGATTCAACTCCACCTTCAGCCCCAGAAGCTCTCTGGCTGACTTTTCGGCCTGTCACTCACTCTCAACACAATCTGCCATACCAGCATAGGTGTCTGATACAAGCCATGATGATATCACACATATAATGATGTCAACATGCAAATGATGCGAATAATGTAATTTGCTTCAGTCACAAATGACAGAATTACACAATTTGGATCATTTGTATGATGACATCATAACACACACGATGACAATTGCCTCTCCTTAACCCCCCTGCAGATGCCCATTCTCACGGCTGTGAGGACAAAATTGAAAGAGAGAGTTTTACATATGAGCTTCTTGAGGAAGCACGGGATATAAACTGAACAAACATCTAAGTTCCAGGAATACATTTGGTCTTGACGAGTCAGAAAAACTGTGTCAGTGTGGTGGATTTCAGTAGTGCTGCTGGTTCTCAGGAAGGAGGGAGCTCATTCAAAGGAGGGGAGCAAGATAAGAGAAAACACAGTCCAGAGCTGGAACGGGGGAAGACTAAGAGGTTCAGAGTAGCCCCGCCCTAGAGCCTCCCAGGCAAGTTCCCTTTAGGTTAGGTAGAGTAGCTTTAGTCTGGCAAGATTCTATATGTCTATACGGTGTGAGCAAATAAAGAACTGAAGCCAGGGTATATACAGTAAACAGAGAGCAAGTCCCACTCCATTTTCGCACTGAAGATGTTGCCTAGCCTGGCAATGAAACGTCTGCAAGAAAACAACAAGGCTCATAGAGCACCAAAGACTCCACAGGTCAACCCTGAGCTACAAATATTCTCTTTGATTGGAACTGAAGTTTGGCTGGATTGATTCTCTGAAGTTCTTGGGCTGGGCCTGACAGTCAGCTTCCTTAACAGTAACCAAGAAGCTAGATTCTCATCCTTTATTACACAACAAGCATAAAGGGGTTTGGTTGCAAAATCTTGGAAACTAGGTATGCACTGTTTGTACGTAGCCCCCCATCCTGCTTTATCAGTGAGTGCATTAAGATGGGTCCTCAACCCCTTTGATCCTCTGTCCAGCTTTCTCTTGATTGAATCGGGAGCTGGGTAGCAGTTTATGAGATACTAATGTCATGTCTATCTGGTCATGTTCTGCCGCATTTTGCAATTGTCCATTCTCGATTCCAGGGTCAGAAAATTCTAGTCCAAAACAGAAAAGTCTACTGGTCTAGAGCAGCAACTAAGAATCGGAAGAAAGGCTGGTATATAGTCACAATCAAATGGGGATTAAGATCCAAGGGAGCAGCTGGTAAAAGCAGTGGGAACTGGGGTGGTATTTTGATGCTCAAATGTTTCAAACCGAGCAACAATAAGGTTGGCATTTTATTAGGGCTGGTGTACAAGGACTGGTCCACAAGACTATTTGACAATGGCAAAGAAAGTTGGCTCCAGGCAAATGCTAAAAGCTCCAGTTTGGGACACACAATGGCTATTTCACTCGTTATGTCAAACCATGGTTTGATTAAATATGCTTTGTTTAAAAAGCCACAATTGGTCGGGTTTAGCCATAAACCATGGTTTACAACCATAATGGTTGGGCCCATGTATGTTAAGCATGATTTGCTTTAACACAGCTTGGTGAATAACCCACAGTTGGCTGCCTTCCCACAGATATGCAGGGAATGGTTTAAAAGCACAGTATCTGAATTTTCACATTTTAAGTCTAAAGTGAGCCAACTGTGAACTCAGCCAATGGCATTCCAAATCTTCCTCTCTTTTCCCATACTTTCTCCTATTCCTCTTTTATTCTGGGCTTCTGTTCCCAGGTAATGGGAGTTATGTTTAAGTTTGGCTATTTTTCCCCCTGTAAGAACTGCAATGGGCTCCTGACTACATTCAGTCTAAGATGCCCAAGATATTAATGTATATTTAGAGCTGCATTCACACGGGCAGACATTTCAAATGGACAACTGGCTGCTTACATCCCTCAGGTGGGACAGGGCCAGGTTGGGGGGTGTTGGTTGCTTGGGACTTTTTATGCATTTCCCTTGTGGTATTTCAAATTAAGCTGGAGAATTCAGTTAGAGTTTGGGGTAGATTTTTCCTTGGTGCATATGCTTGAGTATACAGGTAAGAATTCCTTCCCCCTTCCTTTTTTTTTCTTTTTGCTGAGGGCAGATAGAAAATCCTGCAGTAGAATTTAAGAGTCAGAAAGATCAAGGAGAAAGTGAGGGGGAAACCGTGGTGCTTGTATGTACAGGGAGAAGAATCCAACCCCTCAGAGAATATTGTTTCCTCAAATGTAAATGCAAAGTATAAACACAGTGCAAAAAGCCCCAGCAAAGAGGCTAATTCTCTTTGCAACAAGGAGATGAGTTCAAAGGCAAGGCTGTGGGGGCGGCTTGAATTTCCAGGAAGATAAAACACAGCAGTCTCTTTGGCATCGAGATGTAAAACCTTACCTGGCTTCTTGTGAAAAGCAATTTATTTTAGATTAGGGCACAGCAACTATCATTTAAAGCACCAGGGGTTGTGATTTAATGCAGAAGAACATCCTCTCCCCAAATACTGGCTACAGTGGCAAGCTTCCTCAGGTTCCTTGTCCAGCACCATCATGATTCAGGAAAAGAGAATTGGCACCTGACTGATTAGTGGTATATAGCTTCACTAGTCTAGTCTACATGTTACACTTACCACGTTGAATATTTGCCTCCATGCTGGCTGGGGAATTCTGGAAGTTGAAGTCCACACATCTTAAACTTGCCAGGGTTGAGAAACCCTGCACTAATCAGTCTATCTCTCGTCTGTCTCTGCCCATCCATCTTCCCTGCATCCTTTGTCTACTTCACTCTTCCATGGAGGGATTCATCATTGCAGGTTGCAGCAGAGAAGACAGAGAGGAAATGGTGGAATACTGCAGACAATAGGAGATGTCTTCTTGAACTTTTCTGGGGGGGGGGGAGGAACGCATCAAGTCCTGCTTTCTTTTTATTTTTATTTATTTGATTGGTAAACTTACAGTCTGTCTCAAAGTAGCATGCATAGTACTCCCTCCTCCTTGTTTTTCCCCATAACAATAATTCTCTGAAGCAGGTTGGCAGGAGAGCCAAGAACAGAAGAACTGGTGGAAGAGCCTCCCTTCAAAGGCTTTGAAGCAGAGCCTCATCTGTTGTTGCCACTGCCACAATTTGACTAGCATGGGTGCGCTATATTTGAGGGAGACTGGGGGCAGGTATGGCCCATGGGTGTGCACTTCTGGTGCAGAAAATACGGAGCAAGATAGAACAGTAGTAATGTTGCTTCCTATCTGTGAGCAGAAACTGGGTGTGCCCCAGAATCAGACCTGAACCTCTGATAGCTCCCAGCATGCTCTACCTTTGCCCAGGCTGGCTGTTGCTGCTAGGAGTTGTGATAAAGCAATCTGGAAAGTTCTTCACATGCTGACAATGTACACCACAGACATGGAAAAGTGCTTCAATCTGCATAAAAGCGCACATTCTTGTCACATTCTGGGGCAACTGTTTATCACTTTATGCATAAATAAATCTAGTTTATACTTTAAAAGCACGTCCTTTAGATTGATAGAACAATGAAATGTAAGGGTTGGATGGGATCTTGGAGATCAGGCAGTACAATTGCATGTCCAATCAACTACTAAAATTAAGTGAGGCTAATTATAAAAGAAGAAATAGGAGGAGGGACTGAAACAAATCCATTCTGAAGCTTAAGACAAGATCTGGAAGACAACCACTGTCAATGGCATGAACCAGTGAGGCACCCACACAGTCAAGCAGGCAGAATTGGAGAGAGTATAGGGAGAAATTGAGTACTAGTCTAAAGGAAGTCAGGCATCTCCATCAATTGCTCTGACAGATGTTATATCGCAGAACAGGAAGTCTTGTATGACACAGTGCAAAGCTCTGAAGACTTGCCAAAAAAGTTACCAGGCCAGATTAAAGAAGGATTCAGCAGCAAATTTAGAATCAAACTACAATGTTCCCCCACCCTTGAATTTTTGGGATTAAGATGCAATTTTGGGGTGCAGCATGAAACATACCACTATCATCTAGACTATGCTGGCTAGGGAATTCTGGGAGTTGAAATCCACACATCTTAAAGTGACCCAGGTTGAAAAATACTGACCTAAACTACCACAGAAACTGTCAGCCATCTTTTCTCTTTCCCATTTCATTGTGCCACTGGTTATCCCATTTTCTTCTAGGAAATAATTATCAGAGCATTTTATATATCTGAGGGTTTGGGGAAAAGGAAATGGGAAACCACCAAGAAGAAATGGGCAGTGGATTTCCAATTCATTCATTAACTTGAGCCTTTCCTAGAGGTTTACCCTCCTTTCTCTTTACTATTCTTATAAAACTGCATTTCAGACAATGCGAGTTTTAATCTTTTTCAAGAGACATGCATAATTTCCTGTGGAATGACAACATTCAGTAGTGGCATACCCCTACATCTGGAAAAGCATAATGAGGAGAAGATGAAAAAAGTGGATTCTTTTCTTAATCTTTATGATAATTGCTATGAACTGGAGACTAGGTTCAAGTTGTTCTGAAAATTAAATTTATTCATTTATGCAATTGATATCTCACATACCTATTTTTTTAACAATCCCCAGGGCAAGCATACAATTCAATTAAGATTAGAATGCAAGCGAAATAAATAATTCAATTAAACCTTTGAAAGCATGTATAAAACTGTACATGCCTTAAAATTCTCCAACAGGGTAAACAACTTGTGACCCATACTCTGCATTTTCCTCATCACAGACCCTGTGGAGTCCCCCAGCAACCTGAGATCATGCCACCAATATATCGTGAAAAAATAGCCAATTTCTGGTGTGTAGGTTTTTTTCCAAGACCACTAGCAATTTATAGCATCACCTGACCATCACAATGCCGATATACAGTATTCCTTTGTATCACCAATGGCTGGGTGATATACTGTATCATTAAGATAGATAGATAGATAGATAGATAGATAGATAGATAGATAGATAGATAGATAGATAGATAGATAGATAGATAGACAGACAGACAGACAGACAGACAGACAGACTGACTGACTGACTGACTGACTGACTGACTGACTGACTGACTGAATACAGGTAGTCCTCACTTAACAGGGGCGTGGTGGCTCAGTGGGTAAGACGCCAGGCTTGTCAATCGGAAGGTCGCAAGTTCGGAGGTTTGAATCCCTAGTCCCGTGTGACAGAGTGAGATTCCGCACTAGCCCCAGCTCTTGCCAACCTAGCAATTTGAAAGCATGCAAATGCAAGTAGATGAATAGGTACCACTTCGGTGGGATGGTAACAGCGTTCCGCGTGTGTCATGTGGCCACATGACCGTGGAAACGTCTTCGGACAACGCTGGCTCTTCGGCTAACAAACGGAGATGAGCACCGGCCCCTAGAGTCGGACACGACTGCACAAATGTGCGGGGGGAACCTTTACCTTTACCTTTTACCTCACTTAACAATTGTCCTGTTTAGCGACCGATTCGGGCGCTTTGCAACCAGCAGGCATTTAAAACCGTCGCAGCATTCCGCAGTCACATGATCGCAATTTGCACACTTCACAGCCGGCTTCCGACAAGCAGAGTCAATGGAGAAGCCAGCAGTAACATTTATTTATTTATTCAATTTATATAGCCGCCCATCTCCGACCAGTGACTCTGGGCGGCTTACAATAATAAAAACAATCAAACAATAAAAACGATACAAAAAATTAAATATAAATACAGCCGAGAGATCTTAAAAACCATTGGTGTTAGAACAACCATGAAAAGGGGCCCTTCGCACACTCGGGGCCCCAGGCCTGGGCACAAAGCCAGGTCTTCAAGGCCTTCCGAAAAGCCAAAAGGGTCAGGGCCATCCTAATCTCAGGAGGAAGGATGTTCCAGAGGGCAGGCGCCACAGCAGAAAAGGCACGTCTCCTGGTCTCCGCCAGCCAACATTCCTTGGCTGACGGGACCCGAAGCATGCCCATCCTGCCAGACCGGATTGGACAGGTAGAAACAGCTGGGAAAAGACGGTAACCCGGTCTCAAGCCATGAAGCATTTTAAAGGTGACAACCAGCACCTTGAACTGCACCCGGAAACACACTGGCAACCAATGCAGCTCCCGAAGCAGTGGTGTCACATGTGCCGAGTAGCTGACACTATTTACAACCCAGGCAGCTGCATTCTGTACCAGCTGAAGCTTCCAAGTGCTCTTCAAGGGCAGCCCCATGTAGAGTACGTTGCAATAGTCCAAACGGGAGGTCACGAGGGCATGAGTGACAGTGAATAGTGCCTCCTAGTCCAGGAATGGGTGCAACTGGCGCACAATTTGAAGGTGTGCAAAGGCCCTCTTAGCCACGGCTGCCACCTGCTCTTCCAGCAGGAACCGTGAACCAAGAGGACCCCCAAATTGCGCACCGGGTCCGTCTGGAGCAGCGCCACCCCATCCAGGACCAAAGATGAAAAACCTTGGTACTGGGAGGCCCAAACACCCAAAGCCACTCAGTCTTGCTTGGGTTGAGCTGAAGCCCATTGTGCCCCATCCAGGCCACCTACAGCCTCCAGGCACTGAGATAGGACATCCACGGCATCACTGACAGCCTGGGGAGGAGATATAAAGCTGGGTATCATCAGCATACTGATGGTACCTCACCCCAAACTGTCAGATCAACTCACCCAGCGGCCTCATGTAGATGTTAAATAAGAGGGGCGAGAGAACCGAGCCCTGTGGCACCCCACACAGTAGGGGCCGTGGACTGGATCTCTCCCCTCCTACCAACACTGACTGGAACCACCCCAGAGGAAGGAGGAGAACCAGTGCAACACAGTGCCACCCACCCCCAACTCCTGAAGCCAATCCAGAAGGATACCATTATTGATGGTATTGAAGGCTTCCGAGGTCAAGAAGAGCAAGGATGGTCGCACTGCCCCCATCCCGCTCCTGCCAGAGGTCATCAAAGAACGCGCTCAATGCCGTCTCAGTCCCATGTCCCAGCCTGAATCCTAAATTGCAAGTCGCAGTCATGTTATGTCTTGCTTAACAACTGCATCATTTAGTGATGGAGATGCCGGTCCCAGTTGTGGTCATTAAGCAAGGACTATATATTACACTAGAGGGGCGTGGTGGCTCAGTGGGTAAGACGCCAGGCTTGTTGATCGGAAGATTGCAAGTTCGGAGGTTCGAATCCCTAGCCCTGCGTGCGGAGTGAGCTCCCGCACTAGCTCCAGCTCTTGCCAACCTAGCAATTCGAAAGCATGCAAATGCAAGTAGATGAATAGGTACCACTTCGGTGGGTAGGTAACAGCGTTCCGCGCATGTCATGCGGCCACATGACCGTGGAAGCGTCTTTGGACAACGCTGGCTCTTCGGCTAACAAACGGAGATGAGCACCGGCCCCTAGAGTCGGACACGACTGCACAAAATGTGCGGGGGGTACCTTTACCTTTTTATATATTACACTACATTGCATTAATGTTGCCATCTAGCAGGACCTGGGAAGCATGCCTTTTTGTAACAGCCCCAATGCTCTTCCACCAAGAGTTGGGACAGGGTCATCCTGGAGCCCAGGGATGGTGTCGTTGGATGTATCAGAGAAGGATGGTTAAGGAGCCAGGTTTTGGTTTTATTGGGTTTTTTTTGGGGGGGGGGGGCTTTTATTATTGTTGTGAACCACCCAGTGTTGTATTTCTTAAGACGGGTGGCCATATAAGTCTTTTAAATGGATAAATAAATATATAAACAAATTATTTCAGGTGAAATCAATTCAATTCATTTGCTGTTTTTCTATATTGGAGCATCGTGTCAAAGATTCCAAATCATACAAGAAAGGGATTCCTCCCTGATTCCACCCGCCTAACTTGTCCTTTTATTAGGAATGCTCAAGAATTTCATTCAGTCCAAATTTGGAAGTGAACTCAAGTTAATCTGAATTTCCCAAAGTAATATCTAGATTGGAATGTAATTACCTTTCAAGTTTCATATTTCTGTGATGTAGCTTACAAGTAAAAAAAATTGTTTAAGGATTCTGTCTTTCTGCAAAACCGCTTCCTCCAAATAGAATCTGCCTTGTGGAGCATCTCCCACCAGATATAAACTCTCAGTCCGGATTGTAGAAGACTTGACCATTTAAAAGACCATTGGGGACCAGGGCACCTGTTGGTTAAGTTGCACCTGAATGATTCAGGCCTCTACTATTATGGACTATTAGTGTTGAATTGTTATGTCAGGATCAATTCATATGTAGTTATGTTTTATGGTTATTAGATTGGTTTGTGAGTTAGTATTTTCCAGTTATTATATTTTTCTATATTGTACCATATTCTTATATTCTTTACTTGTGAGGAAGAACTGAAGTGGCATAAAAGCACACATAATATATCAATAAATATTCTGGATAAAATATATTTAAAAATGCATACATAACAGAGCAGTAGATTAGATGTGTAGGGTAATAAGTGGACACTCCAAATTTGGCAAGGCAAATATTTTCTTCATCAACAAGCAAGCTAATCTGGGGTTGCATTACAGTTTATCTAGACTGGACTGGTCTCAAGAGTTGGGCTCACAAAATACTAACAAGATCAGTCATGGTGGCTGCACTCACACAACACACTAATTTATTACTAATTTTAACCACTGTTGCAGTTTGGCTTTGCTGAGGGTTTTTTTTTTGTAAGGGGGGAGATGGGGGAATTAACATATTCTACAAACTAATCCCATTTCCATACTACAGTATATGCTTTAGTGCAGGGGTCCCCAACCTGTGGGCCGTGGCCTATTAGGAAGTGCGCGATTGGCTCCCACCTGCAAACCCCGCCCCCCCGGTGCGCGCAATTGGCTCCTGCCTGCAAACCCCACCCCCGGTGTGCACGATTGGCTCCCACCTGCAAACCCCGCCCCCCCGGTCCGTGGAAAAATTTTCTTCCACAACTGGTCCCTGGTGCCAAAAAGGTTGGGGACCGCTGCTTTAGTGTATGGTGCAAAGCCAAATGAAATAGGTTGCATTAACCTAGTCCCTCAAAAATTCAGTTTTGCCCTTGAAAGAGTTGTTAAATTTAATACTGGATGGTCAGGTGACTTGAGTTCAAAACTGCTTTTGCCCAAATTGTTCAGATGCACAAATGTGCGCCTTCATAATGCTCTGGAGCTCATGGGGAATGCAAAGGCCAAACCGCCTTCTTGCAGCACTTTGTGGGCCATGGTACATCAACCGCCAATTTAGTTTATGCCTATAACGCCCTGAATTATAAAATGCAAATATTTTAATAATGCTACATATTGATAGCATCCTGAAAAAGATAAGACCATTTTTCTTTGAACAATTAATAATGTTACCAAAACATTCTCTGATAGGATAATAGGACCTATGTCTATCCAATCAACTAAAGATTAAGATAGTAAAAACACTGAGAGCAAATTCAAGTTTGCTTGAGAAAAAAGTAATTCTTGCAGAGATGGATTTAAGAGCTGCCATATCTCCACCAAATTAAACTCCAGTAAATAAACTTAAAGGATATGCCATGCTTGTAAAGTCCAAATCAGGTTTCAGACTATGATACAGTATCTGGAAGACTGCCTCCTTTCTAAGTGAATCTGCCAATTTTTAAATTCCTGCACTGGATGTCTGCTTTCCTTTTTCATCCCGAACTAAGTAACGGAGATCCAGTCTAGACTGGACTAGTTTGGACTTCTAAACTTTGCCTTCCCCTACACCAGGGCTTTCCAAAGTTTTCCCGCAGCGATACACCAACCACCGTTGGTGTGTCACCACGGGAAAACCCGGAAGTGCCGCCGTTGCGGCAGCGCGCAAAAACCCGGAACCGCTGCTGCTGCTTTCAGTTTTTGTCCGTCGCCGTTGGTGTGTCACCGCGGGAAAACCCGGAAGCGCTGGTGATGATCAGCGCTTCCGGGTTGTGTGGCGACACACCAGACTGTTTGTGGCGACACACTTTTGTGTCGCGACACACAGTTTGGAAAGCTCTGCCCTACACTGTATTTTCAGTCATGTCTGGCTTTCTATTCTTGCAGTTTACCAAAACGGGATGCATTTATTTCAATGGAATTATTTACAGACAGAAGATGAAACTCCAGGAGACAGTGGAGGACAGGAAGGCCTGGCGTGCTATGGTCCATGTGGTCACGAAGAGTCGGACACGACTAAACGACTGAACAACAACAACCATTTACAGACGCACTTGTAGGTGCCAGGCCCAAAGTACAACAGAGCTATCTGTCCCATAACTTTTTAAATGGGGACAGCTTAACATGAGACCTTATAGGGTTCAAAATAATTAGGGGTAGCTTTGCATAGGCCTCTTTCTAGATTTTCTATATAATGCTGCCTTTCTCAACCTTTTGACCCCGGAGGAACCCTTGAAATATTTTTCAGGCCTCGGGGAACCCCTGCACATTCAGGCTCAAATATAGGCCAGAAGTTACAAAATTATTATATTTGTTTCATGCGTAGGCCTGAATATATATGCATTAACAGTGTCCTTAAACTAAAAATAAAGACTGAAACTTACCTCTTTAATGTGAAGCTGCCCGAATTTGAAATAACTTTTAAAATATATCACGATCTCCCAGGGATCCCCTAATGACCTCTCGTGGAACCTGAGGGTGCCACGGAACCCTGGTTGAGAAACCCTGATATAATGACTATGAAGGTTCTCAGTCATCCAGGTGGAATTGTCTGTAGCTTGAATCATGTCAACTGGATTTCTATTTTCTCAGTGGAAACGTTTCGCTCCTTATCCAAGGAGCTTCTTCAGTCTGAGCAAAGTTGGTAAGGGAATCCTAAATCCTGATATAATGACTTTCATGAGCATGCCTCTGTGCTGATTCCTTGACACAAAGCAATGTGTCACACACACAAAAATACACAACAGAAAAAAAAACAGCTAAGCCCTTTAGTTTCTTTATTTTCATGTTAAATCCCATTTGTCGCTTTTAATTTACATTTTGCTGAATTTGATTTGTCTTTTCTTCATACTCAAAAGTCACACACAGGCACAGGCACCTACATACAGTACAAAGCTCGCCCCCAAAACAACAAAACAAACTTCAGCAGATGCTTTTAGAATGAGTATGCAAAACAAAGAATAGAAATTAGCAAAGCAATATAGTAGGTTTTAAGAGCAGCACATTCACATTTCCCCGCCTTTTTATTCAAGAGTTACTTGCTCGGATCGGAGGTTGTCTGGTCAGGAAAAACACCTGAGAACTGAATTGCCCCCAGCCCTTCTAAACGGCCATCTCTCACCACACAGGACAATTATAAAAATATATCAGAAAATATTATTCAGTCATATGAGGGAACAAAGTATGTCAAGGACACCTGAAATTTATACCTTGAAACTGCTCTGAACCCATAACTTATGGGCCAAAAGGTTTGGTTTCTGCTCAGCAGAGAAATAACCATCCTGTGTCATTAGGTGATGATTTGGCATGACTGTTAGCACAGAAGCAGAATCATTTGCTTCTGTCGGAAATACTATTGTTGTCCAGTAGTAAGTTGATTTGTGTGATTAAAAACAGATTTAAATGCCATGTGTTTTTTTTGCTTAAACTCCACATTTTTCCATGTAACTTGTATTTTTTTTTTAAAGTCTCTCCACATTTGATCAGTAAAAGCCAGAGGTACAGAGGCCCGCTCAAGATGGGGAATCAGGTAGAAATCAGGAAAAGGGGTTTCTTAGAGGAGGACAGTCGCACTGACCCTCTCCTCCTCCTTTGGGTCAGTAGACCCAAAGCATTAAATAGTGGCATGATCTCAACTGTTGAGAAATAGATCCCCAGAAAATTCCAGGGGGTGGAATGGGGGGGGGAGGCTTCAGAAAGTCAAAATAGCAGCGTCGACCATGCAATCAAAGCCCGGCGCTTTTTTTCCCCCCATGCGTCAGACACGCAATGCACTAAAAAAAAGAGTGGGGCTTTGCTTGCAAGGCTGTGGCCGCCATCTTGACTTTTTTGACACTGCAGATGCCCCTTTATGATACAGGGAAAGAAAAAGACATTGCAACTGTGCTTTACCTCTGTTGAAGAAGAATCCCTGAACTTGAATAAATTGCTTTTTAGGAAGTGAGCAAAGACACAGATCGCCCCGCCCACTTCGCACTCTGGCCCCGCCCGCCGCCCTTTGATCCCTCGAATACCCCCTCAAGAGTTTCTGGCGCGTACGAAAGCGCTTCGCTCTTTGCTCGGAGACGCTTCCTGCATTGCTTTCCTGGCATCCGTGTTTGTGACTCGGCACATGTTTCTGACGCAACTGGACGGGAAACCATCTGCCCAAACGGGCTGAGTAGGCTGGTGAGAAAACAAGAGCCGGCCATGCAAGGAGAAACGTCTAAGTGAATTGATCAAGCCTACCTTTACTGTGCTTTTAAGTCCTGGGCTGGCTGCCAAGCAAGGAGCGCTGGGCGGTGCGGCTATCAGCGTTGGGCACAGGGTAACCGGAAGCCGGTTTATGAGAAAAGAGCTTCTGACGCAACCAAGGAAAAGTTTTTATTCTGTGCTCCCGCTGCAGCTGCTGATCAAGAGGCAAGTTGTTTTGCAGCGCTGCCAAAGACCGGCGCACCGATGAACTCAAGAGACGCAGCAGCTCCACCTTTTCTGTGGGAGTCAGCCCCGCTAAATTCAGGGGGATTCGTTTCTGAACAAACCGAGTTTGTTCAGCTTATCTGGGCCCTCAACGCAGTGCTTGGGTTTGTTTTACTTTGGCTTCAAGTCATAGGCATTTTCTCCCCAAAAGATCCGATGTTAAGGGGTGTCGTTTAAAAACCCTTTGTAATGATTTCTATAAAAATGGACCTTCTTTGTTCATGCATAAAGCTTTATGCATGAACCCACATGCTGTAAACAAATTCAACCAGCTTCACAATGGGAAAACAAAGTTCATTATTTTTTTTTAACATCTCACTCTCCCGTTTCAATCATGGGTCAGATCGAATGTTAAATTACCCCTTAAGTTGGCTTGGCTGTTTGAGAAGTTCTTTCTTAAATGATAGAAGGTTGGTTTTAGGACAGCGTAAATCCAATATATTTCTAAAAGGTGGTTTTGAACAAAAAGTCCCTTGTTTTTAGGGAAGATGGTTGTGTTTGTATGTTTCATGTTATGATTATTTAAACAACCTAAGAGGGCAACCAAAGAATATTTATGACCACTGCAGGTTTGTTCTGAGAACAAAAGACCCTGATTGAATTTGGACATGGTCCACTAAGCACAATCTTCTCTCCAAGAATATATGTTGATATCTTAACAAAACCCAATAACTGAAATCTTTAAACTGCAGGTGCCAATATTAAATCTGAATAGCATATGTTCGTCTACTCATGCTTTTAGGACCCTGTGCCAGCCCCTCAGAGTTCCAGTTGGGCATAGCCAGTTTGGTCTAGTAGTTAAGGGAACAGGCTAGAAACCAGGAGACTGTGAGTTCTAGTCCCGCCTTAGGCATGAAAGCCGGCTGGGTGACCTTGGGCCAGTCACACTCTCTCGGCCCTAGGAAGGAGCCAATGGCAAACCAGGAGACTGAGTTCTAGTCCCAGCTTAGGCATGAAAGCCGGCTAGGTGACCTTGGGCCAGTCCCTCTCAGCCCAACTCACCTCACAGGGTTGTTGTGGGGAAAATAGGAGGAGGTATGTCCGCCGCCTTGAGTTATTTATAAAAATAATAAAGGCGGGATAGAAAATAAATAAATAAACCTCTGTTCTTTCAGAAAATCAAATTTATTTATTTGTTTGTTTGTTTAATTTATATGACCGCCCATCTCCCCCCATGGGGAACTCTGGGCGGTTCACAATAAATAAGTTAAAATAAAATCTAAAAATATATAAAACTACAATATGTACAATACAATAAATAAATTATAAAATCCAGATGGACGAGGGATTCATTAAAGAAGGACATTAAAATTAGGGGATTAGCCACCCCCATGAGGAACTATCCTTCCTCCTTCCCATGCCAGGCGGCAGAACCAGGTCTTCAGATCTTTCCTAAAGGTCGGGAGGGAGGAAATCTGTCTCAACTCTGGGGGCAAGGTGTTCCATAGAGTGGGCGCTGTCACAGAGAAGGCCCGCCTCCTAGACCCCATCAGATGGCATTCTCTAATAGATGGGGTTCATCTTCAAATTCATCTTCAGGAAGTTGCTAATAACAAACTTCATTATAAGCTTTGTTGTAGGCATGAAAGAAGTCACAGAGAGAGAGAGAGAGAGAGACATAGAAGATTGGCTTTCTGTAGACCACAGAAACCAAGGCCTGTATCATGGAACCTTGGAATATATGGGTTGGAAGGGAACTTGGAGATCATTTAGCTCAGTCTCCTGCCGGAATCCACTATTACAGCATTCCTACCAGATGATCATCTAGCTTCTGCTTAAATGCCTCCCATGAAGTAAAGTTCACTACCTCCTGGGGCAGTCTCTTCCACTGCTGAGCAACTCTGACTCTCTTAGAGGTTTTTTTATGTCCAACTGAAATCTGCTTGTAATTTAAAACCACAGTTTCTTGTTCTGTCTTCTGAAAGAACTCTGAACTATTCTCCTTCACATGGTAGCCCTTCAGATATTTGAAGACACCTATCTCCCCGCAGTCTTCCCTTCTTCAGGCTGAATATACCCAATACCTCCAACCATTCCTCATAAGTTTTTCCTTCCAAACCTTTTATCATCTTGGTTACTCTTCTCTGGACATGCCCCAGCTTGTCAGCGTCCTTGAAATGCAGCGCCCAGGACTGCATGCACTATTCCAGTTCTGACCAACATAGAACAATGGCTTAATCTTCACATTGTATGTGTGTTGATGCAGCCTAGGATTGTATTTGATTTTTTTGCAACTGCATCACACAGTTGGCTCATGTTCAGTTTGTGATCTGCTGAACAACCATGATCCTTTTTGCATGGACTACTGGCCAGTGTGCTCCTCACAGTCCTGTACTGAATGTTTTCATTCTTCCTATCCAAATGTATGATTTTGCATTTGTCCGTATTGAAATTCATCTTGCGAATTTCTACCCATTGTTCGAGCTTGTCAAGATCCTCCTGAATCTTGATACAGCTCCTCCCATCTTTGTGTCATCTGCAGATGTTTTCTAAATCATATTTTCTAATCCCTCATATAAATTGTTTATAAATACATTAAATAGCATAAGGCCTAGAACAGAGGCTCGTGGTACATCACTCAGTACTTTCCAGCAGCTTGATGTGGAGCCATTGACATGCACTCAGTGGGAACAATTGTTCAACCAACTAATGATAGCATAGTCCAGCCCGCATTTTGTCATTTTCTCTAGCAGAATCTCATGGGAGATTCTGGGTTTTTTTTATAGCTTAAACTTTATTGATTTTCAGAGTATAGATAAAATACAAAATAGAAAATACAAAAAAGCATGAAAATAGAACTAAAGAAAAAAAACTGTAAAGTGCAGATAGACAGAAAACAAAGACGGAAAAGTGGCTTCCGACTTTCTCCAATACAGATACAGATAAATTTACAGAAATAATCTCTTATCAATAATTAAACCATAGTAACATAATTTCTATTAAAATAAACCAATTAATCCTTAAAACCCAAAATCAGAACATCATTTTTTTTCTACCACAAGCAAGTACTCTAGAAGTGGTTGCCAAACCGATAAAAATCCAGAAACTGAATGTTCTCTAATTAATGCTGTCAATGTAGCCATCTGGGCCAGATCCATTAATTTAACAATCCAATCTTCAACCGTAGGTATCTCTGGATCTTTCCATCTCTGTGCGTATAACAGTCTTGCAGCTGTGATCATATATAAAAGCAAAACTCCATGTTGTTTCTCCAGCTCCTTCTCCATCAAACCCAAAAGGAGCAGTTCCGGCTTTTTTTGTATATTCCCTTTTAAAATCTTTTGAATAATAATGCATATTTGATCCCAAAATTTTTTGGCTTTCTCACAGGTCCACCAGACATGATAAAAAGTTCCTTCTCCCTGTAAACACTTCCAGCAAGCATTAGTTACACTATTATACATTTTTGATAGTTTATCAGGGGTTAGATACCAACGATACATCATCTTATAAAAGTTCTCTTTTAAGTTATAATTTAAGGTGAATTTCAAACCTTTATTCCACATATTTTCCCATTGCTCAAGCATAATATTAAATTGAACTGAAATCTTCAGTTCAAAATTCTTAGCCCATTTGATCATGCATTCTTTTACCTGTTCATCTTCCAAATTCATCTGTAACAACATCTTATACATTTTAGTAATAACATGTTTCCCCTTCATGGACCACTGCCTTGTCGTGGCGAAGGGGCTTGCGTAACTCAATGAAGTCAGGTCAAGAAGAACAGGTCATGATGGAGAGTTCTGACAAAACGTGGTCCACTGGAGGAGGGAATGGCAAACCACTCCAGTATCCTTGCCAAGAAAACCCATGGACAGTATCAAAAGGCTAAAAGATATGACGCTGGAAGATGAGCCCCTCAGGTTGGAAGGTGTCCAAAATGCTACTGGGGAAGAGCGGAGGGCAATTCCGAGTAGCTCCAGAAAGTGTGTATTCCTTATCTCTGTATTTTCCTCTACTTACTTATTACTTAATTCCTTGTGTTTTTTATTTCTGTAGCTATGTATTTCTATGCTTTATTTCTGTATGCTTTATTCTGGCATGTTCTGTGCTTTACTTAAGCGTTGCTTCTACTTCTATACATTTCTAGGCTTCCTTTCTATTAATCTTCCAGGTTTTATGGGGATCCTTTTACTTTGACAGTTTTTAATTATCCTCACCCTTGTTAATTAAGAGGGCTTAGCCATCCTTTGATAGGTTGACCCTCTGGTAAGTTACCAAGGGCTCCTGATTTTGATGGCTGTTTACTAGCTCCTGAGTCATAGGCAGCATGGATGTCTGCCCTCCCAGCTATGAAGTGTGGGGAAACCAAGGTTCGTGTCTCCCTTTTCCCAGGCTGAGCTATCCTTCAGCGTGTTTGCCCTGGCTGCGACTGGCGGTTTCATTTTTCGGGGGGGGGGGGGATAAAGTTTTATTATTTTTAAAGACAAAGATAAAAAACTACAAAAAAAAAACAAAGACAAAAACTACAGACAAAAAAAGAAAAAAACACTAAAAGTATAAAAAAAATAGAAAAAAGACTTTTAGAAAGTTACATATACAGGTGACTTCCAGCTTTCAATAGTAAGAATATACAACAATTCCCATAAACAAACCCTTCCTCTACATCAAACCATGATCACATTATTTCTATAAATCCTTCCATTAACATATATACAAATCTCTTAATACATTTTCTCCTTCCCCTTACATAAAAAAGAATATATACATATACTTATACATATATAAATTTCTACTTCAAACTTCCCTCCCTCTTAAAAAACAATCCATTTAATTTTTTTTCTTTCTACTACTATTCTATATTTATTTACTTATTATTTTATTTATTATTTAAATTTGTATCACCGCCCATCTCCTCCATACCGGGGGACTCTGGGCGGTATATACTTCTGTCTACACAATAAGCACTTCTGTCTTCTTTCTACTACTATTCTATATACTTCTGTCTACACTATAAGCATCAAACTGTAAAAACAAAAAAATTGTCTGCCTTTATAATAAACAATCTTAACCCTATTAGACCTAAAAAATAATATAAAATATTATTATGTCTTCTCAATATCCTTTAAGTCTTACAAATCTATAATCCTATAAATCCTAATCCAAACCATAAGAAAGAAAAAACATCATATTAGCCTCATTATCAATCTAATTAAATATTCTTAATTTTTATAAATTGTCTGCCTTTATAATTAACAATCTTAACCCTATTATGCCTAAAACAGTATAAAATATTATTATAACTTGTAAATACCTTTTAAGTCTTACAAATCAAAAATCCTGTAATTCATGTTAACCTCATTATCAGTCCAATTAAATATTCTTAACTTTTTACCCCTCCTCAAAATATACCAGGGCATTTAAATATTTCACCATTACACTAAAAGCATTTTTTTACAACCCAACAACCCCCAAAGATACAAACTTTCCAGCAAAAGAGAAAAAAAACTCCCATATAACATACTCTTCTTTCCCATAACATTGATTCAGATACTCATAATATTTCCCCAGCATGGCAGTTCCTTGTGCAATCTTAAAGTTAAACAATTGCTTTAACCCCCTAAACACCAATCCAGAGTCTTCAGCTGGGAATACTTCAATCTCCCTCACAGCAGTAAAATCGCCATCTTTTCCAGCTGCTTCTTCCATCACAATATTTTCAAATAGTTGTCCCATTTTAGCCAGAATCTCATCTCAAATGTCCCAAACAATCTGCAAAATAACTTGGCAACCCAATCTTAAAGAGATGGGAGTACCAGACCACCTTACCTGTCTCCTGAGAAACCTGTATGCGAGTCAAGAAGCAACAGTTAGAACCGGACATGGAACAACCGACTGGTTCAAAATTGGGAAAGGAGTACGACAAGGCTGTATATTATCACCCTGCTTATTTAACTTATATGCAGAGTACATCATGAGAAATGCCGGGCTGGATGAATCACAAGCCAGAGTTAAGATTGCCGGGAAAAATATCAACAACCTCAGATATGCAGACGATACCACCCTAATGGCAGAAAGTGAAGAGGAACTAAAGAGCCTCTTGATGAGGGTGAAAGAGGAGAGTGCAAAAGCTGGCTTGAAACTCAACATTAAAAAAACCCAGATCATGGCATCTGGTCCCATCACTTCCTGGCAAATAGAAGGGGAAGAAATGGAAGCAGTGACAGATTTTATTTTCTTGGGCTCCAAGATCACCGCAGACGGTGACTGCAGCCATGAAATTAAAAGACGCTTGCTCCTTGGAAGGAAAGCTATGGCAAACCTAGACAGCATATTAAAAAGCAGAGACATCACCATGCCGACAAAGATCCGTATAGTTAAAGCTATGGTTTTTCCAGTAGCAATGTATGGCTGTGAGAGTTGGACCATAAGGAAGGCTGAGCGCCGAAGAACTGATGCTTTCGAACTGTGATGCTGGAGAAGACTCTTGAGAGTCCCTTGGACTGCAAGGAGGTCAAACCAGTCAATCCTAAAGGAAATCAACCCTGACTGCTCATTGGAAGGACAGATGCTGAAGCTCAAATACTTTGGCCACCTAATGCGAAGAGAGGACTCACTGGAAAAGACCCTGATGCTGGGAAAGACTGAGGGCAAAAGGAGAAGGGGACGGCAGAGGATGAGATGGTTAGATAGCATCACCGATGCAATGAACATGAATTTGAGTAAACTCCGAGAGACAGTGGAGGACAGGAAGGCCTGGCGTGCTATGGTCCATGAGGTCACGAAGAGTCGGACATGACTGAACGACTGAACAACAACAAAATAACATGTTCATCATTCATGCAAAGTTCCATTTCAAACTTAGTTATTTCATTAACAAATTTAAAGTTCTTTTTATCCATTTTAAAGCGTTCTGACAATTGCATATAGGTAAACCAGTGACTTATAAAACCTTCCAACTCTAACATTTCCCTTGTTTTAAACTTTGGTTCACTTTCTTCAA
This sequence comes from Charina bottae, assembly GCA_023362775.1. Taxonomy (NCBI): domain Eukaryota; kingdom Metazoa; phylum Chordata; class Lepidosauria; order Squamata; family Charinaidae; genus Charina; species Charina bottae. The sequence goes on from JALMGJ010000002.1 coordinate 45,294,581, forward strand.
AGTTCAACAAATCTTTACATATTTTAACCAACTTATTCCTCCCACATTTTCTCTTCTAACAAATGCTTCTTGAGGTGACAACCACAATGGTACATTAGGAGACAATCTTACCTTATATTTGTTCCAGATCCTTAGTATGGCACTCCTAACAAAATGATTTTTAAAATCCTTATTAACTTTAACTTTATCATACCACAAATAGGAGTGCCACCCAAATCTTAATTTAGCTGTAATAGTTTCTTGTTCTCCAAAGTAATCCATTCCTTCATCCAAAGCAATGAACAAGCATCAAAATATAGTTTTAAATTAGGCAAGCCCAAACCTCCTCGTTCTTTAGCATCTTGTAACAATTTATACTTAATTCTTGGTTTCTTGCCTTGCCAAACAAATTTCAAAATATCTTTCTGCCATTGTTTAAATGGTAAATCTGTTGTCAAAATTGGTAAAGTCTGAAACAGAAACAACATCCTAGGCAAAACATTCATCTTAATCACAGATATTCTTCGCATAAGAGACAATTGTAACAAGTCATTTTTCACATGGGAGATTCTGTTGAATGCTTTGCTGAGGTCAAAGAATACACTTCCGTGGTTCACTAAACTTATCACTCTATTAAACAAAATCAGGTTGATTTGGCATGATTCATTCATTCATTCATTCATTCATTCATTCAATGTATATGGATTTATATTTTTGATAAACCCATGCTCGCTCTTGCCAAACAATGCATTGTTTTCTAAATGTTTACAAACCAACTGCTTAATAACTTCTTCCATAATTTTGCCCAGCACTGGCATTAAGCTGACCAATCTGTAGTTATCCAAGTCCTCTTTTTTCCCCTTGTTGAAGCTGGAACAACTTTTTCTCTTTCATGGCTAGCTGGGGAATTCTGGGAGTTGAAGTCCACACCTCTTAAAGTTGCCAAGGTTGAGAAACCCTGCTCTAGTCTCTCGACATTAAACCCATCCTCCATAGTTTCTCAAAAATCACACAAAAGGGTTCTAAGATGACATCCACAAGCATCTTCAAGTCTCTTTCATGTAATTAATTAGTCCTGGAGACTTGAGCTTGCTCGTAGTAGCCAGATGCTGACATGTACAGTATGTACTGTACCTATCTATGAATATATGATGTCAGACACAGTGTTTAAACCTTACGTTTTTTCTTGAGAAAGAGTTAACTGACTCTTAGCTATTTTTTTCACGCCTTGAGACTGAAATGTTTTGTGCAGTCTTCACAAACAGCTTTCTCAGTCTGAGCAGTGCTGGTTCTCCTTTCAAGCCCTTACAAGACTCTTGTATTTAAGCCTGTCACAGATGATGATTATAATACTCATAGCAGTAAAAATTCTCACTATTTTTATGTTTTCCTTGCTTGTTAAATCCTATTTTCATTTCATTTTATCTGGTTACCTGTAAGAGGAATGTAAAATAAGTCTACCATAGATTTCCAGGGGAGTTTACATATAAGATCTGCCAAAAGTGTCTTCACCACAACAGACAGCAGCATTAAGCTCCATCAGAATCTATTCCTGGTCAAAAATCCACATTAAAATGCCATTTCTTTTTAAAATGGTATATCTAAAAGATAAAGATAACAGCGTTCCGCGCGCGTCATGCGGCCACATGACCGCAGAAGCGTCTTCGGACAACGCTGGCTCTTCGGCTAACAAACGGAGATGAGCACCGGCCCCTAGAGTCGGACACGACTGCACAAATGTGCGGGGGGGGGGGAACCTTTACCTTACTGATCTTTGTAGGATTTTGTTCTTATGTCTTGAAATTATTATAGCATTTCACATACATGTAAAAAAAAGGATGGAGCTTCCATCACACAACCATGAACATCATGTAGACTTTGTAAAAATTTGTTTTATTATATTGTTACAGTATAAGACATATATCTTGTCAACCTAGCAATTCGAAAGCATGCAAATGCAAGTAGATCAATAGGTACCACTTCGGTGGGTAGGTAACAGCATTCTGCGTGCATCATGCCGGCCACATGACCGTGGAAGCGTCTTCGGACAATGCTGGCTCTTCGGCTAACAAAGGGAGATGAGCACCGGCCCCTGGAGTCGGACACGACTGCACAAATGTGTGGGGGGAACCTTTACCTTAAAAGATAATGAAGGTTTTTGAAAGTTTGGTACCGAAAGAGATAGTTATATTAAAACAATAAAAGCTTACATCGGGGAATTTTAGATGTAAAAAGTCTTCGGTGAGAACATTTGCCCAATCAAGAATGGCATTATTGAAATTGCTTGAGGAATTTACATTAACAGTTATGTACTGAAGGGGAAGTTGTGTTCAAAAGCTCCATATGTTAGGGAAAGTTGTGAATGAAAACAGATGCAGATTTTTCACAGGGTTTTTTTTTTTTAACAAAACCGTGGGCTGGAATGTTTCCCTACCGATGTAGATTATGAAACAGAAAAGGTTTGTATCAATTTACACATCTCTACCTGTTACTGTGGGAAAAAAAAATTCCCAAACCAAACGATGATAAATCAACCCTTCAGCTTTCTGTTCTTACCACCTCAAGATCCAAACTAAAAACTGAAGTAAAACCAGAATAGATGAAAGCTGCCATAGATGCAGCTTTCTACAGTCTTTTGCCTTAGTCATTAGTCATCAGTCCATTAATCCATTTAGTGCAGTAATGTTAATAGCTCTCCTGGTAGCATTTCTCTAGTGTGTGAAGTGAAGCGCTCTCACAGCTGAAGGGTGTCTGAATTGGAAATGCCCAGTGATGCAGCCTAGAGCTTTCTGTATGTAAAAGCATGAATTCTGTGATTGAGTTGTGGTCTTTTTTTATGCAGAATGATGTATATTTTCTCCACTTAAAAAGGCAAACTTCTTTAGTAAAAGAACCAAAGCTTTCTCCTGACTATGACAGTCTACGGATCCCATACATTTGTATATACCTTATTTAGTTTGTTTTGTTTCCAGAATGTTGATTATAACACATTATTTGGCAGATACTGGCATGGAAACAAGAATGAAAAGCCCAAAAAGGAAAACATATAGCAGTTGGTGGTGATCCATGGAATACAAAACAGAACAACTGGAAAGAGAAGCTATGAAGGCGATAAAGAATGTTAAAAGATACTCAAATCCATAATTTTGGTTCATTCTGGTCCCTAGGATAGGAGATACTCATTGCAAATTCTCTTCTGGACAAAATGTAAATATTTTGTCTAGTACAGCCTATGATCTCAATACCTAAGAAAGACAATGTTCTTTCTCTGACCTACTTTCAAATAATCCCACTGAAAATCACATTTATGTCCAGCATGAATTATCTGAGTTTCTTTTTTTAAAAAATAGGTCCAGTTTCAGGTCCCGAATTTTTGAAAAGCACCAAGATTTTTTTTTGAAAAGCATGTGAATGCAGTTATAAATAAAATGATTGAGTGCAAAAACCATGTTCCAAACATTATATACATCTAGTAACTTCATATGAGAGAGCCAGTTTTGTGTAGTGGTTAAGGCATCAGGCTAGAAACCAGGAGACAGTGAGTTCTAGTCCTGCCTTAGGCACGAAGCCAGCTGTGTGACCTTGGGCCAGTCACTTTCTCTCAGCCCTAGGAAGGAGGCAAGGGCAAGCCAATTCTGAAAAACCTTGCCAAGAAAACTGCAGGGACTTGCCCAAGCAGACGCCAAGAGACAACACTGACTCGAAGGCATGCCTCCCCACAAAAAAATGTAATTAGCTATGAACTTTTAGTGGGGAGGCAATATGACCCACTGTTTCTAAAGCTTGAAGTAAAGCTACCACATTGCCCCACTTAATATTGCTCTTTACGCCTTTTCCAGTATGTCCGATAGCCAGTAAAATGAAGTGAAGTGAAGCATCTTCGTGAAGGAAACTGCAACATAGTTGTATCTTGAGAAAGTGGACTGTATCACCTCTGCAGCACAAACTCTCCATTTAGATGAAGTGCAACTACTTTACATTGCTTAGTCATTCATGGCTATGTGTCATTCATTAATTCATTCATTCTTGTTTGATTCTTGTTTTCGTTGTTTCGTTTTGCAATCATTTACTGGCAGTTCCTTTTTATTTTCTATTTTCCCTGCAAAAGATTCAGAGGTGTTTTTATTATTATTTTAGTGTGAGACAGAAACAAAAGTGCCAGTTTGAGAGCCAGTTTGGTGTAGTGGTTAAGGCACCAAGCTAGAAACCAGGAGACGGTGAGTTCTAGTCCCGCCTTAGGCACAAAGCCAGCTTGGTGACCTTGGGCCAGTCCCTCTCTCTCAGCCCTGGGAAGCAGGTAAGAGCAAACCATTTCTGAAAACCCTTGCCAAGAAAACTGCAGGGACTTGTCAGTTCCCTCCGAGAATTGGACATGACTGAACGGATTAAAAAAAAAGGGGTAGTGGGAATGACCTTGGGAGATGGGGAAGAGCCACAGCCAGGGGAACAGTTGGATAACAGGCAGCTGAGCCCGCAGCAGGAATGTGGGTATGCCAAAAGTCTCAGGCGGGACCCTCCCTAGTTTCTTGGGCTGTAAAGGTGACAGGAGACAAATGTACTTTCAGACTTGCAAGATTCTGTTGATGTAGCCTTACAATAGAGCTAGTACTTCTGGGTGTGCTCGTCTGGACTACCTTGCAAGACAGACACTTAATCACATGGAACAGATGCATATAGAACTGAAGGTTTTTTTATATATAGTTCCAATCTAGTAGATGCTGATGGGAACATTTATTTAGAAAGACAGATTATATTTGCCATGTTCAAGTCAAAATTATGGGCAACTGAATCCGGAAGCAAGCCATGACCCTCCAAGTCCCCATTCTCTAGCACATAGCTTTCCAAACTGTGTTGCAACACTTTAATGTGTCGCAACACACAGTTTAGTGTTTTGCGAAACAACCTGGAAGCGGGGGTGTGCGTGGCGGCAGCAGTGATGACGGCAGCGGCGCGCCATCAGCACTTCCGCATTTTAGCGAGGCCGCCACCATGTACGCCACCGCCGCGCGCCCTCCTGTGCCACCGCCCGCGCGCCGCCACTGCCATTGCTGTGTCGCCAACGGCGGCAGTTTGGAAAGCACTGCTCTAGCAAGTGCCTGGAATGGCGAATGGAGAGAATTGTGCTTTGTTGAATAGATTCATTCCAGATGACAAATTTCCCTACCTAAAAGCCTGATGCAACTTGTCAATCCTCAGGGTCAATATGACACAGCCTAATATTTTAGGTTTCAAGAACCCAAGCCTAAAACATTTCTTGGGTTATCAAATAGGCTAGGGCTCTGTAGCAGACACTGCAATTCCTGGCTGAAACTTCAGGTAAAAGTACCCAATAACCATAAACAGGGAAGAGGTAATGTATGTGACATTCTGCCAACCATAGTGGTGGGTGGCATTTGCCTAATCTCTTTGTGGTTTGGGTGGGGGTGCCTTTGAGTCAGTGCTGACTCTTGGCGACTGCCTGGACAAGTCCCTGCACTTTTCTTGGCAATATTTCAGAAGTGGGTTGCCATTACCTTCTTCCTAGGGCTGAGAGAGAGGGACTGGCCCAAAGTCACTCAGCTGGCTTTGTACCCAATGTGACACAAGAACTCACAGCCTCCCAGTTTCTAGTCTGGTATCTTAACCACTACACTAAACTGGTTCTCATTTGGCCTATCATATGATAGCATATCTATGGGTGCAGTATATTAGTACTGTAAGTTAGTATGATATGATTCTGACATGTGAAAATTGGGTACTGGATTTTGAAAGAAACTGGATGTTTAGGCTTACTTCGAAAGTCTGTTGTGGGACAGTTCTGTGAGCATTCTCTGCAGAAGTTCAAGGACTGCACCGAAGATGTTTGATAATTCTACGGACTCAGCAACTTCTCGCCCAATTTCCATCCCTGACTCAATGGAATGGCTGAGAGAAAATGGATTCATGGTCTGACTTCCCATCTGCCCTGCAACAGGCACAGAAAATACAGATCAGATTACAGCTCATTATTTCATATTGTTTCAGATAAGAGAGGAAAAGCCTTCTGCACAATGGATTAGCTTCTGTCATTGCTATTGTGTGATTGTGATTAGATTCACTGCATCTTGACAAAAGTTGCTTGAGGTTCTTCACGTCACCAGCCTGGCCCCACGCTACAAAGCATTAGTTAGCAGGTCTTATGTAGCTTTGGTATAATTGCAATATTTTCTGATTTCTAAGGAAGTTAAATGAGCTCAATTGTCTAGCAAGGACAAGAGATTTAAGGCGGTTACACATTTTTCAACAAAAAGATTTACTTCTCTTTGTGCTAGCTTTTTAATGGCAGGCTTTTCCTCTTTACTTTTGCTACTATGGTAGGGATGGACCCTCATCTCTGATTGAGGCTTCCTGAATCCAATTCATGGACTGGTAACACCTTTGATAAATTAGAAATGAATTGTTCTGTTTCAGACATCTGTTGTTCCCCTTTCACCTCGAGAGAAGAAAAGAAAGAGAATGGCTGGATTCACACATTGCACCAAGCCAAAGTATGGTTTGTTTAGTTTTGGTGTAACTAAATATGTGAACCATAACAATGTAAGAGCTCTAAGGCTGGAACAGGCCCATCTAGTCCTGCATTCTGTGCCATCCAGTGGCCAACTGGATGCATTTGAGAAGCTCACAAGCCTACATGACTGTCACTTCCACTGTTGCTTCCTGGAACCAGGATTTAAGGTATGCTGCCTATGATTCAGGAGCTAGCCACCACATTAATAGCCTCTGACCAGTTGACCCTCTGTTAATCTGTTGAGTCCTCTTTTAAAACCACACCAGTTGGTTGCCATTACAACTGTAGGCAGTGTACAACATTGTACAACCACTAGCCTGAACCCAAATGTAATGGACTTCAGCTGCCAGAATTCCTAGCCAGCATGGTCATCACTACAACATCACTAGAAAGTACCAGGTTGGAAAATAAGTTAGAAAAGAAAGGTGGAATGTGTGTATGTGTGAGAGAGAATTTTGTCTTCCTTTGGTTTAAGGGAGAATATAAGAAAACGGTCCCTTCATGGATCACTGCCTTGTCGTGGCGAAGGGGCTTACGTAACTCAATGAAGTCAGGTCAAGAAGAACAGGTCATGATGGAGAGTTCTGACAAAACGTGGTCCACTGGAGGAGGGAATGGCAAACCACTCCAGTATCCTTGCCAAGAAAACCCATGGACAGTATCAAAAGGCTAAAAGATATGACGCCGGAAGATGAGCCCCTCAGGTCGGAAGGTGTCCAAAATGCTACTGGGGAAGAGCGGAGGGCAATTCCGAGTAGCTCCAGAAAGAGTGAAGCGGCTGGACCAAAGCCGAAAGGACGCTCAGCTGTGGATGTGTCTGGAAGTGGAAGGAAAGTCCGATGCTGTAAAGAACAATATTGCATAGGAACCTGGAATGTAAGATCTATGAATCAAGGTAAGCTAGATGTGGTCAAACATGAGATGACAAGATTGAACATCGACATCTTGGGAATCAGTGAACTAAAATGGACAGGAATGGGCGAATTTAATTCAGGAGACCATTATATATACTACGGTGGGCAAGAATCCCTTAGAAGAAATGGAGTAGCTCTCATAGTCAGTAAAAGAGTGGGAAAGGCAGTAATGGGGTACAACCTGAAAAACGACAGAATGCTTTCAGTTCGATTCCAAGGCAAACCATTCAACATCACAGTGATCCAAGTCTACGCCCCAACTACTGATGCCGAAGAAGCTGAAGTTGACCGGTTCTATGAAGACCTACAACACCTTCTAGAACTAACACCAAAAAAAGATGTCCTTTTCATCATAGGGGACTGGAATGCTAAAGTAGGAAGTCAAAAAATAACCGGACTAACAGGCAAGTTCGGCCTCGGAGTACAAAATGAAGCAGGGCAAAGGCTAATAGAGTTTTGTCAAGAGAACACGCTGGTCATAGCAAACACTCTTTTCCAACAACACAAGAGACGACTCTACACATGGACATCACCAGATGGTCAATACCGAAATCAGATTGATTATATACTTTGCAGCCAAAGATGGAGAAGCTCTATACAATCAGCAAAAACAAGACCTGGCTCAGATCATGAGCTTCTTATCGCAAAATTTAGGCTTAAATTGAAGAACGTAGGGAAAACCACTAGACCAATCAGGTATGACCTAAATCATATCCCTTATGAATATACAGTGGAGGTGAGGAATAGATTTAAAGGATTAGATCTGGTAGACAGAGTGCCTGAAGAACTATGGATGGAGGTTCGTAACATTGTACAGGAGGCAGCAACTAAAACCATCCCAAAGAAAAAGAAATGCAAGAAAGCAAAGTGGCTGACTGATGAGGCTTTACAAATAGCTGAGGAAAGAAGGGAAGCAAAAGGCAAGGGAGAAAAGGAAAGATATAACCAACTGAATGTAGATTTCCAGAGAATAGCAAGGAGAGATAAGGCGGCCTTCTTAAATGAACAGTGCAAAGAAATCGAGGAAAACAATAGAATGGGGAAGACTAGAGATCTCTTCAAGAAAATCGGAGATATCAAGGGAACGTTTTGTGCAAAGATGGGCATGATAAAGGACAAAAAAGGCAGGGACCTAACAGAAGCAGAAGAGATTAAGAAGAGGTGGCAAGAATACACAGAAGAACTATACAAGAAAGATCTTAATATCCCTGATAAATATGATGGTGTGGTCACTGACCTTGAGCCGGACATCCTAGAGAGTGAAGTCAAGTTGGCCTTAGGAAGCATTACTAACAACAAAGCTAGCGGAGAAGACAGTATCCCAGCTGAGCTATTTAAAATCCTAAAAGATGATGCTGTTAAAGTGCTGCACTCAATATGCCAACAAATTTGGAAAACTCAACAGTGGCCACAGGATTGGAAAAGGTCAGTTTATGTTCCAATTCCAAAGAAAGGCAATGCCAAAGAATGTTCAAACTACTGTACAATTGCGCTCATTTCACATGCTAGCAAGGTTATGCTCAAAATCCTACAAGCTAGGCTTCAGCAGTATGTGAACCGAGAACTACCAGAAGTGCAAGCTGGGTTTCGAAGAGGCAGAGGAACTAGAGATCAGATTGCCAACATTCGCTGGATCATGGAAAAAGCAAGAGAGTTCCAGAAAAACATCTACTTCTGCTTCATTGACCAAGCTAAAGCCTTTGATTGTGTGGATCACAACAAACTGTGGCAAATTCTTAAAGAGATGGGAGTACCAGACCACCTTACCTGTCTCCTGAGAAACCTGTATGCGGGTCAAGAAGCAACAGTTAGAACTGGACATGGAACAACCGACTGGTTCAAAATTGGGAAAGGAGTACTGCAAGGCTGTATATTATCACCCTGCTTATTTAACTTATATGGAGAGTACATCATGAGAAATGCCGGGCTGGATGAATCACAAGCCGGAGTTAAGATTGCCGGGAGAAATATCAACAACCTCAGATATGCAGACGATACCACCCTAATGGCAGAAAGTGAAGAGGAACTAAAGAGCCTCTTGATGAGGGTGAAAGAGGAGAGTGCAAAAGCTGGCTTGAAACTCAACATTAAAAAAACCCAGATCACCCGACCTAACAAGATACACTAAGATCAAAATAACCAGAATCATGGACCTCATCAACCTCTGCCTCACCACCTACTTTCAGTTTGATGGACAAATATTCCAACAAATCAAAGGAACACCTATGGGATCACCACTCTCAGGACTCATAGCAGAGATAGTAATGCAACGTCTAGAAAGGATAGCACTCCCACACATACAACCCAAAGTATGGATCCGGTATGTAGATGACACCTTCGTCATAATAAAAAAGGATCAACTGGAGGAAACACATGAAGCCATCAACAACATCTTCAAAGGAATAAAATTCACAAGGGAAGAAGAAAACAACAACACACTACCCTTCTTGGACATCCTCATCAGTAGAGGAAATGATGGCATTCTAGAAACACAAGTCTACCGGAAATCTACCCACACTAACCAAGTGCTCCACTATCAAAGCAATAACCCAACCTCACACAAGAGGAGCTGTGTAAGAACACTATTCAGACGAGCACAAACACACTGCAGCAACCCAGAACACCAGAAAAAGGAAACAGACCACTTATATAGCATCTTCCAGCAAAATGGATATCCACACAACTTTATCAAAAAGTGCCTGACCACTCAACCCACCACAGCAAAACCAACAGAAGCTATGAAAAGGATTACACTGCCATACATCAGAAACATCTCTGAAACTACTAATAGACTGTTACATCCACACGGCATCACTGTAGCACACAAACCAACCAAAACCCTTCAGAACATTGTAAGTAAACCAAAAGACCCAGTAGCCCAAGAAGAAAAAACAGGAGTTATCTACAACATACAGTGTAAGGACTGTAACAGCCACTATGTAGGACAGACTGGCAGAAGACTAGCAGAACGCATCCACGAACATCAACTAGCAGTCAGAAGACATGATGAAAACTCCTTAATCTCACAACACATGGACAGACTTAACCATACTTTCAACTGGGAAACTGTGAGCATATTAGACCAGGCCAAATCCAAAAATGCTAGAGAATTCCTGGAAGCTTTGCACTCAGACAAAGCAGCCATCAACAGACACATAGAGGTTAACAACATTTACATACCATTCATAAGAGACAATAGAATAGCCAGAAGACCAGAACACCTCTTGGCCAGCAATCAACAACAAGATATGCATAGATTAACAGCAAGATTAGCAGCGGAGGAGCAATCAAACAACACAATAGACCTTAATCAAGGAACTATTAACTCAGTCAATCACCCAAACAGCACACAACAGCCAAATCAAGGAACTACCAAGGAGAGTACAACACCCCCACCAACACAGGCAGGACAAGCCAGGGTATATAAACAGACAGCAAGTTCCACTCCCTTTTCGCACTGAAGATGTTGCCTAGCCTGGCAATGAAACGTCTGCATGAAAACAACAAGGCTCAGAGAGCACCAAAGACTCCCCAGAAAGCCAAGAGTTTAAAATAAGAAATCAAAAGCAAAGTGTAGGAAAACACTCCGTCCTTCAAATTCAGCACCAAAGATAGCAACAGAAAGGCAGTCTTACAGTTTCAGCCCTCAATACAATCCAGATGGGAAAACAAGCCAGAACGTTTTTTTATAGTTAAAAATCTCCAAAAATAACTATATTCACCAAGAGATTCCACTTTTTCTTATTATAAAAAGCTTCTCTTAAGGTACAAAACTTAAAAAAACAAATTTGGTGTTTAAGAAATGGGAAGGCAGGACTTACTTCCCCTTTAAGGGGTTGCATGCGTGGCTCAGAAAGAGATGAAATCCCAGCCTCCTGGTGAAGTCTTAACGCTCGGTCGCAGACGCTGTCCACGATCTCCTGGCTGCAACTCATTGTCTGGAGGACAAATGGGTCGATTCTCAGCGTTTTCCTTAATCCGGAAAAACACTTGGGGCTACAGAAAACCTTCCTGTGCCCAGAAAATACTGCCATGCTGCCAACTCTGCCTACAGAGCTCGCAGGCAAGGTTGTTCAGTCCGCCATTTTCCACTGGAAGTCTCGAGACTGGCGTTTTCAGAGCTCTTTCAGTGGCTTCATCTTGAGGCTCTTATTCTGTTGTTGCGGGGAAGAGACCTTCCAGTGGTTGCTGCCATTCATAGTTCTTTTCTCTGTAGCTGCTTCTGACTTTCAGCTTGGTTCCACAGTCTCAAGATGATCCCAGTTGCCTCTTTACCACTGCACATGACTCCTTCTTCCAGCAAACCCATCTGCCCTTTTTTTAAATGGTAGTGTGAAAGGTGGAGTCTTCAGTCCCCAGCTGGACTGAAGACTTGGAGATGAATTGCTGGGAAAGAGGGACTTGTACTAAATTCTGCAAGGCTCTTCTTCCACACCTGATATCTTGCTTTAAAATCTAAGTGAATTAAACTGAAGCACTTCTTTTATCAACAATTATGGTTCCACAAAAGGGATAATCTTGGCAAACATCCTATAAACATCTGAATGGCAAAATAGATTTCTGTGACAGAATATAGATTTACAAATAGATAAATTAATTGTATTCATAGACTTTAGCTAAACCCTGCTCCAAACTTGACTTTTTCATGTGCTTAATACTTGTTACAAAGTTGTGTGTGTGTGCCTTCAAGTCAGTTTTTGACTCCTGGCGACTGCCTGGACTAGTTCCTGCAATTTTCTTGGCAAGTTTTTCAGAAGTGGTTTGCCATTGCCTTCTTTGTAGGGCTGAGAGAGAGTGACTGGCCCAAGGTCACCAGTTGACTGTGCCCAAGGCGGGACTAGAACTCACAGTCTCTTAGTTTCTAGCCTGATGCCTTAACCACTACACCAAACTGGCTCTCCCTTATGAAGTTACTAGATGCATATAATGTTTGGAAACTGTGGAGCGGAAATAGTACAGTCCCAAACCTTGCAATAACAATGGGAACCAAGGTTCTCTATTTTAGATTTTTGCTACAGGCAGTAGATCTTTTGACACTTTTGATGCCGGCCCTTTGACATAATCACTAGTCAGCAAAAAATACTAACATTTCCCTGGAGACAGAATCATTATCCTTCATTTTTTGTCACTCAAGAATCTATTATATTCTGTTATCCGTGCATACATCAATCATTTCAGATTCCAGAAGTCATTTAAACAATACTTCCTCTTCAGTGTAGGCCTAGCCATCCCTTGATAAATTGGAAGTGAGCTTTCTGTTAGAAAGAAAACAGGAAGGCTGGGTATGCAACTTTTGAAACAGAACAAAACCAATTTTTTTCTATGTGATATACCAAGAAAAAATAAGGATAATATATAGCATTTTCTTTTTTTGAGTCCTGGTGGGAAGGATATATTGTGAAAAAGAGATCAAAGCTAAAGCTAGAGGCATGGCAGAAAACACCTATTAGGATAACAACTATTATTATACATTACTTGCAGTAATTTTACTTTACTAAATATCTAATAGCATTTTTAAAAAAAAAACAGTTCATGGTTTATTGAATTTGGTAAATATATTTTAGGTTCACACGCTATAAACTTGATAAAGCTTTACATCAAGGTTAATAAATTAAAAGGAATTGTATGGTATAATATCATATTATGAATGTGGCATTTCTTTTCTTGAAAAGTACATTGGGTGCATAAAATTGCAATCTTATACCCAATTACCTAGGAATAAGGTAAATTCAATGAAACTTTCTTCTAAGTAAGCATACTGGATCACACAATATGTCCAGAATTGTTGGGGAATTTTCAGTTGGATTTGCAGCTGAACTGCCATTACTGCAGACAAGGAATAGCAAATAAATACATAGAAAAAGGAAAGGAAACAGTTACAAAATGGGGGGAAAGGCTCTGATTTTCTGCTCAAAATGCAAGTTCTTTCTCCAGAACATCTTTAGTCAGAAATTCTTCCAATGAACTGAGAAGAGGAAGAAAAAATTTACTTAGGTTCACGGTTTGAGAAGGCCTCTGAAAAAACATAGGAAGGGTTTTTAATCAGTCCAGATATTTTTGTACAAAATCCAATTGCTAAATGGTTTAGCTCAAAGCTTATATTGTAAACTATGCTTTGGCATCCTATATACATTTAACATGCATTGTTGGTTGTGAACCAAGAACTGCATCATAAATTTTAGAAAAGCATGCATTGTATATACTGTAGATTCATTTAGGTAAGGACTGAACAAAATTGTGAAGTTGCCCTGTTGCTAAGATTTCTAGCAATTGTATGGCCAAAAGCTTGTTTTATTCTGTCCTTAGTACTAATTCGTAGTTTTTTCAAGGACATCCTACAAATCTGTCATTTTCAGATCTTTTTTTCTCCTGCCTCCCATCTTCCCAACCATACTGTAGTGCTCCTCTAGAGTTTCCCACTGTTTCTGTCATACCAGCCACTCTCTCAAAGAACCAAAAGCCTATTTTTTGAGGGAAGGACGTTTACAAGGACTCTGTTATTACATTTATCAGTTGTGGTAAGTTTAAAGACATAAAAACTGTAATTGTTGTCACTGCAGTTATAAATGTAAAATAACGAATGAGAGCCAATTGGGTGTGAGGCAATGTTTGTCACTGAGAAAAGTCTTCCCCATGCCCAAACCAAAAAAAAAAATACTTTCCCAAATTATAAGAAAGAACTCAGGAGCCCAATAAGTTATTTTATTTTTGCTCCTAAGCCCAAACCTCACATATATCACTCCAGTCCCAAACTTCTAGAAACAGTCTGCCAAGATACTCCGTTCCCTTTGGCTTAGCACACTCAACGGAAGACTGGCAATTCAGTCCACCTTCTTTGCTCTTCTCTCTTCTGCCCTCTCATGGGGCCCTCTCTCTCTTGGGGACAAAGGTGTTACACCCCAGTGGCTGAGAACCATTGCTGTAGTGAACACTTGTACGTTGGGCTGGGGATATTGATAATCACCCGTCTCAGCCACATATGCAAACATTCTCATGATGGATCTCAGAAGCAAGCTTATATATTAGGCAGAAATTTCCATTTCTCATAAAATAAAAAAGTCATATGTTGTTTTAAAGACTTTTTTTTCTAATCTTGGAAATGCTTTTCTATAAGGGCATCTTGTGTGTTAGAGAAGATTCTACTTCTGTCGAAGAAGCACAAAGAGCTCTAGTGGGTTTGCTGGTTCAACGTTTGCCACAAAGCTAAACTTCGCACTTACAGCACCATTCTCTAAATGAACTTTTATTGCAACACCACCACCCCGCAAAAAAATAATATAACCAAATTAAACATAATGAAAGCAAGGCAGTGCTTGCCTGCCACAGCTTAATGTGATCTTGGAAAAAGACATGTTTGGTCTTTTTAAGGTAAGTGATAGATACCTTTGTGGCATCTTTTAGCCTTTGAATCCCAAGACTAAGGAGTATTGTATTTGTGGAGTCCTTGGTGCTCTCTGAGCTGGGTTGGAGTCCTTGGTGCTCTCTGAGCTGGGTTGTTTGCTTACAGACGTTTCATTACCCAACTAGGTAACATCATCAGTGCATTATCTTCTACCGGAGTGCTGTTTACTTGAAAGGGTGATGAGTTTGTGCTTCCCAAATGATTATCTGTGAAGTGTGGCAGTCTTATATTCTCTGAGGACACAGGAGTCGTAGAAGACGCTGTTGAAAATGAGTTCATGGGTAGGAGGTGCAAAGAATGAAAGCCAGTGGCTGAAACAGAGAGATGAAACCATTGCAGGCTTCAGCAAGGATGCGACTGACCTGAACACACTAGCTCTACCTTCCTTTATTCATCCTCTACCTATAAGCAATGAGTGACTGAATTGGAGAGCCTCTTCTATCCATGGAAGTTCTCCATGCAAATGAGGACTTTGGAGTCAGGTTTGTCAGTCAGTGGAGAATCTCCGTGGTTAGAAAACCTCTCCATGTGGAAGAAAATAAGAAGAGGATGAGGCTAGCACACTGGCCGAACAGGGCTAGAAACTCTAAGCAAGTTTACCGATGGATAAGAGCTACTGTGGGCCATATTGAGAACTGTAAAGAGTCCTGCAATTGTGGTGGAGTACGACTTTGATTAATTAATAAATAAATATTACAGAGAAAACATGCTTTTTGTTATAGCTGCAGCCTCTGTTAAATGCTTCTATTAAACCATTTTCCCAGCTGTGTCACCCCCAGCACAATAGTAGTCTCTGCATACTTATGAACCCTTATCTAGGAACTGACTACAGAATAAGGATACATACAGTGATACTAGCACAGCCCAGATTTCTGTCAATAGTTCTTTGTGTGCAACAGAGCAGTTTGTGTGTGAGTGAATGGTGTGTGTATATGGATGTGATGGAGGAAGAATTAATAGTACAAAAGGGTATCTTCTGTTGCTGATATAAGACCTAATATTAATTTGAACTTATTGCCCTGGGAAGTCTTTTTTTTTTTTTTGGATTCTTTCTCCTCTGGTCAACAATGCTACACACACAGACACAGGAACACACACATCCACATCCACGTGGGTCACATCCAAGTGGGTCACACACATTTGTTGGGAGAAAAATTCTGCAAGATAGTTTTCCGTGAGAACTAGCAACTCTCATTAAGAAGGGAGACAGTATGTACAAAGTGTTGGTGTGTGTTTATAACCTTTTATTCTATATATTTATTTAATTTTTTATCCCACCTTTATTATTTTTATAAGTAACTCAAGGCGGCGAACATACCTAATACTCCTTCCTCCTCCTATTTTCCCCACAACAACAACCCTGTGAGGTGAGCTGGGCTGAGAGAGTGACTGGCCCAAGGTCACCCAGCCGGCTTTCATGCCTAAGGCAGGACTAGAACTCTCAGGCTCCTGGTTTTCCATTGGCTCCTTCCTAGGGCTGAGAGACAGGGACTGGCCCAAGGTCACCCAGCCGGCTTTCATGCCTAAGGCAGGACTAGAACTCTCAGACTCCTGGTTTCTAGCCCAGCACCTTAACCACTAGACCAAACTGGCTCTCTTCCTGTCTGTCTTAAAGTCAAGGTCCTCTTATTTTCAGGTAAATACATACATAGAATCCTGTTCTTAATTTCCTGAAATTTTAAATATTTTCTCTATCTTGAGATATATGGAGTTTAAATGACTTTTTTTGCATGGGGGCTGTAATTCACCTTGTAGAGAATGAAATGAATTATCCGTGTGGGGTGATTATTAGCAGACCATTTCTTTTGCATTTCTTTTGGTTTGACAACTTTCATTTAAGTCTTTATTCATTTGTTGAGTTTATATCCCCCCCCCCCCACTTTTTTCTCCCAGAGCTTACGGAGATAAAATGAAGGCCTCCGTTTTATCTCCGTAACGGCAACCGCATGCCGTCGGTTGGGTTTAAAAAGTGTGGCCAGTCCAAAGTCACCCAGTCCTAGCACAACACTTTAACCTCTGTGCCACATTGTAAAATAACATTTATCGGCTTGCACGGACCATTGCTTGAAAGACCCTTTTGTTTATTGATATCTATTCCTCTAGTTTTTATTTGTTGCTTTCCCAAGGGTAAACTAACTACCATGAGACTTTCAGATATTCTGAGGCTTCCTAAAGCCTGTGCCAGGATATAAACAGTAAATAAAGTTCAGGGCTGCACAGTTACAACAATTAGGTTGAAGTCTTAAGCGCCCTTCCCTGGGAATAAGCTTGATAGATCCAATAAAAGAGAATATCTGTAGCTCAGGGTTGAACTGTGGAGTCCTTGGTGCTCTCTGAGCTTGGTTGTTGGCTTGCAGACGTTTCATTACCTGACTGGTACCAGTCAGGTAATGAAATGTCTGCAAGCAAACAGCCAAGCTCAGAGAGCACCAAGGACTCCAAAGCTTGATAGAATACAGTGGGGACTTACTTTACAATAAATATGCATAGTGCTGTGCTATGGGTATATCTTTAATTTGACACACCAACAATAACAACAAAAAAGAAATAAAAGAGCACAAGCAATCACAGCCTTACCGATCGACTTTAATCGCTTTTCAAAGAGCATCCTGCAATGTAATGCTACTAATGAGCACTGATGAGTTCATCCAGACCTCGCTTAAAAAAAAAATCTTTGCAACAAGAACCTCAGGCATCAACAACGAGAAATGATTACAAATGGGCTCCACCATGTCTGCCTGGTCCTCCTAATGAATGGCATTATCTGTGCTTAAGGCTGGTTTATGAAAGGAAAGTGACGGCAGGGATGTTAGGAGACTGGGAATGGCAGTCAAGATGATCAAAGAGCCCCATGTGACCAGAGAGCCTTCTTTTTTAAATAGATGTCTACTTAATTGGCTATCTCACTTGACTAAGGCATTCTGAGGACCTTTCTTAACTGAAATGACCCCGTGAGCCTTGTGCTAGCTATATTAAAGGCAGTAGTTAGAACAGGGATGGACATACTTTTGGTGATCGAGAGCTGAACATAACATTTTTCAGGAGACTATGGGCTGTACTGACCGAGTAATGATGCCATGCAGGTGGGCTCACCTCCCACACACATATGGTCAGGGCCAGGAATCTCTGAGTTTCTCCTTGCATTTTATTTTACTTATAGTTTAACTACAGCTCCGTAAATACGTTCAGATAATCAGAGTGCTGACCATATCAATGTGTTAAGTAAGCTATCCTCAGCTAACATTTCCCATACTATACCAGCTCCTGTATACATGTATACATGGACCCTACTATATTGGACAATTTTCGTCCTGTCTCCCACCTCCCCTTTTTAGGGAAGGTGGTTGAGAAAGCGGTGGCGTTGCAACTCCAGAGGATCCTGGATGATACGGATTATCTGGACCCCTTCCAGTCGGGTTTCAGGCCGGGATATGGGGTGGAAACTGCATTGGTCGCGCTTACAGATGATCTCTGGCGGGAGCGGGACGGAGGGAGTGCATCCATCCTAGCTCTTCTTGACCTCTCAGCGGCATTCGATACCATCGACCATGGTATCCTTTTGGGACGGCTCAGGGAGTTGGGGGTGGGAGGCGTAGTTCTGCGCTGGTTCACCTCCTTCCTCCAGGGCCGTTCCCAATCGGTGGTAATAGGAGAGGAAAGATCCGACCCTCGCCCCCTCGTCTGTGGGGTACCGCAGGGTTCGGTTCTTTCCCCTCTCCTATTTAACATCTACATGAAACCGCTGGGTGAGATCATCCGTCACCATGGGATGAGATACCATCAATATGCAGACGATACTCAATTATATATTTCCATCCCTGGTGAGATAAGTGATGCAGTGGCTACCCTTTCTCAGTGCCTGGAGGCTGTGGGGGTCTGGATGGGGAACAACAGGCTTCGACTGAACCCTGGTAAGACGGAGTGGCTGTGGATTGATGGCTCCCGTGGATCCAGGAAGTTGTCATCTCTAGTTCTGGATGGGGTTGCACTACCCCATTCAGACCAAGTGCGTAATTTGGGGGTTCTTCTGGACTCACGGCTCCTGCTCGAAGAGCAGGTGGTAGCCGTGGCCAGGAGGGCTTTTGCACAACTTCGTGTTGTGCGTCAGTTACGCCCTTTCCTGGATCGGGAAGCCCTCCGTACAGTCACTCATGCCCTGGTCATCTCCCATATAGACTATTGCAACGCGCTCTACATGGGGCTACCCTTGAAGAGTATCCGGAAGCTTCAATTGGTCCAGAATGCGGCTGCTCGCGCAGTTATTGGTGCGCCTAGATCAGCGCATGTGACACCTCTGTTGCGACAGCTGCACTGGGTGCCTGTGTGCTTCCGGGTCCAATTCAAGGTGTTGGTTATCACCTTTAAAGCCCTACATGGCATGGGGCCAGGTTACCTGAGGGACCGTCTCATCCCCATAACGTCGAACCGTCCCACTCGGTCATTCAGAGAGGGCATGCTACGGATCCCGTCCGTAAAGGAATGTCACCTGACGGGGTCTAGGAGGCGTGCCTTCTCGATAACGGCGCCCACCCTTTGGAATATGCTACCCCCGGAGGTGAGGCAGGCCTCATCGCTCCCAGCCTTCAGAAAGAACTTAAAGACCTGGTTCTGCCGCCTTGCGTGGGGGGAGGGGGGGAACAGTTCCTCTTGGGGATGGCTGGTGCCATAGGGCCCTTTTAAACATCCAAACATCATACCACCGCATCTTGGATTTTTATATTTAATTTTAATATATTAGAGTGTTTTATTGGGTTGTTTTAATTGTCGGATTTTAATTTTTGTGTTTTGTAAACCGCCCAGAGTTCCCTTGCGGGGAGATGGAGCGGTATATAAATTGAAACATAAATAAATAAATAAATAAATAAATAAATAAATAAATAAAAATAAATGTCTTGAGGAGAGAAGCTCCATTGGTTCCATGGGAGCCAAAGGCTTCATTGCTAACGTGATGAGCATTTCTGTTATCTGAGTACTTGAAGAGGACTACTGTCAATCCTACTGTAACACTCATGCTTCAATTTTCATGTGTTCATTATTTTAAAATGATTTGAAACTATGCTGCTGATTTTTGGCCATTGTGGCTGGAAGGGGCTTTGAAAGCTGCAAAAGAGAGACAAAGAAATCTAAGGGCTACATGCAGCCACAGGGCCTCAAGTTGCCTCCAGTATCAGGCTACGGATATGGAGATTTGCGTTCAATTGTCCATTCTTGTAATGGAATGTGGGAAAGACCTTGGGAGGCTGGATGAAGAGACGCTGCCAAAGGAACGATCAGATAAGAGACAGAATAGCCCACAACTTGATAGTGGGTGGGCAAGAGGCTCAGAAGATACCCTCCCTAGTTTCTCAGGCTGTAAAGGAGACTGGGGGGGGAGAGGATTATACTTTCAGACTTGCAAGATTCTGTCAATGTAGCTTTACAATAAAGTAGAATTAGCTCATCTGGTTGTGATTCCTATCTGGTTTACCCCATGAGACCAACAATTCTCTCTGGACCATGGCCTAATTATAATGTCTCCAATTTGTAGAGCTATTGTGAGAATTCAGGGAAGATGGAATGCCACGAGGCTACTTTGACCCAGTGGCAAGGTGGGATACAGATAGAACCATTAATTTATATATATCTAATTTATTTTTTCTTAGGGTTGTTATATTGTATTTTATATGTTTTAATTGGTGACTTTGTTGTAAACCGCCCAGAGTCCCCCTTTTGAGGGGAGATGGGCGTTGATAGAAGTTGGATAAATAAATATATTAATTAATATCTAAACAAATCTTTCCTTTTAAATATTTAAATGTTTAAATTCTTCAAAGATGCTTACAAATTCTGTAGGAGTTTTAACCTGTTTTTGAATAGCATGAAGAACCGTATTGCATCGTGGACGTGGGTGGGCGTATTGTTCTTCTGTAGGTGATCAGAACTTCGGCTAACACACGGAGATGAGCACCGGCCCCTAGAGTTGTTGGTGTGTGTTTATAACCTTTTATTCTATATATTTATTTATTTAATTTTTTATCCTGCCTTTATTATCTTTATAAATAACTCAAGGCGGCAAACATACCTAATACTCCTTCCTCCTCCTATTTTTCCCACAACACCAACCCTGTGAGGTGAGTTGGGCTGAGAAAGAGTGACTGGGCCAAGGTCACCCAGCCGGCTTTCATGCCTAAGGCAGGACTGGAACTCTCAGGCTCCTGGTTTCTAGCCCAGCACCTTAACCACTAGACCAAACTGGCTCTCTAATGCATATATACAGGCCTACCCATGAAACGAATATAATAATTTTGTAACTTCCGGCCTATATTTGAGCCTGAATGGGCAGGGGTTCCCCGAGGCCTGAAAAATATTTCAAGGGTTCCTCCAGGGTCAAAAGGTTGAGAAAGGCTGCTTCAATCATTTGCTGTAAACTCTCTTCCATAAAAACACAAAGATGCAAAAACTCCCAGCGTCAATTTCTTTGACAATTCCAGGGTTGAGGAGTTTCCTCTTGTGTGGCTATCTTTCAGTCCTCTTTCACAAGAATGCCCAGCCTCCACTGGGGAGCTGGGTATTTGTGGCCTTCCAGATGTTTCTGAGTTATAATTCCCAGGAACTCTCATCGTTGCTCATGCTGCATTAGGGTACAGGGAGTTGTGGGCTAAACATTAGAAGAAAGTCTGAAAAAAACTGTTTAGCAATAGAAACGACTGCTTCAGGAGGCAGCTGAATTTCCTTCCCTGGAGGTATTAAAGTGTTGGCTGGACAATTAAGTAGTAGAAACGTTGTTGAAGCAGCCTGCATTTAGATCTTGTACTGAGTATGGACTTAGATGCTCAATCAATCTCCTTTCAATTCTGATCTTTTCAGGCAAGTGGTATTTAAACTGCTATGATCTCAATCATATTCCCCCACCTGCATCCCATCCCAATGCTCATTCTGCCAACAGCCTGACTAGAAAGAGACTCGACCACATGACATACTGCTGGGGTGTGGACAGCATATCATTAGATAAACTTCAGAGACCTCAGTTAAGAGTGAAAGGGAATAAACTGTTTCGACTCATTAAAGCTGCACATTAAATGCATCTTTGGCCAAGGCCTAGAATGTAGAAAAGAATCTAATGTAAGAGGTGAAAGTAATGCACAATACACTTAAATAGTCAAATTGCACTCACCCAGAAAAATAATTGTGCTGTCTATTCCTAATTTGAATTTTCTGTGCCATGCTTTCTAGCCATGACTTGTCTTACTGTCTTCCACTAGAGGAGAAAACATTTAGGACCCTCTGTTTTCTCAACATGAGAGTACTGTGGCTTCAACAAAACACTGAAGTATTTCTGAAGTATCAACACTGAAGTATTGATTAAATGAAAAAGGTTGAGGTTAAGTATATGTACGTTTTTCTGGATTTCCCTACACTACAAACATAAATATTTTTTTTTCTTTTTTTTTGCCAGCTTGCTGTATTCTCTAATTATGAACTTCCATATAAACGATGATGGAGTTTAATGGCTGTTGTGGGTCTTCCGGGCTGTGTGGCCATGTTCTGGAAGTTGTGGTTCCTAACGTTTCGCCAGCATCTGTGGCCAGCATCTTCAGAGGGCAGGAGCACAGATAGAAGCAAAATCTCTGTCTGTGCTTCTATCTGTGCTCCTGCCCTCTGAAGATGCTGGCCACAGATGCTGGCGAAACGTTAGGAACCACAACTTCCAGAACACGGCCACACAGCCCGGAAGACCCACAACAGCCATTGAACTCCGGCCGTGAAAGCCTTCGACAATACAACGATGATGGAGTTTGGTCACACAGTATGCATGTTAATTAAGGCATTAGGAAATATAAATTTTCACTTCCACGTTTACAAATAAGAATTCTTTTTTTCAAATCAAGTAGAGTGAAATGGCATACAAAGGCAAGGAGGAATGCAAGGACATGTCAAATTTTCAATCGGTTTCTCTTTATTGCAAAAGAAAAGTTATCCTATGTTCAACTTGTCTCTATTTCAGAGCAGTTTACGTTCTTGTAAAGAGAAAGTCATTCAATGTAAGGTTCATATGCATTGTGTATACTGCAGAGCTTTCCAAACTTTTCATGTTGGTGACACACTCTTACAGCAGGGCATCATTTCGTGACACACTCTTACAGCAGGGCACAAGGCAGGCACTAGGACCTGCACAGAATCACAGCAGGTTTGGAGGCAGCAAGGCACAAGGCAGGCACTAGGACCTGTGCGGAATCCTGGCAGGGCAGGTTTGGAGGCAGCAAGGCACAAGGCAGGCACTAGGACCTGCACAGAATCACAGCAGGTTTGGAGGCAGCAAGGAACAAGGCAGGCACTAGGACCTGTGCGGAATCCTGGCAGGGCAGGTTTGGAGGCAGCAAGGCACAAGGCAGGCACTAGGACCTGCGCGGAATCACAGCAGGTTTGGAGGCAGCAAGGCAGGCACTAGGACCTGCGTGGAATCCTGGCAGGGCTCGGAGGCAGCAGCAGCCGCGACACACCCAGACACTGCAGCCGACACACTAACGTGTCCCGACACACAGTTTGGAAAGCTCTGGTATACTGTATACAATGCATGTGTCAAATATCTCTGGGTTATCTACATTTCTCTAATATTAGTGTATTCATACTCATTTTTACTTATGTACAATTTTCTAAAACAATTTTCCTGAATAGTAATGTTTTTCTGTACATTAATTTCAGCAGTGTATGAATAATTATTTGCATCAGTGTTCATACGGCATGTGAAGTAACGCCATCAGCTTGGTTGGGGTTCAGTAAAACAGTACACAGTATCAAAGCAATGGCTTCCAGGCTGTGATTTTACAACTCTGCTTGTTCAATGGACTGGTTGTTCACACAGGGAATGAAAACACTAATAGAACTTATCCAAGGGCTGTCTCATCCCGTTCAGGTGGACCCCTTTAGTAACCCACTGTAGCTAATGGTAGAGGGCATACTTTGAATTTGGAAAGTCCCAGATTTAATCCCTGATATCACCAGTTGAAGGACATCAGGACAGACCACTGTTTTTGAGCCCTTGGGAAACCACTGTTCTGTCGTAGAACACAGATGGAGCAAGGACTCAACACATCATGAAGCCGATTTGTATTAAAATGTGGCAGATGCCATAATATTCCACAGTGGGGTACCTGAGTAGTTTGTCTACTATTGGGATACTGATGCTCCAGTAGGCAGCACTGTTTTTTTAAGGCTAAGGAGGATTGTTTCTGTAAATGTTACTTCAATTGTAATTCTCTCAAACTTGTTTTTACTCATTTTCACACTCTAATAATTATAAAAGGTCACATGAAAACTTGTACATAGTGTTCATGTATATTTCCTCCTAAGATATGCATTTTTATGAATCTCATTTAACTATTTCTCCTTCTTAAAGTATGTTTGTACATCTTGAATCCTGTTGTGCCCAAATTCTGAAAATTCAGATTTTTTTTTGTAAGCATGTTGCAAGTAAGGTGTACTATTGTGAGGCTGTGACAAAGGGTGGAACAAATCTCTCCATCATCCCCAGCTGGGGGTAACTGGGGCCATCAGTTTGCTCTCTCCTCCACTACAGCAGTTTAGCAATGCAGTGTTAGGTTCTCCAAAGCCATAATGGTGCACCTGAATTGAAGGAGTTGTAGGTTGTCTCTCAGCAAAGTAGACTAGTGTCTTCCAAAGAACTGTAACATCATTACACCCATGTGTCACAGAAGAAAGAATAGAAGAGGACAGGGATATGAATTTTAAAAGGGTAATAGTTGCAGCAGCTCATGCTAAGTTACACTTGTATGGTTTAAAACTTTAACCAAGGCATGTTCTTCTTCTTCCTTATAGATGATGATGATGATGATGATGATGATGATGATGATGATGATGATGGAGGAGGAGGAGGAAGAGGAGGAGGAGGAGGAGGAGGAGGAGGAGGAGGAGGAGGAGGAGGAGGAGGAGGAGGAGGAGGAGGAATGCTTGAGTTTTTTAAGGCTGTCTGAAGATATCTTTATTTCTTTATCCACCAAAATTGGCCGTACAGAAGGTCCAAGCTACATGGTTATATTGAAAGTAATCCACTTAGTTTCCCCTTCATAAGCATCCCAAATGGAATAATCAACTCTTTCACTTGATTTGCCAGCTGCTTGAAAATATTTCTCCTTTTTTAAAAAAAGAAAAAAAAAGAAAAAAGGAAGGGGTGGTAGGAAGGAGAATAATTTATTCAAACTGCTGAGCTGTCAGGACAGAAATATTCTTCTGAAGATGTGTGAAGAATTATCTTTGATGTGTCTTAAAGAGCTTGGTTTCAGTATTCTTAGTGTTGGACATTCTTGAGTAGGACAGCATCAAACAAAGCAAATACAAAGAACAAAAGAGCAAAAATCAACCCGTTGTACTTTTCCTTACATGGACATCAAATAAGCTTTGGAGAAGGAAAAATAATATTATAGTTGGTTCTTAAGCAAGAAAAGGAGAGAACTAGAGAGGAACCCTTCCTATAAAATTCACCCACAAGAATTCTGAAGAGGCCCCTGAGGTACTGTTGGTGCTTCAAAAAAAAAAAAGTTACATCCCAATTAAGTACATCAGATTATACTGTCATGCCAAGTATTGTTACTAGAATTTTGCTCCCTAAATTCATTAATATTACATTAAAACAAGGAGATTATTGCTGTTAACAAGCAGTATTCCAGGCTGCCAGTAGCAATATAGCACCCTCAGAAAATAAACACAAGGGTGTTCTGGAAAAAGACATAACAGGCCTAGTGTTCTACTTTGCATATATGATTGCTGACATTTTGTAATAAAAGCCTTAATTAGTAAACAAGAGCTGGGAATCTGACCATTTGCTCCCCTCTCAGTTATTGTGGTAAATAATGAAAAAGTGTTATTTGATTCAGTTTCCAAAATCTAAATACAGGATAAGGGATGCAATGACAGTCTGAAAAGAGGACCACAGGAAGCTGTGCTGATAATGGCTTTTATCTGAATGCCAACAAGGGTAAGCCATTAACATCTGGGACACAAAAGATGCTCCCGGCATGATTATGAGAATATTGTGATTTAGCAGAATTATGCTAAGCCATTGTGTCATATGCCGCTTGTGTTTAATGGACAGAAAATCAGCAGGGTTCCATCCCTTTGTACAAAACAGGTATTTGGATTAATTCCTAAACTGTGCTAAGACAAGAAACTCTAATGCTCTCAAATCACCAAAGAAAGAACACCCACAGCCAGCATCCATGAAAACACTGACAATGAGGAATCCTGTTTGGTGTTGATTTAATTTGGTTTTGGATCAAGTTCTGAATCCTGGAAAGGGCATGTTTTATCCTGCAATTACTACAAGACTATTTTATTTAAATGGTAATAAGCTTTTTAACAACTTGACTTCTTAACGATCTCCAGCAAAGGAGATCGTTACCTTGTCGTGGTGCTGGAGCTTGAGCACTTCAATGAAACCATGAGCTAAACCGTGAAGGGACACCCAAGACGGGAAGGTCGTGGCAGAGAGGTCAGACTAAATACGATCCCTGGGGAAGGTAATGGCAACCCACCCCAGTATTCTTGCCATGAAAACTAAATGGATCAGTACAACCAGAGATATGTCGGTATACCATCGGAAGATGGGACTCCCAGGTCGGAAGATGGTCAAAATGCTACTGGGGAGGAACAGAGGATACGTTCAACTAGCCCCAGATGTGATGACGCAGCTAGCTCAAAGCCGAAAGGACGGCTAGCGGCCGACGGTGCTGGTGGTGAACGACGAATCCGATGTTCTAAAGATCAACACACCATAGGAACCTGGAATGTAAGATCTATGAGCCAGGGCAAATTGGATGTGGTTATTGGTGAGATGTCAAGATTAAATATAGACATTTTAGGTGTCAGTGAACTGAAATGGACTGGGATGGGCCACTTCACATCAGATGACCACCAGATCTACTACTGTGGACAAGAGGACCACAGAAGAAATGGAGTAGCCTTCATAATTAATAATAAAGTGGCTAAAGCAGTGCTTGGATACAATCCAAAAAACGATAGAATGATCTCAATTCGAATTCAGGGTAAGCCATTTAACATCACAGTGATCCAAATATACGCCCCAACCACAGATGCTGAAGAAGCAGAAGTAGATCAGTTCTATGAGGATCTGCAGCACCTACTAGATAATACACCAAAAAGAGATGTTATTTTCATTACAGGAGACTGGAATGCTAAGGTGGGTAGTCAGACGACACCTGGAATTACAGGCAAGCATGGTCTGGGAGAACAAAATGAAGCAGGACATAGGCTGATAGAATTTTGCCAAGACAACTCACTGTGCATAACAAACACTCTCTTCCAACAACCTAAAAGACGACTTTATACATGGACTTCACCAGATGGTCGACACCGAAATCAGATTGACTACATCCTTTGCAGCCAAAGGTGGCGGACCTCTATACAGTCGGTAAAAACAAGACCTGGAGCTGACTGTAGTTCAGATCACGAACTTCTTATTGCAAAATTTAGAATCAGACTCAAGAGAATAAGGAAGACCCACAGATCAGTTAGATATGAGCTCACTAATATTCCTAAGGAATATGCAGTGGAGGTGAAGAATAGATTTAAGGGACTAGATTTAGTAGATAGGGTCCCAGAAGAACTATGGACAGAAGTTCGCAACATTGTTCAGGAGGCGGCAACAAAAAACGTTCCAAAGAAAAAGAAAACCAAGAAGGCAAGATGGCTGTCTGCTGAAACACTGGAAGTAGCCCAAGAAAGAAGGAAAGCAAAAGGCAACAGTGATAGGGGGAGATATGCCCAATTCAATGCAAAATTCCAGAGGTTAGCCAGAAGAGATAAGGAATTATTTTTAAACAAGCAATGTGCGGAAGTGGAAGAAGACAATAGAATAGGAAGGACAAGAGACCTCTTCCAGAAAATTAGAAACATCGGAGGTAAATTCCAGGCAAAAATGGGTATGATCAAAAACAAAGATGGTAAGGACCTAACAGAAGCAGAAGAGATCAAGAAAAGGTGGCAAGAATATACGGAAGATCTGTACAGGAAGGATAATAATATTGGAGATAGCTTTGACGGTGTGGTCAGTGAGTTAGAGCCAGACATCCTGAAGAGTGAGGTTGAATGGGCCTTAAGAAGCATTGCTAATAACAAGGCAGCAGGAGACGATGGTATCCCAGCTGAACTGTTTAAAATCTTGCAAGATGATGCTGTCAAGGTGATGCATGCCATATGCCAGCAAATTTGGAAAACACAAGAATGGCCATCAGATTGGAAAAAATCAACTTATATCCCCATACCAAAAAAGGGAAGCACTAAAGAATGTTCAAACTATCGAACAGTGGCACTTATTTCACATGCCAGTAAGGTAATGCTCAAGATCTTGCAAGGTAGACTCCAGCAATTCATGGAGCGAGAATTGCCAGATGTACAAGCTGGGTTTAGAAAAGGCAGAGGAACTAGAGACCAAATTGCCAATATCCGCTGGATAATGGAGAAAGCCAGGGAATTTCAGAAAAACATCTATTTCTGTTTTATTGACTATTCTAAAGCCTTTGACTGTGTGGATCATAACAAATTGTGGCAAGTTCTTGGTGGTATGGGGATACCAAGTCATCTTGTCTGCCTCCTGAGGAATCTGTATAACGACCAAGTAGCAACGGTAAGAACAGAGCACGGAACAACGGACTGGTTTAAGATTGGGAAAGGAGTACGGCAGGGTTGTATACTCTCACCCTACCTATTCAACCTGTACGCAGAACACATCATGCGACATGCTGGGCTTGAGGAATCCAAGGCTGGAGTTAAAATCGCTGGAAGAAACATTAACAATCTCAGATATGCAGATGATACCACTTTGATGGCTGAAAGCGAGGAGGAGTTGAGGAGCCTTATGACGAAGGTGAAAGAAGAAAGTGCAAAAGCTGGGTTGCAGTTAAACCTCAAAAAAACCAAGATTATGGCAACCAGCTTGATTGATGACTGGCAAATAGAGGGAGAAAAAGTGGAGGCAGTGACAGACTTTGTATTTCTAGGCGCAAAGATTACTGCAGATGCTGACTGCAGCCAGGAAATCAGAAGACGTCTACTTCTTGGGAGGAGAGCAATGGCAAATCTTGATAAAATAGTTAAGAGCAGAGACATCACACTGACAACAAAGGTCCGCATAGTTAAAGCAATGGTATTTCCTGTAGTAACCTATGGCTGCGAGAGCTGGACCATAAGGAAGGCTGAGCGAAGGAAGCTAGATGCTTTTGAACTGTGGTGTTGGAGGAAAATTCTGAGAGTGCCTTGGACTGCAAGAAGATCAAACCAGTCCATACTCCAGGAAATCAAGCCAGACTGCTCACTTGAGGGAATGATATTAAAGGCAAAACTGAAGTACTTTGGCCACATAATGAGAAGACAGGATACCTTGGAGAAGAAGCTGATGCTAGGAAAAGTGGAAGGCAAAAGGAAGAGGGGCCGACCAAGGGCAAGATGGATGGATGGTATTCTGGAGGCGACGGACTCAACCATTGGGGAGCTGGGGATGGTGACGGCCGACAGAAAGCTCTGGCGTGGGCTGGTCCATGAAGTCACGAAGAGTCGGAAACGACTGAACGAATAAACAACAACAACAACTTGACATTGCCATCCCTTCATGGTGAATCCCAGAGCAAGGCTAGTTGATGTCTTCAATGTATGTTGCTTTGCTTCTCATGTCATCATGCATGTTCAGGATGTTGATTTCCAATCATTCACAACAGAGGGTGACCCAAGAGTCTGTCTAAGTACTCACTTGATGGTGCCGAAACACACACGTTCAGTTCACAGACACTGGATAGCATCATTTTATGGGTTGGCAGTAGACACATAATTTGAGAGAAGACACATGGAGCACCTTAACTGGGTGTATCTGTGGCCTGAACTCTTGAACAGATTTTTAAAATTGGTTTGGGAGCATTCAGTGCAAGGCTGCTTCTTAAATTACTTATTTATTTATTCAAATTTATTAGCTGCCCAACTCCAGTGGACTTTGCCACATCCTCTCATCTTTCTCCCTTATCATTATCACAGTTCTCTTTTATAATTTCCATCCATTATTGTCCACTGTTTCTGAAAAGTTCATCACAACAATGAATTTCTTAGGTGGCTTTCTGCAAGATAACCTCTCAAGTCTTTTATTTTTATTTATTTATTTATTTATTTATTTGTCCAACTTCTATCACCACCCATCTCCCCCCACAAAGGGGACTCTGGGCAGTTTATCATTGATTGGGAATGCATGCTGGCTAAAAGAGGTAGGTATAGGGGCAGATATGCTGGTTTGAGACTCTATATCAGTATACAATATCCAAACTGTCCTTGAGTCCTATATATCCCTGTGTTGAGTGGGTTGGTCTGCAAGGAAGCTCTATTTGCATTCATTTGAACTGGAGTAGGACCTTCCAAGAAGGTCCACAATCTCAAGGGTTCAATGCAAGTTTAAGTAAATGTCCATTTCTGACAATTCTGCTCAACATAGGGAGGTCTGGAACTGAAAAGGACAAGCATGGCATATGGGAAGGCATTTGTAAGGACAAAGTCAGACGGAGCAGAATTATCCCTCTACCACAGCAGTGGGCAATCCACAGACTGCCTACAGCAGGGCTTTCCAAAGTGCCGCCGCTGGCGACACACCCGGCGGTGGCGGCAGCGACACGCGCGCGCACGCCGCCGCTTCCGGGTGGTGTGGCGACACACCACGCTGTGTGTGGCGACACACTTTTGTGTCGCCACACACAGTTTGGAAAGCTCTGGCCTACAGGATTCTTTTAAAAAAAAAGCATTCCTTTTTACTGCCCAAAGAATCCCACACAATCACTTTGTCAAAATTTGGCAATAAATTGCTGAATACAAGGACAATTTCCAATCAATGGAATCCCTGACATCTGGATCTCTGACATCTCCAGTATTGTGTCTCAGCAGGGTGGCATTGCCCCTGAAACAGCAGGTTCACACCTTCACGGGACTCCTGAACTTGTGGCTACTGCTTCATGGGCTGGTGGAGGCCATAGTCAGGGTTCTTTTCCCAGCTTCAGCTGATGCATCAATTGAAGCTCTGTGTGGGATATGAGGTCCATATACAGTAAGTCATGCCCTCATTGCCATTTATCTGGACTACCGCAATGTGTTCCACATGGGGCTGCTTTTGAAAGCTACTCAGAAGCTTCCGTTTGGTCCAGGACACAGCAGCCTGGTTGCTGGAATACACACCCCAACATAAATAGGTGACACCAGTGCTCTGTTCTCTGCACTGGCTTCCTGTAGGCCTCTGAACGAATTTCAAGGTGCTTTTAAAATCGTACATGGCTTAGCATTGAGGTATTTGTAGGACCATTTTCTCCATCTAGTTTTGACCTGCAAAACTTGTGCATCTCAAGAAAAAAATTTAGTGGTCCCCCACTTCCATGAAGGGGGAAGAAAATCTACAGGTGTTCTTTCTTTGTTGGGATGACTGTACTTTAGAATATTTCCCCCTCAAAATTAGATTGGCCAACACTTTATTGGCTTTTTATAAGCTATTGAAAAATGAGCTAGTTTGGAGAGGCTTTCAGATATGAATTGATGCCATCAGTTTATTGATTGGGATGGTGGTGGTGGTTCTGTTTTATCTTTGTTATTTTGCTTTGAGTTATTATACTGTGGAAATTTTATTGTATTATTTAATGGATTTATTGTAAACTACTGACAGTCTTTTCTATTGCAATGGGTATAAATCCAATACATTAAAAAAAAAAATAAGCAAGATAGCAAAAACATGCCGAGCGTCACCTCTGAATTTTCTTCCCCCAAGGTTCCTACAGTTTTAAATATGTTTTAGAAGTTGCACTGAATTATGTATTTTTAACTGTTTTAAATTATTCTTAATTGAATTGTATTCC
Organism: Charina bottae; assembly: GCA_023362775.1. NCBI lineage: Eukaryota > Metazoa > Chordata > Lepidosauria > Squamata > Charinaidae > Charina > Charina bottae. The sequence continues at coordinate 45,326,285 of JALMGJ010000002.1, forward strand.
TAGTTGCAGCTTGTTAAAAACAATGAAAACATGGAATGTAAATGCAACAAATACATTAAGAAATCATGCAGTGCCTAGAAAGGTTTCTGAACATTTTCAAGTATAACCTATTGGGCTGGTTAGCCAGGCTGGATGCATTGCCCTCAGCAGTCCTTTTTGGACATTTTAAGGGTATTTCTATATCTTTCCGGTTATGTCCATGTGGTGATGGCTCAATAGAAACTCTAAGCCATATGCTACTATGCTGCTTCCTATATAAGGACTCTAGACAGACTTTCATTTATCCAATCTTGAAGAAATTTCCAGGCAGGGGGTGTGATTTCTACTTACTGTTACTTCTTTCGGACAAGGACTCAAAAATATCCTCCCAAGTTGCCCAGTTTTGTGCTACCATCTGTACAATGCATCACACCATTAATTAAGTTTGGATACTTATTTATTCATCACTTTTTATAATATTATTTTGTTTATACTATTATATATGTTCTTATTTATTTTTAGATCCTATTATTGTTGGATAGATAGATGATAGATAGATAGATAGATAGATAGATAGATAGATAGATAGATAGATAGATAGATGTAAGTTCAACAATTGGATATTTTACTGTATTTGGCCTTACAGCTATAATAAACTGATTTGATCTGAGTATATCCTATTTGCCTGCATGTTGATGAAGTATGAGGCTTTTGCATGCTATTTAGCGCTGAATTTGGCCACCTTGCAACCTTTAGATGAAAACAAGGACATGGCTGTTGCAAGCTGCTCTCTCAGTCCTTCTACAAAAGGGATCTAATATCATTGGATAGCAATGTAGGTTGTTGCAAGGCACTCAGACTGCCCTGCCATATCCACTCTCCCAGTATCCTACAGTGCACAGCTATAATAAACCGTTCTTTTCCAGATACAGCCTCATTCAGCCTGCAGTGGAGGGCGATGAACTGCCACTGCTTCAGAATATAATTCCTGGCACTAAAAAGCAAAAGTTCTTTTTACTCCTGCAATTGAGAGGAGTGGGGTGCCCAATCACAGCAACGTTAAAATCTTTATTGATTCATTCATCCTTGGAGACATTTAAAAATGGATTTGCAATGTGAACCAGGAAATTACCTATCCAGACAAAGAAAGGAGTCTGCCTTTTTCACAGCCGCATGTCCCTTTTCTGTCTTCCTTGCTAGTTTTGCACAGGGAAATGGAGCGAAAGACAACAGAGGGAGTGGCAGAGGAATGTCTCTGCCCACCTTTCATTCTGTTCTTTCCCTTCTTTCTGTGCTTCTTCGCTCCTGCCAAATGATTGACACATTTCAAGGTGGGAGGCACACTCTCTTCTTCAGGAAATATGCTCAACTAGCCAGCCAATTCCATCCTTTTCTTGTGGTTCCTTTTTTAAACATCCAGCTGACTTTAATTTACTGAGTCAGTTGGATTTCACCAAATCCCTCCATAAATTTGAAGTTATTGCAAAAACAGAGTAATTATTTTGTTGGCAGTTTATTCTGGAAGCCATTGTGTTTTTTTTAAAAAAGTGAGGGCAGCATTTGCAGATCAATATCGCTAGATATTGAGATTAATTTTAGCTTTGTTCTGACCTTGGGTCCCAACACAGTAAATATAAACGGGGGACAGAGCAGAAGATGAAGGCCATGCATGTATCTCTTACGCCCATCTTGAACAGGGAATGTTAGCAACCTTGATAAAATAAATATGGATCCTAGTTTGGGGAGGCTTCTGCTTGAGTCCAAGTCAATGTGAATACCACCGACATACCTTCCAACTCAAACTATGGAAAGTGGAAACTTAGACACATGGCCCTAGGTGTTGGGAGGATTGCACCTTGCAAGACTGATGTTAGCCCTCCCAGGTAAACCAGACAGGAATCCGGACCAGATGAGCTACTTCTACTTTATTGTTAGGCTACATTAACATTACATTAACATTAATTAATTACATTAACAGCATCTTGCAAGTCTGAAAGTACAAATCTCCCGCCCTCCCTATTTACTGCCTAACCAGTTAAGGCAGGTCCTTTCTAAGTTTCTTTCTCTGCCCGTTACTCAGTTGTGGACTCCTCCCTCTTTCATCAAATCATTCCCTAAGCAGCATCTCCCCCCACCCAAGGTCATTTTCCAAGGTCATTTTCACATTCCATTACAGGAGGTCATTCCAGAGGGCAGGCCACGGAGAAGGCACTCTTCCTGGGCCCTGCAAGATGACTTTGTTTAATTGACAGGATCCAAAGTGTGCCTTCCCTGCCAGTCCTCATCAGATGGACAGAAACATTCAGAGAGAAGCAATCCCTCAAGTAGCCAGGCCCTAGGCCCCAAAGGGCTTTATAGGTGATAACCAGCACCTTGAACTATACCTTGAAGCCAACTGGTAACCAGTGCAGCTCTTATTACATCTTTCTCATCTTTGGACAGATGTGCTTAGGATGATACACCAACTGCTGCCCCTCTGAAATAAACTACCCATAGTTATCCATGGCCTCATAACATCTATGGTTTGGGCTATTGTTATGCATGTTCTGAATAACCGCTTCAGCTTATGTAAACTTGGTACATAACATAACAGCAGCATATAACATAACATGTTATGTAAACTTGGTACATAACATAACAACAGCATAAGTGATGTGGTCGATGCCTTGCCTCTGCCTGGGGGCTGTGGGGGTCTGGATGGGGAACAACAGGCTTCAGCTGAACCCTGGTAAGACAGAGTGGCTGTGGATTGATGGCCCCCCTGTATCCAGGAAGTTATCATCTTTGGTTCTGGATGGGGTAGCACTGCCCCATTCAGATCCAGTGCGGAACCTGGGGGTCCTCCTGGACTCTCGACTCCTGCTCAAAGAGCAGGTGGCAGCTGTGGCCAGGAGGGCCTTTGCGCAGCTTCGAGTTGTGCGCCAGCTATGCCCTTTCCTGGATCGGGATGCCCTCCGAACAGTCACTCATGCCCTTGTCATCTCCCATATAGATTATTGCAACGTGCTCTACATGGGGCTACCCTTGAAGAGTATCCGGAAGCTTCAGCTGGCCCAGAATGCGGCAGCGCGGGCAGTTATGGGTGCTATAAGATCAGCACATGTGACACCTCTGATGCGCGAGCTGCATTGGGTACCAGTTTGCTTCCGGGTCCAATTCAAGGTGTTGGTTATCACCTTTAAAGCCCTACATGGCATGGGGCCAGGGTACCTGAGGGACCATCTCATCCTGATAACATCGACCCGCCCCACCCGCTCATGCAGAGAGGGCATGCTTTGGACCCTTCAACAAGAGAATTCCATCTAGCGGGGTCCAGGAGGTGAGCCTTCTCTGCGATAGCGCCTGCATTGTGGAACATCTTGCCCCCAGAGGTGAGGCTGGCCCCCTCGCTCCTGACCTTCCGGAAGACTCTTAAGACCTGGCTCTGCCGCCTTGCCTGGGACAAGGGAGGTAATAGTACCTCCTGGGGGTGGCTGGCCCCATAATATCCTCCTGATAGCTGATGTTACCATCTCTTGGATTTTTATCTAATTTTATCTATTTATTGTTATATTGTAATTTTATATGTATAGATTTTAACTGTTGATATGTTGTAAAGTGCCCAGAGTCCCCTATTTGGGGAGATGGGTGGGAATAAATTTAAATAATAAATAAATAATAATAAATATAGAACACATCTGGGCACATTATTCCTTAATCCCATTTTCACAGAACATAATTTCACAAATCAAAAGAGCCAGTGCTTCCATTTTGTAATGCTATGCCCAGGCACTTATTCATAGGTGGCACCAACTGTATTATGCATTTCAGCTTCTCATAACAGGATCAGTTTATGGGACAAAGTCATTTCTGGCCCCTGGATTGCTTCCTGCAATATAAAGTTGATCAACCCTATGCTAGACACTGAAAAAACACTTTCTAGAACAGCCATTCTCAACCTGATGCTTTCTAGATGTGTTTGGACAAGGACACCTACAATGTTGGAAGTTATAGTACAAATATATCTGTAGGACATTAGCTGGGGTTGGCTACTCTGAAGCTTGCTGAAAGTCCCATTAGCAAATTAATGTAACAAAGCTGTCATGTTAACACTTTGTCCCAAACCAGTTTTCCAGACGGTAACTTTAATTATTTGCTTAGAAGAAACAATTAGAGCTTGACAGCACAATGTATAGTATAAGGAAGCAGCAAAGTTCAGTACTGTTGGTTTTCTTCCCCATTTTCCTTCCTGGTTTGATCCAATTCAATCCATCTGAGACTGGACGATTGTGCTAGAATAAGAGACTCAGCAAATGTCCATCACCATTTTTTTCACCACTGCTTTTTACAACACACAGTTCCTCCTAAACTATAACTCAGAGAAAACTCTCCTTACCTTTCTGCATATACAAATTTGATGGTAGAAAGGGAAGCATGCAATGCAATTATATACTCCCTCTCCCCACCTCCCACTTTCACAATAATGTTTATCTCCTTTCATTTCCTCTCCCTGATTAGACAGACTTCCCTGCTGCTGAAGTCATTACAAACTACTTATGAGTCCATCAGATGAAGAAGGAGAACAGTGTGCCATTGCACATGGGGGTGGAGGGCAGTGCCTTTGTTCTTTCACAGAAAGCAGATATCTTTTGTTGTGTACAATAAGCAAAATGCTTTTCGGATCAATAAACATTGGACTGCACATTAGTCACATTAGACAATGAAATCATTACACATATGAGATTGTTGCCTGCATTCTGAGTGCAAATCAGTACGTTGCATATAGCTCCTAACTGGTGGAATGCAGGGAGCAGTATGTTGGCTTACAAGGTAGTCTCTACTTTAGAGATTCTAGCTGGTATACAAAAGCATGTTTGGAGTTAAAACTGACTGTTGGTTGCATTTGTGGCAACCAAGACTGACCAGTCCTGACATTATTGTTAGCAGGGAATGCTGCATGCAGCACAGATCAACTAAAGCTGGTAATGTATAGTCAAAGGCTTTCACGGCTGGAATCCGATGGTGGTTGTGGGTTTCCTGGGCTGTGTGGCTGTGTTCTGGCAGTTTTTGTTCCTAACGTTTCGCCAGTAGCTGTGGCTGGCATCTTCAGAGGACAGGAGCACAGCTAGAAGATTCTCTCTGTGCCCAAGTGGAGGGTGTGTGTTCCTGCTGGTGTTTATATGGTGTTTAAAGCTGGTAACCTAGTCTACACCTTCTTCATCTTGCTAAAAAATGATGTGAAAGTCTCAGCTAACCAAAGCCATGATGTGAAATAGGGGCAATATCTATGGGCTCACCTGCTGATGACTATGACATATAGAAGATTGATTTGGAATGTAAGGGGAGTAAATGGTAACGAGGATGATTTAATGTCTGAAAGAAAAATAGATATATTTTGTGTCTGTGAAACTTAGAGAAACGGGAAGGATGTGATAGATCTTATAGAAAATACCCTGATCTCACAGAGTGGACCTCATGAATACAACCAAGCAGCAAACAACAGCCCAGTCAAGGAACTCCTAAGGAGAGAACAACACCCCCACCAACACAAGCAGGATAAGCCATGGGATATAAACAGAGAGCAAGTCCCACTCCCTTTTCGCACCGAAGATGTTGCCTAGTCTGACAATGAAACATCTGCAAGAAAACAACAAGGCTCAGAGAGCACCAAGGACTCCTCATGAATACATTCAAAGAAGTGAAGGTGCAGGTTTGAAGATAAATGAAAAAGTTAAAATGTATGTCAGAAAATATGAATTGGTGCCCACTATATTTTTGTGCATGTACTGTATATAAAAGAAGGAATCCATAGGTTGGAAAAATTGCAAATTACACTATAATTTTTTTTATGGTTGTGAAATAGAACAATCAAAAGAACAGAAAGTCTGTGTCCTATATGGAAAAGTATTAGAAGATAGATTGATTTCCAAACAGAATGGACAGGAATGGTCATAAGAAAATAGCTTATGGAACCTGCTTAGAACAAAGTAAAACTAATTATATCACAGGGTTGCCACAGAAGTGTGTAAAGTTACACTAATGGGAAATGTAGAAAAGAATGATTGGTAGAATTATGTGTAAGAGACTGTGAGGGAGAAAAATGGTGTGTAAGATGATTGCTGCAAAGAGAGAGAGAGAAAAAAAGTTATATAATGTATGTAAACATAGAGATAGACAGACAGACAGACAGACAGACAGATGATAGATAAACTGTATTTCATGATCAGCTTGAGACAAGGTACAGTATAAGAAGTTCCAGCCATACAGAAGAGCCATGAAAGCTGGCTTTTCACACAGGCGCTGGGATAGTAAGGTTACATTGTATAGCTGATGGATTGAGTGCCTGGGTTTTCTTGATTTTATTGTTGTTGATGCATTGTTTTTATTGTTTGTGTTTTTATCACTGTTGTTAGCCACCCAGAGCTGTGTGAATAATGAAAATAAAATTAATTAATTAATTAAAATAAAATAAAATAAAATAAAAACATGCTTAAGTATAAATAGAATAACGCAGCATTGTACCCTGCTTAAGACTAAGGTTAAAAACTAAAACTAAAGGTTAGAACTAGTTGAGAAGGTAGGGGAAGAGAAATAACATAGCGTTGTAGATGCTGAGTCTGCAGTGCAATGAATTAAGAATATAGAAATAGAAGGTACTATAAAATCTAACAGTCTATAATATTGATAAGATACAACAAATAGTTCATTCATACAAGTTTATTCATACATGACCAAGGATTAATGGAACATATATAAGGTACTACTCATGTAGACCAGTAGGCAGTTGTTTGGATATAAAGAAAAAAGATAATTCCAAAAAATGTAGTCAGAAAGCAAGGATAGTTCAGATTAAAAGGGGCAGCTAAAATCCAGAGTGATTTTGACGGAAATAAAAGAATTAGTTTGGAAGTAGATGAAGCAGGCTAAACAGAGAGTCTCCAGCAGAGTAAATGGACTTATAAATAAAAGTGATGAAATTATTTGGAATAAAATAAAAGGAAGGGAATCTTGGACAAAGTAGTTTAGAGGATTGTATGAGTATGATAGTGATACATCGAAGAGTAGAACTGAAATGAATGCTGTAACCATTAGTATCCAAAAAAAAACATGATGAAAAGGAAGTCATAAATGCTCTGAGAATGCTGAAAAATGGTAAGGCTGCAGGTGCAGACGTAACTTGAGCAGTGCTAAAATACAGATGTGGTTTGCTTATGGAGCGGCTGTCCAGCTGAATGATCTGTGCCTAGGATTGGAAGAATGATGTTATTGTTTCTTTATACAAAGGAAGGGTAGCAACAGCAGATGCAAAAAATACAGAAAAATTAGTTTATTAAGTGCTCAGTAGAATTCTGATTCAAAGGGTACAAGAGGTGTCAATTAACAAAATTTGGAAAGTGCAGTGTGGCTTCAGGCTGGGCAGAGTTTTGCTCATTTGCAGGTCATTAAAAAAAAGGAATATGAGAAAAAAAGTTGTTTTATTTTCATTGATTTAGAGAAAACACATAAGTGGAATAGTTGGTGCAAGTGTAGACTTGAAAGTTGGTTACTGAATGCAATAACAGCAATTATTATGGATGAAAACATGTATGACTACAAATAAACAGTTTAGCAAATGGTTCAAATTGAGCAGGAAATAAGACAAGAATGTGCAATGTCCCCTTAGTTGTCTAATGAACTTATGGATAAATCTATAAGACATGCTTGTGGTGATGGCTGACATGTGTTAAGAGCATGAGCATACATGTGCTTTCCTATGCAGATGATGCAAAAAAATTTGGCCGAGACCCCAAATGATTTGCAGTGAATGTTAGAATGCCTGATGAAACAAGAAGTATGGAACTGAAAATTAGTATACTGAAGAAAAGGTAGTTGTGTTTGCAGAGAAAAATAAATGAATCTGTGTACCTTAGTGGGATATTTACTAAAGATAGGGAAATGTGAAATTTTAAGTCATGCAAATGCTGGTTAAAAGGTAGTATGTAGTCTCTTGTAGGAATGAATGTTGTGCTATGTATGAATATTTAAACGTCTTTACTTGCTCAGTACAAAATCTATTAATTTTGAAATTATATTCAGTCTCTTGGTGAGCATCTTTGTTTTAGAATAGTTAGATGTCATACCCTTTGCTTCTTTATTTATTATGAGTGCTTTATGTTACTTCAGTCATCTCTAAGTGGCTTACAAGCAAGAGTATACAAATATACAACCATAGTGATTTTAAAAATTATTTTAAAAGATCAATACATCCAAAATAAGGAGAATCAGCAGTTATATTACAACAATAAAACCTTGCTGCTGAATGACATCACATAACAATTCATTGCATACTCGGGTACCTCTATCTACTCTCACCTTGGACCCCAAATGCCCTTTGAAAAACTGACTGATCACTTCCCCCCCATAAACACCACTGCCCACTTAGGAAGGAACCAAACTACCTAAGAATGATGGCTTCAATTCCCAACCCTTGTAGCTGGTCCACCAGGATGCCTCGGTTTATAGTATCAAAGGCCACTGAAAGCGCCAGCAGGAAAGAGCCAGCCATAAAACTGAACAGTCTCACAATCACCCCACCTAAACCCTGCCATAACTCATCGACAAGAGCAACCTAGTTTGACATCAGGACTCAAAACAAGGACAAAGTAATATCAGAGCATTTCAACCTCCGAGGACATCCATAGCAGACCTCAAAATGGCTATTTTAGTAAAAGCAGGACTTTAACAGCAGCACTGAGCAATACATTGTTGAACATCAAAAGGTTTCAGGCAATCTCAGAAGGTTTCAGCAGACCCGATGGGTTTTTAACACATTACAATTGTTAATTGATAAGGTACTTGTAATCTGTCTCACATGTAACCTGCATCTGCATAACCAACCTCCCCTCCCCTTCTCCCCACTGCCAACCTTTATTTTACCAAGAAAACCACATGGATGTACAAGATAAAGTTGTTGATATGGTGCTGGATGATGAACCCTTCAGGTTAGATGGTACTCAACATGTTATTGAGGTTCTTTTGGAGTATTACTGGTGTTTATGACATGGCTAATTTAAGCCTTTGGGATGTCTAGTTCCTGAAGTTGCTATGCAGGAAAAGAAAATCTGAAGCTGCAAAGACAGAAGTACAGTGGGAACATGGGACATGAAAAGAACAAACACAGAAAAGCTGAATACAGTGAAAGATGAAATATCAATTAGACTTCACAAACAAGACTTTATATGGCGGTTATCCAGGTTTATGCTACTTATGCTGAAGAAGAGGAGGTTGACAAGTTTTATGGTCAACTGCTACTTGAAATTGACAGAACATGCAAGCAAGATGCACTGCAAGTTTCTTAAGAGGAAAATGTAGTTGAACTGTATGGCCTAAGAAACAGAAATGAAACGGGAGAGCGAGTTTCCTCCAACCAAAATGATGCCTACATACATGGACATCACCAGACACAGTACACAGAAATCAAATTGACTTTATACAATTGATACAAGGAGATGGAAGAGCTCAGTTACAACAGCAAAGATGTGACCAGGGGCTGACTGAATGATATGCAAGTTCTAGTAATGATTAAATATAAAGAAGACAACAGGTACAGCAACCAGGCTTAGAATTGACAATGAAGACATCAAAGTTGTTGATAGTTTCTGCCTTTTAGGATTGATTATCAACAGTAAAACAACCAACAGTCAAGGAATATGATATAGACTAGCATTTAGTACAGTATCAATGAAGGCCTGGAAAAATATATTCTCCTTGAGAATGTTGTGATGTGTCTATACCTTCAAAGATCAGAATCATGCAGGGAAATTTTCAAGGAGAACATCGGGAATCACTTTGAAGTCCAGAACATCCTTGATAGGGAACCAGAAGAATTCTCAGTGAAATCAAAATTGTTAAGGATGAAAGCAAAAAGAGACTGACAAAGATCAATAAAAAGAAGAAAACAAACTGGAATTCAGAACAAATGGTGAAAATTGCCAAGAAGGGAAGAGAAGCCAAAGCCAATAAAGATAAAGATCTCAGAAAAGAAATTCTTTATTTTAGAGAAGAGACAATAAACAGTATTACAACAACATCTGTAAAGACATTGAAGACGGAAACAGACACAGAAAAACTAGGAAAGTTTCCAAAAGATCTCTGAACTCAGAAGGAAGTTCCAACTTCAAATTGGTATGCTAAAGGACAGCAATGGACAAAAAGTAACTGATTCAAAGATAAAACAAAAGTGTAAGGACTATATTGAAATTCTGGACAGTAGAAACATCAGCATTGGACTTCCGATGGGGACATGGCGGACAGAACAGCTGTGCCCGTGGGCTCAGCAGGCAGAACTGACAACGCGGCAGTTTTTTCGGGCTTAGAAAGGCAAGGCATTCAGGACATTGTGGAAAATATGAGGTCTAAAATGTGTCATCTGGTTGGGGATGTTGGGGATGAAACTGAGGAATTTAACAGCAACAGAAATGTCTCTTCTAAGAGTGAGATCGGGACTTCTGTTGAAAGTGAAAGTGAAAATGAAGATCGGATAGTCAAGTTGAAGAAATTTAAGGGAGAGATCGAGTTGCAAGCCATAAGTGAAATTGATCTTTTGATGGAATGCCATGGAAAAGAAGGGGTTATTATGTATGGGAGGTCTCCTGAAGAGAAGTCGGAGTTTTTGAGGGGGGCAGTTGGGCTGTTTGATTTTTTAAAGAAAAAAGCTCTGTGCTTATTGGGATATTGTAAATGCTCTGGTTTATTTTGAAGTGGGATAAGGGTTTAAGAATATTTACCTGGATTGCTTTTAGGATTTGGCTGATTTAATTTATCTTTAACAATTTACATTAAGATTATTAAGGTATAATAAAAAATAATAAGTGTTTATCTGGATGGTTTTGGGTTTAATACAGAGCTTTCCAAACGGTGTGTCGGGACACATTAGTGTGTCGGCTGCAGGGTCTGGGTGTGTTGCGGCTCCTGCTGCCTCCTAGACCTGCCAGGATTCCACACAGGTCCTAGTGCCTTGTGCCTTGCTGCCTCCAAACCTGCCACCAGGATTCAGCACAGGTCCTAGTGCCTGCCTTGTGCCCTGCTGTAAGAGTGTGTCACGAAATGATACATGTCTAAAAAGTGTGTCACCAACATGAAAGGTTTGGAAAGCTCTGGTTTAATATGTTTAAGATTACTAAAATTGTTGTATTATCAAGTACAATGGCAGACAATTTATATGTTTTTTAGTTTGATCTTTATTATAGCAGACAGGAATGTATAGAATAGTAGTAGGAAGGAAATAATTAAATAAATGTCATCTTTGGGGGGGATTTGATTAGGAGGTATAAAAAAAATTCCCTTCACACACACACACACACACACACACACACACACACAAACACACACACACACACATATATATATATATGTTGTTGTTCAGTCGTTTAGTCGTGTCCGACTCTTCGTGACCTCATGGACCATAGCACGCCAGGCCTTCCTATCCTCCACTGTCTCCCGGAGTTTACTCAAATTCATGTTCGTCACATCGGTGATGCTATCTAACCATCTCATCCTCTGCCGTCCCCTTCTCCTTTTGCCCTCAGTCCTTCCCAGCATCAGGGTCTTCTCCAGTGAGTCCTCTCTTCGCATTAGGTGGCCAAAGTATTTGAGCTTCAGCTTCAGCATCTGTCCTTCCAATGAGCAGTCAGGGTTGATTTCCTTTAGGATTGACTGGTTTGACCTCCTTGCAGTCCAAGGGACTCTCAAGAGTCTTCTCCAGCACCACAGCTCGAAAGCATCAATTCTTCGGCGCTCAGCCTTCCTTATGGTCCAACTCTCACAGCCATACATTACTACTGGAAAAACCATAGCTTTAACTATACGGACCTTTGTTGGCAAGGTGATGTCTCTGCTTTTTAATATGCTGTCTAGGTTTGCCATAGCTTTTCTCCCAAGGAGCAAGCGTCTTTTAATTTCATGGCTGCAGTCACCGTCTGCGGTGATCTTGGAGCCCAAGAAAATAAAATCTGTCACTGCTTCCATTTCTTCCCCTTCTATTTGCCAGGAAGTGATGGGACCAGATGCCATGATCTGGGTTTTTTTAAAGTTGAGTTTCAAGCCAGCTTTTGCACTCTCCTCTTTCACCCTCATCAAGAGGCTCTTTAGTTCCTCTTCACTTTCTGCCATTAGGGTGGTATCGCCTGCATATCTGAGGTTGTTGATATTTCTCCCGGCAATCTTAACTCTGGCTTGTGATTCATCCAGCCCGGCATTTCTCATGATGTACTCTGCATATAAGTTAAATAAGCAGGGTGATAATATACAGCCTTGTCATACTCCTTTCCCAATTTTGAACCAGTCGGTTGTTCCATGTCCGGTTCTAACTGTTGCTTCTTGACCCGCATACAGGTTTCTCAGGAGACAGGTAAGGTGGTCTGGTACTCCCATCTCTTTAAGAATTTGCCACAGTTTGTTGTGATCCACACAATCAAAGGCTTTAGCGTAGTCAATGAAGCAGAAGTAGATGTTTTTTTGGAACTCTCTTGCTTTTTCCATGATCCAGCGAATGTTGGCAATCTGATCTCTAGTTCCTCTGCTTCTTCGAAACCCAGCTTGCACTTCTGGTAGTTCTCGGTTCACATACTGCTGAAGCCTAGCTTGTAGGATTTTGAGCATAACCTTGCTGGCATGTGAAATGAGCGCAATTGTACGGTAGTTTGAACATTCTTTGGCATTGCCTTTCTTTGGAATTGGAACGTAAACTGACCGTTTCCAATCCTGTGGCCACTGTTGAGTTTTCCAAATTTGTTGGCATATTGAGTGCAGCACTTTAACAGCATCATCTTTTAGGATTTTAAATAGCTCAGCTGGGATACTGTCTTCTCCGCTAGCTTTGTTGTTAGTAATGCTTCCTAAGGCCCACTTGACTTCACTCTCTAGGATGTCTGGCTCAAGGTCAGTGACCACACCATCGTATTTATCAGGGATATTAAGATCTTTCTTGTATAGTTCTTCTGTGTATTCTTGCCACCTCTTCTTAATCTCTTCTGCTTCTGTTAGGTCCCTGCCTTTTTTGTCCTTTATTATGCCCATCTTTGCACAAAACGTTCCCTTGATATCTCCGATTTTCTTGAAGAGATCTCTAGTCTTCCCCATTCTATTGTTTTCCTCGATTTCTGGTCTAGTGGTTTTCTCTACGTTCTTCAATTTAAGCCTAAATTTTGCGATAAGAAGCTCATGATCTGAGCCACAGTCAGCTCCAGGTCTTGTTTTTGCTGATTGTATAGAGCTTCTCCATCTTTGGCTGCAAAATGTATAATCAATCTGATTTCGGTATTGACCATCTGGTGATGTCCATGTGTAGAGTCGTCTCTTGTGTTGTTGGAAAAGAGTGTTTGCTATGACCAGCGTGTTCTCTTGACAAAACTCTATTAGCCTTTGCCCTGCTTCATTTTGTACTCCGAGGCCGAACTTGCCTGTTAGTCCGGTTATTTTTTGACTTCCTACTTTAGCATTCCAGTCCCTTATGATGAAAAGGACATCTTTTTTTGGTGTTAGTTCTAGAAGGTGTTGTAGGTCTTCATAGAACCGGTCAACTTCAGCTTCTTCGGCATCAGTGGTTGGGGCATAGTCTTCCCCATTCTATTGTTTTCCTCGATTTCTTTGCATTGTTCATTTAAGAAGGCCTTCTTATCTCTCCTTGCTATTCTCTGGAAATCTGCATTCAGTTGGTTATATCTTTCCCTTTCTCCCTTGCCTTTTGCTTTCCTTCTTTCCTCAGCTATTTGTAAAGCCTCATCAGACAGCCACTTTGCTTTCTTGCATTTCTTTTTCTTTGGGATGGTTTTAGTTGCTGCCTCCTGTACAATGTTACGAACCTCCATCCATAGTTCTTCAGGCACTCTGTCTACCAGATCTAATCCTTTAAATCTATTCCTCACCTCCACTGTATATTCATAAGGGATATGATTTAGGTCATACCTGAGTGGTCTAGTGGTTTGCCCTACGTTCTTCAATTTAAGCCTAAATTTTGCGATAAGAAGCTCATGATCTGAGCCGCAGTCAGCTCCAGGTCTTGTTTTTGCTGATTGTATAGAGCTTCTCCATCTTTGGCTGCAAAGTACATAATCAATCTGATTTCGGTATTGACCATCTGGTGATGTCCATGTGTAGAGTTGTCTCTTGTGTTGTTGGAAAAGAGTGTTTGCTATGACCAGCGTATTCTCTTGACAAAACTCTATTAGCCTTTGCCCTGCTTCATTTTGTACTCCGAGGCCGAACTTGCCTGTTATTCCAGTTATTTCTTGATTTCCTACTTTAGCATTCCAGTCCCCTATGATGAAAAGGACATCTTTTTTTGGTGTTAGTTCTAGAAGGTGTTGTAGGTCTTCATAGAACTGGTCAACTTCAGCTTCACTGTGTGTGTGTGTATATGTATATGTATGTATGTATGTATGTATGTGTGTGTGTGTGTGTGTGTGTGTATATATATATAGGGAGGGAGCAACTGTATTTAGTGATTTTTATAATGTGCCAATGGAATGATTTATAGAAATAATGTGATTTTGGTTTAATATAGAGTAAGGGATTGATTATGTACAATTTTTGTATATCCTTGCTGTTAAAAGTCGGAAGTCACCTCTTTTTGTAATTTTGAAAAATTTTCTCTTGTGTTTCTACACTTTTTAACTTTTTTTTCTTTGTAGTTTTTTTTTCTGTAGCTTTTATCTTTGCTTGAAACTTAATAAAATTCTTATAAAAAGTTTAAAAAAAGAAATATCAGCATCCAGATATCTTAGAAGATATTCCCTGAATACAATCTCTAGTACCACAACATGAAGTTAGATCAGGAATCCAATCATTACCAAGTCGAAAAGGTGCAGAAATAGATAAAATTTCTACAGAAATATTGCAAGCAACAGTAAAAGTTCTAACCAAACTATGCTAGCAAATCTGGAGAACGACATAGTGGCCAACAGAAGTCAGTCTGCATACCAATACCAATATCAAAGAAAAGAAACTGAACAGATTGCACAAGCTACAGAGAAAGGGAGATGTTAGATGTTCAAACTGGTTTTAGAAAAGGCCGAAGAGCAAGAGATGTGATTGCTGATGCATGTTGGATAATTCAAAAAGTCAAAGAATACTAAGAAGAAGTCAAGATGTGCTTCATTGATTATAGAAAGGCCTTTGATTATCTTGACCATGTCAAGCTCTGGAACATCCTTAGGAAAATGGCATTTCCAGAACATCTGCCTGCCCTCATGCAAAACCTATACACAGGTCAGGAAGCTATAGACCAGATGGGACATGGTGAAACAGACTGGCTCCAGATTAGCAAAGGAGTGAGAAAAGTTTGTATATTCCCTCCTTATTTATTCAACCTATATGCTGAATATATATTGAGAGAGACTGGATTAGAAGAAGATGAGTGTGGTTTTAAAATCGGAGGAAGAAACATCAATAACCTGTGCTATTCTGATAATACTACTCTGATAGCTGAAAACACAAATGATTTGCAAGCTCTAGTAATGAAAGTCAAAGAGTACAGTGAAAAAATAGGGCTAAGAATAAATATAAAGAAGATAAAACTAATGACAAGTATAGCAACCAGCCTTAGAACTGACAATAAAGATAGTGAAATGTGGATAACCGCTGCCTTTTTATGATAGACTATCAACAATAAAGGAACCAGCAGTCAAGAAATATGCTGTAGATTAGTACAGTAGCAATGAAGTCCTTGGAAAAGATACTCAGAGGTTGGGACATATGTATACCTACAAAGATCAGAATTGGGCAGGCAATGGTCTTTCCTGTGACACTCTATGGAAGCAAAAGTTGGACTTTGAAAAAGCAGGATTGAAAGAGTACCAAGGTTGGAGAAGATTCTTGAGAATATCATGTGTAGCAAATCAATTCAGAATTCTCACTCAAGACACAAATGAGCAGGCTCAAAATATCCTACTCTGGACACATGATGTGAAGACACAGCTCTCTGGAAGAGGCTCTAATGCTGGGGAAAGTGAAAGAAAAGAGAAGAAGAGGACGACCAGCAGCAAGGTGGATGGACTCAATTACAGTGGGAATGGGTGCACTATTGGAAGACCTGAACGACCATTTTGGGGAAGATCCTCCTGGAGAAAATCTTCGTGGTTGCTAAGAGTTGACACCAACTTTATGGCATATCAATCAATCAGTATTAAATATTGCTGTGTAGGTTATAAAGCCTAAAACATATTTTCAAATAAATGAAGCTAAGCAAAGGAGGCTCTCCCCAAAACAGCTTATCTGAGATAACTCCCTTCCCCTGATTTCCCCATTCCTCCTCTTGGAGTTAAAGCCAACCTAGGTTTCACCTGGCCTTTGCAGCTCTAACCCATCCAGCATGAGTATCGAACTCAACCCAGAGCTAGGATACTTCAGCCTCTGAAGCATTTTTCTCTCCAAATACAGTAAAAGTGCACAGAATTGAGCTCTGAAGCTGCACATGAGCCGGATGAATGCTTGGCCCCTTTGTGGCTGTACAATTACATCTGCCTAATGCGTTGCCAGTTAAATTGGTACCAATTGCAAGTGCAGTTTGTCCTCATCATTTAAATTTCTTGACAAATGGAAGGCTCACAATGACCTATTTTACATGCAGTCTTGAACAAATCTTGTATAGCAGGTGAGTCTTGAATATGCATCAGACTCTATTGAGTAAGCTCACAATATCTTCCTTTAAGCAGGAAAAGGAGAAGACATCACCAGAGACTTCCCCAATGTAAAAAGATAGAATCTGCGTGGATAGGGGTACACAAGGGGGAAATGAGGGTTTGGGTTTCAAAGAAAAATAAAATGGCTAATCCTTGCTTGCGTGTCACTTTTGGCCCACTAGGTACTGTATGTTGTGGTGACAGCAATCTTCAAATTTGGCTAATGAAAAATGCAGACCCTACCAACCTATTTGGCCCACATTATTTAGAAATGGAAGCCCCTGTAGTCGTTACTTTTTGCATGCCTACAGCCAGCTCCATCTCAGCACAATGAGAGTAAACTATAAAAGATAAATGCTTTTCTTTATGCAAGGAGAGCCAAGAGTGAGTAATAAAGGGATATCAATTATTCACAGGGCTTCCCAACAGCTTACAATTCCAAGTAAAAAGCCCTTGATAAACAGGTTGTTACATGGAGTCCAAATAAAGAATCAGCATCTCCTGGTAAAGGCCAAGGAAGGGAAAGAGGGAAGGGTGGGCTTTTACAAAGAGCATAAAGCAGGGGCAAAAAGTATTTCACACCTCACTCCTGCTTTCCTAGGGACAGCTGCCAATACTGAGCGAGGCATAAACCATAGCAAGCTGCCTTCTATCTAACCACAGGCCACCTTCAGGGACTTTGGGGCTGCAAGCAAATGGGTTTCCTATCATCAGCAATATGACCCTTTTTAAATTGGAGATGCCAGAGATTGAACCCGGGGGCTTATTTCACCACAAAGAATATGCTCTGCCACTGTGCTGTGGTTCCGCCAATGAAAACCTCATGCCACAAGGGCCATCAGCTTCAACCCAGCAGCCAGCATGCTGATTGGAAAGGACTAGTTTAACAGAATAGCACCGTTTTGCAGGAGCTGTTTTGGTTGCCAGTAGGCTTCTAGATCCAGTTCAAGATGCTGGTTATGACCTATGTAGCCTACTCTACTACCTGTCCAGTCCTTTGGAGCCAGGAGAACCTCCCGTAGACCTCCTCCCTTTGGAAAGTGCAGGAAAGGTCAGGAAGCAGATTTTCTCAGCCATAGCCTTCTTGCTCTGGAATAGCCTTCTCCTTGAGGTCAGAATGGCCCCTCATTTTGGAAGAACATTAAGAGAGTGTTCTTCCAAAGAGCCTACAATGCAGAAGATGCCACTAGTCAGGTTGTTGTAGTGGTGATGATGTTAGGCTATAGTGTTTTCCATTTGGGTATCATGCTGTTGATTGCAAACTGCCTAGAATCTAGAATTAATCGGGTAGAAAACAAGTCAATGCAATAAAATAAATTATTAAATGGTCAATTGTTTTTTTAAAAAAAGGAGAAAACCCATGTAAAGAAAGGGAGGGAGGAAAAAGCAAGCTCAAAGATCAATTCTTAATGTTCCAATTCTCACGGTCAGCTGACAGTTGGGATCTGATGAGAGCTCGATGCAGGTTATTTCTCAACAAAAACAACAATGAATTCTTCTCTCTCCCTTTTCTGTGAAGCTTCTGCAAAAGTGTAGTAGTGGTTGTTATGATGGCGGTGGGCATGGCTCCAACAAAGAAGGCACAATTACTTGGAATCCTTTGATTATATCTCCAGCGTATTTGTGCTTTCACCCTAGCCTGCTGGTCCAAGACATGGCAGTTTTTGTTGTCCAGTTCTGGTGCAAAACATGCATCAGGTATCAGAAGAGGACCTGGCACATCTTTGTAAGTGTAACGCTTTAGGAATTATGGATTCTTAATGCATCTCCTCTGGTCTCATTATCTTTCCAGCCATGTTTCCCTGCTCAGTGCTTTGTCTCATCTTTCCCATGTGCTCTGCTCCTGCCTTGTCTGAAGTCTGACAGTCTGGTGTGCCTGATTTCACTCTGCACTCCATCTTCTGATCCTTGATTAGGTCCCTTGTGTTCTGGCTTCTGTCCAAGCTCCATCACTCGTGTTCTCTACCTTCCAGAAGAGCGGGTTGGAGGTCGTTGGGGAGGGTTTCCTGAACTTGTAGATTCCACGTTTCTTCTCATCTGCCACCTAGCAAATCTGATGCCTGCTTACTGGCTGAGCAGGCCCTAATTATTGAACTGTGGGTTGAAAGCTTTAGCTAGCAGACAATGAGCAATGTAATCTTATCAGATCTCTCACATTGGTTTGTGGCTTTGGGGTAATTTAGAACCCTTAGCAAATAAGAATTTCAGAGGATGACTCAGATCCAGTTATGAAGCATCATTAAATGGCTACTTTCAGAATGACATCAAAATATTGGCACAGTCCAAAGCTGTTAATTCAGAAGTGCATACCATTGCCTTTAGTGGGCACTGCTTATTAAGGAAATAAAGAGATCGAAGGGCCAGGACTGGTTCCAGGTTTTGGGAACCCTATAGGCAAGATGTCCCCAGTGGGTCTCAGGATACATGGTCTCATCTCCTCATTGCTGCTGGTTGGATTTTTATGTCCCTCTGGGCCTAGTATGTACAATTGGCCACAGGGAAAATAGAATGTACATGGAGGATGTTGTTCTTCGCTCTTTGCAGTGATAGTACAGTAATCAGGATTCGAAACAGAAACTTGCAGGGGTTGGCAATGGGCCCCCACAGAGAAGAGGCCTCAGCAGCTGCATGGAATAATGAACTTCAGCTACAAGAAGACAAATCAAGTTCAATATTAGAAAAAAGTTTCTAACAGACTCCCTGGATAGCAGAATCAATTGCTGAGGAAGAAGTTTGCTGGATGCATTCAAGCAGAGTCTGGAGAGTTATTGGTCAGGGAAGTTTTATTTAGATTCCTACACTGAGCAGGAGGGGTGGGGGATGAACTCAAGAGCCTAAATGCTCTCTAACAATTCTATGATTACAGCCCTACTGAGGTCTGCAAATCCTGTTGGATAGCAATCTGAGAGGTAGCAAACTGTAAGCTAAAGGCTGACCAAACCAGCTAAATCCAGATTGGGGGAGATGGGCAGTAATTAATATATATATTATATATTATATTATATTATATACCATGGACAGTATCAAAAGGCTAAAAGATATGACGCCGGAAGATGAGCCCCTCAGGTCGGAAGGTGTCCAAAATGCTACTGGGGAAGAGCGGAGGGCAATTCCGAGTAGCTCCAGAAAGTGTGAAACGGCTGGGCCAAAGCCGAAAGGACGCTCAGTTGTGGATGTGTCTGGAAGTGGAAGGAAAGTCCGATGCTGTAAAGAACAATATTGCATAGGAACCTGGAATGTAAGAACTATGAATCAAGGTAAGCTGGATGTGGTCAAACATGAGATGACAAGATTGAACATCGACATATTGGGAATCAGCGAACTAAAATGGACAGGAATGGGCGAATTTAATTCAGGAGACCATTATATATACTACTGTGGGCAAGAATCCCTTAGAAGAAATGGAGTAGCTCTCATAGTCAATAAAAGAGTGGGAAAGGCAGTACTGGGGTACAACCTCAAAAACGACAGAATGCTTTCAGTTCGAATCCAAGGCAAACCATTCAACATCACAGTGATCCAAGTCTATGCCCCAACCACTGATGCCAAAGAAGCTGAAGTTGACCGGTTCTATGAAGACCTACAACACCTTCTAGAACTAACACCAAAAAAAGATGTCCTTTTCATCATAGGGGACTGGAATGCTAAGGTAGGAAGTCAAAAAATAACCGGAATAACAGGCAAGTTCGGCCTCGGAGTACAAAATGAAGCAGGGCAAAGGCTAATAGAGTTTTGTCAAGAGAACACGCTGGTCATAGCAAACACTCTTTTCCAACAACACAAGAGACGACTCTACACATGGACATCACCAGATGGTCAATACCGAAATCAGATCGATTATATACTTTGCAGCCAAAGATGGAGAAGCTCTATACAATCAGCAAAAACAAGACCTGGAGCTGACTGTGGCTCAGATCATGAGCTTCTGATCGCAAAATTTAGGCTTAAATTGAAGAACGTAGAGAAAACCACTAGACCAATCAGGTATGACCTAAATCATATCCCTTATGAATATACAGTGGAAGTGAGGAATAGATTTAAAGGATTAGATCTGGTAGACAGAGTGCCTGAAGAACTATGGATGGAGGTTCGTAACATTGTACAGGAGGCAGCAACTAAAACCATCCCAAAGAAAAAGAAATGCAAGAAAGCAAAGTGGCTGACTGATGAGGCTTTACAAATAGCTGAGGAAAGAAGGGAAGCAAAAGGCAAGGGAGAAAGGGAAAGATATAAACAACTGAATGCAGAATTCCAGAGAATAGCAAGGAGAGATAAGAAGGCCTTCTTAAATGAACAATGCAAAGAAATCGAGGAAAACAATAGAATGGGGAAGACTAGAGATCTCTTCAAGAAAATCGGAGATATCAAGGGAACGTTTTGTGCAAAGATGGGCATGATAAAGGACAAAAAAGGCAGGGACCTAACAGAAGCAGAAGAGATTAAGAAGAGGTGGCAAGAATACACAGAAGAACTATACAAGAAAGATCTTAATATCCCTGATAAATACGATGGTGTGGTCACTGACCTTGAGCCGGACATCCTAGAGAGTGAAGTCAAGTGGGCCTTAGGAAGCATTACTAACAACAAAGCTAGCGGAGAAGACAGTATCCCAGCTGAGCTATTTAAAATCCTAAAAGATGATGCTGTTAAAGTGCTGCACTCAATATGCCAACAAATTTGGAAAACTCAACAGTGGCCACAGGATTGGAAAAGGTCAGTTTACGTTCCAATTCCAAAGAAAGGCAATGCCAAAGAATGTTCAAACTACCGTACAATTGCGCTCATTTCACATGCCAGCAAGGTTATGCTCAAAATCCTACAAGCTAGGCTTCAGCAGCATGTGAACCGAGAACTACCAGAAGTGCAAGCTGGGTTTCGAAGAGGCAGAGGAACTAGAGATCAGATTGCCAACATTCGCTGGATCATGGAAAAAGCAAGAGAGTTCCAGAAAAACATCTACTTCTGCTTCATTGACTACGCTAAAGCCTTTGATTGTGTGGATCACAACAAACTCTGGCAAATTCTTAAAGAGATGGGAGTACCAGACCACCTTACCTGTCTCCTGAGAAACCTGTACGCGGGTCAAGAAGCAACAGTTAGAACCGGACATGGAACAACCGACTGGTTCAAAATTGGGAAAGGAGTACGACAAGGCTGTATATTATCACCCTGCTTATTTAACTTATATGCAGAGTACATCATGAGAAATGCCGGGCTGGATGAATCACAAGCCGGAGTTAAGATTGCCGGGAAAAATATCAACAACCTCAGATATGCAGATGATACCACCCTAATGGCAGAAAGTGAAGAGGAACTAAAGAGCCTCTTGATGAGGGTGAAAGAGGAGAGTGCAAAAGCTGGCTTGAAACTCAACATTAAAAAAACCCAGATCATGGCATCTGGTCCCATCACTTCCTGGCAAATAGAAGGGGAAGAAATGGAAGCAGTGACAGATTTTATTTTCTTGGGCTCCAAGATCACCGCAGACGGTGACTGCAGCCATGAAATTAAAAGACGCTTGCTCCTTGGGAGGAAAGCTATGGCAAACCTAGACAGCATATTAAAAAGCAGAGACATCACCTTGCCGACAAAGGTCCGTATAGTTAAAGCTATGGTTTTTCCAGTAGCAATGTATGGCTGTGAGAGTTGGACCATAAGGAAGGCTGAGCGCCGAAGAATTGATGCTTTCGAGCTGTGGTGCTGGAGAAGACTCTTGAGAGTCCCTTGGACTGCAAGGAGGTCAAACCAGTCAATCCTAAAGGAAATCAACCCTGACTGCTCATTGGAAGGACAGATGCTGAAGCTGAAGCTCAATACTTTGGCCACCACTCCGAGAGACAGTGGAGGACAGGAAGGCCTGGCGTGCTATGGTCCATGAGGTCACGAAGAGTCGGACACGACTGAACGACTGAACAACAACAACAACAACAAATATTTATTATATTATATTATATTATATTATATTATATTATATTTAATATATATATATATATATATAATTAAAAGACAACAAACCCTAACCTGCAGTAGCTCCTCAGCATCTGGGACTTCAGATGTATGTTCACTCTTATCTGGAAAATAAGCCTTTTCCTCTACAAATAAATCAGATCTTTCTGACCTGGGAAACTGGGTTTCAGAAGCAGGCCATCATCTGATATAAGTCACCTGGGACCTGCTGTCTGGTCAATCTTGCTTTTTTCTGACTTTGACCTTTATGTATGTATGTATGTATGTATGTATGTATGTATGTACAGTATGTATGTATGTATGTATGTATGTATATATATATATAATTATTGTTAACCACCAAAGCACTTGATAGTGTTCCATGATATTCTGATTAGCAAGTGGATTAAGTAAGACCCAAATAACGCTACTATTGAATGGATCCACCACTGACCACAAAAGCATACTCATCAATGGTGTCTTCTCAAGTGGGACAAACATATTGAATGGGATGCTACAGAGCTCAGTTCTTGGCCTTGTATAATTCAAAACTTTTATTAATAATTCAGGAAGATATGCTTACTCAATGTGCAAACATCAAATTTATGGAACACCTAAGAAAAGAGTGTGGATCACAGATGGCTCAAGAAGATCCACAGCTTGAGGTGGGATGCCTGCCAGCTGACATGGCACCATCATCATTAACCCTACCCTTCATTCTTGATATTTTGCCACCAGGAAATCTTCAGAGCAAGGCACAGTATGGCGGCCACAGCAACTGCCTGACACCATCTCACAGTGCCTTGTTCAGAGTGAAGCATTGGGTCAGGAAGACAGTGTGGGAAGAGGCGCACAAATACCTTTATTCATTTTAAAGGCTGAACTAGCTGTGGAAATCAACCCTGACTGCTTATTGGAAGGACAGATGCTGAAGCTGAAGCTCAAATACTTTGGCCACCTAATGCGAAGAGAGGACTCACTGGAAAAGACCCTGATGCTGGGAAAGACTGAAGGCAAAAGGAGAAGGGGACGGCAGAGGATGAGATGGTTAGATAGCATCACCGATGTAATGAACATGAATTTGAGTAAACTCCGAGAGACAGTGGAGGACAGGAAGGCCTGGCGTGCTATGGTCCATGAGGTCACGAAGAGTCGGACATGACTAAACGACTGAACAACAACAACAAAAGCTGCTGATGGCCCAGGTGTCCTGGGAGGGACAAGAAGACCTGGAGGGGACAGTGAACTGGGACCTGGATATTGTCTGATGTCAAGAGCAGCCATGCGGAAAGCCCATTCTGGCTTCAGTGGGCTTATTGCATTTCTAACATTTTGATTTGACATCCCGAGATGACAAACAATAACAATGGAAGAATTAGAGCTTCATAAAGGTATATGAAGGCAGATAATACTTCATGCCAGAGGTCTTCTGCGTGCTTTGACTTTAGGCTGATAACCTGCATCTGCCAAAGCTAATTTACATCGGAATCTGTAATTTAATCACCTCACATCTCACATCTGAAGAATATTAGAAATAAAGGCCTGTGCTTTATAACTAAATTAACTCTGGAATTCTGCTACACAAAGTAATATTAATATCTCTAATACTTATCTTCTCTGGAAGGAAATTAATTGCTGTTTTCCCCCCTCTGGCATTATAGTTCTACTTTCATATTTCTGCATAATGCTGAACTGAGCAATATGCCATAGGTCTCATTACTGGTAGCAAGCTCTCCACCTACTTCCTGGTTTAGTCCCACAATTCAGAAGAGGCCCACTTAGACTTAAGTATCTGAGGCCTCAAACAATGTGATTAAATGGATTATTAAATGAACAATTAATCCATGTGTTGTTAAATGTGCTAATAAGAAAACAATGCATTCCAACAAATTCACGTTCCAAGCTAATGCAGCCATAGTTCCAACTCTGCATGATGGGGACCTGGAGGCATGTCCAGTCTAAGTAGAAATACCGAAATACTGAAATACCTCATGCAACCTGCCCCAGTCTTAACAGACTCTGGGTGAGGCATAACAAAGTCCAGTGTGGGTGTTGGACTTGGGTGGAAACCCTTCTACATTGTGAGGAGCTTCCGGATCTTCCATTGGCAGCCTCCATGTCCTCCTTTGGCCAGTTTACTATACTGGCAGGGTATCTGATGACTGGCAGGGCGTACGTGTTGATGGTGTGGATCTTGTCCTTCCCCTCTTCAGGACCTGTCTTATCCTTTGGTGGTACTTGGGTGCTGCTGTCTTCCTTGCCTCCTCCTCATGGTTCCCATGTGACTGTGGGATACCAAGGTACTTGTAGCTGGTTTGTATGTCTGCTATGTGGCCTGCAGGTAGTTCCACCCCATCAGTCTTAACTACCTTCCCTCCCTTTACTACCATCCGGCCACACGTCTCCAGTCCGAATGACATCCCAATGTCCTCACTGGAGATCCGTGTCAGGTGGATCAGCAAGTCAATGTCTTGTTCACTCTTAGCATACAGCTTGATGTCATCCATGTAGAGGAGGTGGCTCATGGTAGTTCCACTCTTGAACTTGCATCCATATCCAGTCCTTGTGATTATCTGGCCCATGCAGAACTAGCAGCAGGGACAGTGCATCACCTTGGTACAGTATATGCTGCACTTAATGGCCACTTGTGCGAGCTGTCTTGAGTTGACTTCCAATGTTGTCTTCCATAGTCCCATTGAGTTCTTGAGGAAGGCCCTTAGTGTCCTGTTGACTTTGTATAGCACCAGGCATTCACAGATCCATGTGTGTGGCATTTCCTATAGTCAATCCAGTCTGTGCTCAGATTGGTCTGTCTTGATTCTTGGACGACTGCTCTATCTATGAGCAACTGGTGTTTTGAGCCTCTGGTGTTGTTCCCAATGCCCTTCTGAGCTGTGCTCATATGATCCTGTAGCTTGGTGACTATGATGCCACATAGGACTTTCCATGTTGTGGGGAGGCAGGTTATTGACTGGTAGTTGGATAGCGCTGTTCATTTGTGGGGGTCTTTCATGATCAGCACTGTCCTTCCTTGTGTTACCCAGTCTGGGTGGGAGCCTGCTGCTAGCAGCTGGTTCATCTGTGCTGCTAGGCACTCATGCACTGCTGTTAGTTTCTTTAGCCAGTAGGTGTGGATCATGTCTGGGCCAGGTGCTGTCCAGCTCTTCATGTTCTTGACCCGCTGTTAGATGTCTGCTACTGTGATGGTGACTGGATCCTGTTCTTGGAGATTGCTGTGGTCTGCTCTCAGGTCCTGCAGCCACTTTGCACTGGTGTTATGTGTCTTCTCTTTTTCCCATATGTTCTTCCAGTACTGTTCCATTTCTGTGGTTGGTCGCTCTGCTGTTACTGTGTTGTTGCACTGCAGCTGGGAGTACACCTTGGATGGTTCTTTCGTGAACAGGGCATTTATCTTCTTGGCCTCTGCTTCTCTAGTGTATCTCCTTAGCCTGGTAGCCAGTGCTGTGAGCCTTTCTTTAGCAGTCTCTAGGGCTTCAGATGGAGTCAGCCCCTTGTATTTTTTCAGTAGCTGAGTCTTATCCTTAATCTCCACACCCTTCTGTAGTTCCACCAGCTGGCTAACATCTCTCTGAGTTGCCTTAATCTTAGCCTCCAAACTTATTTTCCTGAGGGGTGGGTGGTATATACTGCTGTTCTTGATCATGTAGCCAAGCATCTCCAAGATTACAGCGACTGTAGCATATACCAGTTCATTGGTTTGAGTTATGGTGGTAGTAGGGATTGTCATGAGGGCTCTGTTGGCATCTTCTAGCATACTAGAAGATATATAATCTCCCTTCACTTTGTCCCCAAAACAACAACACTTCAGGTACATTGGGCTGAGAAAGAGTGACTGGCCTATAGACACCCAGTAAGCTTCCATGGCTGAAGGTAAGGTAGATTTGCGCTGCAGTCACTCTGTTGGCACTCAATCATTTTAATCACTACACCCCAGTGTAGTTCTAGATGTCTTCAATTCTGAACATGGTTTTCTGACTATCTCATTTCTGACATTTCAAGATGAGTTACAATCCCTCATTGCTTTTTTTTGAAGTAATATAAATGACTAGTCACATAGGCATGATATGTAGAAAAGACTATGAAAATCAGGTTTTTAAACTCTTCCAAATTCCCTGTGCAACTGGTGAAATCTTATTGTTGGAAGAACAATTTAAAAATCCATTAGGTTATCTGCGGACATTTCCTTTGTAACCAATGCAGTAGTGTATTCCACTGAATTATGTGTTCTGAAGAACAATCAAAGTAAGAATGTGCAAGTCTAGCTAAGTTTTGTGGAATGCTTTGCACATTGTTATTCTGCCAGCACCATTTGCATAAGAGCTATTCAAATCATTTCCATCTATAAAGATGGGAATAATGTGCAATTTCCCTCTCCCTTTCATACAGTTTAAAAAAAAAAATTCAAAATCTTCATTTTAGTTGGTTTTTGCATTGCTCAGAGCATGGCAATTAAAGCCATACAATGTGATTCCTTTGCTGTTAGGGTGTTCATGAAAAGAATCAGATCACTGTAAGTGATCTGCATAACAAATTAAAAATTTTCTAGAGTTGTTAAGAGAATTGTAAGAACAATAAGGGTACATTAACCAGTGTGAAAAAAAAAATTAAAAATAAAATAAAATAATAAAATAAAATAATAAAATAAAATAAAATAAAATAAAATAAAATAATAAAATAAAATAAAATAAAATAAAATAATAAAATAATAAATAAAATAAAATAAAATAAATAAAATAAAATAAAATAAAAAAAATAATAAAAAATAAAATAAAATAAAATAAAATAAAATAAAATTAAATTAAATTAAATTAAATTAAATTAAATAATAAAATAAAATAAAATAAAATAAAATAAAATTAAATTAAATTAAATTAAATTAAATAATAAAATTAAATAAAATTAAATAAAATTAAATAAAAAATAAAATAAAATAAAATATGAAATGTCTTCATAGTGTTTGTATGACCTTTCCTGAATCATGTCCTCCTTGAGGGGGGAAAAAAACCCTATCCTATTGTTGGGATAAATTAAGAACACTGTCCTGCCTGCATGTTGTCCTCCCCCAGAACAGGTAAAAGGAAGCCCAATTGTTAAAAGGTTACAAAATAGCATAAGAGTTTGATATTGCCAGAGATTAAGATGGAAAAGGAAGCCCAACTACTCAGACAAAGGATTCCCTTCCTATTCAATTGGAAAGCTTGACACACAAAAGGTCAGCTCATTCACAGAAATTAGCCAGCCCATTCAGGTAGACCTTCTTCCTCAGCCAAACACATCTCCATAGTGCACATTCCAAGTAAGCCACAGCCCACAGGGAACACAGACAGGAAACATGAACAGCAGGGGGCCCAACCACAGAGCGCCTCCTCTCTGAAATCTGGAAAATTACACTTCTCTCAAGTTCCTAGGGGCGGGAACACCTTTGCGTAGCAACAACCAAGCTCTCCTATATAAATGGCCTGGGGGGGAAATACAGGTGTGGCCACCTTCCAACTAGCATACTCAGTACTTTGTACTCTGCATATGCTCTTGGGAATGAACCTGTAAACCTCTGTTCCAGCAACTGCCTGCATGTCTATTCATTCCCGGCTTGGGACGAACCTTGGTAAGATTACCTTCTAACACTATTAAATTCCTTTAGAATCTTTTGACCTCTTCTTACAATCATTAACACTAACAAGACTGACCTGTATAATCAGCTTTGCTTGACATAAATGCATCATTCATGTGTAACATGTAGCTCCAAGCAGTTAAATAGAATATTTTGGAAGTTCTAAGTTCCTTGAACTGTTTGGTGCTACTGTGATTTTTGTGTGGCTGAATGACATCTTCCCCCAGATTACGGTTTGCCATGCTGGCTGGGGATTATGCAATTAGAAATCCAACACATCTGGCTGGTACTAGGGTAAGAAATGTTACTTCCTTATAGAGTCAATGCCAGCTTCAAATCAGACTTGAGCAGGCAGCAGGTGGGACGTTGGCAAATATGTTCACATAACTCTTGAGAATTTTGATGAACATGAAATTTGAATATTGGATAGGTTGAGTTATGGGTTAATGGCTTTAAACTGTTACAATATTGTAAGTTTCTCCAAATGTCCTGTATAATTCTCTGTTGAACTTGATGTTTCTGTTCTACAAAAGCTGAAAAATACTAATGAAGCTTCACATCTTATACACCTTCTGTTCAGAGAAAATGACATATAGATCACTAAGTCAGAGGTAGCTACTGCTTGCAAACAATGACTGGCTTAGCACCTTATCCCAAGCCATGTTTTATTTTATTGGCTGTTTATTTTATTGTTGATTAAGCCAGAATTGTTAGGTTATCACATCACAGAAAGCCATGTATTGTGGTCATCGTGGCTAAGTTCACAAATCATGCTAAAAAATTTTAAACAAACCACAATATGACAAGTTTTTTTCCCTACAAAAGGAAAAAAAAGGAAAAGTGCATGCTTTGACATAACACTTCCAAAGCAATGCTTTCTGAAATACAACCTGTATCAATCCCTGAGAAACACATTGCATAGTAAGGAGGAGAAACATTTTATTATCACTAATAAAAATACTAGAAATAATACTTTAACACTGCTCTTTCATCTACAGTATAAATTACTTAACATATAATTTAGCTGGAAAACACATTTTTATCTTGAAAAGAGAGGGGAGAACCCTAGATATCTAATGCTAAGTTAGCTAAGCAAGCATTTGCAAATTTGTTTTATACTTTCAAATGCATTGGAGGAATTTCCTTGGTGATTTTAGTGCTAATAAAAATACAAAGATGTCTTTTTAAAAAAACCCGAGTTTGTTGAAACTTCAGCTTTAAGTAGCAAAGGAAAGCAAATCTTAATAAGGGTTAATTTCAATGACACTTTGAGACAGACACTATGGATAGCAGTGTAAAACAATTATAAAATAATTTTAAAATAATTGGTGAGGTATTTTTGTTTTATGGCAAGGTAAAGGAAGTGAAATATTAATCTCTACAGTATGTGGATTTCTCTTCTTCATTTTCCCTTCTCTGTAGACCTTGTACTTTATAGATGTAACAACAAAAATGATTAATGACCCCTGAGATTAGAATTTAAAAAGTCCTTCATGCAGTATCCTAGTTCTTCAATTCTTTTGTAACACAATGGGCAGGCTGGAATTAGAATTGCAAAAAAGCAGAAGGAGCTTCTTGGAAATTACACAATGCAGGAGTTCCATTGTGATATTGAGAGAGCAAAATGAAATGAATATATGATAACATAGATATGAGAGCCTAGCAAGCTTTTCCCCCAAAACTACCCACTCATTTAGAATTGGCCTCCTTGCAAGAAAAGAAAGAAATACTTAGAGATAGGACTACATGATTTGATCTTCTAAATACCCAGAAAATGTGATTACTTTTAAGTAAGAAAAAAGTGAATTCTTAAAGGGATGCTATCAAGTGAATATCAACTCAAATTTACAGCACCTAAAAGCATTTGGGGAGACTAACTTAGCATTAAATAACTGGATATATTACTTGGATTTATGGAGATCCATCAAGGGCTATTAACCTTGGGACTCAAAATTTCTTCCAAGTTGGGAAAAGCATTCTTCCAAATACCAGTTGCAAGGCAGCAATAGTATAAGGGAGATATGTCTCTATCTCTTGCATGCAAGAGAAGTTTCATAAAGGTAGTACAGTATTTTGGAAAGTATTCTAAGATTAATTGGGATAAATCTTGCTTAGTTTCATTGGGTCCTAACGTATCAATACAGTTATGTAAAGAGTTGGGTTTTGTGATTTCTACTCATTGTTTTGTTTAAATGGGTTTTTTTTTATTTTTATTTTTATATTTCATATTTCATCACCACCCATCTCACTCAAGAGTGACTCTTGCTTTCTAAGATATTGGATTGCATCCAGATTTAGAGCAGACTCAACAGAAGCAATAGAACATATGTTAATCACAATCAATATAATCACAGGGTATTAAAGGAATTAATTCTTGGTATAATTATATCTAGATATAATTCAGTATTTACTTAGCCAAGAATGGTTGACGTTACCACAAGGATCCTTAGAATAAGTTAAATGAGTTAACATTTGTTGCAAAGAATGAATGAATGGATGAATGAATGAATGAAAGAAAGAATGAATGAATGTTGAAAGAAATAAAAGTAGCTGGGTATGAAAGTGTGCTTCTGCCAACTTTGTGATAGGGAAATGACAGTTGGGTATCTCAGAGAAAACGTAAAATAAATTGTATGCTAAGATGTCCTTTAATTTCTTTGGCTTAATATTTCTTACTTCTTTTTCATTCTCTACATAATGTTGCTTACCTCAAAAAGGAATTAACTGGATGAGTAAATACAAAACTTTCTAAGTTAGAAATGAGAGGATATTCTCCAATCCATCCTTTTTGCCTTGCGTGCCACTTGGGGTTAAACTTGGAGAATCCCCAAAATTAATTTTTGGAACTGGCAGATGCTGCAGTTTTCAGCTCATTCCTTTGCATCTTTACAGTTACAAAAGGGCCTGTCAGTAAACCACTACATTATTACACAACAGAGTATCCATTGCAGTGTAAATAAAAAATGCAAAAAGCAATAACAAAGTAAAAACATACCAAACAGTGGCTTATTATCACACCAGTATTGCTCCACAGAGTCAATTAATTCAGCACACCAAGAATTGGACAAAAATTCACAAGTATCCTTGGTCTGCTTGCTAATTGCATATATCTATTTTTCAGAATGTTATAGGTGGTCTGCAAAGCTTGAGGAAACTGATTATTTTTCTCCAAATTTATTGCTGGATAGTGAATTTTTTTTAAAAAAAATCAAGATCATTGGAAGAGAGGCTATAAATCCCCACCCCCAATAATTCTGATGTAGCTGAGATCATTGTTTTCCATCACTATCAGCAACAGTAAATCATGATCAGAATAAGAGGAGTGTCTAGAGCAGCCAGACCAGTGATCCCACCATCAGACTGATAGTGCTTCTCCCAACCTGCCAAACAATGGTTTGATGCGAGGAGAAATAAAGTTTTTCTGATTTCCACCCCAACTTAAAAAGAGCACCTATTAGTGTTTATTCATTTGAGTGTAGATGTATTCAGACACCCATATGTATGTGTAATCCTGGTCTACTACTGATGAAGTACACGGACCCAAAAAATAGCCTACTCCTACAAGGCATCTTTTAAGAACCTAAAAGCAGAGTAGCTACTATACTTCTAGAAAAAGATATTAGCTCTGTAAAAACTGAACATGGACCTTTTCATCTCTGATGATATGTAGAAAAAACACTGGGGAGTTGAAGAAGGATTATTGCTTCTAGGCAAAGTATGATTTTATTTTTCCCTCTTGATTTTAACACTGTTTTTTTAAAAATGAGAATGGCATTAAAAGTTACTGAATTCCTTCAGCCAAATCTGCTATAATTTCTGCACCTGACTCTTAGTACGAACACACCAAGTCACTCTGCAGTCTGACACATTCCCTCTTAGACGGTAAAAAGAAGCAGCATAGAGAGATCTAACTCAATTTTGAGGGGAAATCAGATGCTACAAGTCTGTGCATGAATTTGTAGTCACTTTGACATCCAAATAAAGTATTGTCATTCAATGGTTGAATTCAACTCACTGCTTTTCTATGTCAGTGGATGACCAAATCTGTTACATATTTATAGTAGATTTACCATATGTAATCGCAGATCAACCCATCCGCGGATAACCACCCAGAGTCTACCATGGTAGAGATGGGCAGTGATAAATCCAAATAATAAAAAATAAAAATAAAGCCGACCCTTAAAATTTCAACCAAAATACCATGAAAAATGTGTCACCCGCAGATAAGCTGACCCTTGAATTTTTAACTGCAGGACAGGCTGGAAACTGCAAACTGTTATGCCATCATTTATAAAACCGTGTGATTTTAGGGCTGTGATGGGCTTTAAAAAAAATCTGAGCTCTGGTCCACAAGTAAGGCAAACCCATTTTTGGGGGGTGTATTTTAGCACTTAAAATTCTCGGTTTATCCACGAGTATATACAGTACAATTGCCTCTTTTTTTTTTTAATCTGTTCAATTGTGTCTGATTTTCGGAGACTGCCTGGAATTTTCTTGGCAAGGTTTTTCAGAAGTGGTTTGCCATTGCCTCCTTCCTAGGGTGGGGAGAAAGTGACTGGCCAAAGGTCACTCAGCTGGCTTTGTGCCCAAGGTGGGACTAGAACTCATGGTCTCCCATTTTCTAGCCTGATGCCTTCACCACTACAACAAACTGGCTTTCAGATTTCTATTTACAACATTTACAAATCTCTATTTACCACAATCCAAACAAAAGCCACAGTCATAAAATTAAAACAATGCAGCTGAGATCCTCAAAGAGACCTACACCAGACAACCCTAGATCATTGCTCACCTAACAACGTAGCCCAATGACTGAGGAAGCAGGCAAAGTTTTAAAGTTTTCCAGAACACCAATAGGGTTGGGGACCATCTGAACCTCAGGAGGACGGGGTTTCATAAGGCAGGTGATGTAACAGATGGCACACCTTCTGGACCCCATTATTTATTTATTTATTAGTCAAATTTATCACCGCCCATCTCTACAGCAGTAGACTCTGGGCGGTTTACAATCATAATATTAAAATTAAAACGTATACATCTTAAAAAAAATTGTTTTGTTTATTTGTTCAGTTGCTTCCGACTCTTCGTGACTTCATGGACCAGCCCAAGCCAGAGCTTCCTGTCGGCCGTTGCCATCCCCAGCTCCCCCATGGTCGAGTCCGTCACCTCCAGAATATCATCCATATCTTAAAAATACAATATAATAATAAGTATAAAAAATTGAGAGGATGGTGAGATCTTAAAAGGAGGATATTTTAGAGTCCCTTTGTGGGGGGAGATGGGCGGTGATATAAGTTAGAAATAATAATAAATAAATAAATATTACTAAGCTAACCACCCCCAGGAGGAACTATTACTTCCTTCGTCCCAAGCAAGGCGGCAGAAACAGGTCTTTAAAGACCTCCGGAAGGCCAGGAGCGAGGGCGCCCGCCTCACCTCTGGGGGCAAGATAATCCACATTAGACGACATTGCTTCAGAGAATGGGCCCAGACAGCCCTGGGCCATCTTCAAACTAAATAAGGGGGAAAGGGAACCCTGTACTCCACCTATGAGAATTCTACCAGCATTTTCTGCTCATCTGAAAAAAATGATTTTTTTTCCCGCACTGAAGATGTTGCCTATCCTGGCAATGAAACGTCTGCAAGAAAACAACAAAGCTCAGAGAGCACCAAGGACTCCACAAAATGAAATTTATTTATATCTCATTGAAAAAATAATATCTTTTTTAAAAAGTAGAAGTTGTTTTGCCACAGTAACCATAATTTCCAAGTTGGGCTTTGGAAGACAGATCCAGATAGCGACTATGACCCTCCTTCTCTAAAAAGAATACTGCAATTTTTCTCCAACCAAGGCATCTTCTCTTTTTCCAAAGCATTAAAAAAAAAGCCCTTCTCTCTAAACAGAAAAAGAACCCCAGGCTAATTAATTGCAAGGTTTCAAAGAGTGACAAAATATTTATTTTCCTGCATCTAAAGAATAATGAAAAGAATGAATCATTTTGAAGAAAGCAGGAATGAGAAAATGCACCTCCAGCCTGAGATCATACATGTCACGATTTAGCCCAAAGCTACATTAACAGCTGAGATAGAAAATCCTCATAGACGCTGAGTGTACTTTCACCTCTAATCATTGCAGTGTTTGGCAAAGGGAACCAATTTTGCAGCTCGATACCCAACTACATTGGCAAAGAGCTTCTGTTCTTGTATTAGCGTTAACTCAAGAAAACAATTTTGTACAAACTTTGAATGGAACAGAGAACAGTGAATTAGACTTATGGCTGGGTTGCGATCCTGCCTGCATATTTGGTCTTCAACCGATAAAGTAAAGCAGAGCAAGAAATGGTTTCTTCAGAACAGTTGTGTGGATATTACTCTTTGGAGCTTTCTTGAGATACAGCACGCCTGAGCTAACGCGAAGAGCCAATTCACAAATTGTACTAAGCATTAGTTTTATTGAATAAAGCTCAGTTGGGTGGGTTTACACAAGATGATAAGCCACAATAGTGATTTACATTTATTTATTTATTTATTTATTTATTTATTTATTTATTTATTGTGGTATTTATACCCCGCCTATCCCCTCCCTAATGGAGGACTCTAGGCGGCTTACAAGCATATATACACATTAGTTATACAATCACCATTTTAACCGTGCGTGAGGGGAGGGGGTAAGGGAACCGACTCTTTAAGGCTCTGGACTACAATTCCCAGAATGCCTTGAGCCGGCTGCTGATGTCCTGTAGCTGCTACATCCGGGTCCGTCGTCACCGCCGTCACTCAATCTTCCTCCGATCCTCTCCTCCGGTGGTGTCGACTTCCCGACAGGACACCAGCAAATTAGCCCACTTAAGGTGGTACCCATTTATCTACTTGCAAAGCTTTCAAACTGTTGGGTTGACAGGAGCTGGGACTAGTAACGAGAGCTCACCTCATCACGCGGGGTTCGAACTGCAGACCTTCTGATCTGCAGCCTACAGCTCAGCAGTTTAACCTGCTGAGCTAGAGCGTCCTTACATACCACAATGGCTGGGTTCACACAACATGTTAAGACAATACCAAGTGCAGCATATTATGGCTTTGATGATGTATGAATCAGGACAGGGTAAACAGGAGTTAGAGGTGGCAAAAGTAGTGCGGTGTTAAAATCTGAAGTTCTGGAGCCTACTACAAGAACAGACTAGACTCACAACCCAAAATTTTAAACATCTATAACAGGGCAACAGGACAATATCCATCAAATGGTTGGTCTATAATTCCTATAAACCCAGATACCATGGTCAATAGTTACTAACAAACAAACAAAAGGCAGCTGCATATCTATATTTTCATATGTGTATGATGGGGGCTGTTCCACAACAGGGAACAGGGGGGCAAGAAATAAGCATACCCAGATTTAGACTTAAAACAATTATCTTTGGAACTAAACTAACCTCACCCAGTCAGTTACCTCCTCTATCTATCTATCTATCTATCTATCTATCTATCTATCTATCTATCTTCTATCTATTATTTAAATTTATCCCCGCCCATCTCCCCGATATCATGCAAACTATTTCAGGCCACAAATTGTATGGGCTCATCCCTGCATGTCAGAGTTAAACAATGAAGGAGAGAACAGAAGACCAAGAAATATGCTTGAAAGTGGAACTAGAAAGAGTTCCATGCATTTATGTGATAAGAGTTTATACCATAGTATTATTTGCAATTTCAGACTGAGCGAGAAGTAGTTTAACTCTCCAGTGTCCTATCAAGAAAAGTAAGTATAGATAAATGAACTCTCATAGCCAATATCCACAGTAGATGTGTTTGTTTTCTTTCATCTTTTTTCTCATATTTTATATACCGTATTTTCCGGCGTATAAGACGACTTTTTAACCCAGGAAAATCTTCTCAAAAGTCGGGGGTCATCTTATACGCCGGGTGTCATCTTATAGGGCGGGTCACTTCC
The DNA here is from genome assembly GCA_023362775.1 of Charina bottae. NCBI lineage: Eukaryota > Metazoa > Chordata > Lepidosauria > Squamata > Charinaidae > Charina > Charina bottae. Next base: position 45,362,427 of record JALMGJ010000002.1, read on the forward strand.
CCGGCGCACAGCTGATCCCCGGCGCACAGCTGATCGGCGCCGAGATTTTCCACCCGGGCCCTCCCCCCCCCAAATACATCTCCAAGCTTTAGCAGAACAAACCACGAAGGAGGAGGAGGAAGAGGGTGGTGGTGATGATGGGGGGAGGTTTGAAAAAGCAGATCCAAGCGCAAAAGTTACTGAGTCATTTCAGCCTCCCTCCCTCTCGCTCTCTTTCCCTGGTGATGGATCAGTGTGGGGGGGTTGGGAGGGAGGGAGGGAGCGGAGGGTGGCCCCCCCACTGATCCATCACCAGGGAAAGAGAGCGAGAGGGAGGGAGGCTGAAATGACTCAGTAACTTTTGCGCTTGGATCTGCTTTTTCAAACCTCCCCCCATCATCACCACCACCCTCTTCCTCCTCCTCCTTCGTGGTTTGTTCTGCTAAAGCTTGGAGATGTATTGGGGGGGGGAGGGCCCGGGTGGAAAATCTCAGCGCCGATCAGCTGTGCGCCAGGGATCAGCTGTGCGGGAAGTGGAGTTGCTCAGTACTCACTCAGTAACTTTTGCGTTTGGATCTGCTTTTTCAAACTTCCCCCCATCACCCTCCTCCTCCTCCTCCTCCTCCTCCTCCTCCTCCTCCTCCTCCTCCTCCTCCTCCTCCTTCATGGTTTGTTCCGCTAAAGCTTGGAAATGTATTCTTCACCCCTCTGCCTTGCCCAGGTAATTAAAGCTTTCTTTAAATCGTTAAAGCTTTCTCCCCCCTCCCCCCAATATTCTCCTTCACACACACACCCCACGCTGCTGCGCTTCGCATTACTACGGTATTCGCTTTCTACTCTGCTTCCCTGTTTCCTCCCTGCAGTTTTTTACTTTCTACTCCGCTTCCCCACCACACAGCTGATTGGCGTGGATATTTTCCACCCCGGGACGGAGCAAGCTGCAGGTTTTGAAGAGGGGTAGTCTGTAGCTTGAATCATGTCAACTGGATTTCTATTTTCTCAGTGGAAACGTTTCGCTCCTTATCCAAGGAGCTTCTTCAGTCTGAGAAAAGTTGGTAAGGGAATCCTAAATATGTTTCTACCCAGGTGTAAGGTCACACAGCTACCTAGAAACATATTTAGGATTCCCTTACCAACTTTGCTCAGACTGAAGAAGCTCCTTGGATAAGGAGCGAAACGTTTCCACTGAGAAAATAGAAATCCAGTTGACATGATTCAAGCTACAGACAATTCCACCTGGATGACTGAGAACCTTCATAGAAGAGGGGTAGTCTTATACGGCGAGTATATCCCAAACTCTATATTTTAAGTGGAAAAGTTGGGGGTCGTCTTATACGCCCAGTCGTCTTATACGCCGGAAAATACGGTAGTCTCAAAGAACTATTGAACATAATAAATACAGCACTACCTCATTCATTCAGGCATTTGATTCATGTGTATATCTTTATTAATTTATTTAGGATTTCTTAAATGCGATAATATGAAATCCAATGCAATCAATGGAATTTAAGATAGTCATAATTAATTTACATTATATTTATTTCTATGATTCTGCTCTAAGTGGGGCTAAGTCTGGATTTTATGAAACATTCAAGCTGTCAAAGATAAAATACCTCATCTGTTAGAGAAATTAATCTTATATCCCTACCTCATCATCACTTTCTCCCAATATTGTTTATTTTTAACACAGGATTTCTTTCATGATGTATTATTTAATGTTACCAAAGGCTGCGTGTACTCTGATGAGGCTTCCTATCAATTACTTTAAGATCCACAGAATTTCTTGAACTGACCATTCTAGACAATTTGTACTGGTTTTGGCACAGGCAACATTATCTTGTCAGTAAATTTTGACTGAGTTTCCACACCTGTTCTTTAAAAGATCTGATTATCCCTAATTTACCAGGTAAATAACTGCCCAGAGTTATTTGGGGAGATGGGCAGGGATAAATTTAAATAATAAAAAATAAATAAATAAATAAATAAATATAATCATATAAATTATATTTGCTCAGCAACCCTTATCTCACTAGAGTAGGGGTCCCCAACCTGTGGGCCACGGCCCACTAGTTGTCCGCGGCCTGTTAGGAAGTGGGCCACGGGGCTCCCGCCTGCAAACACCCCCCCCCCCAGTGTGTGCGATTGGCTCCTGTCTGCAAACCCTGCCCCCCCCCCCCGGTCTGTGATAAATGTGTCTTCCATGACCGGTCCCTAGTGCCAAAAAGGTTGGGGACTGCTGCACTAGAGGTAGAGGCCCTCATGAGATTCTGCCTGCTGAAATATTAGTTGAAACAAGTTTTTGAGGGCAAATACTTAGCCCAGTTCACCCTGGCTGATAAATTTTCCTCTTCATAGAGAAGTGAGTAGGATTGCTTTGGCTTATTGTAGACTTTCAACTCATGCCTTATTTAAACTGAGTTTAGAAAGAGCCACAGTCAAGGTTAAAGGGAGTGTATATGATCTAGATATATAAAATGATAAGAGCAGAACATCATTTCACCTCCATATTTCCTTAAGAGGATGAAAACTCATAGATGGCTGCAAAAAGAAAGATGATTGGTGGTTCCTTTGTGGATGTTCAGGAAGGAACACCTGAAACCTCCACCAGCTTGGATTTTAATTTCATCTTGGAGAAGAAAGAAAAAGGAACTTTAGCATGTACTGTATGATGAAAGGACAGTTTTCTCCGCTTGAGTGCCCTTGAAATCTGTGAGCTTCAACTCCCCTAAATTCCCCAGTTAGCATGGCCCTTGCTGACAATTCTGGAGCTGAAGCCCACACATCTAGAGGGCACCTAGATAGGGATGGCTACACTAAAGCAGATTTTAGCAGCAGCCTGGGTGAAGTTCTTTCAACTTGGGTACATGGCCATTCATTCTTGCTCCAGATCATCTCACTAGAGAAAAGGCTATGTGACAGTTACAAGCACCAAGATTCATTTATAAAGCCATGGAATATAATCTCAGATGACACCTCAATATTTTTATTTATTTATTTATTTATTTATTTTCTATAGCCGCCCATCTCAACAAGTGACTCTGGGGGGCTTACAATCATAAAAACCATAAAACAGTTAAAATAATTAAAAACAATTAAAAGTACAAAATAAATATATATGGCCACCAAGTAAACTATGCATGGATGTTAATATAGCTAAGAAATGGGGCCCTTAACACACTCGGGGCCCCAGGCCCAGGCACATAACCAGGTCTTCATGGCCTTATGGAAGGCCAATAGGGTCGGGGACATCCTGATCTCTGCAGGGAGAATATTCCAGAGGGCAGGCGCTACGGCAGAGAAGGCACGCCTTCTAGTCCCTGCCAACCGACATTCCTTGGCTGACGGTACCCGTAGCATGCCCAACCTACCAGACCAAATTGGATGCCTAGAGCACCACTGGCGGAAGACGGGGAGCAAAGACGATCAAACACGAGCTACAGCCACTATTAGAGCCTACCTCGTGGCAGTAAGGGCAGCTAAATGTGGTTAGATCCTTCTTAAGATACCGTAGGTAATAAGATGGTTGATATAATAGACTATGTTCTAGGTAAAACTTGAAATAGGTCTTTCATTCTCATTAGCAATTTCAATAGGCTATTCAGGGATTTTTCCAAAATACTGGAAGCTCCATCCAATTGCTTGAACTTCTGCAATGGAAAAAGGGATCACCTTTATCTCTGGGGACTCCCTGCAAGGTGTAGAATCTTGGAAAATCAGGATTCTATATTTGAGGCAAGAAGCCTCAAATGATTAACAAAAAGACTCCCTGCACACAAAGACAGCAATGAATATGGAGGTGGAGTTAGTTGCTTGCCTCCATATGTTCACTGAAAACTCAGAGAATATACCAGTATAGAACTAATAAGAAAATGTGTTGTTATAGCACAGTTTGTGAATTCAACGTATCTCATATATTTCACCACAGACATCTTTATAAGAATCCTTTTCACAGAATATTATCCTCATATTTCAGATAAGAAGTTGTGGCTGAGGGATTAGTGGTCTGCCAAGTTAATTAGCCGCCTAGAGTCCTCCGATAGGGAGGGGATAGGCGGGGTATAAATATGAATAATAAATAAATAAATAAAAATTAGCGTGTGTTTTGATATAAAGTTTGCATTTCCAGTCATGTAGTTTACTTTTGTGAATAAAATAGTTTGCATTCTTTGAACTATTCTAACATGGAAAAAAACAAGCATCACTGTTTTGGAAATTTTGAAAATGTGAGTAGCAAATGTTGACAAATATAAAAAGCTATTGACATTTCCCTATTTTAATTTTCAAACCAAGGTATTTAATCTGAAACGTCTCAAGCTAGTTTCCAAATTCAGTGTGACTACATTTAGATAAATTGATACAATTCTACAGCTGGCTGAGCGGATGATATGGCAACAAAGATTTCTACCCAACATGTTATGACAACGTGGCATGCATTAATTCCAACCAAGAAATAATGTTTTAAATATTGAATCTACAACAAAGACAAAGGGGCAAATAGTTGTATTTTAACTTCATTAACTAAATAAAATAAATTTAAAATAAAATGAAAATAAATTAAATACATTAAAATAAAATTGAAATTTATTAACTGCGCCTCATGTGGCGCAGAGTGGTAGGCGGCAGTATTGCAACCGAAACTCTCCCCACGACCTGAGTTCGATCCCAGCGGAAGCTGGTTCTCAGGTAGCCGGCTCAGGTCGACTAAGCCTTCCATCCTTCCGAGGTCGGTAAAATGAGTACCCAGCTAAGCTGGGAGAAAGGTAATCACGACTGGGGAAGGCAATGGGAAACCACCCCACTCTATAGTCTGCCAGGAAAACGTCACGAAAGCGGCTTCTCCCCAGGGGTCACATGACTCGGTGCTTGCACAGGGGAACCTTTCCTTTCGTTCTACATTCCTTAATGCGTGTGTGTGTGTGTGTGTGTGTAGATGCACATGCACAGAATTGACAATAGATGCATGTCATCTTTCATTGGAGAAACAAAGAATTATATGAGCTACAAAGTTACAGTAATTAAATCCAATCCTTGATTAACAAGAAGACTCATCCAAACAAAATCCAAACAAAATGTTTTGGTCCCCTTGCAGTGATCATGGTCTCAGAACCTGAGGGAGGTTACTGATATAGAACATTCAAGGGTCCATCAAATCTGACTATAATCCTCCAAAGTATCCTGTTCATATAAAACACTTAAGAAATAAAATAAAATTTGATTTGATTCCTTAAGTGTTTTATATGAACAGGATACTTTGGAGGATTATATTCAGATTTTATGGACCCTTGAATGTTCCATTCAATCTTTTGAAAACCCAATACAGGGAAGAATTCAAGCTTTGAATAAAACATGTAATATAAAAATGACAAAATAAGTATTGATTGGTTTCTTTACAGGGCAAACTACTTGCATCATATTTATCCTGAGGTATGAGGAAAAGACCCTTCTTGTTGGCCAGCATACAATGCTGGGATGTGAACAAATATAACTGGATGTCAGGTCAAAATCATTGAAAGTAAGCTACCCACTTTTGCTTGCAGAAATTGAAAAGAGCTTTTTATTCATACAAGCAAGCCTATTTGATTTTTTTGAATGTGCAGGCCCTTAAAAGGTCCATTTATGCCAGCCTTGCCAAAATAAAATGTTGCTTTTGTTTTACTGTTCTTTTTAAAACTACTCCAGGTTCTTCTGAGAGGCATAGAATAATAACAACTATCAGTTATTCAGTCTCATTTTAGCTTTTAATATTGTTTTTAAAGAGTGGAGCGGACGTTTATGATGATCAATAAGAAGGTTAAAATAAATACTGAAATAACAATTGTTACAACACTACGTGCAATCTTGCCATTTCCATGGTATTTTTGTTCCAACATTTATTATCCCCACACACACACTTTAAAGCAAAAGAACAGCAAAAATCCATTACCTTCCAGAGAATAAATAAGATCGCACTTTTAAATCCTGTAAATACATTTCACCATTGGTGACAAAATGAAGTCGTGTTATAGGTCTCCGCCTTTGTTCCTATTTTGACACATATTTTCCATTTCTTGTTGTAACAACCTTTTAACAGAGACCACTGAGTTTCTGTATGTGACTGCACATAACTTTGCAAAGTTGTCATTTTTCTCAGTGTAAACTGTTTTATGGCAAGTTGTGTTTTTAAGGAACACAGCTGTAGTATAATAAATTGCTTTTACTGTATACTTCACCAAGAAATCCACCAACGTACCTCATTGCCCAAATGGCATTTATGAAAGCATTTAAAGGTAGATTTCATGCTTGTGATCTTGAATTAATATTTTTTTACGTCGCAATTCTTTGCTTAAGGACTAAAATGAAGCCCAATTCTTTGGGAAAAGGAGTTGTTTCTTGCATAGATTTATTATTTTATGTTCCCCTCAGCCAAACAATTCTGTATGATGGGCGGGAAAGCTAGTTATTATTTTTTTCATTTTTAAATCTTTACCAAGAGCAAGAATGGTTCAAAATCATTATCATCACAAATGCTACTAAAACCATCCAGTCAGATCCAATAAAGATTGGGTTTGCCAATCTGCAGGTAATTCTTCATTTCTGAAAGAAACAACTAATGCAACTTAGCAGTTATTTCTGTTGAAGAAAGCACAGCAAGTTGAACAGATAAAATCCCTATATTGCATCATTTTCAAAATGAAAAGACTTTTCTTCCATTAAAAAAAATATGAATTTACTGTGATGGTATTTATTCTGGATGATAGCAAAGTGCTGTTGATGTTGCAGACCGGCAGGAAATCAGTGTATGCACCTAATGTCACAAGGCACAGCAATAGAAAGAACTCTATGAAGGAGGACAGTTGGAACATCTTTCTGGCCAAAAAGGTTACCAGAAATTTGCTTTGGCCCTGCTGGGGAAGGTGTATCTTTGGGTTTTCTTAGAAAATCATTGCTATACGTTTTTCCTCTGTGATCTTTGCTTGTACAAGGAATATTCTTCCTGGGTTTGGTGTGACAGAAACAAAAAAGGCATGGGGAAGAAGTTCTCTTCAAACAGCTGTCTTCAAACAGAGGGAGTGGGCTTCAAATGGAAAATGTGTTTCAAGGAAAGCCCATGTAATGAAATGTACATTGGGGCAAACATTCTGACTTCACATATACGAAAATAGGAACTGAACTGACAGTGATGGTTGGCATTTCCGGGGAAGAATTGGCGAACTGAAGACAACTTCACTAAGGGCGGAGTTGATGACCGCAGCAGAAGGAAGAGCCAGCGAGTGGACCGTCTCTTCGTGATTCCTCTCCGGACAAGGAGAGGACTTGGGATCACCCACAAGTGCTTCAGACAGTTGCTCCTCATGAGGACACCGCAAGACCGCGGTTGGCACTTTTATGGACACTGGGTTCGCATACTTCCTTTCCTAATCACTTTTTGAAATTGCTTGTTAACTGCTTTTCAGCTATTAGGAACCTTTGACAAGTTTTACAGCACCGGGTGAATTTCTTTCAATCTTTAGCAAAAGAAGTTTTAAATACAAGTTTAAGGACTTTTTTTAAAAAAATATTTTTTTGGAGTAAACAGCAAAAGGGTAATTAGAACATTAATTTTCGAAAGTTACAGTTTCTTTTCTATTTTTCTTTTTTTCTTTTTTTTTTTCTGCACTTTTTCTTTTCTCTTTTTATTGTTTTCTTTTTTTAGTTTGTATTAGTTTTTATCTTTGTAATTGTAATGTTTAATACAGTTACTATAAAAAATGAACTGACAGTGATTGTCAAGAAAATGAACTTGATAATCAACTGCCTGAAAAATGGAGGGCTTCAACGAGATTCTTTCAGAGCTCCATTGTGAGCTTAAGCAGACTTTCAAAGAGACTCTCTCAGAGTGCCGTCAAGCTATTCTGCAGAATATTTGGGACACTGGGGAAGAGATTATTTCTAAAGTGTGTCATCTGGCTGAAGATGTTATGGAAGAAGATGGAGATTTTGGTAAAGATGGTGTTTTTACTGACAGTGAGATCGAAGTAACGCCAGGCGAAGATTACATTTTAACATTGAAGGGGTTAAAACAACAATCTGAGCTGCAGACTACACAGAAAGTTGTTTTTCTGGGAGATTGTTATGGCTTTCCAGGGAAATGTTATGGGAGATAAGAAATAGCCATTAATGGGGGTGGCTAGCACTGTGTTCGTGCCAAGAATAACATTGTATGCCCTTCTTGAATTCTTATATTTTATATTTTTGTACTTTTAGACTTGGATTTGTTTTTATGTGTATTTATATATATATTGAGATTTTATTGTAGTGTTCTTAATGACTGTTATTTTATTGTCTGTAAGCCGCCCAGAGTTGTCGCGTGCGAGATGGGCAGCAGAGAAATTTGATAAAATCAATCAATCAATCAAAATAAATAAATAATAACCTTGCTTTGTGGGAGATTTGAGAAGGCTGAGTTTATAGGGGAGGCACTTGGGCTGTTTGAGTCCTGTATGAAAAATGCCTTGTTTGTAAAATGGAGATATGTAAATGTTTTGACATATTTCGAAGTGGGGTAAAAAACTTAAGAATGCTTAATTGGATTGATAATAAGGTTTTTATGATTTTATGTCTTTTCAATGATTTGGATTAAGATTTACTGGTTTCTTTATAAGGTTTGTTTGATTTTTAAGATTTATAAGGTATCTATAAGGTATAAAAATAATTGCTTGGTTTTAGATTTAATAAGGTTAAGATTGTTGTAGTATTATCAATTATGAAGGAAAAAAGTTAAGAAAATAATTGCTTGGTTTTAGGTTTAATAGGGTTAAGATTGTTGTAGTATTATTAATTATAAAAGTAGATAATTTATATATTTTTATAATTTGATTTTTATTATATAGAATAGTGTTAGGAAGGAAATAATTGAATAAAGGTTGTGTTTAGGGGAGGGAAGCTGGTTTATACATTTATACTTTTTTTTCTTTTTTAATGTAAGGGGAGGGGAAGGAGCAATTATTTAGTGATTTCTATGTGTGCTGATGGATTGATATATAGAAATAATGTGATCTTGGTTTGATATAGGGTAAGGGGTTAATTATGGAAATTGCTATATATTCTTGTTGTTGAAAGTCAGAAGTCACTTCTTATGTAATCTTTTAAAATTCTTTTTTGTGTTTCTCACTTTTTTAGTTTTTTTTTCTTTTTTTAGTTTTTTGCCTTTTTTAGTTTTTATCTGCTTTAAACTTAATAAAACCCTTATTAAAAAAAAAAAGAAAATGAACTTGGTGAAGAGCTTAAAGAACACAATAGGACAACATTTAAAGACTGACAGCACCATTATGCCTTTACACAATCCTGTGACAAGCACCTAGTTGGACAATTAGGGTCCCTCTTTCCCCCTGTTGTGGCCAAAACCTGCTTCACCTAAAGCAACCAAATCACTTTGAAGAGGCAACGTAATTTTATTAGCATGCAAACCATAAAACTGAACACTGGGCTCCCAGCAAAGCATTGGCAGCTTGTTGGGCAGCCCTGAGCCAAGGCAGAACCATTGCTTGTGCACCCTTGGCCTACTCCATTGCAAAGGCAAGACAAAGACAAAGGCAGACACCATGTCAATTACAGCATGACGTTGGAATGATTTTGATAAACCCACCCGGGTGACCTTCTCATTCTTTATCCCTTCCTACTAGGTCAGCAGGGCAGCTATGCTATCTTTGAGATATGGTCAGTGAATAGAAACCATTGGGTGTCCTGGACCACCGGTGCCTGGCCGATTCCTCCCCCTGTCGCCACTCAGGGCCAATTCAGCTTGCGGTGAATGTTTTCTTACAAGGGCACTTTCTGCAGTTCGCATGGAAGCGGGGAGGCTTCTCATAGATTTGGCAGTGAATGCAGCTCACGTGTGAATGGAGGGGTACCTTTTACCACCACACCCCAAATAATATTGTGGAAGAGGTACAGGAAAGGGGCAACCAAAATGATGAAGAGGCCCTAACACTCCCTATCAGGAAAGAATTTAAACTCTAATGCTCTTTCATTGGGGGGGGGGGGACTGAAGAGGGGCATGGTAGAAATATGGAGGAAGTGTAAAAATCTGTCAACTGAACTAGGGAGAGTCAGGGCTGACCAAAGGAAGTGCTACTTTGCAGAGTACATATTTATTTTCATTTTCATATTATTTTCAGATTCATATTTCAGATTCCTGCTCGAGATGCAGACTTCAATGTCCCTGAGTTGTTTGAGAGCCTGTCCCAGGATGAAATTCTGGTCCCACTGTCCACAGCCTTGTCTTCGACTGAATGAGTAACAGTTTTTCTCATCAAGAATGATCTAGAGCTGGATTCAGTAGCTTTCGAGCACAAATGAAAGCTCTGAATTGTGATCCAAACTCATTAAATACTTGATGTGTTTGTTTGTTTGTTTGTTTGTTTATTAAATAGATTTAAAACTAGTTGAAAATGTGTGACTCTGGGTGGTGTACAACAACAAAAAGCAAACAATAAACCAGAAAACCACGTAAGATATATACAATATATAAATATAAGATACAAAACACAAAATGTATATTGTATATTTTCCTTTAAGATATGATTAATTTTATGGGGAAGGAAGGAAGGAAGGAAGGAAGGAAGGAAGGAAGGAAGGAAGGAAGGAAGGAAGGAAGGAAGGAAGGAAGGAAGGAAGCCACTTTTAAAAAGAAGCTTCTCTAACACATACAGTATAGTATTCCACATCATTTCAGTGTTAATGATTCACTGTTGGCAGAAAATACTTCCATTATAACTGATTTATACAGAACAAATGAGGCATGTTATGCTACACAGGGCTGTGAGGTCACAGAGAACCACTTTACAGTTTTCACAGAAGTACAGAGTCAAAAAGGTCACCAGTGGTAAAGAATCCTGTGGATTAGTCTGTTAAATCAATGCATGAATTAAAGGCAATTTACATGTAAATGGCCTAATATACCAACTTGTAAATTAAATGAATTTTTAAAAGATTAGAGTAACAGGAGAAAAGGTCAGGTAGGCATTAAGTATACATATTATTTTTAAGAATTGCTTCCTGCCTCTCTTGGAAGCTGTAGTCATATTATTGGTGGGTTAATACTTTGTACTCTTAACCCGGGATCTCCAAAAAGAAAAGATGCCCACATGTAATACGAGGCAAGACGGTAAAGCCATGTGATAAGAAAAGAATAAGCAAATGAAAGCAATAGATTAATGACGGTCAGAGCATCTATTTTTAATTAGAACCTTTCTTCTATGAATACTGACACTTAAAGTAAACATTGTCTCCCAACATTTCACAGTAATCAATACAGCATCTTAAGAGTTCTTCAGCAAATAACTCCCTTTGTGATTCTAAAACCTTGATTGCAAATCCAATGTTGCAATTTAGAATGAATACACACACACACACACACACACACACACACACTGCATGTTTCCTAAGCCCAATTATGCTGGAGTTTGGGATATTCTGTCCTCTTGCCACTGTTTTCCACTTCCCTTATCAGAGTCCTGATTCAATACTTTCTAATTTAATTAATCGTAACTTCCCATTACTTCTAAACTGGGAAACCATAGTTACAGTGATCCTATCAATAACAAACAAATATCTTTAGGTTCCTTGATTTTAAATACTAATTTCTTCTACTCCTTACAATTCCAATCCAAGTTCGATAATTTTAGATTTTAAATAAAACTTTTCCTGACACTGCCTTTCTTTCCAAATACTACTGTAGAATTGTAGGAATCATGGGGCCATCAAGTCCAACTCCCTTTTCTGTGCAGGAATCCACGTTAAAGCATGTTCCACAGATGGCGGTCCACAACTTCTGCTTTAACACAGCAGCACAGGAGGACTCAGCTCCTCTCTTAGCAATTAGCTCCATTGCTCTTACTATTAGGGAGTTATAAGAATTTGCCTTCTTATATCTTTAGGAAGATTAGATTATCCCACAACATACACCCAGGGTTGATACCCAGTCCTTTCAGTCTCCGTTCAGAAGACTAAATTTCTAATCCCCCAATTGTCATCTTTGCCCTTCACTGAAACTATCCCACTTTGGCAGAATCCTTGTTTTTCATTGATTTACTTCAGGGGAAAAAAGAACATGGAAAAAAAAATCAAGAAAGAGAAGAGAGGAGAGAGGCAAAGGAAAAAAACTGAAAAAAGAGAAACAACAAAAACATATTGTATTACATATAGAAAATCATTCAGCCTAATTTTTAATTTTACATTGATAGAGACCCAGTTCATAAACAGAAAGAGAACACATATTGGCAATCCAAGATTATAAATCTGAGGTTGCACTGTCTCTCCAATATTGAAGTGTAATTTTATACTTCCTATACATACAGTACATGCGTACAGATTATAATATGAACTTGCTAGTCGCCAGTATTTATTTATTATTATTTATTTATTAAATTTATATTACCGCCCATCTCCCCTATCGGGGACCCTGGGTGGTTAAAATTTATTTATTTATTTATTTATTTATTTATTTATTTATTTATTTATTTATTTATTCAATCAATCAATCAATCAGTTTGTATGGTTGCCCATCTCAACAAGTGACTCTGGGTGTCGAACAAAATTAAAAATAAAATAAAAACAATTACAATGATACAAAAATTTATTTATTTATTTATTTATTTATTTATTTGCTCAGTCAGATTATCACAAGAAGTTGATACGGATACAAGTTCAAGAGTGGAACTACCATGAGCCGCCTCCTCTACATGGATGACATCAAGCTGTATGCTAAGAGGGAACCAGACATCGACTCACTGATCCACCTGACACGGATCTCCAGTGAGGACATTGGGATGTCATTCAGACTAGAGAATTGTGGTCGGATGGTAGTAAAAAGAGGGAAGGTAGTCAAGAGTGATGGGGTGGAACTACCAGCAGGCCACATAGCAGACATACAGACCAGCTACAAGTACCTTGGTATCCCACAGTCACATGGGAACCAGCTCAATGGGAAGAACAAGATCCATGCCATTAACATGTAGTATTATTAACATTAACATGCCATTAACAGGTAGTAGACAAGGACCAGAAGACAGCAGTGGTGATAGATGTAGCGGTGCCAAGTGACAGCAACATCAGGAAGAAGGAGTATAAGAAGCTGGAGAAGTACCAGCACCTGAAGGAGGAACTAGAGAGGATGTGGAAAGTAAAGGCCAAAGTGGTCCCAGTGGTGGTAGGAGCACTCAGGCCTGTGACTCCTAAGCTGGGAGAGTGGCTCCAACAGATCCCAGGAACAACGTCAGAGCTCTCTGTCCAGAAGAGTGCAGTGCTAGGAACAGCAAAGATACTGCGCAGAACCCTCAAACTCCCAGGCCTCTGGTAGAGGACCCGAGGTTGAGGAAGACACATACCACCCATAGGGGTGAGAAGGGAATTTTTTTATAATATATTAATAAAAGCCAAGTACTAACCTAAAACCCGCCAACATTAATGAGAGTAGGGTGGGATGAACACCTTTGTATAGGTGAGGGACCGCTTATCTCTGCCCATCCAACTTTGGTCCAGCAGGGTGGGTGTGCTTTGGGTCCCGTTAATTAAAGAATGTCATTTTGCAGGACCCTGGAAGCGTGCCTACTCTAATGCAATTCCTACTCTCTAGAATGATCTCCCCCCAGAGATTAGTGTGGCTCCCACCCTTATTTCATTCAGAAATTTACTGAAGACCTGGTTGTGCCCCCAGGCCTTGGGGATAGCGTGACCATGGAGCCGTGTGTGTGTGTGTGTGTGTGTGTGTGTGTGTGTGTGTGTTTGCTTTGCTTTGCCTTGTTTTGTTTTGTTTTGTTTTGTTTTGGTTTTATTTGTTTTGTTTTTTATCATAATCATCATCATGATGTTTATTACAGCCCTAAGGCCAGATACAATCAAAATCTAATAATAGCAGAATAATTAGCAAAATATCTAATATTACATTATTTTGCAATGTATTTATTTTGTTCTTCTGGTCTGTCGTCTTCATTTTATATGTTGGTTTTTAGTTGTTATCAGACCAGAGTCATTTGGGAGTCAGGCAGCCTATAAATTAAATAAATAAACAAATAGCTTCTCAATTCACAGCAATAAAGCTAGCTAGCTTACTCTTTGGCATATGCTAGGATCAGACCCTGTTTGGAGTACTATGTCCAATTCTAGGCACCACAATTTTAAAAAAAGACAGTGACAAACTGGAGCAAATTTGGAAAGGAAAGGAAAAGAAAGGAAAGGAAAGGGTTCAAGGTTATAGGAGATGGGTATATGTAGCCTACAGAAGAGAAAAGTGGGGGGAGATATAATAGCTCTCTTCAAACATCTGAAGGGCTGTCACATTGAAGAGGGGTTTGACTTATCCTCTGTTGCCCCAGGGAGCAAGTCCAGAACCAATGGGTTAAAACTACAAGGAAGTAAGAAGGTAAAGGAGACCAGTTTGGTGTAGTGGTGAAGGCATTAGGCTAGAAACCAGGAGACCGTCTTAGGCACAAAGCCAGCTGGCCAGTCACTCCCTCTCAGCCCTAGGAAGGGGGTAAGGACAAACCACTTCTGAAATTTTGCCAAGAAAACTGCAGGGACTTGTCCAGGCAGTTGCCAGGAGTCAATGCTGACTTGACGGGACGCATACACAGGAAGATAAGCTACAAGAAAGATCCTCCTGTCTGTATGAGATTTCAACTGGTGGAAGAGATTGTCAAATGAAGTGGTGAACTCTCTTTTGCTGGATGTTGTTGTGAGCAAACTGCTGACTTTTAAATAAGAAACCAAAGCGACTGGAGATAGGTGCAACAAAGTTTACTTTTGTTGAAATGCACTCCAATGACCACCCTGTCAACAGACAACAGGAGAAAGAGCGCCGAATGAAAGAACTCTACAGATTATATACCTTTGGTTTGTTATACTATAGAAAGAAAGGTAAAAGGAGTCTTGCATGTTACAATAGGACCCTTACGTTGGAATGGTCTTGAGAGATAAACTATTGGAATGACCTTCCTGTAAAAAAGTATTTCACACTAGTATAATTCAATCGATGGCTGTTGTGGGTCTTCCAGGCTGTGTGGCCGTGTTCTGGAAGTTGTGGTTCCTAATAATAATTCAATCCTTTTACATAATATCAACATGGACAATACAAAACATTATTTATTGTATCTGCCTCCTTTCACACCATTCCATTCACACTCTGAAGGAGAAGTTGTGTGGTTTCTGTCTCCATTCCATGGTCACAGCACTGAGCTACATGCTTTTTAACACTTAAACTAACAGAATATATGATCTATTTCTAAGGTATAAATTGAACATATGGATTAAACCTCCCCAATGACTTTAAACAGAGGCTGGATGGTCAATTGTAACAGTAATTCGGTTTTACTAGCAAACCGGAGGTTAAACTAACTAACATATAAGAGATATGGACACATACATAAATTGTAATAGTGAAATGTATGGGGACACAACATATATCATGAAAACAGAGTTCCCCTTTAGAGCAGGGCAAGGCTTGGACAGAGCTACCCTCTTACAGCAGGGCACAAGGCAGGCACTAGGACCTGCGCGGAATCACAGCAGGTTTGGAGGCAGCAGCAGTGAGGCGCTTGATGCTCTGAGCATCCGACTCAGAGGTTTCTCGTTACATTCGCGCGACACACCTACACACTGCAGTCGACACACTAATGCAGTGCTTTCTAAACTGCTGCCGTTGGCGACACACCAACGGCAGCAGTGGTGGCGGCGCGGGGGCATGCGCACAGCGGTGGCACAGGGGGGCGTGCGGCGGCGGCATGCATGGCAGCGGTGGCAGTGGCGGCGGCTTGGCTAAAATGCGGAAGCAAGCGCTGATGGCACGCCGCTGCCGCGCTGCCGCCATGCACACTGCCACGGCCGCGCGTGCCCCTGTGCTGCCGCTTCACAACACACTAAACTGTGTGTTGCAACACACTAAAGTGTCGCGACACACAGTTTGGAAAGCTATGCACTAATGTGTCGCGACTCACAGTTTGGAAAGCTCTGGACTAGCGGACCAACTCTATGACTCTACGATTCAGTAGCAGCACCTCATCCCTCATCTTTGAAACATCTTTCCACTGGTGTAAGGCAGAAGACTCCAAAAGGACCTCCCACAACAATTTCCCATGCCTTATCTCTTGTAACACCAGAACTCTGGATTCTAAGGAGGTCAGGCAGAGCAGGCCCTATAGCAAGGGGCATAAGTTTTTTTTTTAGCCATGGGTCACTTGGCTAGGGGCTACATTCCAAAAAGTTGGACAAAAACAAATTTTTGGACAAAAAAAATATTTTGATTTAATTTCATTGAAATGTAAATGTGATTAAATTCAAACAGGTTTAGTTAAGAAGAGTTGACATGACTATTCTTCCTATTTGTTTTTCCCTTCTGTCACATTAAAAATTAGAGATGGCTGGCTTCAGGAGCTGTATTCATCCCTAGGTCTACTTCTATAACCTCGTTTTCAGGCTGTAATTCCAAACTGGGAAGAAAAAAAAATCCTGATCATCCAAATTGAATACCGGCAGCTGATTCTCCAAGTCATTTAGAACACATTATGCTCCTACAACTACGACAGGTCATCAGGCTAGCAATTTGTCTAGTGAATGACAACTCTATTGTTTTGGATCCTGTGTGATACCTAGGCTTGGTTCCATCACAAAAAGCCACAGTTCATTTTGTCTGAATGTATCCAGTGACTCCTACCCCTACAACTGATGTCAAAACTCCCACAAGCTTTCAGTGTCCAGCTAGTTGTAACAAACCTTTTCTTCCAGGAAGCTGTCATACAAACCATTTATTAACATTTGAATCCCAGTCATTCAAAAGCATTTAAAGCCCACTGATGCTAAGGCAGCAATTAAAACACAAAGGGCTGCAGCCAGGCATGAATGGGAGTGACTTGAAACTTTTAACATGAAATATCAGGAAGGGGGGGGGAGAGTTAAAATTAGAAATAATACTACGGTACAAAAGAGATGGAGAAGATAATGTTTGGGACTTTGAAATTAATTTACATAGTTGCTAGTCACTCTCATGGCTAGAACTCAGGTCCTTTTTAGTTCAGAGAAAGAATCTCCCCACCCACCAAAATCTAGGAGATCTGGAAGGTAATCTGTTTGTCAAGCAAATCCAGCCTGCCCTAGATTAAGTCTGCCCTTTCAGATTTAAAATTTACAAGCACAACAGAACAGCACCCCATAAAACAGATAACTGAATGCATTCAGGAAGAACTTCAGAAGAGTACAGCATAAATAGAACTCTATTTATGGTTATGTAGACATGAATGAATGAACGAATGAACATACTCCACAACTAAAAAGAAATCTGTCACAATCTCTCCCTTTAGTAGAGTCCATCAGCACTCCGTTTTCAGCCTGCTCAACAAGTGGCTCTGTCCAAAATTTTCAAGTTTTTTGTTTTGTATCTTGGGTGGAGGATTAGGGTTTAAACGAATTCCTTAAGTCTTACAGAGGCTTAAGGCATTCATTCAGTCTTTCGCTGGACAGCCCAGTCCCCCAGTTAAGGCCAGTTATTCCTATTTTTAGGGAATTTTAAAGGACAAGAACTCTTGCTTAAAGCCTCCGGCACTCATTTGGTTCAAAATCTGCCCCAAATGGGAGGGAGGGGCATCTAAAAGTTGGCAATACTGGCATTGATGGTTCCAATATGGTTATGAACAGCCCCCAAATTTATTTATTTATTTAATCATGACAGATGCCAGGTAGTATACAGCAGAGTAAGTTACACAAAAATACAGCAAAACTAGTACAATCATATTCCTATCAAAGACTCTGACTTTATCCGCAATCAGCTTAGGCCAAAGGTGCGATGGAACAGCAATGTCTTCACTTGCTTCCCAAAAGAATAGGGGGTTGGAGCCCCTTGTATGTCTGAAAGGAGAGAGTTCCATAAAGTGGGGGCTACAACAGCTTGTCTTCTTGTCCATAGTTTGCCTAGTAAGGAGTGGGGACTCTCAAAAGGCCCTCTCTCTCAATGAGCAGACAGGATGGGCAGGCTCTATTCTGGCAAGGTGTTTCCTGATGTATCCTAGAGCTGTGCCATGTAGGGCTTTGAAGAACAACCAGCACTTTATTTTTTTTAATAAGAATTTTACCGAGTTTAAATCAAAGAGAAAAAACTACAAAAAAGCAAAAACACTACAAAAAAGAGTAAAAAAGTGAGAAACACAAGAAAAAAATTTTTTTTTTAAAGGATTACATACAGAGGTGACTTCTGACTTTCAACAGGAAGAATATACAGCAATTTCCATAATCAATCCCTTACTCTATATCAAACCAAGATCACATTATTTCTATAAATCTTTCCATTAACACATATACAAATCACTAATGCAATTGCTCCTTTCCCTTTAAAAAATATGTATATTTATATAAATTTCTAAATCAACTTCCCTCCCACATAAGGAAGGAAAGGAAAGGTTCCCCTGTGCAAGCACCAAGTCATGTGACCCCTGGGGAGATGCCGTTTTCCTGGCAGACTATAGAGCAGGGTGGTTTGCCATTGCCTTCCCCAGTCGTAATTACCTTTCCCCCAACAAACTGGGTACTCATTTTACTGACCTCAGAAGGATGGAAGGCTGAGTCAGCCTGAGCTGGCTACCTGAGAACCAGTTTCTGCTGGGATCAAACTCAGGTTGTGGGCAGAGTTTCGGTTGCAATACTGCCGCCTACCACTCTGCGCCACACGAGGCTCTTCCCCCATAAGACAACATTTATTTAATTGTTTCCTTCCCACCGCTATTCTATATATTTCTGTCCACTATAATAAAAGTCAATTATAAAAATATATAAATTGTCTACTTTTATAATTAATAACACTTGTTGTTTATTCGTTCAGTTGCTTCCGACTCTTCGTGACTTCATGGACCAGCCCACGCCAGAGCTTCCTGTCGGCTGTCGCCATCCCCAGCTCCCTCAAGGTTGAGTCCGTCACCTCCAGAATATAATTAATAACACTACAACAATCTTAATCCTATTAAACCTAAAAACCAAGCAATTATTATTATACCTTATGAATGCCTTATAAATCTTACAAATCAAACAAACCTTTAAAAATCCAATAAATCTTAATCCAAATCATTCAAGAAAGATGAAATCGTAATAACCTCATTATCAATCCACTTACACATTCTTAATTTTACCCCACCTCAAAGTGTACCAGAGCATGTAAATATCTCCCTATTACATCCAAGGCATCGTTCTTGCAAAAATCAAATAGCCCAACTGCCCCCCCACTTAAAATCTCAGACTTCTCAGCAAAATTTTTGTTGCAAGAATCAAAGAGCCCAACTGCCCCCCTTAAAAACTCAAACTTCTCAGCAGAAAACTCCCACAAAACAAGTTCTCTTCTCTCCCATAACAATTCCCCAGAAAGCCATAACAATCCCTCAGAAAAACAGCTCTCCATAACTGCAGCTCAGACTGTCGTCTTAACCACTTCACCACCAAAATGTGATCTTTGTCTGGCATTATTTCAGTCTTACTATCAGTTCCATCCTTATTAAAAACTTCATCTTCCTCCATAAGATCTTCAGCCAGATAACACAGCTTAGAAGTAATTTCTTCCCCAAAGTCCTGAATAGTCTGCAAAATGGGTTGACAACACTCCAAAAAGATCTCTTTAAAGGTCTGCTCAGGCTCATAACAGGACTCTTAAAAAGCCTCCTTATCTTCCATGCTTCAGGCAGTAAATTATGGCACCCCCTAAACACTTGACTCATGCAGATAGGAGTTAATAGGTTAATAGAAAAGTTCTGGATGAAATTGGCACAAGAGAAAGTACATTAACAAGCAAATCCCAAAGAAAGTGAACAGAAAACTGAAGATTCAAAGCAATAAATCCAACATGTAGGGTAATATCAATCCTTCAAATTCGATACAAAAATAGTAATAGGAAGGCAATTCTTTATTCTCAGACCTCCTTAACCTTTAGATGGGAAAACAAGCCAAAACTTAAAAAGTTAAAAGTTAAATCCAGAAGTAACAATAAGCACCAAGAGAGTCCGCTTCTTCTTTCTGTAGAAAAGCCTCTCTTAGGGTACAAAAACTTGAAAAAAACAATAAATTGGGTGTTAAGAAATGGATGGCCGGACTTACTGTCCCTTTAAGGGCTGCAGTGCAGCTTGGAAATGATGAAATCCCAGCCTCCCGGTGAAGTCTTACCGGTCGATTGCGCACGCTGTCCACGAACTCCTGGCTACAACTCGCCGTCTGGAGAACAAATGGGTCAATTCCAGCGTTTTTCTTGGTTCAGAAAAATGCTCTGGGTACAGGAGAAACCAGCCTGTGCCCAAAAAGACTGCCACGATGCCGGTTCTGCCCACGGAGCTCATGGGCAAAGCTGCTCAGTCCGCCATATTCCCACCGGAAGCTCGCAACAACCAGCACTTTAAATCATGCCCCAAATCTATTGGCAACTACTTTAAAATAGGGGTTATTCTAAATAGATGGAGTTGTCCCACCAGTACCCTAGATACATTGCATTTTGTACCAGCTGCAGTTTCCAGGTCATCTCCAAAGGAGATCTTTCCCTAGCATGGTCTGGGTTTTTCTGAACAGGGCCACTAGGTGAGAATTTGTGGACACAGTATGGAGAAGAACTGATGCTTTTCTATTCTTATCACCACTGTTTAGGCTTGAACATGTGCTTTACCAGTGCTCAGATGCATCTACTTCTGAGTTTTGTTTTTGTTTTTTGCCACCATTACTCTAGTTATTGTGTCATTTCCCTTGTCTTCTCAGTGAACCAAGTTCTGAAAACTATCAGGATCAAGTATGTGAAGAGGTGTGAAGTCTGCACAAAGGCTGGCATGCTGAGCTGTGGAGGTAAGATGAAAATGTGTTGAATAGCGGCTGATTGCAAGGGGAGTATCCTGAGGGCTGCACTCTGCCTACTTCCTGCTGAGTAAACAGAGACTGTAAGAGGAATATAAGGCAGCTTATATTAGGTCATATCTGTCAACCATCCTGTCCTACTTGACTTTATTTTTCGCCCCATACTATTAATTAAAATAAGTATATAAGTAGGAAGCTGGCATGCTGGAAAGCCAGTTTTCTGCATCCCCTTTGTTTACAGAAATAGCTTTTGGTTTGAAATAGCCCCTAACATAATTTTCTAAAAATAAAATTTGTGGTTCGCTGCAGTGTATTGCTTTATTTGAAAGTATGAAAGATAGCAAGAAAGCAAAGACAGGCTAGACTTCCTGGGAAACTAGATGGAATCCCCTTCTGGGAATGGGTACGCTGAGTCTGGCTATATTCATCACAGCAGCTTTTTCTGTGAACAGGCAACCTCATCACATGATCTCCAAACTGCAAAGGAGTCTACTGATGCCAAAGTCAGCTAGCCCTCTTTATTGCTAAACCAAAGACACATAAGGCTTGTCTTTGGTTTAGCAATAGCAAACATATGCCCATTTGAAACACAGTGCGCCAGGAAAGAAAAAAGATTGAAGAAGCAAAAACATAGATATAATTTGGAAACTTGAATATATCATCCAAAAGGCCTAGCCCATTTTAAAGGCTACAAATAAAACTGGTTCCTAGTCCAAAGCATGTGAAGCTTCCAAACAACATCCCATGTAAAGTTATAAGCAATTCAGAATCGTGCAAACAATGGTATTCCCTGTGGCACTCTATGGAAGTGAAAGTTGGAATTTGAAGAAGCAGGATAGGAAGAGTATTGATGATATTGAACGTTGTCATTGGAGAAGACTCCTGAGAATACCGTGGACAGCCAAGAAAACAAACAAATGGATCATTGAACAAATCCTTGGGCCAGTCACTCTCTCTCAGCCCAACTCACCGCACAGGGTTGTTGTTGTGGGGAAAATAGGAGAAGGAAGGAGTATTAGGTATGTTCACTGCCTTGAGTTATTTATAAAAATAATAAAGGCGGGATAATCAATCAATCAATCAACCCAGAGATCTCACTCAAGGCACAAATGACTGGGCTCAAATTATCCTACCTTGGACACATTATGCAAAGACCCAACTCTCTGGAGAAGGCTCTAATGCTGGGAAAGGTGGAAGGAAAGAGAAGAAGAGGACGACCAGCAGCAAGGAGGATGGACTCAGTTACAATAGCAATGAGTGCACCATTGGAAGACCTGAATGACCACGTTAGGAACAGATTGTCACGGAGGAAACCTATGTGTTGCTAAGAGCTGACACCAAGTTGATGGCATATAATAATAATTTAAAAAATCAACCAATTCCGAAGTGTGGGAAGCTTCCAAACAGCACCCCATATAAAGTTATAAGCAATTGTGCCAAAGGAAAAGAAAAAAGAGGGCATGAACTTAAACTAAGAAAAGGTCATCTATTAAAAGGATTTAGGAGGAAATGCTTTACACAAGGAAGAATTGTAACAGAAAATAAAGTGCCTCAGGCAGCCTTTCCAACCACTGATATAAACTTTAAAAAGGAAGCAAGTACTTGAAGGACAGAATTATTGTGTGGAGAGAGGTGCCTGGCCTTTTGAAAATAGGATTTCTAGTCTCACTCCATCTTGAGGAAAAGGGGGGGAAATTGCACATTTTATTCTGATGTACTGCCCAGAGCACCAGACAATATGGGTCTAATATAATGCCAATAAAAAGGACCTCTGACACAAAACTGAAATGAAAGAAGTAATGGGGGGGGGGGGACCCTGGCACCAAAGCTTACATATGTGCCGTCAATTTTCAGATCTTGTCACTTTTCAAGGAACAAGCAGCATTGGGTAGAATGATGTTGTTCACGTTACTTGAGAATATTTATTTTTTCACTCATTCTATACAGCATTGGGGTTTCAAAATGATAGTTCCTTAAAGGAGAGAGCTATGTGGGGAAGAAGTTCCTCAGATCAGCGGCTTGATGGATGAATGAGCTCCTGCTCCAAATTAGATCTACATGGAATGAACTCTTGGTAAGACTTTGGCATTTTGTGGGAAAGTATCATAAAATACAACAGGATTTACCATGTGTGGAGTTACAGCGCATTCCTCAACCATTCTTCCTGGGTTCTGATATTGGCCTATGTCTGCTCTACATCTCTAACAGGAGTTTGAAGGAGCTGCAGTTCTCGCCAATCAAAATTTGTAAGTGCACTCAATCAACCATATGCAGCTACATGGCTCAAAGTGAGCAGCTCAGGACAGTCACAATGATCAAATGAGGCCAAGAGGAAGCACTTTGCTGCCTGCTTATATTTCAGGGCAGCACGCTTCAATTTGGTAAGGATTGCCTGTGACTAGCTGTCACCTGTTTGATCTGAAACCTCTGGTGTGGACTCTGCTTTGTTCACATAGTCCACATCTGGATTGCAGCGTGACTGGCTTCTTAGCAATGGCAATGGAATCCCTACGGAGGACAGCCACTCTTATCCTCAGTGCCCTGTCCTAGTGATCTATCTTGATGCCGTATAGCATGTCCAGGGAGGCAGTATGCACCAGATCAAACTACTCCTCCACAATAAGATAATGGATATAAGAAAGAGTGTTGTAGACCAATCTGGCATGTAGCAACAGAAGAAGGGTGGGCCAACTGGCATGAATATTTGGATCTCTGCTGATAAGATGAAGTTTCCTAGCCCTAGGATCAGGCCTAAGGGCGCTGTATGTCCTGTGCCTGGGAAGAGTGCTATAACCATCCTCTTCTTCCGTATCTTCCCCGTGCCACGGTAACCTCAGTTGCAGCACCTTAGGCAGTCTCACCCTCACCCTATATATTCTGACACATTTTAAGAAACAAACAAAAGAACCCCCAAAACCTTTCTCCCAGGGCATGGTCCTTGCTCTTGTTCTTTTCTAAAGGGAAAACCCTGATTCCACAGTTGGTCCTTCTGTATAGTCCCACAGATGGCAGCTCAGGGCATCAAGAACCAGAATGAAGGCTACTAGCCCTGAGTCCCGCAGTCTCCTCACCAGGCCAGCAGCGGCAGTCCCACAAGTGTGGTCCTGCAGCAGCTGTACCAAGCAGATGGCCGGCTCTCATCCTGATCCATTGGGAGTTGATGGTCCTTTTTCAGCTCTGCCACTCTGAAACTAGAAAGCTTTCCTATTTCCCTGCATGCTGCCCTCTACTGCCCTCTTTGCTATTTCAAGACTGTAGCCAAACACATTCTATATTTATGATCATTTAGATGAATTTTTAAGGAAAGAAGTATCAAAGATGTCTTAGTATCAGAGATGCCAGATTTGATTCTTGATATGAAATAGCTGAGGATGGCCTGGAAAGATCAGGAAAGGCTTCTGTTTGTGACCCTGGAGAGTTGGTGAACCAATTTAATGATTTGATTCTTCAGTATTTTTCATTCACTCGTTCAAATATGTATGCATCATTATGCCTCTTCAGAAAGTAGACAACATTAAAATACCTTCTGTATAAGAGAAAGAGAAAGGAATAGAGGGAGTTTGGTAGATATAATTTACCTTGATTTCAGCAAAGTGTTTGATAGAATATCCAAGACATTCTGATGAGCAAACTCGTGCATTGGATTGGGCGACACAACAAGTAGCTGCCTTAAAAATCATACTGAAAAACAGGTCATCCCTAGTTCCTCTGAACTACAGTATTCAGTGGCGTGCCAAGGGATTCTGTCCTAAACCCTGTATTCTTCCATATTTTTATTAATGATCGATTTAACTCTGAAGTGCTGTTTAGTGGTCACCCAGAGTTTTATAGCCAGATCTGGTAGTCCTACCTCAGAGGGGATAGCATAGCACTCTTCAAATAACTGAAAACATATCACACAGAAGAAGGTCAAGATCTGTTCTCTATCACTCCGGAGAGCAGGACATGGAATAATGGGTTTCGCTTACAGGAAATTAGATTCAAGCTGATTGTTAAGAAAAAACATGTCGAGCGGTATAAGAGCAATGCAACAGTGGAACTAATTGTCCAGAGAGGTAGCAGGCTCTCCTTCGCTAGAAGTCTTCAAGCAGAGGCTAAATAGCCATCTTCCATTTTTTCAAATTTAAATTCCTGCACAAAGCAGCAGGTTGGACTTGACATCCTAAATAGCTTCTTCCAGCTCTATGATTCTAAGATAGAGAGAAAGAGACACCCAGGTTTGTAGAGTTCCAGCCTAAAGTTCAAACAATAGCATGGTTTCTGTAAAATATTTTCTTAAGAGTCTTCTCAAATTGTATTGCTGAGTTGTACAAAATCAAGTCAGGCTATAAACCTAATGATAGAAGTTGTCATGATCAGTGTAAAAATACAATGATAAAAATTAGGAAGTCATGCAGGCAAGAAACATTATTTAAAGTTCCATGTGCAGGATTCCTTAATAGTTAAAATTTCACAAGAAACAGCCACCCTGTTCATTCTCCCTAATGGTTAGGCTGACCATACGTCCTGTTTTGAACAGGACAGTCCCATTATTTTAACATTTTCCAACTGTCCCGTCGTTCTGGACAAAATCTCAATTTTGTCCCGTTTTCAAAGTTAGAGTGTGTGTGTGGGCATGCCAGCGTGCGCGCCAGCACGCCTACCTGCATGCCTGCCTGCGCATGCGCGCCTGTCTGCCTGCATGTTTGCACGCCTGCTTATGTGTCTGCCTGCATGTGTGCGCGCGCACACCTGCGTGCAAACATGCCGGTGCATGCGTGCGCGTTAGGGTCCCGTTTTCGTCTCAAGGAAATATGGTCAGCCTACTAATGGTTGATCAATAGGGTTTTCAAAGGATGCACCCAAATAATCCCTCTACACCAGGGGTCAGTAAACTTTTTGCTAACACATCTCCCTTTAGTGTATTCTAAATATATAATATATATACACCTCTCCTAAAAATCCAAACACGAAAATGAACACAAATGAACAATGAAAAAAATACAATGAAACTTTGGGAAAGGTGGATTTATTGTAATATTGAAACTAAGAGGTTCTTCACACCTCCCCTGGACTCCGTCTGCAGCTCCCCAAGGGAGGTACACCTCACAGTTTGGGAAACCCTGCTCTACACAGCTTCCAGGATCATAATGAGGGGCAAAAAACACCCAGACTGAGCAGGAAAGCAATGGGCATCACATTCTTGAGTCTTCTTAAGTGTACAGAGCACACATATACTGTACACATATTGGCACAGGAGTATGGGAAGATGTAAGTACTGTTCCAAGGATCGGATTGCTAGTTTCTTGTAACTGGCAGAAACTACCGCAGGTAGTCCCCACTTAACAACCACAATTGGGACCGGAATTTCAGTTGCTAAGCAAAGCAGTCATTAAGTGAATCTGATCCGATTTTACACCTTTTTTGCGGCAGTCATTAAGCGAATCACCATAGAGGCTTCCGGTGGGAGTGGCGTTTTGAACAGTGTTGCTTTGCGAATTAGCTTCGCAAGTAGACCTGGCAGCACGGTGTTTTAGGGCTCGGGCAGGATCCCCTGGAGCCCAAAAGTGTTCCCTGGAGAACCCTAGGAATTACCCCCTGTGTCCTCTGGATAGCCAGAAGATCATAAATGGAGTTTATAGATCGAGCAGTGAGTGATCAACTGGAAGGTGGGAGTGTCATCCCTTCCCAAGCCGTGCTGCAGCCATTTAAACAGACTCTAAAACTGACCACCCCATTTCTTAATGCACCAATTTATTTGCCTTTTCTTTGTTTAAAAGAGGCTTTTTCCAACACAGAGATGAGATTTCTCTTGGTAACTTTTACATTATTTTTGAAACTTAACTGTTGACCATTTGAACTTGGTTTTGTATTTTATGTTTTGGGCAAAAAGAACCGAAAGCTGAACTGTGGATTTATTTTATAGAAGCAAAGGACTATATATTTTTTGGATTTAATTGGCGGTATTTTTACTGTTTCCTTTTGGGATTTAATGAATCTTTCTTGTTGGAATTGGAACTTTCATGGCTATTGTGAGAAAGTGAGTGTTGTTGCTTTTTTCTTAACGAGTTAATTGGATACTTCCCGTAAACACTTCTAGTGGCAAGACTTTTGCTTTTGAACGATCTCAGTCTCTAGTACCAAAGCTTTCCAAACTGTGTGTCGGGACACGTTAGTGTGTTGGCTGCAGTGTCTGGGTGTGTCGCGGCTGCTGCTGCCTCCGAGCCCTGCCAGGATTCCCCGCAGGTCCTAGTGCCTGCCTTGTGCCTTGCTGCCTCCAAACCTGCCTTGCCAGGATTCCACGCAGGTCCTAGTGCCTGCCTTGTGCCTGGCTGCCTCCAAACCTGCTGTGATTCCACACAGGTCCTAGTGCCTGCCTTGTGCCCTGCTGTAAGAGTGTGTTGCGAAATGATGCCCTGCTGTAAGAGTGTGTCGTGAAACGATGCATGCCTAAAAAGTGTGTCACCAACATGAAAAGTTTGGAAAGCTCTGCTCTAGTACTTTTCCACTGATTTTAAGATTTGGTTGTATTGGCTAATTTTAACCACCAGAGGGAACTAATCATGGCTTCTAGGAGACCACCTCATCATGGTTCTGATGATGGGGAAGTGATGAGAAAAATGATTGATGAAATTTCTAATACCTTTAAACAATCTTTTGATGCCTTTGAGAAGAAAATGGGAAATAGATATTCTGACTTTGAGAAATCAATGGAAAGTAAATATTCTGACTTTGA
Source organism: Charina bottae (assembly GCA_023362775.1). Lineage (NCBI taxonomy): Eukaryota > Metazoa > Chordata > Lepidosauria > Squamata > Charinaidae > Charina > Charina bottae. The sequence goes on from JALMGJ010000002.1 coordinate 45,389,938, forward strand.
GAAAAAGATTGAACACCAAATGGAAAAAAATGCTGGAGAGGTGAAACAAGTAACAGATTGAGTGGAGTTGTTAGAAACTAAGATGGATAATACTGAGCAAGAGAGAGAAAAAGAGCTTGATAAAATGGCTCTGTTAGAACTTAGGGACATCGATTTTTGTCTGAGACTGAGAGGAGTTCCTGAGGTGAAAGGGGAGAATATTGTTGAAAAAATCCTACAGGCGTTGGCAAAATTATTGGATTGGGAGGAAGATAGAATGGAGGATGAATTAGATAAAGTTTTTTGCATCAACTCAAGATATGCAGCTGTAAATAATAAACCAAGAGATGTTTTGGTTAATTTTGCTAGAAGGAAAACAAGAGACCAGGTTTTGCAAACTCACTTTGAATCAAGATTAAATATTGACAATGTGGATATAATTGTTTTGAAAGAGATTCCTGTAGACATGGGTGCTACATCTAAGGACTTTGATCAGATGTCTGCTTAATCATGGCTTCCACTTACCTTACTTGGAATGCCCTGCACAAAAGAAAAAAAAATCATTATTTGAAGAAATTAAACCATGATATGATATGCTTACAGGAGACTCATATAAGGAAAAAAGATATTAAAAATTTGATGAATAAAAATTTGGGAGAGGAATTTATTTCAGCAGGTTTAAAGAAGATAAATGGACTTGTAATATATGTTAAACCACAATTGAAACCACATTTATTGCTTTCTGACAAACATGGCAGATATGTAGCAGTGGAAGTCAAACTTAATGGACTTAAATTTATTGTTGTGGGGATACATGTACCAGATGAGGATAAAAGTAAAATTTTTAGACATCTTCTGAATGAATTTTCGTCTTTTTCATATCAAAGCTGGTGTCTACTAAGAGATTGGAATGGAAACTCCCCACGATTGGACAGGACATTTGAAAAGGAAATTAAGCTTAAACAAGGAAGACTCCCACAGTCTTTTTTGATATGATAGACAATTTGGCATTAGTAGATTCCTGGCGACACAAAAATGGATTGGCAAGGAAATATACTTTTTACTCAGAAAGACATAAATCTTTTTCATCAATTGACATGATATGGATTTAAAATAATTTAGCTAATAGACTTTGTAAGGTTGATATTTTACAAAAGAGTTTCTCCAATCACAATCCAGTAAGTTTGAAAATAAAGAGATCTTCTATGGCTTTTCGATGGAGATTGAATGAAGCTATTTTACAAAGAGAAAAAGTTTTGGTTGATTGCAAGAGTAGTTTAAAAGATTTTTTTTGACATCAATTTGGACAAAGGGACTGACCTAAAAACTGACACCAGTAAGGCAGTTATGAGAGGTCACTTTATCTACCATAACTGTAACATAAAAAAGAAGTGTCAAGAAAAAATGCAAACTATATTGGATCAAATTAAAGTAAAAGAAATTGAGTTACAGAAAAACCCAGTGGATACTGGTATTTTACACCAACTTACATTATTAGACCAACAATTATCTATGTTGACTGTGAGGGAAATTGAGACTAAATTGAATTATGTTAAACAGAGACATTTTGAGTTTGCCAATAAGCCTGGAAGATTGTTTGCCTATAAATTAAGGAAGGAAAGAGAAAAGAAAATGATATTAAAAATTCAAGAAGGAAATATTGAATTAATGGATAATGAAGGAATTTAGAAATCATTTTACAACTTTTTTTCCAATTTGTATAAAAGGCAAGAAGTTTCTCTGGAAAAGGTAGATGAGTATTTGGAGAAACAAAAATTACCAAAACTCTCACAACCACAGAAATTATTAATGAACAATCCTATAACTACTTTTGAAATAGTGGAAGCTATAAAAAGAACCAAACAGGAAAGCACCAGGTCCAGATGGTTTGCCAGCGTTGTATTATAGGTGCTTTGAGGATCAGCTTCTTCAGCCCTTCCAAAGATTGATGAATTCTATTTTGCAGGGCTCTGCAATGCCTGACTCTTGGAAAGAAGCCAATATTGCACTTTTACCAAAAGAAGGCCAAGATATTACTCTAACTAAGAATTATAGACCAATTTCATTGTTGAACAATGATTATAAAATATTTGCTTCAATATTGGCTGAAAGAATGAAGAAAATTTTACAGGACTTTATTCACCAAGATAAATGTGGGTATATATATATATATATATATATATATATATGTGTGTGTGTGTGTGTGTGTGTGTGTGTGTGTGTGTGTGTGTATGTATATGTATATTAATAAATATATATTAATAAATAAATATAACACCACATATATAGGGGTGTGGTGGCTCAGCGGGTAAGACGCCAGGCTTGTTGATCGGAAGATCACAAGTTTGGAGGTTCGAATCCCTAGCGCCGCGTGATGGAGTGAGCTCCTGCACTCGCCCCAGCTCTTGCCAACCTAGCAATTCGAAAGCATGCAAATGCAAGTAGATGAATAGGTACCACTTCGGTGGGTAGGTAACAGCATTCCGCATGCATCATGCCGGCCACATGACCGTGGAAGCATCTTCGGACAATGCTGGCTCTTCAGCTAACAAACGGAGATGAGCACTGGCCCCTAGAGTCGGACACGACTGCACAAATGTGTGGGGGGAACCTTTACCTTTTTAAAAATAACACCACAATGATCAGCAAGCAGCTCTTATCTTCTTAGATGCAGAGAAGACCTCTGACAATTTGAACTGGACTTTTATGTTCAAAGTTTTGGAAAATAATAAATAATTTTATTCAAGGAATTAAATCAATTTATGTGCCTCAAAAAGCGCGTATTATTGTAAATGGCGATTTAACTGAGCCTTGTCATATACAGAAAGGATCAAAGCAAGGGTGTCTTTTGTCACCTTTACTCTTTATCCTAGTTTTGGAAGTCCTGAATAGAGACATTAGACAAGACGATCAAATAAAGGGTTTGAAGATAAAGAAGGAGGTCTTCAAACTGATGGCCTTTGCTGATGATTTAGTTTTAATTTTACAAGATCCTTTGAATATCCAAGGATCCAAGATGGCGACCGCAAGCAAATGCCGGCAGCCGCTCTGGGAGAAGTGAGCTGAAAACCCAAAAAACCCTCCTTACACCCCCTCAAATTGCCGCAGGGTTTGGTTCTCTCTCCTCTCCTATTCAACATCTACATGAAACCGCTGGGCGAGGTCATCCGTCACCATGGGATGAGGTATCATCAGTATGCGGATGATACTCAAATGTATATCTCCATCCCTGGTGAAGTAAGTGATGCAGTGTCCACCCTGTCCCAGTGCCTGGGGGCTGTGGGGGCCTGGATGGGGAACAACAGGCTTCAGTTGAACCCTGGTAAGACCGAGTGGCTGTGGATTGATGGCTTAGCGTCTTCTGGGAAATTATCATATTTGGTTCTCGATGGGGTAGCACTGCCCCGTTCGGAACCGGTGCGTAATCTGGGGGTCCTTCTAGACTCACAACTTCTGCTCGAAGAGCAGGTGGCAGTCGTGGCTAGGAGGGCTTTTGCACAACTTCGGTTAGTGCGCCAGTTACGCCCATTCCTGGATCTCTACAGCTGGTGCAGAATGCGGCCACGCGGGCAGTTTTGGGTGCGTCAAGATCTGCACATGTAACACCGTTGCTCCACAAGCTGCATTGGGTGCTGGTTTGCTTCCGGGTACAATTCAAGGTGTTGGTTATCACCTTTAAAGCCCTACATGGCATGGGGCCAGAATACCTGAGGGACCGTCTTATCCCCATTTTATCGACCCGCCCTACCCGGTCATTCAGAGAGGGCCTGCTACGAGCCCCATCAATTAAAGAATGCCATCTGATGGGGTCTAGGAGACAGGCCTTCTCTGTGGTAGCGCCCACTCTATGGAACATCTTGCCCTCAGAGTTGAGACAGATCTCCTCCTTCCCGACCTTTAGGAAAGAGCTGAAGACCTGGTTCTGCTGCCTGGCATGGGAAGGAGGAAGGGATAGTTCCTCATGGGGGTGGTTAATCCCCTAATTTTATAATGTGCTTCTTTTAATTAATTCCACCGTCCATCTGGATTTTATAATCTTATAAATATTATTGTATTGTATACTTGAGGTTTTATATATTTTAGATTTTATTTTAACTTATTGTATTGTGAACCGCCCAGAGATCCACCTTAGGGGGAGATGGGTGGTCATATAAATTAAACAAATAAATAAATAAATGTTGTTGAAGGAATTTGGATCATTAGCTGGTCTTAAAGTATATAAACAAAAAAAAAGATGTTGATCAAGAATATGACTACGCACAATCAAGAAATGTTGATGGGTAAGACTGGTTTTATAATTGAAAAACGGTCAGATACTTGGGGGTGACATTATCAAACACGGATTGTATGTTGTTTCAGAATAACTACAGTATGTTAAATTGTGGAGTGGTGTTAAGAAAGACTTGTTAAGGTGGGGAAAATTACGACTGTCAATGTTGGGTCGGATATCTGTGATTAAGGTGAATGTTTTGCCTAGAATGTTGTTTTTGTCCCAGACAATACCAATGTTGACAACAGACCTACCATTTAAACAATGGCGGAAAGATATCTGTAAGTTCATTTGGCAAGGGAAGAAACCAAGAATCAAGTATAAATTGTTACAAGATGCCAAAGAACGAGGAGGTCTAGGTTTGCCTGATTTGAAATTGTATTTTGTTGTCTGCTGTTTGCTATGGAAGAAGGATTGGGTGACCTTGAAGGACACAAAATTATTGGAATTAGAGGGACATGATCTCCGATTTGGATGGCATGCCTACTTGTGGTATGATAAAGTTAAAGTTAATAAAGATTTTAAAAATCATTTTGTTAGGCGTGCCATGCTGAGGGTTTTGGAATAAATATAAACCAATATTGTCTCCTAATGTACCTATGTGTTTGTTCCCTCAAGAAGCTTTTTTAAGAAGAGAGATGGCAGGCAAACCAAGCTGGTTGAGATATGAAGATTTGCTGAATTTTGAAGAAGGGATACCTAAACTTAAAACAAGGGAACAACTAGAATTGGATGGTCATATTTGTCACTGGTTTAATTACGCACAATTGTCAGAATGGTTTAATCTGGATAAGAAAGTACTGTATACAATTTTATTCATGAAAAAAACAATTTGAAATGGAATTTTGTACAAACGATGAGCCATCGATGAGCATCTTATTAAGAAAATGTATAAAAAGCTGTTGCAATTGAATTTAGAAGATGAATATGTTAAAGATTGTATGATTAAATGGGCTAAGAACTTTGGATATAATATTATGCTTGAACAATGGGAGAATATGTGGAGCAAAGGTATGAAATTTACTCTGAATTATAATTTGAAAGAGAATTTTTATAAAATGATGTACCATTGGTATTTAACTCCTGATAAGTTGTCCAAATGCAAGAAAGCAAAGTGGCTGACTGATGAGGCTTTACAAATAGCTGAGGAAAGAAGGGAAGCAAAAGGCAAGGGAGAAAGGGAAAGATATAAACAACTGAATGCAGAATTCCAGAGAATAGCAAGGAGAGATAAGAAGGCCTTCTTAAATGAACAATGCAAAGAAATCGAGGAAAACAATAGAATGGGGAAGACTAGAGATCTCTTCAAGAAAATCGGAGATATCAAGGGAACGTTTTGTGCAAAGATGGGCATGATAAAGGACAAAAAAGGCAGGGACCTAACAGAAGCAGAAGAGATTAAGAAGAGGTGGCAAGAATACACAGAAGATACAAGATACAAGAAAGATCTTAATATCCCTGATAAATATGATGGTGTGGTCACTGACCTTGAGCCGGACATCCTAGAGAGTGAAGTCAAGTGGGCCTTAGGAAGCATTACTAACAACAAAGCTAGCGGAGAAGACAGTATCCCAGCTGAGCTATTTAAAATCCTAAAAGATGATGCTGTTAAAGTGCTGCACTCAATATGCCAACAAATTTGGAAAACTCAACAGTGGCCACAGGATTGGAAAAGGTCAGTTTACGTTCCAATTCCAAAGAAAGGCAATGCCAAAGAATGTTCAAACTACCGTACAATTGCGCTCATTTCACATGCCAGCAAGGTTATGCTCAAAATCCTACAAGCTAGGCTTCAGCAGCATGTGAACCGAGAACTACCAGAAGTGCAAGCTGGGTTTCGAAGAGGCAGAGGAACTAGAGATCAGATTGCCAACATTCGCTGGATCATGGAAAAAGCAAGAGAGTTCCAAAAAAACATCTACTTCTGCTTCATTGACTACGCTAAAGCCTTTGATTGTGTGGATCACAACAAACTGTGGCAAAGTCTTAAAGAGATGGGAGTACCAGACCACCTTACCTGTCTCCTGAGAAACCTGTATGCGGGTCAAGAAGCAACAGTTAGAACCGGACATGGAACAACCGACTGGTTCAAAATTGGGAAAGGAGTACGGCAAGGCTGTATATTATCACCCTGCTTATTTAACTTATATGCAGAGTACATCATGAGAAATGCCGGGCTGGATGAATCACAAGCCGGAGTTAAGATTGCCGGGAGAAATATCAACAACCTCAGATATGCAGACGATACCACCCTAATGGCAGAAAGTGAAGAGGAACTAAAGAGCCTCTTGATGAGGGTGAAAGAGGAGAGTGCAAAAGCTGGCTTGAAACTCAACATTAAAAAAACCCAGATCATGGCATCTGGTCCCATCACTTCCTGGCAAATAGAAGGGGAAGAAATGGAAGCAGTGACAGATTTTATTTTCTTGGGCTCCAAGATCACCGCAGACGGTGACTGCAGCCATGAAATTAAAAGACGCTTGCTCCTTGGAAGGAAAGCTATGGCAAACCTAGACAGCATATTAAAAAGCAGAGACATCACCATGCCGACAAAGGTCCGTATAGTTAAAGCTATGGTTTTTCCAGTAGCAATGTATGGCTGTGAGAGTTGGACCATAAGGAAGGCTGAGCGCCGAAGAATTGATGCTTTCGAACTGTGGTGCTGGAGAAGACTCTTGAGAGTCCCTTGGACTGCAAGGAGGTCAAACCAGTCAATCCTAAAGGAAATCAACCCTGACTGCTCATTGGAAGGACAGATGCTGAAGCTGAAGCTCAAATACTTTGGCCACCTAATGCGAAGAGAGGACTCACTGGAAAAGACCCTGATGCTGGGAAAGACTGAGGGCAAAAGGAGAAGGGGATGGCAGAGGATGAGATGGTTAGATAGCATCACCGATGTAATGAACATGAATTTGAGTAAACTCCGAGAGACAGTGGAGGACAGGAAGGCCTGGCGTACTATGGTCCATGAGGTCACGAAGAGTCGGACACGACTAAACGACTGAACAACAACAACAAGTTGTCCAAAATGTCTAATGGGGTATCAAATGTTTGTTGGAAATGTTTACAGGGTAAACATTTCTATCATTTATGGTGGACTTGTGGAAAAGCTAAGAAATTTTGGAATCAAATATGTATTATTATTCAAAAGATTCTTAAAGTGGACTTACAATTGAAACTGGAGCTGTTTCTCTTGGGTTTGATGGACCAAAAGCTTGAGAAGCAACATGGAACTCTTTTCTTACATATGGTAACACCAGCAAGACTCCTATATGCTCAAAGATGGAATGATGCACAAATTCCCTCAATGGAGGACTGGATGATTAAGTTAATGGAATTGGCGCAAATGGCTAAATTGACAACATTGATAAGAGAAAATTCTATAACTGGATTTGTTTCTATTTGGAAGCCGCTTTTGGACTATTTGCTTGTAATGGAAAAAAATGAAGTTCTGATTTTGGGTTTTGATGGTAAAATGGTTTGATTTTAGAGAAATAATGTTACTAAATGTTTAATTAATAGCAAGAGATTAACTTTTATGTACTTTTATATCTGTGTTGGAGAAGGTCGGAAGTCACCCGTCTTTATGTTTTTCTGTCTATTCTTGCACTGTTTTAGTTTCTCTTGTTTCTTTTTTCGACTTGTATTCTATGTGTTCTATATTCTGTATTTTGTGTTTTAATTATATCTTGAAAATTAATAAAGCTTTACAAAAAAAAATTAAGCGAATCACCAGAGTTGTTAAGTGAACCACATGGTTGTTAAGTGAATCATGTAGTTCCTCATTGATTTTGTAGTTCCTCATTGACCCTGAACCGCCCAGGGTCCCTCCTTGTGGGGGAGATGGGCGGGATATAAATGTAATAAATAAATAAATAATTTTTGCTTGCCAGAAGTTGGTTGGGAAGGTAAAAAATGGTGATCATGTGACCATGAGACACTGCGATGGTCATAAGTATGAAGCGGTTGCCAAACACCCAAATCGTGATCACATGACCAAGGGGGGAAATGCTGTGACAGTTGTAAGTGTGAGCACCAGTTGCAAGTTGGTTTTTCCAGCACCGTTGTAAGTCTGAACTGTCACTAAATGAATGGTCATTAAGTGAGGACTACCTGTAGTGAATGTCATAAGCAGACATATTTAGTAAATGCTTTTCTATTTGCTACCTTAGATTCTGATGCAAAATGCAGCATAAATAATCCACTCTAATCATCCTTGCTGATTAAAAAGGAAATAGCAAGCGCTGGAATGAGCAGTTCATTACTGTCTTTGCAACAGGAGTTTGTGCTAACAAGTTACTCTCTGGTTACTACCATTCAATCATGCTGCTGATAGAAACACTTTTACAGTAATTGGTGTATTTCAGACAACATCAGAAGTGGAATGATTGTTGGATTCATTAATGATTTGTGGCAACTTTCACTGTAAAGATGACAATGCATTAGTTTACCAGATGTCAGATCATGCTCTGGGCCATTAACAAGAGGGTGTTCTCTGAATGCATGCAGAACAAATAGCAGCTGGTTTATTCTTCAGCATGTCGACATAATCACATACATTTCATACCCAATTCTCTACATTGCTGTCAGAAACATCATAAATTAAAGGCTCCAAATGCTCATTAGCATTGCTTCATGATAAAGGCCCATCTTGGCCTGCAAAGATCAAAAGCGCAGACTGCTGCTTAAAAAACCAAGTACAAATGAATACAATATTGCTTTTTAAATCTATGGATATTCTCTCTATAGCAAACTTTATTTATACATCACTTCTAACCAGTGTGCTCAATCCAGAATTGAGCACACTCCACCATTCAGAACAGAACGATCCCCTTATGCACAGGAACTACAGATTTTACTTTTTTCCTCTACACACTTCACTGATTGTAGAAGCAAAATTGTTCTTTTCAATGGTTCCTTAATTTTGGATTCCGTAATTTCATGTACAGTTTTCCCATGAAATTTATTGCCACATTTGATTTTTTCCAAAACGGGCTATTTCAATGTAACTGTATTTATATTCACAATTTCCAATTGCTAACCCCCCTTACTACCATTCAACAAAATGTATGAGACTGAAAAGATGCATTATATATTCTTCATAATTTGGGGGGGGGGGGAATCTTTCTTAAAATGTCAAAATATCTCTGCAAATGAAACCCTTTGAAATAGTGATCAAGTCTTTATGTCTGGCGTCCCGCGCGTGTCATGTGGCCACAAGACCGTGGAAGCATCTTCAGACAATGCTGGCTCTTCGGCTAACAAACGGAGATGAGCACCGGCCCCTAGAGTCGGACACGACTGTAACCTTTACCTTACTTTATGTCTAATCTGCACAATTTCTAAAACTATCTCCTCCAAAGGGGGTATCTTTTCCTTTTACTCCTTCTACAGTAATTTCCAAAATGCAGGCTTCCCATTTCCCAGTCCATGCCTATTCCAAATATACGTAGGTGTGTATGTATACTTGCCAGAAACAACATTCCCAAGAAATAAGTTTATATTTATTGAATAATTATTAAATGAAATTGTTTGCAAAATAAGTTATCCTGTTTATGATATCAATTGATCCCCATTTGCACATACTAAGCATTCAGTCTCTTCCAACAAAAGCCACTCTCACACACAGAAAGCCACAAACCAATACAGCACACACAAAATTGGTGAGAGGGAAGGACACAACTGGATAGGGAAGGGAGGGGAAAAGATCTGTTTATGTATTACAGAAAAGATTAAATTCACCCCTTGCAAGCAGCAGCTTATCTTCAAAGGCATCTGTGCTTGCACCATTGCAGCAATGAAGTTTGCAACCATTTCCAGCCCTTACTCATTCTTTGGTTTCAGAGAAAGTACATCACATCTTTAAGGCAGCTTTTGCTTTCAGAAGGCCTCATCAGACATGGCTCCCTCACTGAAGTAAACCATGATTGCCATAGTAGCTTGGTTCACAAATAATGTTAAACTACTGACTATGTTTTACAAATCACAATGGGTTTGCATATTTTATTTATTTATTTATTTATTCTTCACATTTTTGCCACCGCCCATCTCCCCCCAAAAGAGGGACTCTGGGCGGTTTACAAGAACAAACACATTAAAACAACAAGCATAAAAACATGTAAAATATCAATACAAAAATTACCAGATATAAATATATAAGTAAAAATAAATATAAAATCCAAGTGGCCTTAGAAGATCTAATTCCGTGAGGAGAGCTCTAAGGTGCCAGCCACCCCCAAGAATAGCTACTCCCCTTCCCATCCCAAGCGAGACAGCAGAGCCAAGTTTATATTTATATTCTGAGCCAAAATATAAAAACAAAACTACATTATACTATAGCTCCATGTAGGAGCTATTTTTTGTTCACAAAAAAACAATACAAACCTATTAGCAGTTTCATGAGGTAATATTTATTGTCTTCACATCCAGACTTCATTCTGGTTTTTTTCAGATGATGCTTTGCTTTCCATACTGTTACCCTACAAGATTTTTAGGCTAGGCTGACACATTGTGTTATTCACACAATACATTTGGTCCAAACCAACCTAGCCCCATTATAATTTCATACAATGTGTGAAGGCAGTCTTAGTTCAGGTCTTTTCCATTCATCGGGGATGGTGCACTAACAACCAGTAGTGTCTGCAGCAAACAAGAATGACAGCAAAACGATCAGCTGTATGGTGACCTCACTGTGCCACCATTACAGACTTCTGTCCCATTCAAGTGATGACATCATTGGATTTCCTGCTCCCTGCAGACTCCAATGCCGAAACACAAGAAAAGACAGATACCTATCCTGGAAACCCCAAAGGTCTCTTTAGAAGACTGCCCTCACTTGAAGGCCACAACCTTCTTCAGCACATTTGTTTGTGTTTTTTTAATATTCTCTCAAGGTTATAGGCATTTCTGTGACAACTTTACCCTTAGAAATTTCTTTCTTGCCTCTGCATCTTCTCCAGAAGATGACACAATGAAGCTGCCAGAAGTATTGGCTTTAGTCTGCCATCTCTTTGAAGTAAAAAGCCCCTGTGCTGGATAGCTGCTTCAGGATCCATGATTGTTCAATTCCTGTGAACGGGAAAAGCTTAGGTGGTAGGTGCCCAAGGATAATCTGACTTGGTCTCTGAATCAAGTTTAGAATTCATGGAGTCATCCCCGCTGCATAATTCAGCTTGCCAGAGGATAACATTAAGTTGATGGAGGGTGAAGCTTTGCATGAAAAAAGAAACAACTCTTTGAAGGTTGAAAGTTATCTTCATGCAGATTAGCAAGAACCACACTTCATTAGGAGATCATTAATCAAAGTACTGGTTTAGTAACTTGAGGAACAAGGGAATTATCACATGTTTTTGTTTCCAAATGTTTATACAGTACATAGCATTTCTGGCTTGGGTTTTTCCCCCTCTTCTTTTTTAAGATAAAGTTTTCCAAAAAGATGAGCTGTATTTTTTAAAGCTACAGCTAAGCATTCCTACTGATCTCTGATGAACATCTCTTCACCCCAAACATTTGTGATCTGAACCAATTGGGTGATCTGAGCTAGAATGGTATCATGGGGAGTGTCTGGCTCAGGCAGAGAAGATACAGTTTCATTCTCACACAACCTCAAAACTCACCGCATGACATGAGTGGACAATCCCTCTCTTTCAGGCTAATATGCCTGAAAGTTGACGATGAAGTTAAAATGGACAGGGAAAGGAGGGATACCTGGCTCAGCAACAACACATGAGGAAAGGATCTCCAGCTTTCAAATCAGAAGAAGTAACCACTCCACTTTATTCTATACCAGAGCTTTCCAAACTTTTTATGTTGGTGACACACTTTTTAGACATGCATCATTTTGCGACACAGTCTTACAGCAGGGCATCATTTTGCGACACTCTCTTACAGCAGGGCACAAGGCAGGCACTAGGACCTGCGTGGAATCCTGGCAGGGCTCGGAGGCAGCAGCAGCTGCGACACACCCAGACACTGCAGCCGACATACTAATGTGTCCTGACACACAGTTTGGAAAGCTCTGTTCTATACTATTCAGACTTAACCTGGAGTACTGTGTCCAGTGCTGGTTGCCACAGTTATGAAGGATATGTTATATTTATTACATCTATAAATTTGTTGTTCTTATGCTTATTTTAGTCTATTTATAATTGTATTTTAATTAATTATATTTTATTGTAAACCGCCCAGAGTTTACAACTCTGGGGGAGATGGGCGGTGATAAATCTGATAAATAAATAAATTAAATAAATAAATATGGACAAACTGGGCATGCTTGAAGGAGAGCAATGAAGATGATTAGTGGCATAGAAAAGGCCAAAGGAACTAAATACATTCATTCTGGAGCAGGGAAGATTAAGTGGGATCACAATAGCTCTTTTCAAACACCCAAAGGGCCGTATCCCATTGGAAAAAAAGTAGCGTTAGATCTAATGAGTCACAGATGGATACACAGATGGATACATTTCCTTAAAAATACAAATCCTTAAAAATTGAACTAATTATTCAGAGAAGGAGTGTGGGTGGACTGCTGTTTGTTATTAGTCATTAGACTGGATAGATGTCTCTTTGGTTCTGAATTAGCTCTAGGTGGCCTGCAAGAAGCTGTCTCATTCTGTGATCACAGAAGGCCCAAATAAATGTAGTTATTTCTGCTCATTTGTACTCCAAGGTGGGCTTGGAGGCACATTACCTGTCCTCTTTGTTTTCTGTTGTTGGATGTAAATCCAGACAACAACTCATAACTTTTCATGGCTCTGTGAGCAGAATAATTGGCAATGTGAATTGTTAGTTTGAATAAAGTGGCAAAATGTTTCTTGTAAAAGTATAAATAAGGAGGGATACATATGTTCTCTCACAGAATAGACACCTATGGCCTAGACTCGAAAAGACTGATGTACAGTAAGCTTTGCTGCATATGATTTAAGAGGTAGATAGACATTAAGCATAGTAGCCATCTATGTTTTAATCCTCTACAATTTTGTCTAGTTCCCTTTAGAAATAGCAAAACCATGGCCACCATAGTATCTGATGGCAGTGATTCTAAAGTTTAGGCAAGTGGTATATAAAAAAATACTTCCTTATATTGGTGCTGAACTCTTCTCATATTTAGTTTCAGTGGATGATCCCAAGATCTAAAAACCTCTCTTTGCTTTCATTTTCTACTATATGCATGACTTTATTGACATCTATCATGTCTCCCCTTGGCCACTATTGCTGTAAGCTAGAAGCCCCAAACAGCACAGTCTTTTCTCATACAGAACCGGTCCTAGCCCCCTGATCACTATGGTTGCCCTTTTTTTGCAAGATGGGGGTCGTTTCCTTTTCATTGCTTTAGATCAGTGTTTCTCAACCTCAGCAACATTAAGATTTGTGGACTTGAACTCAATTTGAAGTCTTCAATTGACTTGACTTCAATTTGTGGACTTGCTGGCTGGGGAATTCTGGGAGTTGAAGTCCATACATCTTAACGTTGATAAGGTTGAGAAACACTGCTTTAGACAGAAAGCTCTCTTGGCTTAGCCCTTCCCAACAATTGCACTATTTTACTTACAGTATTACTAAAAGATAAATAACTGAAACTTCACTTAAGTCAGAATTTGAAACAGAACAAAACCAAGAGCTCTGCACCAATGGGCAAAAGGCAGTCTGTGCAAAAAAGCACACTCCTATGTTTTGTCAACAAGGTTACTGTACCTGCTGTTTCAGGCCAGTGGAGGGATTGTTCCCCACCCCCCCACCCCATTCCATCAGGAGAGAAGCTCTCAAGTGCTACCTAACATATTCTGCCAGGAATTAAGTAGCTGGGGCTCCTGGGGAGGACCCCCGTCTTACATGTGGCATTCAGGCTTCACAGATGCAACGTAAGGAAGAAGGTAGATGCCCTTTGCTGAGCCTCTGACACTGGAGAGAGAAGGAGAGGACATCCCTCAAACAATAGGCACCAGTACTACAGGGTTCTGAAAAGGGATTACTAGCTGCACAGCTTTCCTCTTTGAAGTGAGGATAAGCCTACATTTACTTTGGTATCAAGATAAAGGCTGTCATAGAAAGAATGTAGGAGCTGAAATGAAAAGCCACAAACATTTCCCCCAAAATATCCAAAGCCCCTGTTTAAACTAAACAGCCTAATTGTGAATACAATCTGGCCCCTTGTTCTTGGCTGTCCTGATAGTTAAGGATGACAGCCTGCATTCATCAATCAAGTGTGCTGATTCAGAGAAGGAAAGGGGCAGCCTTTCCTTTTAAAGCAAACCCTTGCTTTAAAATAACATTCTTCCCACCAATACCAAAATATGGCAGCTCACAGGGCAGTGGATCATGATCACACCCCACCTTTGCTTTAAAACTGGCACTGGATGCCACTGCCTAGTGCAAATTGCGCTGTTTGAACATTTGAAATGGCTTTGGGGCTGGCTATCTGAACCTGCTTGGCTGATTATGAACTCAGGTGGACATTAATATCTACAGAAAGATGCTTTTGAAGATCTTGCTGCTGGCAGCGGCTAATGGCCCTTTCCCTGTCACTCCCAAGTTTTTTAGAACTGCCTCCCTTTGAAAAGCCAGGTAGCCCTCACTTTCTCACCAATAAGAAAGGCAAGGTTATTTAAAGTACCCTTTAAAGTAGCTTGATACTTCTAGTCTTGATTTTTCTTGAAATGGGCATTATTTTTAAAAGGGCAGGAAAAATTAAGAAAGAAATACTCTTGCCAACCTAGCAATTCGAAAGCATGCAAATGCAAGTAGATTAATAGGTACCACTTCGGTGGGTAGGTAACAGCCTTCCGCGCGCATCATGTGGCCACATGACCGTGGAAGCGTCTTCGGACAACGCTGGCTCTTCGGCTAACAAATGGAGATGAGCACCGGCCCCTAGAGTCGGACACGACTGCACAAATGTGCGGGGGGAACCTTTACCTTTACCTTTACAGTCCTGGGAGAAAGGGGTGGGTGGGTAGAAAAAGAGTAAGTGAGAGAGAGAGGAAAGGAAAAGATAAAAAAGTTACTAGCACCAGAGGAACAATCAAATAGCACAATATACCCTAATCAAGGAACTATTAACTCAGTCAATCAACCAAGCAGCAAACAACAGCCCAATCAAGGAACTCCTAAGGGGAGAACAACACCTCCACCAACACAAGCAGGAGAAACCATGGTATATAAACAGAGAGCAAGTCCCACTCCCTTTTCGCACTGAAGATGTTGCCTAGCCTGGCAATGAAACGTCTGCAAGAAAACAACAAGGTCAGAGAGCACCAAGGACTCCACAGTTCAACCCTGAGCTACAAATATTATCTTCTTTCAGTAAGTTATCTACCGCCCACCTATAGTATAAGCAAATATTTCTAATATGTCAACAGTATGTTCAATCCCCTAACCAAAAAAAACATATTCTTTACTGGAGGACATCTAAATTTTATACAAAGGATTGTAAACAAGGGCTTGGCTGAATGAAACAAGCAGGGCACATAGCCAGATGTTTTATGATGAGGACTAAGTGGATGAATGATAATTACTGAAACCATAATATGGTTGTGGGTTTTTGTGTTTTGCATTAAATATCAATAAAATAAAATTGTAAATACTTCTGAAAAAGGCAAGGGTGATTTTATTTCCCCCCAGGTTATCTTGTGAGGCTTGATATTTGAATGGTGCATTAATTCTTAGCGGATAATAAATATTATTATTGCTAACAGTTTTGCTTAATCAATAAACTAAAAGATTCATTTCCCCAAATCCTGTAAAAAGAAAGCTTCCATTCCCCTAAAGCCCTGTGAAAACTCTTAACAGAGATGTCAAGAGTGAATTTCAGTAAACTCAGCAGATGATGTACCTATAGAGCAGGGCTGTGTGAAGCTTTGGAGTAGTGACTCGATTTGAAAGACTCACCCCTTCAAAGTGAATTTTAGAATCAGTTGGAGACCCCCAACTCTCGCTGGGGAAATTTGAAGGGAATTTGAAGACTTGATAAGAATTTTTGGTTTTGGAGAGTCTCAGACTTTGCTGCAGCTTTTCTTCATATATGGTCAAAGCTAGGTGGGCTGATCAATTGGGTGGCAGGGTGAAAGAGCATCTGCTAGGGGAGTCCAAAAAGTCGAACTGTGGCCACAACTTTGCAATTGAAGCCCCACCCTTTTAAATGCATTTGTGTCTTCTCTAGCCATGGCGTGAATGTCCTGCAATTAATCATGCCAACAGGCCTACCAACCCAGAAAAGGAAGAAGTCAGAGGAAGATGGAAACTTCATTTTTTCAATTAGCACTTATGGTGTGAACAGTTTCTGAATGTGTTATTTTTTAACTTGGAATAGGACACTTTCTGCATTGATTCAGCCCAACTTCTCTATAAATTCTGCCAGGTAATTTTGAGTCAACAAGTGTTTTCACTTGCTCATCCCTGCTATCCCTGCTTTAAACAAGGCACAATGAGCTGGTTAATGACTGCAATAAAGATTGTCTTGATTTGAAAAAAAGTAGAAGCAAAATAACTCAAAAATGTATTGCAGTAAAATCGTGAACCTATTTGCTCCAAACATTGCATTATTAACACAAAGGGTCCATCATCCTTGCTGTTTTTCTCCTGCCCAAAATAAAGCAGCTGGAGGCATTTTGATACTTCCGCATTATAGTTTATGGTATGATCTTTTATCAAGCCAACTATCAAATTGAATCAAATTGAATTTTGTTGCCTTCCAATCTCTAATTTGAACTGAATCTTCCCACGTTCATATCTCAAATCCAATTCAGATTTTGGCTGAGTGATATGCCCCTACAATAGAGTAAAAGTAGAAAGAAAATAATCATTTGGATGTTAACATCTTTAACATTGTGTACAGCCTGGAATACTTTAATGTAACATTCCCTTGATTTACAGTATATTGGCAGTCTCTTTAGAACCTTCCGTTACATCTGTCTATGCAGAAGAGTTCTTCCAGATTTGTACAAAATAAAGATGAGCCTGAGAGTTACACCACTCACATTCACTCTCATTCACACAAGCACAAAAATATAATTGCGTAATTCTGAGTACCTTCAATATACAATCTACTTTGAACAGCCTGCTTTCTAGCGGATTCTGACATTCATCATTTCCATTTTTTCAGAGCTTTAGAATGTGCTCAATAAAACATCAATCTCACCATTGATCTGGTTGCAGTTCTTGCTGAAAAGCAGCATATTGGAAATGTTTAGTAAGATTTACTCTTTGGATAATGGTGGAATGGCACAGAAGGAAGCCATTACATTTATCCATTTTAAGTATTCAGACCTAATATTTTTATTTTAAAATCTTAAAAGCCATCAATATAGACAAAAATGAAGACTGATTTACAAGACAAAAATATCAGTAAATAGGGTAAGTTCCTGGTATAGCTTGCAGAATGGAATTATAGGTCATCTTAAAATCTGGAAAATCACAGCTCTGTTCTAAGAAAGTCAAGTTTCAGAACAGTCTTCATCAGTGAAGCTTAAACATTTCAAATCAATCAATCAATCATAAAATAGTTGACTGAGCTTGTTCATGCCCAAATCATGCCCAAATCATTGGAATATTAACAGAAAACATGGTTTACTATTATACACAAGTGAAGAGTATTTGAGGCAAGTGCAAACTATACTTTCCCAAATCAAACATAACAGCAAACTATTTCAGAAAAGGATGTGCCTCCATGCTAGTATTAAAATCTATCTAAATATCCATAGACAGTAGCTGTGACTTAAGGATTACTACATATTTCCCTTGCTAAATCAATAGAAACAAATACATACAGAGTCTTACTGAATTAGAGCTAATGCTCATTTTATATTTCATTGGTTGGCTTGTTTATCTCTAAAATGCCATATACCCAGGGCTCAGGTTAACTGTAATTTTAATATTGCCAACAAGAACGTCAGAATAAGCTTACATATGAACAAGTGTTGAATGACAGAGGATTAAAAGCTAATGAACATGATGCTCATATACACGTTATTGTAAGAACAGCAACCAACCTAAATAAATGCCATGGTCATCTGGTAAACTGGGTGGATTTAGAGCGCTGATTCTTGCTGCTGTCTAGTATTGTCAATATAGACAGTTTCAGACTATTAAAAATCTGGGTTAAGTGCACAGTTGAGATATTGTGGATACTGAAGGAATTAGTTAAGATACATTAGAAGAGACTTAAACTTCTTTGTTCATCTCTCCAGAAATTATTAAATAGAAAAGCCAGTTGCCAAGTGTTGGAAGACAACAGCACTATCTGAAAATGGAAGCTGTTTAGTGATAGAGAGATCCTTTCTAGTTGTGTGACAGCCTGCATTCAGCCACGGTTTCCTGTTCCCTCTTCACGTGTCTGCTCAGAAATAAATTTTAAAAAAGCTTTGCGCTAGCTAGCTGATAAGAAAAGATGAGATTAGGCATTAGTTTATTCAAATAGGAAAATATTCTCATTGGAGCAAGAAGGCTAGTGAGCTGGCATCGGAGGTGGAGTCTGAAATTATGAGGGACTCCGGGAAGGGGAACTAGGGGTGACAACTAGTATGGAGGTGCAATCGCTGGCATCTAAGATGGATCTAGATTGCTCCAGTTGTTGAGGATTTATGGCTTCAGAAAAATGCATGGACTGGGCAGTGTTACATTGCTGAAGTTTTGTTTTGTTCCTGGGATGGAGAGGGGCATCTGAAGTAGAGGAGGGCATAATTTGGAGAAGTGTGCCAAAGACAAAGAAGAGGAGGCGCCATAGAAGAAAGTCTATCCTTTGCAGATAAGAGGTTTGTGGAGTCCTTGGTGCTTTTTCAGCTTGGTTGTTTGCTTGCAGACATTTCATTACCCAACTAGGTAACATCACCAGCACAAAACATTGACAGCTTAATGAACAGAGGGAAATTGCCAGCCAATGTCTTTAAGTCTTTAAGTCTGCATATCTACGATACCACCCTAATGGCAGAAAGTGAAGAGGAACTAAACAGCCTCTTGATGAGGGTGAAAGAGGAGAGTGCAAAAGCTGGCTTGAAACTCAGCATTAAAAAAACTAAGATCATGGCATCTGGTCCCATCACCTCCTGGCAAATAGAGGGGGAAGAAATGGAAGCAGTGACAGATTTTATTTTCTTGGGCTCCAAGATCACCGCAGACGGTGACTGCAGCCATGAAATTAAAAGACGCTTGCTCCTTGGGAGGAAAGCTATGGCAAACCTAGACAGCATATTAAAAAGCAGAGACATCACCTTGCCAACAAAGGTCCGTATAATTAAAGCTATGGTTTCCCTAGTAGTAATGTATAGCTGAGAGAGTTGGACCGTAAGGAAGGCTGAGTGCCGAAAAATTGATGCTTTCGAGCTATGGTGCTGGAGAAGACTCTTGAGAGTCCTTTGGACTGCAAGGAGGTCAAATCAGTCAATCCTAAAGGAAATCAACCCTGACTGCTCATTGGAAGGACAGATGCTGAAGCTGAAGCTCAAATACTTTGGCCACCTAATGCGAAGAGAGGACTCACTGGAAAAGACCCTGATGCTGGGAAAGACTGAAGGCAAAAGGAGAAGGGGACGGCAGAGGATGAGATGGTTAGATAGCATCACCGATGTAATGAACATGAATTTGAGTAAACTCTGGGAGGCAGTGGAGGACAGGAAGGCCTGGCGTGCTATGGTCCATGAGGTCACGAAGAGTCGGACATGACTTAATGACTGAACAAGAACAACAAATCTTTAAGTCCTTTCTTAATTCTAGATAGCAGTAGTTACTGTAGAAACATAGAGGGGTACACATACACTAAGCTAAGAGTATATTTTGCTTAGAGAAACTTTAGGCTGCACTATGCACTTAATTGGGGGGTGGGTAGGAACAGACCCTCAATTACAATGCATTTTAGATCTCAGGCTGAGGCTTCAACCTGTTCTGTGTTTCTTATCTGTAAAAGTATCCAAGAGAAGGCAGAAGACCTCAGGCTGGTCTTGTACAGCTGTAAATAACTTAGCCAAGGAATGTGCCTGAAAGTGAAAGTCGATGCTGTCTATTTATTTCATAAAAGGGAAAAAAATGTCTGATGTGTTTTACATTGAGTTTTCTATATATCTGTGTGGTCAATCCCTAGCCCTGCGTGCGGAGTGAGCTCCCGCACTCGCCCCAGCTCTTGCCAACCTAGCAATTCAAAAGCATGCAAATGCAAGTAGATTAATAGGTACCACTTCGGTGGGTAGGTAACAGCGTTCCGCGTGCGTCATGCCGGCCACATGACCGCGGAAGCGTCTTCGGACAACACTGGCTCTTCGGCTAACAAACCGAGATGAGCACCGGCCCCTAGAGCCGGACACGACTGCACAAATGTGCGGGGGGAACCTTTACCTTACACTAAGAGTTGACATGGACTCGTAATCAATTTTAAAAATTCAGTCAGATCCTATGAACCCACAGGAAATCCCACTCAGAAGCTGTTCGATTCTTTTTAAAAAAACTAATTCAACAATAAACTCAAGCCACAATGTTCGTGCTTATGTTGAAAAACGACTAATCAAAACATTTATAGGGCATTCATTACTGATACTGGCATGGTAACCTAATAAAAATTATTGCACTAAAACATGGATGATCCATACATAGCATATGGGTCTCTTTTTCCTTCCCTTGTCCTTTGAAATCTAGAAATTAAAGGTAACAGATGAAGCAATTCATTTGTGATATGAGAATCTAGGAATAGCCTAAGACAGTGTTTCTCAACCTTGACATCTTTAAGATGTATGGACTTCAATTCCCAGAATTCCCCAGCCAGCATCACTGGCTGGGGAATTCTGGGATTTGAAGTCCACACATCTTAAAGGTGCCAAGGTTGAGAAACACTAGCCTAAGAGTAGAAATCCATGGGCCCTTTGCTGGATATGGCTGCACTAAACAGAATCTACACTCCATAAACTCTGAAAATTGTTAATAAACATGCACACATCAGGGGTCCCTAATAATTTAAACCCAGAGGGCATATTTGAAATTTTAAGAGCATAATGTGGAATTTCTTACAAAATATCTGCCATGGAGGTTATTTGCCCATTTATCAAATATGTGCTACGGTAGATAGGGTCAATTGCAAAACTTCCATTATTAGAAGGCAAATTAGTGGGCTTGTTCTCCAGTGTTCTCTACCACCTCCCATTTCCTTTAGGGTGGGGTGGGGGTGGGGGTGGGGTTCCCTGCCAGTAGGCATACTTCCAGGGGTGGGGGGAATGAACTGAATCACCTCCAATTTTTGTTTTCTACGTGCCCAGAGGCATTTCTGGGAATAAAAGACTAAAGATAAAGTAACTTCTTCCCCTTTAATTCCTTTTTTTAAAAATTGAAAGAATCTGAAACAAAAACTCAGAAATCAGACCAGGAAGGAGGCTTGTGCACTGCAAGGAAGTGATTCTTTGAAGGGGACCACCTTTGGATTCCTAGGCCTAAATGCATCAACAGTTTTGCCACAAAGATCAGAAATCTATTTTAAACCGATTTTTAAAAAGGGAAGACCAACTGGACACCAGACACCAGAATCTAAATTATGGTCCTTATAGAGGTGAATAATTTGTAGCCCCTCAGATATTTTTGAGTTGTAACTTGGATTACATGCAAGTATAGTGTTTAGTTTGTTTTTAATTTGATTATTTATTTGCTTGCTTTTAATCCAAGATTATATCTTTAGGGAGTTTGTTTGTTTGTTTGTTTGTTTGTTTATTTATTTATTTATTTATTTATTTATATGTCATTCTGTCATTTTATTACCGCACCATCTCCCCCAAGGGGGACTCTGGGCGGTTTACAATACAGCAATTTAAAATCTTTAAAAATACCTACAATTTAAAATACATTACAAAACTAATAAATTAAATATAATATATGCTACTCAGTGTTATATGCTACTCAGTGTCAGCTGATTGGAGCAGCCTAAAGCCCTGTGGATAAATACATGAATAAAATACCTAGGTTAGGGTTAAATAGATAAAATGCCTAAAAATTCTGATTGGAATGTAGTTCAATAACATATGGACAAGAAGAGAATCCATATGCTGGCTTCCTAGGAATGACATATAGGGCAATACAGCCGGAGATCAACCTTCCCTGGAAGTCTTGCTAAAGCCTTAGTACAGCTTTCTCTAACGTGTGATTTAAAAGTAAACAAGGAGTACAACATTGTTAGGTCTCAGACTGAGAGTATATATACTATGCCTAATTGATTGCCTCCAAATCTGCCAATCAACAGTTCATAAATATTATTCATGTAATACTACAGATGCACAGATCACTTGAATGATGACAGCACTTTTATTAACATAAATTTAATTGTGAGATCATGTGTCTGTAATGTTGCTGCTGAGTCTGCAGTTTAAAATGGCTGGTTATATACACACACATGTACACACATATTAGTATATGTTAACTATTGTCAGTATATTGCCACTAGTATATAACGCTAATAATTAATAATAATATGGTATGGTAAGTTTCGTGTAGAGCCAGTTTGGTGTAGTGGTTAAGGCATCAGGCTAGAAGTCGGGAGATCATGAGTTCTAGTCCCGCCTTGGGCATGAAGCCAGCTGGGTGACCTTGGGCCAGTCACTTTCTCTCAGCCCTAGGAAGAAGGCAATGGCAAACCACTTCCAAAAAACCTTGCCAAGGAAACTGCAGGGACTTGTCCAGGCAGTCTCCCAGAATCGGACACGATTGAGCAGATTTTAAAAAATGGTAATAATGTATAGCTTTATCCATACATTTGTGTAAAAGGACATGAATGAAAGGCGGGGTACATAAGACCTTCTCAAGCCCTAGAGGCAGAAGGGTTTGTTCTGCAATATATCTTCTTTGTACAGCATGTGGAGAATGTCGACTTCAAAGAAGATGCAATAAGAGGGCTCACGAAACAACAGATAGTTCCCATGTGAACTAGATGAGGCAATGGGCCCTGGGTGGACCAGGAGTTGTGAGAAAAATGATAAGGTGGCAACTGGCCAGGTCATGATGGACTTCTCAAGCCTTGTTGGAAGTGATAAAAGTACATGGGAACTATAGCATTTTGGAGCCATTGTACAGAAAAAGGTACCTGTAGTGTGTTGGAAGGGTGATTTGGACATACTGTACAAAAGAAAAAAGACTAGTTGAATCAGAAATAATCCAGGTTTGAATGGAACTGAACCTATTTTCAGGCTTGCCCAGCAAATTATCTCTTCTAGTGACCCTGATGGATAATGAGTTTAATGATCTATAGCAGAGCTTTCCAAACTGTGTGTGGCGACACAAAAGTGTGTCGCCACACACAGTCTGGTGTGTCGCCACACAACCCGGAAGCGCTGATCATCATCAGCGCTTCCGGGTTTTCCCGCGGCGACACACCAACGGCGGCGCGTAAAAACTGAAAGCGGCAGCAGCGCTTCCGGGTTTTTGCGCGCTGCCGCAACGACGGCACTTCCGGGTTTTCCCGCGGCAACACACCAACAGTGGTTGGTGTGTCGCCGCGGGAAAACTTTGGAAAGCCCTGATCTATAGAGTAATGCACAGGTGCATGGAAATCCAACAGTATACTAGGGTGGACTAAAACAATAATAGGCCAAAGACCAGGAGAAGATCAAAGTATGACTGATAGATAAAACTACCAAGAACATGAACTTCCATGATCCAGAACTGCCCCCCAACGGTTGGACCTTTCTCCAAACTTGTAATAGAATATTGTTACAATTTAGAAGTCAGTTTGGGGAGAGGTCCAACTGTTTGGGGGCAGTTCTGGATCATGGAAGTTCATGTTCTTGGTAGTTTTATCTATCAGTCATACTTGACTTTCATTTATGAAAACCAGCTGGTCAGATTCTAATAGTTTTAGGCATAAAATAGGAGAAAAGAGGAGCTCTGTCTGAAGTATGTGAGATGTGCGTGTAACATGTAAAAGTGGCTTCTCCATTCTATAGTTTGCTATTTTGTTTGCTGCAATTTGCCTGCCATTTCCTTCACTATCGTTTCACTGGGAAATCTTTCTGGAATCAAGGCGCTACAAGACAACTTTTGGTAACTATCTCATTACTGATTTAAATAGCTTCTCAGCTTATATTGGATGGGAAAATTGTATTGATTGGTGATGTGTACCTCTAATTAGTTATGTTGGAACTGAGAAATGTATTAAATGTATTAAAGGACAAATGTATTCAAGCTTTGATTCAATAAACCTACTTAATTTTTGCACTGTGTACTGTTGCCTTATCTGGTAATTGTGTACACAAATCATTGTGCGGGCACAAAGATCCTGAGAGGGGAGTAAGTAAATTCTCTGTTTCCCCTCTCCCAAGGTAGTGTTCTGTTGTATCCCATTCCCTGATTTTAGCCAAGTATTAAGGACACCTCATTAGACAAGTGAGACAGTAGAGATTTTAGAACTAACCAGGGATAATGGCCAGGGCCAGCCATTAGAAAAAGTGTAACACATATTTTAGTACCTGGCATTCATAAGCTCTCTCCAGTACCTCACCAGCATTGGCAACTTCTGAAACACAAACCTAGACTGGCCAGCTAAGCTTTAAGTAGGATAGATATGAATGGGTCTGTGAATGTGTGAGTGAGTAGGACTTAAGTTGTAAACCTGCATTTGTTTCTATGTGTCCATCAGGGGTGCCATCAAGGCCCTGTTAAGGCCAGTGTGACACTTATACATATATATGAAAAAGTAAGGAACCTTGATCTTTTATTTAACACAACCAAAATTTCCACCTCCAATAAGTATAATGTTTAAAAAAAGAATAATAATAACAGGGCTTACCGGAAAAACCCAATTACAGTCACTGAATACCCAAAGGAGCCTTTCTGAATTACTAACTCCCATCATATGTATTTTTTAGAATGTCCTAATTGCATATTCGGATGAAAAGACCCTAATGATTTCAGTGGAACTGCTAAAACAAGAAGACATTAAAATATCTGGAAAACTAAAAATTCAGACTATGCAGTTCCAAATGACTGTAGCAATCTACATTAAAAGATGTTAAAGATAGATAATATAGCTTAATATTATGCTGTTGAAATCTTAATGTTATTTAAACATTTGTGTACATGAGTCATTATTAGTGTACAGATGGGCTCCGGATAGACCGCTGATATTTAAACAGGGTAGGACATAAATGTTATGAATAACAATGTAAATGTACTTTTTCTCTGCTCTCTGTGCACAATTATAAACATTATTTAATGCATAAAAATTAGACTCTTCAAAGCTAGAGCCCTAAATCATTTAATTTATACAAGTAACTACTTCTAATGCTCTTGCACACTGCAGTAAACATTTGAGTTTTCGGTTGAACAAATGAAGTGTGAGATATTTTGCCATAAATACAATTGGAAGATCACCAACTGAGAAACTAACTGTATAAAGGCTCAGGGGCAGTTCCACTGATCTGCAAAAGGTTCTATAATATCTATTATGATTACTATTATAATATGAAGTTTAATTTGCCCTCTCCAATTACCAATAGGGGCTTCTCTCTTTTATTTTTCTTCTAGCTACCTCCCACCTTCCCTTCAGCTAACACTAGCCAGTGCTAGAGACATTTTATTCTTTGAGAGGTTGGACATAAAAGCCTTAGATGGGAGGAAGAATAAAACAACCCAAGTCTTCATCTGGGGTTAGATGGAGGCACTCCATTTGTTCTGTAGAAATCTTAAGTCTATTGACCATAATCTTTGAAAGCAGAAGTGAGATCCCAGGCCTTGGGGGTCCATAGGAGCTTGTTCAGAATGACGAAAGCAGTGTTGCGCAATCAGCTTCAGCCCTTCTGTATGTGTGTGAGCCATCATGACACACGTACAAAAGGGCGGACTTACAACAAGATGGCGTGATGCTGCCAAGCCAGGTTCCCAGACTTCCTTTAAATCATGGTTACAATGGAGGTTCTCACTTTCCTGCTGTTCTGCTTTATCTTTGAACATATACTCATATATGGACTTATATTTCTCCATGGAATACTAGTAACCAAATCAAAAGAACCACTATGGGCACAATTAGAAAGTTATTATGGGATCATTCTGATATTAAGGCAGAGCTTTCCAAACTGTGTGTCGCGACACAAAAGTGTGTCGCCACAAACAGTCTGGTGTGTCGCCACACAACCCGGAAGCGCTGATCATCATCAGCGCTTCCGGGTTTTCCCGCGGCGACACACCAACGCCGGTTGTTGTGTCGCCGCGGGAAAAACTTTGGAAAGCCCTGTATTAAGGCAAGGGTTTGGCTCCATTTTAGCAATATCTCTTTTTCCTTTAAATTCTTTAAATTTCCTGCTTGAAAGGGGCCACTTGAAATGTGCAAGGGACAAGATGCTCATATGGAAGTATAATGTCAACCCTCGTTCATATGATGGATTTATACTCTGTGATAATCCAAGTTTGAAAATAGCAGATAAATTGCTTTAGGGAGACGTCATGAGCAAATAGGGGTATTAATATTTTATATCAGCTCATTGCTGATTTTTTAATGACTGGAGTTACTGCAAGAGGAATCTGGATTGCATAAAACTGTGAAATGGCAATATATTCAGTCAAAACATCTCTTGATTTCCTAATTTGGTCCAGATGCATTAGCAGTATTTAAAACTTTAAAATTATGATCAGATTTGGAATATGTTTTGAGTTATTCTAAGTCTATAGTATTTTTTTAGTAAACAAATAAATAGTATTGCTAAGATGGATATTAGTGCTTTACAGGAACTCTGGAATGAACAGTTGGAATATCTCCTATTAACAAATCAATGTCTAACAGTCTTAATAATATTAAGTAAGTTTCTTATGATCTTAATGAGATAATTGAGCAAAAATTTTTTTTTTAATATTTACTGGACACCTCAGGTAATGTTTAAAAATGGTTGGCTGTCAATCTCATGACACACTAATATAATATGAACTTGTCCCATTATTACCCATTTTTGGTTTAATATCATTAGGTTTGTTAAGATGGTATTACAAAGTTCAATATTGTTTAAAAATATAAATGTACTCTTGAATAACAGTCAAACCTTGGGATTTATCATATGAAGAATTATGGATTTATTCAGCACTGAGGTAGCCAAATAATAACAATTATAATAATAACAGTACCAACCCCTCTTGCATGTTGGAAAGACAGTATGAACAGATTTATGTGCTGTCTCTCTATCAATATTATGGAAAGATTGATCAATATTATTCCATGTGGTCAAGTTTAATGATGTGTTTAAAAATAGGACAGAAAGATTTAATATTTAATGCATATTAATATTTAATATTTAATGAATATTTAATGTAATATTTTGTTTGTTTCTTTCTTGTTTGCGTCTTTGTGTTTTTTTCCATTTTCCACCTCTTATTTCTTTTCCCCCTTTTCTCCTTTTTATGGTAAAGCAGTAAGAAAATAAAAATAAAACCATGAAAACAATAAAATTTTCAAACCAAAATTCCAAATTATATCTTAAAGAACCAAATGGACCTTCAGAAAAGGTATCAAATTAGAGAGGATGAAGCTCATTATTCTTCTCATGTTGATATAATGACTACAATTAATGCAACACCGAAGAGCAGAAATTCAGTTAAGCATATATAGTTAAAGAGCTGCTTTATTATCTATGAAATAGTTAAGACACACTCCACTAAGAGAACCATAAAGAAGGAGAAAATGTGAGTCCATTTTTTAATGTATCTCTTTGTTGGGATGAAAAAAAATTCTTGAAACGTAAAATACTAGGAAGTTTCAATACGGGAATATGCCAAGCTCTTTCTTCTCAGCTACAAAAGAAACATGAAGATAAGTTGCAGTGCACAGGAAAAGGAATCTGAAACCCTTTGTATATAGATTGATAGATTCTGCTGAGATCATTTCTTCCAGTTAAACACACAGTGCTGACATATAGAATGCATAGTTGACAAAGATGTCACCTGGAGATTGTGGAATAATCAATATTCATCAAGGGGAACCAATGAAACATCTTTTGGAGCAGATTACCAGGATCTTAGGAGAGACACATGCCTTAGTGGAAAAAGCAGAGCTGCTAGTAGATAGGAGAACAGAAATTGGTCTTGTATCAGAGATTAGATAGCAGATGTTTTGGCTATCTGGACCATATGGGAGTTGTAAAAAAGGATGCAATGAGTCTTGCTCGCTTCAGTTTTGCTAGTCTTGGCATCCAGAAACAGAAAAGGAAGTAAGTTGAAGGATGTAATTTGACCTTTCACTGAGATGGCAAATGCTGTTTTTTTAATGTCATTTATTTATTTATTTGTCAAATTTCTCTGCCGCCCATCTCGTATACGACGACTCCAGGCAGCTTACAGGTAATAA
This sequence comes from Charina bottae, assembly GCA_023362775.1. Lineage (NCBI taxonomy): Eukaryota > Metazoa > Chordata > Lepidosauria > Squamata > Charinaidae > Charina > Charina bottae. Next base: position 45,418,467 of record JALMGJ010000002.1, read on the forward strand.
AATGACAACCAGTAAAAACAGTATAAATACACATAAATACAAGCACAAGTATAAAAATACAAAAGTATAAAATATAAAAATTCAAGATGGCAATAGGATCTTATCTTTGGCAACATCACGGTGCCAGCCACCCCCATGAATGGCTATCCCCCCTCCCATCCCGAGCGAGGTGGCACAACCATGTCTTCACCCCCTTCCAGAAAGCCGGGAGAATGGGGGCCTGTCTTACCTCCGGGGGTAAGCTGTTCCAAAGGGCGGGTGCCACGGCAGAGAAGGCCCTCCTCTTGGACCCTGCCAATCAGCAATCCCTCATGGACTGGGTCCGTAACATGCCCTTTCTGCCTGACTGGGTGGGACAGGTCAATGTAATGGGGGTGAGGTGGTTCCTCAGCTAACCTGGGCTTTAAAGGTGATAACCAACACCTGGAATTGGACCTGGAAGCAAACTGGTACCCAATGCAGCTCGCGCAGCAATGGTGTTATAAGCCCCTCCTTGGGGCTCCTAAGGCTGCATTCTGGACCAGCTGTAGCTTCTGGATACTCTTCAAGGGCAGCCCCATGTAGAGCGCATTACAGTAATCTATACGGGAGGTGACTAGGGCATGAGTGACCATTCGGAGGGACTCCCAGTCCAGGAAAAGGCATAGTTGGTGCACAACATGATGTTGTGCAAAGGCTCCCCTGGCCACGACTGCCACCTGCTCTTCTAGCAGGAGTCATGAGTCCAGGAGGACCCCCAGGTTCTGCACCAGGTCTGTCTGGGGCAGTGCAACCCCATCCAGAACCAAAGATGGTAAGTTCCCGGATACCCGGGAGCCCCTAACCCACAGCCACTCCATCTTGTCAGGGTTCAGCTGATGCCTGTTGTTCCCCATCCAGACCCCCACAGCCTCCAGGCACTGAGAGAGGGTGGTCACAGCCTCACGTCACCCGGGATGGAGATGTATAATTGGATATCATCAGCATACTGATGATACCTCATCCCATGGCAACTGATGATCTCACCCAGCGATTTCATGTAGATGTTAAAAAGGATCAGGGAGAGTACCGAACCCTGTGGCACCCCACAAAGGAGGGGCCCCAGGGGGGATCTCTTGCTCCCTATCAACACCAATTGGGACTGGCCCAGGAGGAAGGAGGCGAACCAGCGCAAAACCACGCCGCCCACCCCCAACTCCCTGAGCCGTCCCAAAAGGATACCATGGTCGATGATATCAAAAGCTGCTGAGAGGTCAAGAAGAGCCAGGATGGATGCACTGCCCCCATCCCGCTCCCACCAGAGATCATCCATAAGTGTGACCAAGGCTGTCATAATCTGTAACCTGCTTAATATCTGCTGCGCTGCCATAATTTTTGTTTTTCTTCATCAGCCTTTTAATAAAGGTGGCTGTCCCTTCCTAAAGAAAATCATAATACATCCCCATAATCACTTGAGAACCAATAATGTTTAATGGATTGTATTCAATATTTTTTCCAGAGTTAAATTATTCTTGGGTTTCATCCAACATGTTTGGTCCATGAAAGGAAGGAGAATTGTGCTGATGGGATGTAAATCTTCTATGTCTGAAATGCATCCATCCGTGAGTACAGTTATCTTTCTGTAAATGGAAACTTCTTCCATTCACAAAGTGAAAACTTTGAGCTGTGTCCTAACCATGGCTAAGAAGTGAAAGGTGGTATGAAATTTTTAAGAAGAGGGGAAAGCTGGTTCAGCCAGGCAATCAACAAGAAGAAGGCAGATAGCAGTAGAGACAAAGCTGAAGAATACAGACAAACATCTTCCACAAACGGTATATACTGTATCATCCAAGAGATCGCTGCAGTTGATTCATTATCATCATCATTGTTCATGACTGACTGACAGAACTCAAAATCAGCTTAAGTCCCAAAATCAAATATTCGTACTCTAGCTGAAAAAAAAAAAGACTTGATATCATAAAGAGAAAGTTAGGAGCTGGAAACAAATTAGCACTGTAGAATAAAATCTCCATTTTGAAAATAAATGCTTCTGCAGTGCCTTGGCATTTACTTATTGACAAGAGACCAGTGACAGATTCTATTCCAGCACTGACATGGAAAATGGATTAAGATAGATGTCCCAATGGGGCTGTTGAAACCCATTACATCAATCAAACACACTGTAAAGACAGTTAAAACTATTTCTGCATTTACATGATCAAACCCTAATGACTGTAAGGGATTTTTTTTCCTCCTCTTGAGGTCTATTATATGTAGATTTATAAAGGTACTGCAGGAATAATCTTTGCTTGTTTCTGACAATAGTGCCCAACTTAACTGTACAAATGTGTCTCTCATGTACATAAAATGTACATGTGAAAAATATACACTCCAAAAGTAAAGAACAGGTGACAAATATTTTGAATGGAATGAGGAAGGCCATTATATCCCCCTTTTTTTACCCTCTGCAAAGTCTAGTGTTTGTGCTCATTCCATTGCATCTCCTATTGAAGTAGACTATAGGATATGGCTGGACATCTTTTTGGTGGCTTTATCATTTTTACAGGTGATGGCCATAAAGGGAGGAATTATGATGGAAACTGAGCAGGGCTAAATCATCTATGAGTGGGGAGGATTTTCTCTTGGTTTTTTTCCTGGTTTATAGAAAAAGGTTTAATCAGATTAAGGCTGCTTTGAGGCTTACAAAGAAGTTTTCATGTGTTTCCTGCTTTAAAATGGTCTCCAATTTTCAGTAGTTGAGGCTTTGAAAGCCTCATGTAGCCTGGAGCCTTTGGTTGCTCATTCCTGCTATAGCAAGCCCATGTCTCATTGAAACAAAGCAAACTCTGTTTATGTAGGTGGGAAAACATTAATTTATTGCTATTTCTATCCTGCCTCTTCTCAGTTTTTATACCTCTTACTTTGTACATCTAAGAACAGATGTACATAATATGTATTTGACCACTAACACGTGTCAAATAAAATCACTATTTTAAATACAAATATTTGAATTCCTCTAATCATGCCCAGAAAAAATTATGATCATAATGCTTCCAAAAGACATACAGATTTATTATTATTCATTATTTTATTTATTTTCTATCCCGCCTTTATTATTTTTATGAATAACTCAAGGTGGCGAACATACCTAATACTCTATGAAGGTTCTCAGTCATCCAGGTGGAATTGTCTGTAGCTTGAATCATGTCAACTGGATTTCTATTTTCTCAGTGGAAACGTTTCGCTCCTTATCCAAGGAGCTTCTTCAGTCTGAGCAAAGTTAGTAAGGGAATCCTTAAATATGTTTCTTAGGTGGCTGTGTGACCTTACACCTGGGGCTAGGTCATGGTTATTTTCAGATGTTGTTTCTAAGTCCCTTTATCATCTAAAGGAGGATCGTTAAGATCACCATGCTGCTGTTGAGCTTGCGAAATGGTCTTAATCTTCCTAGGCACAGAAGACAAAGCAGGGAGGAAAATAGGGGCCCCCACCTCTATTCAAGGAAGGATTTTCCAAGTTGGCATAAATGGATTCAACACACTGAGACAGAGGCTTGTACACCCCAAAGATCAAACTGCAAAACACAAGAAAAGCAATATAGTTTATGCAATCCAGTGCAGTGAGGAGTGCTCTGAACTCTACATTGGAGAAACCAAACAACCTTTGTACAGGAGGATGGCCCAACACAGGAGAAGTAACACCACAGGACCAGAGTCAGCAGTTTATCTTCATCTAAAGGAAAAAGGACACTCATTTGAGGACATTAATGTTCACATTTTAGACAGAGAAGATAGTTGGTTTGAGAGAGGGGTCAAGGAATCCATTTATGCCAACTTGGAAAATAGAGGTGGGGGCCTCAGGCACAATCTTTCCCCTATTTTCCTCCTTGCTTTGTCTTCTGTGCCTAGGAAGATTAAGACCATTTCGCAAGCTCAACAGCAGCATGGTGATCTTAACGATCCTCCTTTAGATGATAAAGGGACTTAGAAACAACATCTCAAAATAACCATGACCTAGCCCCAGGTGTAAGGTCACACAGCCACCTAAGAAACATATTTAAGGATTCCCTTACTAACTTTGCTCAGACTGAAGAAGCTCCTTGGATAAGGAGCGAAACGTTTCCACTGAGAAAATAGAAATCCAGTTGACATGATTCAAGCTACAGACATACCTAATACTCCTTCCTCCTCCTATTTTCCCCACAACAACAGCCCTGTGAGGTGAGCTGGGCTGAGAGAGAGTGACTGGCCCAAGGTCACCCAGCCGGCTTTCATGCCTAAGGTGGGACTAGAACTCTCAGTCTCCCGGTTTCTAGCCCAGCACCTTAACCACTAGACCAAACTGGCTCTATGCCAGAAAGAGCTGTTTTAATTTAACAAGACCCTAGATGTGTTAAGGACTTGGATTGTTACTGAATTTTCAGCTGAGAATCCCAGGTCAGCCTCAAAGACAGGATTCTAGCCTGTTGCCTTAACCACAAGACCAAACTGGCTCTAGATTTTGATTGATCTTTAGTGCCAACCACCAAGAATATATCTCTCTATTCCTTTGATATTCAGTCTTGCAGTATTGAATGTAGCTCTAGCATTTCCAGGTAAACTTTATTTGTTTGTTTGTTTATACAATACAACCTGGGACAGCTAAGAACCATCAGACCACTTTAAATATGTTTAAAAATAACCTATGATCCACCATTTTTTTTAAAAAAAAACAAGTTAAGGTTGCAATAGAGTTCAAGGAGAAAAGATGCTTTCTGAAATCTTTAGAGTCCATCTCCTTAAAAGCTTCTTATATTAAAATCAGAAGTTGCTGGAACACAGAGGCAGTATTCTAGTTGCAGCAGATCACAGCATTTTTTATTAAAGGATGCTCAACAGCTGCAAAAGCAGCCTTATAAATCTAGACTCATACATTGCAATGCATTGTGGGCTGTCTGGTCTTGGTTTAGGCAGGTGTATGACTGTAGGTGCTGCAGTATGTAAAGTATGTTTTATGAAAGTAAGTTATGAAAGCCCAGTCAAGTGTGGCTTATCATGATGAAACAAGTGTGATGTATCAACTCAGTCACAGAGTACAATATATATTTATATAAACACTTAGCAAAGGAAAGAGAAGCATGGGTCATTCTGAAATAGCCATTGATTCAGGGTGATCTAAGGCAACTAATATATGAGATGGCTCTACCAAATATGGAGGTCATATATGCAGTGGAGTCCACTAATATTTATTTTGGAGGCATAGAGTCTTCAAGAGATCACATGTAGCTAGGGAATGACATGCAGATAATGGCTACCTGTCTCTGGAGGACATGGAATTAATTCCATCTATTGTTTTTTCCCCACTCGACTCTTCCCCCATATATTGCTTAAAATGTTCTTCACTGGCCTGACTGCTTCTGTTTTTCACATATTTCCACTATGTAAGAGACAGACTGCCCACACATTCAATAAAAGGCAAATAGCTAAGAAAACCATATACTGAAATTACAACTACCTACCCAGAGCAATGTCAAAGTATCATTGGTTAGAATAATCTCATTTAATGTGAGTTAAAATAAAAACAGAAGTGCACGGTGTATAATATAAAAGAAGTTAAGCGTTACCTGTAAAAGTTTATTTCTTAATTCAAGTCCGACTTAAGAAATACAGATACAGCTATTGCTTCCTTCCATAATACTTGCATAGAGGCTCAATTCTGTGGGTGTTGAATTGATATACATAACTATTTTCAAATGTTGCTGGAACTTTATTAATATTTTATCATTGCATCTCTGCATCTACATAAATGGGAGTATGCTGATGATACCCAATTGTACATTGCTACCCTGGACTCACTGAGGATGCTGTCAAAGTCTTGTTTTCATGACTATTAGGGTCTGGATGGGATTTCCTCGCTCCCGACCTTTCGCAAAGGCTTAAAGACCTGGTTCTGCCGTCTTGCCTGGGAGGGAAATGTCAACAGTTCCTCTTGGGGAATCGGGTTGCCAATCGGGTTGCCAATCGGGTTGCCAATCGAAGTCCACTCAGGAGTTGCAGTTGGTACAAAATGTGTGGCCTGTTTGTTAACCAGCACTTTAGTCTGGGAACACAGTGCACCTGTGGTTCAGGCCATGTGTTGTCTTTCAATAGGCTTCTGGGTACAATTTGAAGTGCTGGTTTAGATCTGAAAATGGCACTTCAATACCTGCAGATCTCCCCTTTGCAATAGCCACCCAGCTAAGATCAGGTCTGCCCATATCAGGAGTGCCTTTTATCAGCTTCAGCTGATTTACCCACGGAGACCTTACCTGGACAGAGACAGCCTCACAACAGTTATTCACACTTGGGTAACTTCCCAGTTGGATTATTGCAAAACCTGTAGGGCTTCCTTTGAAAATGGTCCAGAAAATTTAGTTAGTTCAAAACAAAGCAGTTAGATTGCTCACTGGGATTGGTGATGGAGTTTTGAAGGTTAATAAAAGAACTCCAAGCAGCTAACAACAATCTTGCAAAGTAGAAGCGTGAACCAAAAAGGACTTGCACATTAAGCTTAATTACATTCAGAAATAAAGTCAATAGAGATAGCTTACATTTATTCAGTAGAACTGGATACAAATAGATTCATAGTAGAAAACACTTAATCATCACCGGTTCTTTGTAGACAATCATTATGGAAATGGAAATGTCTATGTGCAAGTGAGATGAAAGGACAAGAGCTGCATTCTGCAGCACCTCCTGCTTGCAGGTGTGCCCAAAGAGTAATGGAGATTGTTAATCCCCAAACTCAAGAAGGAGAAAGGAAGTGGAAATCAGGTGACCCATGTGACATCCCACAAGCACCATAGAGATGCGTTTACTAGAAGGACCCCTCTTATGCTTATGAGAGAATGCTGAGTTGACCCCTGATAATTCCAACAATTGGCTGATATAACCATATCATGCTAGTTCTTTGCCATCTAGGCTGGCTGCCAGACCTAATTCAATGTGCTGAATTTGACCTTTATAACCCCAAATAGCTTAGGACCAGGTTAGCTGAAGAAGCACCTCCTCCCTAAGAACTTCTAATGAGGCTTTCCTCCAGGTGCCCCCATCAAAGCAGTGAGGGGGGTCTCTATAAGGGAGAGAGCTCTTTCTGTGGTGGCACCCCATTTATGGAACTGCCTCCCCTGAGAGCTTGACTGGCACTCACATTAGCATCATTTCAGTACTTAAAACTACTCACAGATTAGGCAGATTTCAAAAGAAACAATAAATCACTGTTAGGAAGCAAAGCAGAAGCTTCCAACAACATCCTTGTGGGGGCATCAATGGAAGACAGGCAAGGCCAAGACTCACTAAAGTTTTTGATGATTCATGAGGCCTATGCTAACAAACACCATTATTTTTCAAAAAATCAACAATGTTTTAAACAGTCCATTTTGTTGACTTAACATTTTGTTAAGGGTCGTGGTGGCTCAGCGGGTAAGATGCCAGGCTTGTCGATCGGAAGATCGCAAGTTTGGAGGTTCGAATCCCTAGCCCTGCGTGTGGAGTGAGCTCCCGCACTAGCTCCAGCTCTTGCCAACCTAGCAATTCGAAAGCATGCAAATGCAAGTAGATTAATAGGTACCACTTCGGTTGGTAGGTAACAGCATTCCATGCGCGTCATGCGGCCACATGACCATGGAAGCATCTTCGGACAATGCTGGCTCTTCGGCTAACAAACGGAGATGAGCACCGGCCCCTAGAGTCGGACACGACTGCACAAATGTGCAGGGGGAACCTTTACCCTTTTGTTGACTTACTAAAATTCAGTTCCTTCTGTTCTCTCAAGTTCTTTCACAGTATCCATTTTTGATGTTCAGTTAAAATAGCTAAATAATACATTTGCACGATGCATAATTCACTTACAGAGTTTTATTACCCCACACTGTGGCTTTTAAAAATACAACTGATTGGTTTAATTCAAAGTGAATGATTCAGTCAAGGATGATTAGTCCAAAAGCTAAATGGTGCCACCATGTTGAGAGGCAATATATTAAGAATACCACATGCTATGCAATAAATTTATCAATGTCTAATAGAGGTAGATGTACTACAATGGGATTAAATACATGGTACTAAATGATGAAAATGAATTAAAGAGCACTAAATAAATAAATTGCAATGGTATATTATTACCATTAATATAGTGGCATTAAAGAGCAAGGAAAGACTATCATAACCAGTAGAGCATCCTTGGATGCATTCAAAGACTTGTGTGTTTTATTTCTTCTTCTGAAAACAAACTCCGTTCCTATTAATCAGTTCTGAAACCTCTCTGAATTTCAAGAGGAAAATGGTGATGGGGAGTAGCTGAAATTCATGGTTGCTGTCTGTCTTCATTTGAACATAAAGAATAGCATCTCCACAAACCTCTCATATTAAGAAAAAGAGACCATTATTTTGGTTTTGAACACTTTTCCTCAAATATAATAGATATAATCTTTTTCTACTTGTGCCCAGACCCTGCTTTCCACCAGGTAAATCAGTTGCTGGGGCAGGAGTAAGTTTTCATAGGCTGCTGCCCATTAAAGTAATCACTGAAGTAGGGACATCATAGCAGCGGTCCCCAACCTTTTTGACAACAGGGACCGGTCGTGGAAGACAATTTTTCCACAGACCGGGGGGGGGGGGGCAGGGTTTGCAGGTGGGAGCCAATCGTGCGCACCGGGGGGCAGGGTTTGCAGGCGGGAGCCAATCGTGCGCACTGGGGGGCAGGGTTTGCAGGCAGGAGCCAATCACGCACACTGGGGGGTGGGGTTTGCAGGCGGGAGCCCTGCAGCCCACTTCCTAACAGGCCGCGGCCCACTAGTGGGCTGCGGCCCACAGGTTAGGGACCCCTGTCATACAGGCATCCAAGACTGAAATAGATACACAGATGTCTTCCAAAAATATTTGCCCAGGTTAATACCAAACTTTCCAGTTGCCTTTCATGTTTTTCGTCAGAAGGTTTGCATGTGTGCATGTGCATGTATGTATGCACATGTGTTATACATACAGTATGTATGTGTTTATAAACATGCAACAGAAACAGGCTGTATACCCTTAGCTGATTTCTTACTAAAGCCTAATAGCATGTGCAAAGCCTTAGCATAATTTATTAGAACAATTAGAATGCATCCTTGTTGTCTGCTAATTAGATTATACTTTGTAGTGGTAATTACACCAGACAAGAGAGAAGAATAGTTTTAGATTTCTAAAATCATCTGTAGACTAGTTGAGGAGTGAATGATCAATAACAGTAATCTAGTGGAACGCACATTCCTGAAAAGAGATATTTTTTCTTGATGGATACCCTAAATAATTACCATGGTTTTCTGAAGTCCATGTTAAGTCTCATCCTTTGTGAGAGAAGCACCAACACAGAGGAATATCTCTGAAGCCATTGTCACACATCAGGAATGGCAACAAATACAGTATGCTCTGAGCTTCAGCATAACTGCACTGGAGTCATTGTTTCTGCTCAGCTGCAAGAAGGGAGAAGAAGGTCAGTTTGTGTCTGTTTGCTCTTTGAGAATCAGCACAGATGAAATTCCTGCAGGGTCTTTTCCTAAATGAAAATTGGGTCTTGCTAAAAAGGGATGCTCCTGGATCTTTAATAGAACTACCAGTTCTGATGGTCTGGGTTTTTGCAGCCCGTATATAGTAACCCTAATCTTTAAGGGTGTATCCATATGTTTGCAAGAAGGAGCAGGGCAGCAGAATCATGGCTGCCTCAAAATGTCCATTGCCTGTAATATATAGGAATGACCTGATACCTAATTGACAAACAGGTTATGGGAAGAGATGGCGTTAGTTGGTCTTGTTGATGACCTGTGTTGGGACTTAGACCGAAAGAGTGTGCCTGTCCTGGACATTTTGGACCTCTCAGCAGCTCTCAGTATCATTGGTCATGGTATCCTTCTGGACCAGCTATGGGGATTAAGGGTTGAAGGCACTGTTTTACAATGATGCTGCCTCTTCCTCAATGGTCAGTTCCAGTTGGTGGTAATTTGAGGGGAAGTTATTGGCCTGGTGACGGCTCATGGGTAGGGTGCTGCAGGGGTAGTTTCTCTCCCCAGTTATTTGACACAGGAAGACAGTGGAGGAAGTCATCATGACCCTAGGCATTATCCTGGTGTCTGGAGGCTGTGAGGGTCTGGATGGGATAGAACAGGCTTAAATTGAACCTGAGCAAGTTGGAGCTACCATTTGTACACTGGGGTTCCTGCTTGCCCCCTGTGGGTTTTTGGACAGGGTTGCACTGCCCCTGTAGCAGCAGGTCCATGACTTGGGGGTCCTCCTGGACTCGCAGCTTCTGCTGGATCAGCAGGTAGAAGCCAGTTTACCTGCAGGACCTAATTTCCCCACTAGAGTTGGCCCAACCATTTCAATCATGCCAAGGGAAGCAGCTAGTTGTCTCCCAGTTTGGGGAGATGGGGGGGGGCAAACCCTGGAATGCTGTCTTTTTGTAATAGGGCTGGCCTTCTGGAATTGCCTGTTGTTTGTCCCCAACTTTATCAGCTTCCCAGAGAAAGTTAAAAACAGGGTTTTCTTTCCTGGAAGGCATTGGGGGTATTGCACTGTGATTTTTAAAAATGTATTATAAGATGTGTGTTTGATATTATTGCACTTCGTTGCTATTGTGAGTCACTAAGAGTCTTTTATGATTTCAGTGGGATATAAATCTCCTTAATAAATTAATAAATACAAGAACAAATTGATGGGATATACGCTGGCTTAAAGGGAAAAAACTCGAGGCTTGAGAATGAACAGACAAGAATGCAGCTTGTAGGGCTAACAGTGTTTACTGGTAGCATAAGGCAATAATGTATATACAATCACATTATCGCAAAAAGGAAAGTTGAATATACATGGTACAGCATTGTAAAAGGATAAACAAAAACAAACTTATAAGCAGAGTTCCGTGTATTGATCCCAGGGCCAGAGTTCCTGCCACGGCCTATACCCAAAGCCAGGCATAGCTCACTCTGCCCAGTCCACGGGAAGTGAACACGTGAAGAACTACATGGCTAAAAGACACTAGAAATCAAGAAGCATAGAACACCATTTTGCATGGTTAGATATTCAGTTCTTCTAGCTTTCTGATTGGCTGGAAGTTAGCTGTGACACACACCAGGCCTAAAGCATTAGGCCTAAAGCACATAGCATGACCTGCTATTGGGTATCAGTGCTGCATCTAAGCGAGCACGTGATTTCCTCCCCCCTTCTGCTCTCACAGGGCAAGGCTTCCCACAGAGGAAATCAGGAGGATTTGTTCTCATGGGAAGATCCAGAAACTAGCCATAACAATACACACGTGACTGTTGTTATCTTGCACCTGCACTTCACGTCACCATGAGAGGCCTTTGCTTTGTAAAGGATGCAATTTGCTAAAACACTTTTGCTTTGTAGAGAAACCCAATTTACCAATTTCATATGAGAAATCTGACACAAATCCAGTGTGAAAAAGTCAGTGAAACATAGGAAGCTGTTTTATACTGAGTCATACACCAATGGCAACATTAGCTACAGTCTGAGGCAAGTATTTTCCCAGCCTGAATTAGAGACACCCAGGACTGAACTTAAACCTCCTCACAAAGCAAGCACTCCATCAGTGTGCTATACCTTGAACTTGTGGAGCCAAAGCATTCCTAGTCCAGTTATTTATATATCTGTGTACTAAACAGCCAGTTTAGTGTAGTCGTTAAGTAGGCTGACCATATTTCCTTGAGACAAAAATGGGACATTGGGATGGCAAAACGGGATGGGGTCTTATGTAATATTCCGTATTCATGAAAAAGACAGGGGTCCCCACCCCCGGTCCGTGCGATTGGCTCCCACCTGCAAACCCTACCCTGGTCCACGCGATTGGCTCCCGCCTGCAAACCCCACCCCCGGTCCACATGATTGGCTCCCATCTGCAAACCCTGCCCTCCTTTGCCATGTGCTGATAGGCGGGAGGGCTTCCTCTTCTGGGCTGCCTCCAATCAGCAGCTCCAGCTCGGATCCTCCTTCCGCGCCATTCCTGCTGGGTTTAAAAAACGGGACAAAATTGAGTTTTTATCAAAATGACGGGACGGTTGAAAAATGCTAAAAAAACAGGACTGTCCCATTCAAAACGGGACGTATGGGCAGCCTATGGTTAAGGCACCAGGCCAGAAGCCGAGAGGCTGTGAGTTCTAGTCCTGTCTTAGGCACAAAGCCAACTGGGTGACCTTGGGCCAGTTACTTTCTCCAGCCCTAGAAAGAGGACAAACCACTTCTGAAAATCTTGCCAAGAAAAATGCATGGAGTAATCCAATTAGTTGCCAGAAATCAGAGAAGGCAATGAAAACAGTGAGTAGCTCAGGATTCAGCTGGTCATTTCCTAACCATCTTCCCTAATCCCAACCGGGTCTTAAATTACCAGATTTTAGGAAATAGTATAAATAAAATGTTAAAGGAAGAGGGCTGCTAGAATGTACATAGCAGCTTAATATCCGTTAAACTCTTTCCCATCAAATTCCAAAATTACTTGTTGGATAACTTTTGAAAAGGAAATTCTGGAAAAGTTAAGATGCATGCACAAAACATGTACATGGGCCCTTTGGGAAAGTTACAAATGGAAGTAGGAGGCCTCAGAGAGGCAAACTGCTCAATGCCTATTCTGAAATCTCAAAATGTGCAACCGAATTTTTTTTATTTATTTATTTAATTTTTATCCCGCCTTTATTATTTTTTTATAAATAACTCAAGGTGGCGAACATCCCTAATACTCCTTCCTCCTCCTATTTTCCCCACAACAGCAACCCTGTGAGGTGAGTTGGGCTGAGAGAGTGACTGGCCCAAGGTCATGTCAAGGTCAAGAAATGCTGTGAATTAGGCTCTAAATTTTGGAGACATCTATAAAATGGGAAGTTGGGGGTAAAGGGTCACAGGAGTCATGCTGGAAATAGAAAGGGTCACATTCTCTGCATCTGCCTTCTTGTTACCTGTCTGATATCCCTTATCTTTCCTCTTTCTCTGTGTCCCACAGATACCCATAGGAGGGACACGATGCACCCATCAAAGATCTATGTCCTCACAGGGCTGCTTTTGAATTAGATTAAGTAGGGCAGTGTTTCTCAACCTTGGCAACTTTCAGTTGTGTGGACTTCAACTCCCAGAATTCCCCAGCCAGCATGGCTGGCTGGGGAATTCTGGGAGTTGAAGTCCACATATCTGAAAGTTGCCAAGGTTGAGAAACACTGTACTAGGGGACTGTCTGCAGCTCCGTAAAACCTATGTCTCACACATTTAGTTCTGCATATATTGTTGAGCGTAAAGGATGGCATTTTTCTATGCAAAAAAACTGAAGCCTTTTTGCCATATACAGCAAGGCATGGTTTGCGTGCAAGAGCAATTTATGTAAGTCAAGAATTGTTTAAAACAAATGCAGAAGAAAGACTAACAACAATAATCCTGAAACAGTGCCTGAGACTGGTATCTAAAACAAAAGAAAAACTACCTTTTTCCTGATTTATTTGCCAAGAGATTTAGTTTTATACAGAAATCTTTCCTCAATCTGATCTCACAGTTCTGATTTGCAATTGACGTACTAAGAAAGACACGTGACAGTCTTTCAAGTCTCTCTCCTGAACCACAGTACATCTGTACCTTGATGCTGTGGGATGTGTGCATTCATAAATGCCAAAGCTTCACCTAGACATTTAGTTTTCTTACAGCTGAAATGCATAAGACCCTCAGACTCTTTCAGTACAAAGGAACATCACAAATGGATGCCTCAAGCATATTGAAGAATTGCCTGTCAGGTCCTTTTGTTAGAAAGCCCGTACCTGTTGAAAGAGCTTAAAGAAGCAAACCAACCACTTGAATTCAGATGACACTTGAAATTCCTGCTGTGGAGGGCTCCCAAAAAGGTAGGGCCATGATGGAGCATGTGGGGAGGGATGGAGGGAGGAAATGTTGAAAAGAGTAGAGAAGAATGGAAAGTCAATTCACATAAAATGGGTGGATGGCTTTTTCTGCAACATCTTCAAGTCTCGGTATTGTTTTATTCTAGTAACCAACATACTAGAAAAAGAAAATCCTCAATGATACTTTAACTAAAGCAAGTCCCACTAAGAAGTGCATTGTGAGTCTTCCCATGTTCATTCTGCAGCTATGGCAGCTGCTTAATTCAGGTTTGAGAGAGTTATTGCAACCTCCAAGGATTCAAATCAAGGACACCTGGAGCAAGAGGGGGAGAGAAACCTGCCTCTCCGGTTGGTAACTGAGCCAGATTCCCCAGACAGGATTCTTTGAAAGCTCAGTAAAATTCTACATTTGTTTTCAATAGAGCAAAAAGGAACACATTCCTGAATTTCCCATGTGACTCGCGCAAAATCTAAACTCTTCTGTGATAAGCAAATAGAACATGTCACAGGCAATGCAGAGTCAATCATTTAACCAAAGAAGGTACAAAGAATAATGTTGTGGATTTTAAAAGAGAGAGAGAGTGAACGAGAGGGAGGAGGATTGTCAGCCAGACATGTTTTATATAAGATGATATACCTTTGGGCTGTACTGAGATGCATCTGATTAATTGCACAGGGATTAATAACAAATTCATAAATAATTTAATTAAGTCCCTCTAAGGTCATCTTGCTTAACTTCTGGAGAAAGAAACAATGCCCATCACAGTGGGTAAAAGGAACAGATGTGGGCTGGCTTCAAGGAAATCACTTGGGGCTACTTGGGGAGGGCAAGAAAGTGGACGGGTCACTAAAGCCAAGTGGAGTCGGGAGAACAGAAAGTAAAGTTAACATAACATATCCAGATGATTCTGGCAGTGACTTCAGGTGATGTTGTAGAACAACCTTACATTAAGGTTTGATATGAAACTTGTGAAAAGAAAGCAAAGCTTAAGGAATCATTGGGCTGAACAAGTGGCTGTTCTAAACAGTTTAGGGAATATAGCAGAGCTGGAAACAAAGATTCTGTTCTTATAGTATTTAATGATCATTACATGCTAAGTGTGGGCTAGATATAATCCAGTTTTGTGGTACTGTATCTCTGTTGGGTGCACTGCTGGGGTGCTGGTCATGGACCTACTGATCAGCAATGCCTAGATATGATCCTTTCCCTTCCCTTCCTAACATGGAATAATACTGACTTAGCCCCACAAGAATGTTGGCTAGCTGAGAAGCAACCCCTTTAAACAAGAATAGGCATCCTTGTGTCCATGGGCACCAATGTCCTTGAAGGTTTCCTGATGACCTCAATAAGCTAATGACAGCCAGCTCTACTTGTTCCTTATCATTTAATCCCAAGGAAGCAATCTGTATCCTGAATGTTGCTTAAACTTGATAATGGGCTGGATAAGAAAGAAACAAATGAAATTAAAGTAAGTGCTCTTGGTAAGGAAAAAGCTGGACTCCGCCTGAAATGAAACTTGTTTTGAATGGGGTTACACGCAAACAGCATGTTTGCACTTTGGGAGGATTCCTTAACCCCTGTTGTCAATTTGCAAATAAGTACTATAGTGAGGAGCGTGTTTGTATACCTATAGTTATTGCCCCAACTATGACAACCGGGCCCATTAGGCAGTTGGCCACCTGTGTAACCCAGTTGTCAGACTTAGCAATGCCTTGGTTACATTGCACTGGTGGCCAGCTGCCTACTGGGCACAATTTAAGGTGCTGGAGTTGACCTTTAAAAACTTAAACAGCTTAGGCCTCTCATATTCTGAATCTGCCCAGTTACTTAGTTCAATTGAAGATTCCCCTGCCACCAGAAGCTTGGCTAGCTATTTTGTGAGTATGCCTAACATTTGTTCTCAGAATGACCATCTGCCTCCTGCTGACTTTGATCATTTAACAGTAAAAGCAATCACTATCATTTGTTGGTGTAGCAAATCTGAAGACAGAGAGTTTTCATTAGCTCTTCTTGTTTTATGTATTGTCGAAGGCTTTCATGGCCGGAGTTCGATGGCTGTTGTGGGTCTTCCGGGCTGTGTGGCCATGTTCTGGAAGTTGTGGTTCCTAACGTTTCACCAGCATCTGTGGCCAGCATCTTCAGAGGGCAGGAGCACAGACAGAAGCACTCTTTCTGTGCTCAGGTATTGCCACTCTACCTGAGCACAGAAAGAGCGCTTCTGTCTGTGCTCCTGCCCTCTGAAGATGCTGGCCACAGATGCTGGCGAAACGTTAGGAACCACAACTTCCAGAACACGGCCACACAGCCCGGAAGACCCACAACAGCCATCTTCTTGTTTTATTTCATGCATTTTGGAACCAAAACTAAGACAGGAACAAAACCAAGAGAACTTGCACTGACAGTGGTAGGCCTTGAACAAATGGATCACAGGAGTCCCATAGGACTGAACAGTTTATTCCTTGTATCCCTCCATTTGGGGCTCAAATTCTCAGGCCTCACCAGAGCAAGACTTAGGCAACTTGCCAACATCACTCCATCGAATCTATAGGTGTCCATGGGGAAGGGGACAATGGGGAGGCAAATGATATGCATCATTATGTCCTCACGGTTTGCTCATGGTTTGCTCTGCACACCAATAGTCAAATCCACAATGGTATGTGCCAAGTTCTACTTATGCAGCAGAGGTTTCCTTGTATCATCCTCCCCATCTAGCCCCTTACATTTCTCTCTATACATTTGCTTTTAAGATTCAGGTCATTATGGAAGAAATGATAGGTTGCAGATGGTCAGCCCTTCAAGGTAGGGCAGGTCAAGAAACAGACACTTCAGAGATTCCTTATTGTTGTAAGGCATATTAAGAGAATTTTTGAATTGGATAACAAGGTCTTTCTCAAGGCCTGTCCTAAATCCCTCTACACAGATGGCGCTTTCTCCTTAGGTTAGGCACATTGGTATCTAGTGCACAATTCATTGTTATTTAGGACAATTATAGCTTAAAATTAAGGTGAATCGTGTCTCAAAGGTAACACTTGTTAGAATTAACCACATTGCTAACATACTTAAATGTGAATAAGAATGGGAAGGATTCTGTCTATCCTGTTGCACATTCGTAAGCTTGGCTTATACATGGCTCTCAGACAAGCTTTGCTTCACAGTGATGTACAGATTGAACTACGGTTGGTTGAGTTCACAGAATATGCTGTGCATGCCAAAAATTTGATTTAAACACTACCACATTTAATTTCATACCTTATGCTAAGCTAAAACCATATTTGACTTGAGCTTTGGGGAAGCTGAAGCTCCACTTGGGACTTGGATGAAATACCATGTGCTGCATTTCAACGGTTGGGCAGGGTCAGATCACAAACCAAAATTGAGTTCATTTATATTTACAGTTCACTGAAATTACATTGGATTAATCAAAGGTACTTGGGATTAATACCCCCTGTCTTTTTATTAGTTATGGTGTAGTGGTTAATGTATGCTGTCGTCAGGATGAGGGGATCAAAAAAGTCAAGATGGCAGCAGCGATTGTGTGGTTGCGGCCATCATCTTGACTGTTTTGACTCCTACTGGCTGTAGTGCTATGGTGTGATATAGTGGTTAAGGTGTTGGACTAGGACTGGAAAGATGCAGGTTCAAGCCCACTCTCAGCCATGGAAGCACAATATTGACTGGGCCAGTCATTCTCAGTCTATCCGACCTCTGTGTTGTTCTCAGAATAAATGAAAGGGGATCTTGACAGTGTCCCAGAGTCGCTGGGAGTCAGGCAGCATATCAGGAAAAAATTAAAAACTTCGCTCTGTGATCTCGCCTGGGGCAAGAGGGAAAGTGGTCAAGCTTGGGGGTGGCTGATTTCTTAGAGCCGCCTTAAATATTTTAAATACGTTTAGCTTCACTGTTTGAACCACCTACCACTTGGTTTTTATTATATTCATTGTATTTATATTTGTATTGTGTTTTTTATTGTATTTTAATGATGTTGTGGCTGTGAAAGTAAAGTGGAAGGCAAAAGGAAGAGGGGCCGACCAAGGGCAAGATGGATGGATGATATTCTGGAGGTGACCGACTCGACCATGGGGGAGGTGGGGGGTGGCGACGGCTGACAGGAAGCTTTGGCGTGGGCTGGTCCATGAAGTCACGAAGAGTCGGAAGCGACTGAACGAATAAACAACAACGTGGCTGTGAACCGCCCAGAGTCCCTCCTTGAGGGGGAGATGGGCGGTCATAGAAATTTAATAATAAATAAATAATAAAAATATACATATTATTATTATTATTATTATTATTATTATTATTATTACTATTACTACTACAGGTAGTCCTTGTTTAGTAACTGCCTTGTTCAGCAACTGTCCTCAGTTACAACAGTGATGAAAAAGTAACTTTATGACAAGTCCACACATTTACAACCTTCACAGGTCTGTAAAGCAAAGGAAAGCTGAAGTAAGATCATAAGCACAGTTGTGGTTTCACTTAGCGACCACTTTGCTTAACGACCGAGTTGCCGGTCCCAATTGTGGTCACTAAGCGAAGACTACCTGTATTATTGTTATTATTAATATTATTATTATTCTTATTATATAAGCCATCTTGAGCTCCCGGGGGAAAATTGGATGTAAATCTAACAAATCGTTACTTTGGAGCGAGATGGGCGGTGGCAAAATGTGATGGATAAATAAATAAATAAAAATAAACAGATAGCAATAAATAATAATCTTCCCGTTCGGTTATATTAAAATACAGTTTGGAAGCACAATTTCCTGGAGCTACACTAAAGAATTTAGGGGACCAAATGCAGGCCTGAGGCCACAAGCTGTGCATTCCTGGATCATTAGCAACCCATCACCTCTTCACCCTGTTGATTCATGTATCTGTGCTGTGTTTAAGGGGTGATTGCTTTCTCCTCTACTTTCTCTACTCCTTGTTCTCTGCTTTTTTTTTAACTCTTAAACCTTGACATATTGATTCTCAGTAATAACCTTCTTAAAAGTGCAAGCAAAAACCTCTGTCTCCATTGAAATTACCCTGATACTTTCCTGATGATGTACACAACAACGCAATGAAGCCATAAAACGCCTGTCAGTTTCTTTACGGCCATATGCATAATCCACATAATGTAAACGGCAGGCTCATGTGCTCCCTTGTTCCGTACATCTTTAGTTCAGATTACTTCACTGAAGCATTAAAAATGGGTTAGCTCTTACGTCCTGTAATGTATCAACTGCCTTCTTTATGGCTGCTAAATTATTTAATGTTTGTATGTATGGTGGAGTTTTCTGTGCTCATTCCTCTTTGGGGTAATATAATGACTAACACCACATGATTCGTGTCTTATCTAAATATTGTAACAGAACCAATTTCCATTCCATTTCTTCATTAAAAAAAGATAGAACAAGATCTCAGACAAGTTCATTTTCTATGGCAGTTCTAAAATGGTCTTCGTAGTGATATACTGTAGCATAATAGCAATATAGCACATGCTTCTGTTCACCGTAACTTTTTTTTTTAAAGGTACCCCCCGCACATTTGTGCAGTCGTGTCCGAGACTAGGGGCCGGTGCTCATCTCCGTTTCTTAGCCGAAGAGCCAGCGCTGTCCGAAGATGCTTCCACGGTCATGTGGTCGGCATGACGCGCGCGGAACGCTAATCAAATCATTTTCTCCTTTTATATGGGGTAATTTATTAAGAATGCCTGATCTTTAAGGGACAGATCAAGCAACTCTCATGGTTCTTCTGTCCATCTCTGCGGCTGGAGAAGGCAAGTCAAGGGATGCTGCTTCTACCCCTACAGCTAAAATTGACTTACTTAATGAGGTCCTTGGCTATAACACACAACTACATAACGATTCCAATATTCTTAAACACATTACATGAAAACTAAGATCCCATACTAAGGTCCCCCATACTGAGACTTCAGTTTCAAGCAACTGCCTTTTGGAACAGGATGATTCTCACATTTCCAAGTTGCAACTCTGTCAGAGTGCGCACCGTGGGTTGGCCTGCTCCTTTTTCCAAGACTCCAGTGATCCACATTCTATGCAGTA
Source organism: Charina bottae (assembly GCA_023362775.1). Taxonomy (NCBI): domain Eukaryota; kingdom Metazoa; phylum Chordata; class Lepidosauria; order Squamata; family Charinaidae; genus Charina; species Charina bottae. Next base: position 45,438,349 of record JALMGJ010000002.1, read on the forward strand.
AATAGACACTCAAGCAGAGATTAGATAAAATAGCCTATTTACTTTATATACATATGCAGTCCAAATACATCCAACAGCAGTAACAAATGATCACAACAACGAGATGGAATACAGCGATGAGAAGTTTAACAGCAACGAGAAGAAAGAACACCAGATCTTCTCTGCCTATATACATAAACTGACCAATCACATTATAGGTCACTCTCATCATCTGCCACACCCAACTAAATCACAGCACCTGTAGTATGAGTCATTACTTCCACATCATCCCTACAACAATGGCTGCTAATTGGGTGACTTGCAGAATAATTCCTCTCTCACCTAGATATCAAGCCTCTCCAGTATAATTTATCTATCTGTAAATTCCTGGGTATATACAAACCCCAACAAACTCCTTCGGTTCCTGCACACTCCATGAGATTTTAGCCAATTTAAGTCCAAATATTCTGTCTCTGCCATAATTTTGGGATCACTCCACAAACAGGTGGACTCTTCTTCAGGCACCAGACACATGTTAGGAGATGCACCCAGCAAGCAACTTTTATACATCACTTGTAGGATCAGGCCTTGCAGGCTTCTGCAATAGCCTTTCCATCTCTTTTACAGATGTCTTCCTTCACTGCTCTAACGTTTATTTAGATTTACAATCCATGCCATCTCAAAGGATTAAGGATAAATAGCATAACTCTGTAATGGGGCTGGGGGTGAGGAGGGAGGTTCCTTGTACAACTTTCTTTCCTTAGAATTCTTTAGCTCCATGTTTAAAGGGAGAGAGAATTTGATCTACTTAGAGGAACAAACCCATCCACTGACTTCAGCAAGAGAATTAAGTAGGTCAGCGGTCCCCAACCTTTTTGGCACCAGGGACTGGTCGTGGAGGACAATTTTTCCACGGACCGGGGGGCAGGGTTTGCAGACGGGAGCCAATTGCGTGCACAGGGAGGTTGCAGGCAGGAGCCAATTGCGCACACCGGGGGTGGGGTAATTGCGCACATCGGGGGGGGGGTTGCAGGTGATTAAATATTCTTATTTAAATCTGTATGACTTCACAGGGCTTAAATTTTCATGGACGGCTGCTTTTTAAGTGTAGCATGACACAAGGTTGCAATAAATGTTCCTTTACCTGCTTATATGTAACAAATCCTTCCTCACACTGTTCAAAGTTATAGGCCCCTATGTTCCTCTGTACTATTCTATGTTAAAGTTTAGAATTGTTTCTGTAGTACTGTATTTGTTGTCCAAATGTATTTCTAAAACACCCTGTCAATCTTGGCAGCTTTAATTTCAAGAAGAGTGCCTACACGCCTCCTTTCTAACCTCCCAACCTGCCAGGGCCTTGTACATTTAGCACATTAAACTTTATGTTCCCTTTTTCTATACACTATTGATTTTTCCTTTAGTATTCTTCTGCTGTTACTTGGCTTATAAAATCTTTGATGTAATACTGTAGCAATGTTATCAAACTCGTACTTTTTAAGATATAAAAACTGTGTACACTAGGTACCGTTCATTCGAAGTATAAATTGTTAAGAAAAATAAATCTGGTGCATTCACTGAAACCATATTCTTTTAAAGATGCTTGTTTTATAACAAAGAAACTTGTCAGAAGTTGTTTATTACTGAACAGGAATCAGTTGTTTCCCCCTTGAAAAATAGCATTATATATAACTTCATGCATCTATTCAAGTTATATCAACCTTCTACTGTTCCATTCTATAACAGTAATGCTGCTGAATTTGAAATAAACTTATTTCTATGAGGAAGTAGTTATAAATAGTCTGTGTATTTGCCAGATGAGGAAAAAAGTATCTAGCCATCAATGCTATAGACACATCCCATGTTTTCATTAATGATTTGAATGAAACAGACTGCCATTTTTACGATGTCAAGAAAAACACACATCCCAAAATGATAGTAACCTGTTTAGAGAATGAGTTAAAACTTGGGCTTCTGCTCAATAATATGGATGCTAGGCAGAGATCTGTGAAACCAAATTCATGCACCAATCACATTGTCATTACTTTGGAGGGAACAAAGTCCAATTAGTGGGACGTAGGAGTATAACACTTTGTTGGTAGAGGATCTTTCAATTTATTGTCGAAGGCTTTCACAGCCGGAGTTCGATGGCTGTTGTGGGTCTTCCGGGCTGTGTGGCCGTGTTCTGGAAGTTGTGGTTCCTAACGTTTCGCCAGCATCTGTGGCCAGCATCTTCAGAGGGCAGGAGCACAGACAGAAGCGAAATCTCTGTGCCCAGAACACGGCCACACAGCCTGGAAGACCCACAACAGCCATGAAAGTTCAGTTCACATAAAATTAAATGCCAATGAAATGACCCTGCCTTAGGATGTTCCAGTTCTCTTTCTTCAGGGTTTCAGCCTGGAAGACCCACAACAGCCATCGATCTTTCAATTGTTGATCAACAAAAAATAATTGACTAATGTGAGAATAGTTGGGATGCATTTAAAGCATTTATACATGGTAAGACAAAGCTTTGCTAGGGAAAGTGGAAGGCAAAAGGAAGAGGGGCAGACCAAGGGCAAGATGGATGGATGATATTCTGGAGGTGACAGACTCAACCATGGGGGAGCTGGGGATGGTGACGGCCGACAGGAAGCTCTGGCGTGGGCTGGTCCATGAAGTCACGAAGAGTCGGAAGCGACTGAACGAATCAACAACAACAACAAGACAAAGCTTATGACTCTTGCAGGAAAAAAAAGAGATAAATATATTGTTGAAAGTTAGAAAAGGAAGTAAAAGAAGCTCAGAATGCATATGTTAGAAACATTTTATTTATTTATTTATTTGCAAATCAAATTTATTCACTGCCCATCTCACTCAGAGAGCGACTCTGGGTGGTTTACATAAAATAGGAATAAAACATTAGTTAAAATTCAATAAAGCAATACAATAAAAACAATAAAACCATATTCTTAATAAATAATATTACACTTTTAGAACATGTAGACTGCAACTGGATCAGTTATAGGCTTGGACTGTTGCCTTAGTATATTAACATACTCATTAAGCATATCTTATACTTCCCTAAGCAAGGTGATTTTCTGCCAGAATGCCTTAAATCAGCTTCCTTAACCTTTATTGTATATTCCAGCACTTTTACAGGTTGTCCGGCTGGGGAAAGCTGCAGATATTATTACTTGACACTGCAGGAGAAAGAAGCACATGTAAAACTGGGCATTTCTATGGAGAGAGATGAGTAGGAGGTGACACTGACCTCAATTGTGCAGATGCTAGCAGATTTATCACAACCAGCAGAATTATTGCAACCATACCAGTGTCAGCCCCAAACGTCATCTGTTGACTCAGTTGTCCAGTACTAGTAAAAACAACTTGTGAAAGATTGAACTGTGGAGAGACACAATAAAACAAAGATCAAAGAAGCAGCTCAGGAATCTACTTTGGGTAAATGAACGTATTTCATTTCTCACATGTCATCTCACTCCTGGATTCAGTTTATTTTCCCCAATGAATGTAACCTTCTAAGTACTGCTTCTGCTATAGATCCATGCATGAATTTCTGTAACCCCATTAAGATACGTCTCCAGCAAAGGAGATCGTTACCTTGTCATGGTGCTGGAGCTTGAGCACCTCAATGACGCCATGAGCTGAACCGTGAAGGGACACCCAAGACGGGAAGGTCATGGCACAGAGGTCAGACTAAATATGATCCCTGGGGAAGGTAATGGCAACCCATACCAGTATTCTTGCCATGAAAACTAAATGGATCGGTACAACCAGAGATATGTTGGTATACCATCGGAAGATGGGACTCCCAGGTTGGAAGATGGTCAAAGTGCTACTGGAGAAGAACAGAGGATAAGTTCAACTAGCCCCAGATGTGATGACGCAGCTAGCTCAAAGCCAAAAGGATGGCTAGCGGCCGACGGTGCTGGTGGTGAACGACGAATCCGATGTTCTAAAGATCAACACACCATAGGAACCTGGAATATAAGATCTATGAGCCATGGCAAATTGGATGTGGTTATTGGTGAGATGTCAAGATTAAATATAGACATTTTGGGTGTCAGTGAACTGAAATGGACTGGAATGGGCCACTTCACATCAGATGACCACCAGATCTACTACTGTGGACAAGAGGACCACAGAAGAAATGGAGTAGCCTTCATAATTAATAATAAAGTGGCTAAAGCAGTGCTTGGATACAATCCAAAAAATGATAGAATGATCTCAATTCGAATTCAGGGTAAGCCATTTAACATCACAGTGATCCAAATATACGCCCCAACCACAGATGCTGAAGAAGCAGAAGTAGATCAGTTCTATGAGGATCTGCAGCACCTACTGGATAATATGCCAAAAAGAGATGTTATTTTCATTACAGGAGACTGGAATGCTAAGGTGTCAAATGACACCTGGAATTACAGGTAACCATGGTCTGGGAGAACAAAATGAAGCGGGACATAGGCTGATAGAATTTTGCCAAGACAATTCACTGTGCATAAAAATGTTCAAACTATCGAACAGTGGCACTTATTTCACATGCCAGTAAGGTAATGCTCAAGATCCTGCAAGGTAGACTCCAGCAATTCATCGAGCGAGAATTGCCAGATGTACAAGCTGGGTTTAGAAAAGGCAGAGGAACTAGAGACCAAATTGCCAATATCCGCTGGATAATGGAGAAAGCCAGGGAGTTTCAGAAAAACATCTATTTCTGTTTTATTGACTATTCTAAAGCCTTTGACTGTGTGGATCATAACAAATTGTGGCACGTTCTTGGTGGTATGGGGATACCAAGTCATCTTGTCTGCCTCCTGAGGAATCTGTATAATGACCAAGTAGCAACGGTAAGAACAGACCACGGAACAACAGACTGGTTTAAGATTGGGAAAGGAGTATGGCAGGGTTGTATACTCTCATCCTACCTATTCAACTTGTACACAGAACACATCATGCAACATGCTGGGCTTGATGAATCCAAGGCTGGAGTTAAAATCACTGGAAGAAACATTAACAATCTCAGATATGCAGATGATACCACTTCGATGGCTGAAAGTGAGGAGGAGCTGAGGAGCCTTATGACGAAGGTGAAAGAAGAAATTGCAAAAGCTGGGTTGCAGTTAAACCTCAAAAAAACCAAGATTATGGCAACCAGCTTGATTGATAACTGGCAAATAGAGGGAGAAAAAGTGGAGGCAGTGACAGACTTTGTATTTTTAGGCGCAAAGATTACATACTCCAGGAAATAAAGCCAGACTGCTTACTTGAGGGAATGATATTAAAGGCAAAACTGAAGTACTTTGACCACATAATGAGAAGACAAGATACCCTGGAGAAGATGCTGATGCTAGGGAAAGTGGAAGGCAAAAGGAAGAGGGGCTGACCAAGGGCAAGATGGATGGATGATATTCTGGAGGCTACGGACTCGACCGTGGGGGAGCTGGGGGTGGCGATGGCCGACAGGAAGCTCTGGCGTGGGCTGGTCCATGAAATCATGAGGAGTTGGAAGCGACTGAACAAATAAACAACAACATTAAGATAAGTAACTGAAGACAGGGCAAAAGGCAAGCTGTGGTAGGGCTGTCTCAAATCAATGCACATTATCCTTTTTCTGTATAATACTACATATGGTTAACATGGTGCTGGCAGATAAAACAGCATACTTGAGTGAGCCAAAAATATCAAGCATGGAAAATAAAATAAAACACACCTTTTCTTGTGGTGTTACCTGGATAGTTATTGCCCTTGTGTTTGTATATGGCTTTTGTTGTGGCCAGAAAACTTGAAAGTAACAAAGTATTTTACAAAACCTTTTCATACAACATCCTTTGAGCAATGGAATAATGCTTGTCTATTAGCATTTTACTTCCATACGATGCAACGATCAAAAGACATATCCCCATGCAACAGAAGGAAGAGGAATAAAAAGAAGTAAAAGCAGGTCTGCTAAGAAAGAGATTAAAATTTTCATATTACTGAGTTTTAGTATAGTCTTTAGAGCAAACATGTTCGGATATAGGGAACAATTCACAGTAATTATAACTATAGTAAACTGCTAGTCCTGTCTCCGTATCTTTGGGGCAAGAATCGTAGTTCTTCAATAGTTGCATTTAGCTGCCTTAAGTTAGTTAAAGTTTATTTGCAGCCAAAGAGCAAACTATCAACCATATTTCCATACAGGAAAGTCTAATACAATCAGGTACAAACAAGGGGGGGATAGGAAATTAAAGAATTATTAAAACTAGATGAATTTTTAATTAAATTTACAATCAGAAAGTGAAGCATACAAAGCCAACTTAAGGTACTGCATATATTAAAACAATCAGAGGAATAAATAAAGAGCATTCAAAAGAAAAAAGAAAGATGCTTAGGAAAACAAGTGATTTGCCACAGAAATGGTGAATGCAGGAAATAATGGCAACCTTTCTGAGCTCTCTGCCAAAACGAAGCAAGCAATCTCCTTGTCCAATCTGGCATGACTGTAAGTCAGAGGAAGAGCTATTAATTCAGCTCACCCTGCCTTTTAAAAAGGCATCAGAGGAGGACACGCAAAACTGTTTTTATTTCCTATAAGGACAGGGGCAAAGTCATTCTTGGACTGGAACATTTTGAAACCTTCCTTCTAAAAGTGTAACGGGCAGGGGTAAAAGCTTTTCTCTGAGATGGACAAAGAACATTTGCTAAGAATTTTGTATGAAAGAACACTCTTCCAGATAGACCCATGGATTTGGGACTAGCCCTGCTGAATATCTGTGTCAAGCAGGCTCTTTCTAGGCCAAGAGAGATCAAATAGTGAACTGAAAAACCATAATATTTCAGATCAGCCAGGATTCCTTTCTTCCATGTAGAAATCGTCCTGCAAGATCAGGAAGGTGAGGATATTACCCAAAGCACCAAAAATTCAATCCCAAATTTCAGAAAACATAATCACACACGAGACTCCAGAGCAAATAGCTAAAATTCCATCTGATCAGATACTTAGGGATACATCAGGGTACTTGGACCAAGGCCCTTAATATTTTGAAGTCATTCGCCTCTATGGGGTTTGAGTCATAATAGTAGTCTGAGTTCTCAGGAACAATTGTCTTCTGCCAGAATTAATGTTGGGAGAACAAGGTCTGGACTTCCTTTGTAAAAAGGTGTACTCTGGAATAACAATTTCATGCCCAGTTAGCAGGGAAGAGCAACAGGTAAAGACAGAAGTTTATTCAGCAATGATTGTTGGATCTGTCCTGAAGGATCTGATACCAGCAGATACCAGCACTGGGATGGAGACAGTACTTATAAACATGCATAGCACAACGTGTATATTTCTCATTGGTTTAAAGTATTTTTTGCCTTACCGTTTATGGTTAAACTTTACATTTTTTGCACATGCAAAGGTACTTTGTTCCCAATATGGTCTTTTAAAATGCTGACTGGTCATTTCCCTCTTCTAAAATAGCTTGACATGCATACTAATTTATTACTTTGTACAACTAATGGATGTCCTTGTACGTGAGCTGTCCATTTAGAGATAATGGAGAATGGCCTTGATTTTTCCTTGTATGTCCAGTCCCTCCTGTTCAATTTGCCTTACAAAACTATTTTACCAGAAGTTATCCAACAGGAAGGCCTCAGTACACTGCCAAAAAGCTGAACATCCAGACATTAATTTTAATTTCCATAATTATGCAAAAATAATTTGACTGCATAAAGTCTGCATTCTGAATTAATGCAGTGTTTTAAAATTCTAAAAACACCTGCCTGTTTTCAGTGTATTCCTATGTTACCTGTCTAGAATATTAAGTTTCAGACACTTTGCTAAAATATATTTTGAGATGATGGTGTTAGAATTACTAACTCCAGGAAGTCAACACTCCATTTTTACAATAAGTTGTGTTCATAGTTGAATCCATGTGTAAACTTAATAGTATTAAAAACAAATATATTGTCATCTTATTCCTTAGAACAACTGAAAGCACAAGCTCAGGTGGATTTTATTTATTTATTTATTCAAATTTTGCCACTGCCCATCTCTCCCTAGAAGAGGGACTCTGGGCAGTATTTATTTTTAATACCTATGTTAATCAGCTAAATACAAGATAATACTCTTGTTGTTACAGTTGTTACACAAATATGCTAAACACTAAGCTGCTTGGTTATGTCACCATGCAATAGTCTAGTGAAGTCATTCTGCAATTACAATGGGTCTGAAATTTCAGAAATTTGTAAATAAGGAATAATTACAAGTATAGAAATTAGGCTATACTCAAAAACATTGATTGATTGATTGATTGATATTGATTGATTGATTGATTGATTGATTATGTGCCATCTTGTCATTGTCAACTCTTAGTGACCCCATAGATAGATTTTCTCCATGACAATCTGTCCCCAACCTGGTCTTCCAGGTCTTCCAATGGTGCACTCATCACCACTGTAACCAAGTCTATCCACTTTGCTGTGGGTCATCCTCTTCTTCTCTTTCCTTTCACTTTTCCCAGCATTAAAGCCTTCCCCAGAGAGCAAGATCTTTACATAATGTGTCTGAGTAGGATAATCTGAGCCTGGTCATTTGTGCCTTGATGATCCATTTGTTTGTTTTCTTGGCTGTCCACAGTATTCTCAGGAGCCTTCTCCAACACCAAAGTTTAAAAGCGTCAATATTCTTCCAATCCTGCTATCCTGTCCTGTCCTGTCCTGTCCTGTCCTGTCCTATCCTGTCCTATCCTATCCTATCCTATCCTATCCTATCCTATCCTATCCTAATCATCTTCAAAAACATACTCAGTCTGAATTTGATTTTTACTTATTTTTGTTATTAATTTCTAGCATCTAATCATTTTCTCTTAGCAAAGGAACAGAACTTGAAGCCCCAGGGCTGTATGTGCTCTCATATTTCTTGGTGAGCCCCCCCAAATATCTTCAGATTTGTCTCCAAAATTCTCATTTTTAGTATTAACTGATGTTACCTAAAAATAAAAATTGGGGTGGGGGGAGTGCATCATCCTAAGGCCAAGTATAGCTCTTGGCCTTCAAAATATTGCCCTTTCACTCTATACGTCTTAGGGCAACATACAATACCAAACATCCTATGCAGGCTTATTCAGTATGTCCTGTACGAGGGCACTCTCAGCAGGAACTTCAACAATGATTTCAGATACTGTAGCCTCAAGCCATGAAAAGCTTTAGGTTTAACATTAGAATTCTGAATTGGACCCAGATACAACATGGAAGACAGTGAAGATGATGCAATGCCAGCATAATACAATCTTCATGCCCAATTTGCATCAGTATCCCAGCCGCTATAATTCAAGAGCAATCCCATCTATTTGCAAGAGGTTACAACAGCCTGGTTTCTAGTTAAACTACCTCTGTCGAAATAAGGCTGCAGCCAAGGTACCAGCCTATATTTGTATATTTTAGGAGGTCATAGTCCTTTGTCAAGCTTCTGCTTTTCTCACGGCACACCATAGCAATTTAAAGTAGACCGTAACAAGCCATCATGCGGCTCCATCATGTAGACATGTAGTTACTTATGAGAATAGCATTCATTAAGGTTTTTTTTTCATATTTGGTATTATGTATAGATGTATGTATTTGTTTATTTAATCAATTTATATGGCCCCCTATTTGCTAAGTAACTCTCGGTCAGAGCTTTCTAAACTTTTCATGTTGGTGACACACTTTTTAGACATGAATCATTTCGCGACACACTCTTACAGCAGGGCACAAGGCTGGCACTAGGACCTGCTTGGAATCCTGGCAGGGCAGGTTTGGAGGCAGCAAGGCACAAGGCAGGCACTAGGACCTGCTTGGAATCCTGGCAGGGCAGGTTTGGAGGCAGCCAGGCACAAGGCAGGCACTAGGACCTGTGTGGAATCCTGGCAGGGCAGGTTTGGAGGCAGCAAGGCACAAGGCAGGCACTAGGACCTGTGTGGAATCCTGGCAGGGCTCGGAGGCAGCAGCAGCCGCGACACACCCAGACTCTGCAGCCGACACACTAACGTGTCCCGACACAGAGTTTGGAAAGCTCTGCTCTAGGTAGTTAACAAGCGGTAAAAGCATCCAGGAGAGGGAACTGGTAAAAATAATAAAGCATAGCAAGGTAAAACATACTATGCCAGAGATGAGACTTATATCATATAGCAGGGTGTTCTGAAGACTTGGACCAGTGCCTTTGGGGAGGGGGGAGATAGAGAGAGAGAGAGATCATATATACACACATGCATCCAACTTTATGGAACAGCCATGACATTTTCCGGTGGTAAGTCATAGCCAGTCTGTGAACATTTGTGGATGTATTTTTTTTTTAAAAAAACACATATGTTTTAATTATTACTTTTGAAACCAAAATAGAAAGAAACGAAGAGACCTAGAATTCTACCAAAATTCCCCATAATTCAGCTTACCAAATTCAGGCCATACTTATTGCATTTTTCAAGTAACAGATCTGTAGAGGAATCTGCCATATTTTCAGGCGTATTTCATAAAGACTTGAAAATGAATCCCAATTTTAAGAAAAGGATATAGAAAATTAATCCTACTTGGAGTTTGGTTAACAGTGCAGTATCAGTCTTATGTATTCTCAAAAATAAATGTCCTTATTTTGACATTGTTGTTGTTCAGTCATTTAGTCGTATCCGACTCTTCGTGACCTCATGGACCATAGCACGCCAGGCCTTCCTGTCCTCCACTGTCTCTCGGAGTTTACTCAAATTCATGTTCATTACATCGGTGATGCTATCTAACCATCTCATCCTCTGCCGTCCCCTTCTCCTTTTGCCTTCAGTCTTTCCCAGCATCAGGGTCTTTCCCAGTGAGTCCTCTCTTCGCATTAGGTGGCCAAAGTATTTGAGCTTCAGCTCCAGTATCTGTCCTTCCAATGAGCAGTCAGGGTTGATTTCCTTTAGGATTGACTGGTTTGACCTCCTTGCAGTCCAAGGGACTCTCAAGAGTCTTCTCCAGCACCACAGCTCGAAAGCATCAATTCTTCAGTGCTCAGCCTTCCTTATGCTCCAACTCTCACAGCCATACATTACTACTGGGAAAACCATATTTTGACATATGCTCTTTTATACTGCTGCAATGTAATCTTTAAAAATATATGGGATGAATCTAAATTTAGTCATGCTTAGGCTAGAGCCACTGAAATTGATAGGCTTTGTCAGATGTTAGTAACTTCCTTGATTAATTTACATGCACCTGCTCTAAAACATCTGGATACCACTTTGTAGTCAAAGATAGCAAAGGTAATTATGGAGACTAACATTACATTTTTTTTCATCTGACCAATGCCTGCAGGCTAGTTTTTCTCTCCCTCTGTTTGCATGTCTATATTTATATCAACATTTATGTATTAGATGTTTATTTTATAACAATGTCTTTCAGTATATTTGCAGGCTAGTCGCATGACAAGAAAGTGTCATTTATCCTGATTTTCTTAAATAATGGTTACAGAATGTGGCAACCGGTTCATGGAATAGATGGTCTGCACAAGGGAAGGACTGTGAGCACAAAATTTCTTGCATCTTCCACTTTTTTGAGGAGTTTTTCTGCCCTCCTTTCTCCCTTGTGCATGCACACGTTAAGCAGGAGATAAGGACATCTTCCTGCAGGAAGCTTTAATGGGATATAATGTGAGAAATCTTTCATTTACTTCTTTAGAAGGATCTGTCTTAACAGCTTGCAGTCTCATTCTTTTCCAGTGCTTTTTCAGCTTAATGAAATTACAGGCAATTTCCACAGTATAAACCTATTCTCTGTACAGTATGAAAAGTACAACATGAAACAATCTAAACTGCCTTTTCCTTGGTAATCTCTGTAATCCTAAAAACACCCTAGTACTGATGTTGTGCTAGTCACAAGTTCTAAGGCTTTATCCTTTGAACAAACAATTTCCCCAAAATGCCAAATCTAATTTTCTGTGAAGGAGGAAGAGGAAGCAGCAGCAGCAGCTAATCAGCTATGTGGATGAAGTTGGATTAGGTACACAGAGCCAAAACTGCAAAATCATAGCTTCAGTATTTCCTAAACAAAATACAGATGAGACATTTGCACTTGTTTGAAAGGCTAGGAAAACAAGGGCCTAATCCTGGCATGGTAGGAACATAGGAAGCCTCCAGATTCAATCAGCCTTGTTGTTTATTCGTTCAGTCGCTTCTGACTCTTCGTGACTTCATGGACCAGCCCACGCCAGAGCTTCCTGTCGGCCGTCGCCATCCCCAGCTCCCCCACGGTTGAGTCCATCACCTCCATGGATCAGTCTTATGACCGAGATAAGAAATCAATTGCTGGGTTCACGTTCTCATGCTGTGGCATATACTGTAATATGATTTGTTCAGCCTTAGCTGAGTGGGAGGTACGAGCCTAGGCACTGTGCTTTGTAAAACCTAGCTAATGTTATATAAGCCAGGCCACTAAACACTTCTTCAACAAATCACAGTTACAACATATCTTGGTTTTATGTTCTCATAAGCTGCCCATAGAGCACTCCAAGTAGCCAACATAGAAAAATGAAACATAAACACTCAAAAGTTCATAAAGGCAATTACATTCAGTATTGACCTAACTTAAACTGAAAAGTCCAGAGTGAAAAGAAGGGGTCTTACTCCTTTGCAGAGAGTGGAAAGAAGGGGGGGGCGCGAAGCAAGTGATGGTACTCTAGAGCTTGTTGTTGTTGTTTATTTGTTCAGTCGCTTCCGACTCTTTGTGACTTCATGGGCCAGCCCACGCCAGAGCTTTCTGTCGGCCGTCACCATCCCCAGCTCCCCAATGGTCGAGTCCGTCACCTCCAGAATATCATCCATCCATCTTGCCCTTGGTCGGCCCCTCTTCCCTTTGCCTTCCACTTTCCCTAGCATCAGCTTCTTCTCCAGGGTATCCTGTCTTCTCATTATGTGGCCAAAGTATTTCAGTTTTGCCTTTAATATCATTCCCTCAAGTGAGCAGTCTGACTTTATTTCCTGGAGTATGGACTGGTTTGATCTTCTTGCAGTCCAAGGCACTCTCAGAATTTTCCTCCAACACCACAGTTCAAAAGCATCTATCTTCCTTCGCTCAGCCTTCCTTATGGTCCAGCTTTCGCAGCCATAGGTTACTATGGGGAATACCATTGCTTTGACTATGCAGACCTTTGTTGTCAGTGTGATGTCTCTGCTCTTATCAATCAGCCTATTACCATTGAATCTGACTCCTCAGGGTTTCACGCTATCTGTACTTGGAGATGCCATGCATTGAACCTGAGATCTTCTCTGTGTAAAGCATCCACTCTGCAACTAAGCTGTGTCCTGAGGATAAAACCACCATGGACAGTAGACTTAGTCATGAAAAGAGAAATTGGTTTCATGTGCAATGCTGTGTTCTTCATTTCGTAGATGCAATATTCACAACTATTACATAAAAATAAAGGGTTAAGGGAAGCCTGACCTCAGTAACCTTTGCAGTTTAACCAGACAACCCATTAAAACTAACTGCTGGTTGAAAAGATGTCAAGCTAATAGTTTAACTCTAGAGTTGTCATTAGCTGTCTTAAAACATTGCTGCAAGCCAACAGCATTCTTTCCCATGCAAGTATTATACAATCTATGACAAATCTATAAATCTTCACATTTGTCATTTGTATGAGACCAGGATATCTAAAGCATCACAACCTCTCATATAAATCAGTCCATCATTAGAGAGGAGCAGGTTGCTTGGGATTCAAAATATGGCCTTGTCTGTAAATACACATACTTGGAGGAAACCAGACAGATAACTCAGAACTACTGTAGTATCTGCCAGGATTCTCAGAGACTGGATTTTAACTTACCTAAAGGGAGCCTAACATGTAATTCAACTTAGCCTTACTGAAAAATATTGGCGCCCTGGAACCAATTAACTATTGGACACAGCTAGATGATTCAATTCTGCCAGGATCCAGATAGTAATGATTAAACTGGGTACCAGGGAAATTGACAGAAACCACTCACAACTTCAATCTTTTATTCTTTAGTCTTTTAAAAGATGTACAGTTTTCTTTCCATCCATATGAATACCACAATACATCAAACTAATCATGTTTATTATTCAAATTTATATAGCTGCCCATCTCAAATATATGACTCTGGGTGCCTTATAGGCAATTAAACTAAATATAAAAACAACAAAAAAGAACAATTTCAAAACAAGAAAAAATATAAACGCATATTAAAAACCATCGTAAAATACATAAAACTCATAGACAAGTCAATCCCATTCATCAAAACAATCAGTACAGCACCAGCTCCAAGGTCTTCATGTCCATTAGCAAAGCCATGTCTTCAGAGCCTTGCAAAAAGCCAGCAAGGTCAGGGCCAATCTGATCTCCAAGGATATCAAAACCTATATACAGTAATTCCATTTAAATATCCTCAAAAGTGTGAGCCTTATTGACTAAATACATTTAACTTACCAATCGAAGAGAATATTTGTAGCTCAGGGTTGAACTGTGGAGTCCATGGTGGTCTCTGAGCCTTGTTGTTTTCTTGCAGATGTTTCATTGCCAGGCTAGGCAACATCTTCAGTGCGAAAAGGGAGTGGGACTTGCTCTCTGTTTATATACCCTGGCTTGTCCTGCCTGTGTTGGTGGGGGTGTTGTACTATTTTTCTTCTTCCTAACTCATGAGCGTTTCAATTGGAGGTCAGCCTTTATTAAAGGCACTATGGACTTTGAAGAAGCACGAGTACAGGGCGAAAGGGAGAAAAGACCTAAAAGGAAGGCACGTCAGGCAAACCCTCATCATGACTGTCTCCCACCCGGAAACCTATGCCCTCACTGTGGGAGGTTGTGCGGATCCAGAATTGGCCTTTATAGCCACTTACGGATCCACTGTTAAAATTTTACCTTTGGAAGACAATCTTACTCGGCTACGAGTGATCGCCAATGATGATGATAATACTAAGCCATGATTTGTTGAATAAGACACTGTTGGTCAGATTCACACCACACATTAAGAGATGAACCATGAATTAGTATCATGCTAAGCCAATCTATACTACAATCTGAGCATGAAACACAAATATTTTTTCTTTTGCTTCCATTGAATCCAACTGATTTATAAAAGATGCTATCTTACTACAGTACTTGGGTTTACTGAATTGGTTATTACTGGAATCCAATCACCTGATTATGTGCCATCAAGTGTGCTGTCAACTGTTTACCAATTGATATTGAATGTTTTGCAGTGAAGGTATACAAATACTTCCATATATACACAGAGTTGAAGAACTGACAAACTTTTGTGACTTTGCAGGAAACAATTACGCTAAATTGTTAGAGCATGGAAATACAAGATTTTTGTCCTTGGGTCCATCAATTGACAGAATTTTAAGCATGTTTGATGGGCTTACTTCTTATTTTCTTTCTCAAGAAAAATGCCCTGTTATGTTGCAAAAATGGTTTGAAGATCCCTGTTTGAAATTGTGGTTGTCATTTGCAAGAGATTAATAATACCAGCCTCAGTAATTCCATAATGGATTAGGGACCATTTCCATGGACCAGGGGGTGGGGTTTGCAGGTGGGAGCCAATCACATGGACTGGGGGTGGGATTTGAGGCGGGAGCCAATCACGTGGACCGGGGGTGGGGTTTGCAGGCGGCAGCCAATCGCGCAGACCAGGGGCGGGGACCCTTGTCTTTTTCATGAATACGGAATATTACATAAGACCCCGTCCCGTTTTGCCATCCCAATGTCCCGTTTTTGTCTCAAAGAAATATGGTCAGCCTAGTTTCACCAGACATTTCAGAGGAGTTTCTTTGCAACATGGACTTTTTTCAACATATGATATAAATCTGTATTCTGAATGTATCAGTACACTGTATATATCTCCTAGTTCTTTTCCTTACTAAAAAGTATTATGTGAAAACTCTGGTTAACCAAAACCACAATGTGTAAAGAGTCTATATTAATGGGCACATCAGTTGAGGACCATGGTATATTGAAGATTGTGACTTCAATAAGCAATGTTAAAGATCATGAATTAAAGAGTGAATTGAAAGAAAACTAGTTATGTATCTATGAAACTATGAGAAAAGTCTAATGCTAAAATATAGTTGATGAATATGTGCAGGGAAGTGAATATTAGGTTTAATTATAAATGAAAGGGCAAAAGCATAGGTCAAAAAGTATAAATTGGTGTTATTTAGACTGTTACTGTTATTTAGACTGTTATTTAGACTGTTATTCATAGGTATATATGAATGTAGGCATTCATAAATTGGTGGCAGTTGCATGTTACACTGTTGATAATGGAATAATCAGAGATGAGTTTTGGAATAAATTCTGCAACTTTCTGAATGAATGTGATTGGGAGAGTCATATCTGTTAGGTGATATGAATGGGTGGGTGGGACTGAGGTGAGAGGGCACAGAAAAAGTGATTGGCAGACTCAGTAATGAATGGGAATGATGATTGATGAGTATCCGCTTAGACAAAGGTCTTCTTGTTTTGAATACATGGCTTAAGCACAACTCTGATCATGTGTACACATGCAAAAAGAATGAATCAAAAAGCATGATTGATATTATTATTATTATAGACTGAGATATGTAATGAAGGATACAAGAGGGATAAGAACATAAGGAGTGCCTTCCTGGATTGGATCCCCAGCCCATCTAGTTTAGCGTTCTGTTCTCACAGTGGCCAACCAACTGCACAAGGAAGCCTACTAGTCTTCCATCAGATGGCCTTCAGAGGCAGGCACACTACCATCAAGGCTAATAGCCATTGATCCCCATGATGTCCATGAATTGGTCCAACCTTTTTTTGAAGCCAGCCAAGTTGGTAGCCTCATATCTCATAGTAGCAAATTCCAATGTTGAGTTAAGCACTGTGTAAAAAAATACTTCCTTTTGTCTGTCCTGATTCTTCTAGGATTCAATTTCTTTGGGTGACCTCTGCTTTTCTTTGTCCACTATATCCACACCATGCATAACTTTGTACACAATAAGAGGTTCTGGATGTGAGAGAGACCATTATTCAGATTTTGAAACAAAATGGACTTGGAAGAAAAGAAATAAAGGAGAATGACTGCAGTAAGAGTGTCCCATAGGGGGGAAAAGTGTATTATAAGATTGATTAATCTCCCAACAGAATGAACGAGAACTAGACTCAAGGGAGGAGGATGTGGAAGCTGCTTGGAATGGACTGAAAAACATCTTGTTACACTACAGGCCTCTCAGCTGCTCACCAGCACTTCCCCTGAATTTTAAATTATACACAAAACAATGACAAAAAGATCAACCAGATGGATGGGTGTGGACCAATGGTTGGCGATTGGGGGATACAAAAATTCTGAGGCTGATTTCCCTGATTTTTTAGAGATGGAGAGAGCAGGAGACAGACAGGGCAAATGGAAGGAAGTGGAAGATGTCAAACAATATATTACTGTTACCGTAGGATTCTGAGTCTATGCTGATTAATGCTGTGATTTCTCCTACTGTTGTTGCAACTTCTGCTGCTGACCTTTGCCGTGTGAGGGGACAGTGTTAGGGGAATAAGGACCTGGGTTACTTATCATTGCCTGCTATGATTTTGTTTCTTTTAACAAAATTAATTGAAAAATAATAAGATAAGGGTACAGAAATCTCAGCAATAGCATTACTTTTACTTTAAACCCAATATATCTCTCACTTAGTAAAGCAGAGATGTTCCCCCCCCCCTGCATCTTTTACTAATGGATTCTTTGTGAACTGGTGAGGCCACTGTTCTTTTAAGTGATATCTCAGGAATGTCCAGGTGATCAAATGTGAATCTCTCTCTGACTCTGAAATTTTATTTATTTATTTTCTATCCCGCCATTATTTTTATAAAGAACTCAAGGCGGCAAACATACCTAATACTCCTTCCTCCTCCTCTTTTCCCCACAACAACAACCCTGTGAGGTGAGTTGGGCTGAGAGAGAGTGACTGGCCCAAGGTCACCCAGCTGGCTTTCATGCCTAAGGCGGGACTAGAACTCTCAGTCTCCTGGTTTACCATTGGCTCCTTCCTAGGGCTGAGAGTGACTGGCCCAAGGTCACCCAGCCGGCTTTCATGCCTAAGGCGGGACTAGAACTCACAGTCTCCTGGTTTCTAGCCTGGTGCCTTCACCACTATATTTGGATTGATTGGCAAACTAACACGTACAGGGGGACAGATTAAATAATATCCACTCTCTGGGAGAGAGTCAGTGGGAGTGGGTGGACCTTGTCTCCCCTGGTAAAATTACAAGGTGGATTGACTAGATTTGTGTTGGAAGGGTTGGAATGCATTGTATTGGTTCCAATCAAAGAGAATATTTGTAGCTCAGGGTTGAACTGTGGAGTCCTTGGTACTCTGACCCTTGTATTGGTTACTAATAGGTTTCCAAGCACAATTCAAGGTGCTGGTAATGCCTTAGGTGGCTTGGGTCAAGGATATTTTTGGGGCCATCTTCTCTAAATAGAATCTGTGTGTCCAGTCTCGGCAAACCAGAAGGAAACACTGTGGGTTTCCCCTTCCTTCAAGAAGTTGAGGAACAGGAGCCAAAGACAAGCCTTCTCAGTAATGGCCCTGTCCCTCTGGAATGATCTACCAGCAAAGATCCAGATATCTCTAACATATTAATGTTCAGAAGAGCTGCGAAGACCTGTTTCTTTCAACAAGCATTCAGAGGTTGAATAGTGCCCAGTGTGTACTATTTTTTTAATGAAGACTTATATTTTAATTATTGGTTTATTTTAAATGATTTTGATACTACTCTATGCAAGTAATTCAAAGTTTTGTCTAGTTGGCCAAGATATAAATTATGAGAAAGAAGGAAGGAAGGAAGGAAGGAAGGAAGGAAGGAAGGAAGGAAGGAAGGAAGGAAGGAAGGAAGGAAGGAAGGGGCCACAGAAGTGTGTGAAGTTATGCTAATGGAGAATATGAAAAAAAATGGCTGGTGGAGTAGTAATGTGAAACTGGATGTGGATGAGAAAAAAACCCATGCATATTATAAAATGACTGCTGCAAAAAATGAAAAGAACTTTTGTATATAAAATACACAGACAAAAATGTATTTATAATGCACCCTCCAACAGGGTGCAATTCAATCCCAATCAAAATCTAATGAACACAAACTAAACAGCAGTTAAAACTACACAAAGACAATAAAATCAATATACGCCATGATACATTTGCAATCACAACAAGAATAACACTTGTAAATTATAGTATCTTAGAGCGGCAAAAGATAGTTCCAACGAATGTAGTCCGAGAGTGCAAGAAGCAATGAAGGTTAAAAGAGGCAGAGAAAACGCAGTGATTTTGATGGAAATAAAAAATAGATTTGGAAGTGGGTGAAGAGGGCTAAACAAGGAGCCCCAAGCAGAATGATGATGGGCATGCACGTCATATGCATGCAATTTCCTCCTTGATACCAGAGGACTTCATTTCAAACAGTACCTCTTCTACCACCATTCTGACAGGCAGCAGCCTTTGTGGCAAGCTTGTCTCTCCTACTATCCATTCTCTTCTGGGAGGGGCGAATCTCCCAAGCATTCACAAGCTGAATAGCTTTGCAGAACAATTAATGTTTCATTTAGTGGAGACAAATGAGGCACTTTTGGATTAAATCTTGGATATGCTCAATTTACTACTTAGCTGTTTGAGAAAGAGAGCAGTTGCTTCACAAAGAATGATAAAGATTTTTCAGTACCAGGACCTGGCAGTGTAATTCTGCAAAGTCCCTCTTGCGAAATCTATCATGCACACATGGGGGTGAGCACACACACATACACTCCCTCAGCTAGAGCAAATTGGTCCAGAATCAATTTGGCAAATAAGATTCTATACAGTATTTGTGCCCAAAGGCACAATTTAAAAATGGGATTGCTGCCTCTTGTAAAGGAAAGGAAAGCTTCTGGGCAATAATGTCATGATATACATGAATCCATTGCATCAAAGAGCACCCTTCTATTAAAAATAATAATTAAAATCTTTCAATATTCCTGCTCTCTTGACTTAGGAATAGTGTTGCATAACTGTGTTTTTCAAACCATTTCTAGATATTCTGCACAGATGGGCAATAGAAATAACAATAGTTGTTTTCAGTATATTATTTTAATTTTGAAGCTTCGGTCCCAGTTCTATTGTACTTGATACCGTCTGAAAAGCTCCCTTTGCATATACTTGATATTTCATTCTTTTGGAAAGTCAACACTCAGTATGCTAAGTCTGCAAAGCTACATGTGCTTATTCAGAAGAATCACTGAATGTTGTAGGGCTGAGTGAAGTTTCAAAAGGCTGTTTTGCTTTGACAAAGCTTCAAAGAAGTATCCTGTTGAAGCTCTTCCTAAGTAACATAGTCCCCTTTCTTCTAAGAGGAATGACGATTGAAGAAGAAAGCTGAGAGGACCATCCTTTCTCTGTCCTGGTCAAAGAGCTTCCATACTGTGTGGGTTTGGCCACACAGAATTTGCAGCTGTGTAGCCGAGACTTTGGAGCAATTCGTTGTTCTAGTCCTGATAGTAGAAATGACTTAAACACAATATCAGTTATTAAGAGTCTATTTAGGATACATACAGCAATTTACAGCAGTCAGTAGTCCATATTCAGTAGATTCACATCATAGTCCAGAGAGACAGAGTAACATCATCAAGAGGCAAGGCGAAGAAGAAAATACATCAGTACAACTGTATATTTATATATCCAGTGGCCAATTGGAAGATACAATTCTTCTGATTGCATCAGCCATTACATTCCTATTGCATCAGCTTCTCTGTTGTCAGAATGACACAGCAGTTTCTCAGTCTTTCCTAATATATTACCTTTCTAGTTTTATTCTGTTCTTCTTGTAAATTCATAGGTTATTTTATTTCCAAACCTTAACAAGTATCCTGTTGAAGCTCTTCCTAAGTAACATAGTCCCCTTTCTTCTAAGAGGAATGACCATTGAAGAAGGAATCTGAGAGGACCATCCCTTCTCTGTCCTGGTCAAAGAGCTTCCATACTGTGTGGGTTTGGCCAAAGCTGTGAACAATCCAGCAGTGTACACCAAAGCCACCCACCCTGGAGCCTCCAACCTTTGATGAGCACCAAGGATGGTCCAGGCTGGGTGGCTATCCCACAGCTCTCGCCTGAAGGAGTTTGAGACCATCTAAATTGCTTCATCAAGGTGAATCAGACAGTCTCATTACTTCAGCAGAGGGAATTACCTCACCTCCATGGTCCAAAACCCTTCACTGGAATAAACTTAATTGTACTTGGACCCCTTTTAAATCAATGTTTTAAAAAATGATCTAATTAAGATTAGCAAGTCCTGATCATTTCAGTCTAACTGTGGATCCAACCTGGTGTATTTAATACCATGATAATCTGCAAAGGGAATATTTTTGTAAGTCAGCTTACCATCATTATATAACTCTCTATATCCATTTTTGTATATAACAATATCCATTTTGCAAGCTGAATTCTCTCATTTATCTTCCTCCTCTTCCATCATCATCACCATCATCATCATCATCACCACCACCACCACTTCAAAAGTTTAGCTTCCCTAACTGTCTTCTAGCAGCTGAGCTTATTCTTTAACAGAATTTTTCTGTTATGATTAAGCAGGGACACTTCTTGAGTTTCATTTCTTGGGCTCCAAATAACTGAACACCACAATCTTAATGGAAGATATTTCTCTGACCTTTCCAGAATCTAAAGAGAGAAAGGGGGCAAAAAGTATTCTCAAATCCCTGGTTCATTGTAGAACTTATTACATTTCCACTCCTATTAACCTCTGCTTGAAACCACGTGATGATCAACTATCTTTAGCTAGATGTGACAAGATCCAGAACAAAGGGCTGCATTATTTGATTTGAAAGGGAAAAGGTTAAGTAGGAGAACATCTGGGGGGTTCATATAGCACCTGTTAGAAACACCTTAAAGAAGCTGTGTCTTTTCCTGGGCTCACACTTCCAGGAAAAGCTATGTTGGACTTAAAGAGGTGCTGAAGAGTTCCTACATAAGCATCCCACAACATGCACCAAACTACCTTTTCCCCTGCACCATCTTACTATTTATGCCCCAGTTGACTAAGACTCTTCTGGATTCAGCTGGCATTGATCAGTTCAAAACTGGCAGCCATTACCCCATAAAGTCTGCCCTTGCAACCTTGCACTTTGATACTGCTGGACCTGCCAAGCCTCCACACAATGCACTGCTACTTTCTTGGAGTTAGACCTCGCAGCACCATCCTAGAACCTGCAGACGTAGTCAAGTGAGGTTCTGATTCAAGCTCTGGCCTCTGGGAGATTCAAAAGCCTCTGCTTCTGGGCTTTCAACCCTCATTGGACATTATAGTTGAATGTAACACCACTGGCTCTTGGATGTAAGCTTTCCTATTGTGCACATACACCTTTGTTAGTACATGACAAGGCACAGCTTTTATTGGAGAAATCATGTCCTTCAATGTACTGGATTGCATGTGTATGAAACCCACACCGATATTAATTATTTATTTATTTATAATTTGATTTATATCACCGCTCCATCTCCCCCAAGGGAGATATCTAAATGTGCTGGTATTAAAAGTAAAATGAGCGTGCAGGATATTTATGGAGGGGAAAATACATTGTTACTGTACTTTCATTTCACATTGTGCACATAAGCTAGGCAAATCCATAATATTTACCTCTTTCACTGATAAATCTAGAATCAAACTTCCAAACACTTCTCATCATACATTCAGAAGCCAGCCTGCTTGTAAGGACAACAAGGATGTTCACCTGAAGATGCTATCTGCACCTCACACATAATTAGAGGAGTTCTGCCATCAAGTAAGCACGCAAATGCAAGTAGATGAATAGGTACCACTTCGGTGGGAAGGTAACAGCGTTCCGCGTGCGTCATGCCAGCCACATGACCGCGGAAGCGTCTTCGGACAACGCTGGCACTTCGGCTAACAAATGGAGATAAGCACTGGCCCCTAGAGTCGGACATGACTGCACAAATGTGCGGGGGAAACCTTTACCTTTTTATCCACTGATTTCTTGGGGAAAACACAAGATACAATCCAGAGTCCATACAGCTCTCACTGAAATCAATGGGACCTGCATATATATAAAATGCTGCCTACCCAATGACTTTATCTACCATTAGCATTACTGCTGATCAATCACTACTAGCTGCAGTTGCTAAGTGCAGAAAAGTATCCATTAGCAAGCCTATCTAAGAATTTGTGCACAAGAGCTAACTTAAGAGGTCTCTATCCCCTGAAATTCCAAGATTTGTCCTTCCCT
Organism: Charina bottae; assembly: GCA_023362775.1. Lineage (NCBI taxonomy): Eukaryota > Metazoa > Chordata > Lepidosauria > Squamata > Charinaidae > Charina > Charina bottae. Next base: position 45,461,553 of record JALMGJ010000002.1, read on the forward strand.
TTGTCCTTCACATGCCCGTGCCACAAACCATTTGCCAGTTTAGGAATGGCCAGCCTTAGTGCAGTTTGTCAGTACCAAAACATTAAGTCTATTACAACATTTTTATAATGTCTTCAGTCCTTTTGAAGTATCACCCAGGCGTTTTTTTCATCAGGCCTCAAATGATGTAATTCATCAGTTTGTTATTGATGGGGATCCGAGGAAAGTCCCACTGTGAAGTATATATGGGACTGTGAATCTTTCGTTAGGTAATATAAATAAATCTAGCTTTGAAAGTGCTGCCTTCTTAATCATCTTTAAAACACAATGGGCTGTCACTACAGTCCATGACTTTGCTTCCCTGTGCTAGAAATATAGCAAGAAAAAGAAAGCATTTCCTTGAAAAGAAGACAAAATGCAGAAGAAAGTGAAGCACAAACTCATTGCATGAATATCATTTAAATGCATGAATATCGTTTAAATGCATACACCTACCTGATCACTAGCTCAGCCCAAACATCAACACGTACAATTATTACATTGTCTTTGCCACCATGCACCAAACTAAAGACGAACATTAGATTATTAAAATATTTCTCTACCACTCTTCATCCAATGGCTAAAAATGAATCCCCAAGAGTTACCAATATGAATTCTGCTAAAAGTACATAGTTTTAAAACATGGCATAATTCATAAAATAACAGTCAATGAGGCCAGAAAGAATTAAAACATGTTTCTCTCCACATTCAAGCAGGCAGAAGCAGGATCCCTTTTCAGACTTCGTTGTTTAATGCAGCAAACTCTAGGAGTGAGGAAACAGGAAGGTGCATATGGGGACATTGGGGTTAGAGCCAACCTCTTCGGCTGTATGCATTGACAGGGCAAAAGTAAATAATTCATGTAAAAAGTTTCTGAGGGCAAGACTAACATTTGTTTAGGACCTACACTATTTTGCAAATTATAAGAGGAAACAACAAATCTCTGTTCAACTTCTCTGAAGCTTATTCCACCGCATGTGAATCAATTGCAGAAGATGACCACATGACATTCATTGTTAGAAACCTACAATCTATTAGAGATGGCATTGTATCTATTCATCACAGCTATCGATGGGCAGAGTATTGAAATACTAAAAGAAAAGGTGCTCTGAGATATGTAAAAAAGGTTCCCCCCGCACATTTGTGCACTCGTGTCCGATTCTAGGGGCCGGTGCTCATCTCCATTTGTTAACCGAAGAGCCAGCGTTGTCCGAACACGCTTCTGCGGTCACGTGGTTGGCATGACGCACGCGGAACGCTGTTACCTACCCACCAAAGTGGTACCTATTAATCTACTTGCATTTGCATGCTTTCAAATTGCTAGGTTGGCAAGAGCTGGGGCGAGTGCAGGAGCTCACTCCGCATGCAGGGCTAGGGATTCAAACCTACGAACTTGCGATCTTCCGATCAACAAGCCTGGCATCTTACCCGCTGAGCCACCACGCCCCTCTGAGGTGGTAGGCCAAGCAAATAAAGAATTTGAAATACCTGGTGTCTTTATGCAAATGCATGTTAATTCTACAAACTACAATTCAGATTTCTATAAATGCATCAACCACTTCCAAGTAGATGCATCTGCTGTGTCCATAGGTATCTGGTACAATCCATAATTATAGCTTGCATGTCATGATATCATTGTATAAATTACACAAGTTATGTATATCATAACACATAGGACATTGCTTGCCTCCTTGCCTCAATGGACCCGCATGAATATGTTGTTGGATTTCAAGAATTTCCAGATTTCCAGAATTTCTGACCACTTGGCTAGGAGTTCAAGGACCAGAAATCTAACACCAGGTGGGCAATATGATATTAGAATTGTAAGAAAAATGGCAAATTGCCAATATAACATTCTTTTGTTGCTTGTTTGTTTTCTGCCTTTGTTAATAAAGCCATGGATGTCTCAATGATTTTCTTTGGTGTGATGAATATGTGTTGTGAACTATTTATGTCCCCATAAGATATGACCCTTAGTTTTTTAAAAAATTGGAATTTCCTACTGTTTTTGCTCATGCTGCCTCAGGCTTTCTTCTAATGCAAGAAAGTCTTAAAAGATAGGTTTTTGTGCTCCTGTGGAGGGGGAGAAACAGAGAAGTAGTACTCGTCTTGTCTCGTTTCGTGTCAGAAATGCAGGAAATAAAAAAGGGAAAAATATTAATTAAAAGTTAAAAAGTTAAAACATTTAATAAAAATATAACATTTATACAACTCTAGCCCAATGCCGGGCCACATTGATGGCAGAGGTGTTTCCGGCCAATAAGTCACTCTGTGTGCATGTTGGTGCCAAAGGGCAGGGTAAAAGATGGGTGGTTGTTTGAATATTGCCGCATTCGCAGCAAGTATACTTGCCCTCAGGGAGAAACCCCCATTCTTCCATATTATCTTTAGTTCTGGCCAAACCAGTGCGCAATCTGTTTAAACATCTCCAAACCGTCCACTCCTCCGAACCTCCGGGCAGCTCCTCAAGCAGTTCTATCCAATTATGAAGATGTTTTGCTTGAGATTTCCATCTTTTTAATCGTTCTGTTTGAGGTGTGATAGGAATCTCCTCAGTGCAGTCTAAGAAGCTCCTTCTTGACTTCAATCTTTTTGTAGGAGGTACTTGGTCAAATAATGGGTGTACCGGATCATGTAACACCTTTCCATATTCCACGCCTTGTGCCACACTCCTTCTAATGCCTGGCAGGGCTATTCCTGCCAAGATATATAATTTATCAAGTGGAGTGGGGCGTAAACATCCAGTAACGATGTGTCATGTGTCACTAACTGCCCTATCCACCTGCATAGAGTGTGCAGAGTGACCCCAAACGGGGCAGGCATACTCTCCCGCCGAGTAGCACAATGCAAGGGCAGCCGTGCATAGAGTAGTAGGATGAGCACCCCAAGTAGTACCAGCCAACTTTCTGAGGAGATTATTATGGGTGGAAATCTTTTGCTTTAAGTTGCAACAATGTCTTTTAAAGGTTAATGTTCAGTCCAATGTTACTCCAAGGTAGCATGGCGTCTCACAATGTACGAGACTCACTCCAGCCCAGATAACAGCAAGCCTGCATCTGGCCTGCCTATTTTTGAGGTGAAATGCGCAGACATTAGTTTTTGATGGGTTAGGTTTTAGTCCATTCTCATTATAATATTCAGACATATTCTTGAGCCAAAGTGAGCTTGTCTTCCACTTCCTGTGGGAGACCATGCCGCTGAACTCTCCACCGACTCTTTTTTCCCTGGAATTCAACGAAGAATCATCGATTCTCGAGTATTGCCTCAATGCATTTAGTCAGAGCAAAATTGTGTGTAATATTATATAATTTCAAGAGAAGCTTCCTATGATTAACTGTGTCATAAGCATCAGCTAAATCGACGAAAGCAGCTCCTGTGACTAAACCTGATTGAAAGCCATCCTCTATATCAGAGCTTTCCAAACTGTGTGTCGGGACACGTTAGTGTGTCGGCTGCAGTGTCTGGGCGTGTCGCGGCTGCTGCTGCCTCCGAGCCCTGCCAGGATTCCGCACAGGTCCTAGTGCCTGCCTTGTGCCTGGCTGCCTGCAAACCTGCTGTGATTCCGTGCAGGTCCTAGTGCCTGCCTTGTGCCCTGCTGTTAGAGTGTGTCGTGAAATGATGCATGTCTAAAAAGTGTGTCACCAACATGAAAAGTTTGGAAAGCTCTGCTCTATATGCTGGATGAGATTAAGTATCTGGCCTGTGCAGGACTTTCCAGGCCGAAAACCAGCTTGCTGGGGGATAAGAATCGGCTCAGTGGCAGGGAGCATTCTATGTAGAAGAACTCTCTCATGGAGTTTAAAAAGATGGCAAAGGAGGGAAACTGGATGAAAATTATTTGGGTCATTCGGTTCTTTTCTAGGTTTCAAAAGGGCAATAACCCGGGCTTTCCTCCAGATCTTCGGAATACGGCTTGAGGCCACACATACATTAAACAGTGACAGCAACCATTGCTTAGCAAAATCCCCAAAGAAGTAGTACCGACCCTCAGTTTAGAGTTTTTCAAGAAATATCTTTAAAACAAAAAGGAGAGAAAAACAAAACAATACATCTTAGGAAAATTAAATCTCTTTATTTATCTAATTTAGAAGGTCAACTCTGAGAGACTCTGAAAGGCATACAAAATTAAAACAATGAGAACAAAGAGAACAAAGAAAAGAAATATGAACATTCAGAAAAGAAAGCATTCAAACTAAAAACAACAAAACACTTTAAGAGGCTTGCCACCCATCCTAACTCAAGGTATGGGGAAAAGCCAGGTTTTCAGAGACTTTTTAAACATGGTCAGGGCAGAGGCTATACAGATCTCTGGGGGATATTATTCCAGAGGACAGCTGTTGCAACAGTGTAATGGTATGTGGGAAAGAGACAGGGCCAAGAGACGCTGCCTAGGGAATGGTCAGATAAGAGACAGCATAGCCCACAGCTGGATAGTAGGTGGGCCAAGAGGCTCTGAAGGGACCCACACTAGTTTCTCGGGCTGTAAAGGAGACAGCAGGAGAATTGTACTTTTAGACTTGCAAGATTCTGTTAATGTAGCTTTACAATAAAGCCTGTCTGGTCTACCTAGTAAGGCTGACAAACAGAGAAGGCCCACTTCCTTGGTCTTGTCACGTGACATTGATCAGTGGAACCTGGAGCATGACCAATCTGTCCAATTGCACAGGATGGGAGGTAAGTATTCCCTCAGTTAGCCAGACCCTATGCCAAGAAGGGATTTATAGTTGGCACTCCACACCTTTGGTGTTGGAGGAAAATTCTGAGAGTGCCTTGGACTGCAAGAAGATCAAACCAGTCCATACTCCAGGAAATAAAGCCAGACTGCTCACTTGAGGGAATGATATTAAAGGCAAAACTGAAGTACTTTGGCCACATAATGAGAAGACAGGATACCCTGGAGAAGAAGCTGATGCTAGGGAAAGTGGAAGGCAAAAGGAAGAGGGGCCGACCAAGGGCAAGATGGATGGATGATATTCTGGAGGTGAGGGACTCAACCATGAGGGAGCTGGGGATGGTGACGGCTGACAGGAAGCTCTGGCGTGGGCTGGTCCATGAAGTCATGAAGAGTTGGAAGTGACTGAAAGAATAAACAACAACAACAACTCCATACCTTGAATTGCACCTGTAAGCCAATTGGCAACTTGTGCAGCTCACAGAGTAGCAATGTTATCTGGGCATACTAAGTTATGCCCATTACTGCCCACGCCCCTGCATTCTGGACCCACTGTATCTTCCAAGTGGTTTTCAAGGGCAGCCCCATATAAAGCGTATTACAATATTTCTCACACAAGATGAGCAAGGTATGAGTGACCATCTGAAGAGCTTTCAATTCTGGAAACTGGAGCAACTGACACACAAGATGGATCCATGCAAAGACCTTCCTGGCCACAGCTACCACCTGCTCTTCAAATAGGAGCTATGAAACCCCCCAGATTGCACACCAGCCCCAAATGGGGAAGTGCTATCCCATCCAGGACTAAAGATGGAAAATTCCTGGGACTAGGGGGCCCAAATAACACAACCACTCAGTATTCCTAAGTTTGAGCTTGAGGCAAGGAGAAATTTTATTTATTTATCAAATTTATATGGCCGCCCATCTCACAAAAAGTGATTCTGGACGGCGTACAACATGGAGGCAACTTATCACATTAATAACTTTATTTTACATGAATAACTTTTTTCTCTTTCTCTCTGTACCAGTGTGCCCATGCACATTTCAACAGCTAAGAGAAGGACCATCTGTTATTCATCGATTGCTCTAGAGAATTTACATCACTTCATCCCCCAAGGTTCCCAATTATATCTGTGAGGAACAAACCTTAACTCCCAATGATAAGTTAACCTATTCATTTATTTGATTTGATTTGATGCTGCCTGATTCCAAATGACTCTGGGCGGCTCACTATATAAAAATGATACAACAAGAAACAACAAAAGCAAACTAGAATAGAAGAACAAGATGGTGAGCCCAGCACCCCACTAACATCTAACATCCAGTGGAGAGGACTCAGGCACCCTAGCCCAAGGCCTGGGAGAACAGCCAGGTTCTTATGGCTTTGTTCCTGGGAGAGATGATAAAGAACATTGGGAGTGTATGCCAAGAATGTATCTTCTGAGCAGGGTCACCCAAGGTGTGAAGGTCATCCCAGCTGCCCAGCTAAAGCAAGCAGGCACCTATATTGGGCAGCAGCGACATAGGAAGATGCCGGAGGCAGATGATCACTTTAGTGACAATGGCAAAACCATCAATTCATACTGCACAGGAGAAGGCAATGGTAAACCACTCCTGTCTTTTTACCAAGAAAACCATATGGATAGAAAATGTAAGTCTATCTATGTGGTCACTAGGAGTTGAAAATGACTTGAAGGCATATAATCAATCAAAAATCATTTTAGTATGTTGCATTGTATATTGCATTTTTACTGTTTTACCTAAGCTATGATAAAGTCTGTTAATAAATATAATGTATTATTGGAAAATCATCATTTTGGGGGTAGATAGAGAAATATCTATTTTGTTCTAAATAAAAATAAAAATAAACCTACGGTGTAAACTTGTACAGTATATGCCAAGTTTAATATCATTTAGTCAGCTTCATATTAATTGATTGATTGGTTTTATTAGATATAGCTGCCACCCAACTCCAAAATGACATTGGGCCACTCACAATATCAAAGAAATAACCATTCAGATACTCAAGTAAGCAAATGTAAAATATTTTAAAAACTAAGCCAAAGAAGAAGACTTTTCTTTGTAAATATACAAGGATACTATTAAAGAGTATGACTACCCTCATTATATTTAATAACTTCACTAACTTCAAATTTGCTGCTAGCAATTTGGGAGTGGTAGCAGAAAGTTAATGTTCACATACTAGATCAAATGAAGTATTCTGCTTTTTTTACCTGCCTAATTAATATTAACAACTAGGACCTCAGGCGCAGCCAATTCCTTATGCAGAAAATCTCAAATCTGAGAGCTAGTTCCACTGAACAGCAATACTTCAGCTGGGTCTAACCTTGAAGAAAATGTAAAACGTACATCCAGAAAAGCAGTTTAAGGGTGAGAGATTATGAAGACATGGGTGAGAATCCTACTGGACACATAATACGCCATTCCCCATTTGCCTGACGAATAAGAAAGTTGCTTACAGAAAGAGTGGGAGTAACACCATGTGGTTATGTAATGTTCACAAGAGGATAAATAATTTCATTTGGATATGCTTGCTTTGACTTATAAAATGTAACAAATGCTTCTTCTACAATTCAGCTAACCTACCACCAAAGGTTCATTCATCAGCATTTCAGATGAATCCAGAGTCCTGAGATGTGTTGGACCACAGCTTTCAGAATTCCTGGGCTGTTACTGCTTATCTAGTATAATGGTATTAAAATGTGAACCAAACAATCCATGTCAAACTATATGTATCTGTATCTGTATCTGTATCTGTATCTGTATCTGTATCTGTATCTGTATCTGTATCTGTATCTGTATCTGTATCTGTATCTGTATCTGTATCTATATCTATATCTATATCTATATCTAATCTGTGTGTGTGTGTGCGTGTGCGTGTGCATGTATCTATGTAAACATTTATAGTTATTAGAACATTTTAAAATAATAATCTTTATTGACATTATATCAGCAAGTATGTTGAATAATACTTGATCTATAGTAAAATAAGAACTAGTTTGGTGTAGTGGTTAAGGCACGAGGCTAGAAACCGGGAGACTGTGAGTTCTAGTCCTGCCTTAGGCACGAAGCCGGCTGGGTGACCTTGGGCCAATCACTCTCTCTCAGCCCTAGGAAGAAGGCAATGGCAAACCACTTCTGAAATCTTGTAAAAAAAAAACAACTGCAGAGATTTGTCCAGGCAGTTGCCAAGAGTCAACACTGACACACACACACACACACACACACACACACAGACACACACACTATAGTACAATTTAAAAAAAATGTTGCACCACCCAACTGTACAAAGTTTTAAATTTCCTTATTCTTACTGAATGTTTTAATGAGACTGAAGCTGCTCCTCTTTTAGATGTAGAGCCCCTTTAAATTTCTGTACACCCTTAGAACCTGTGGCTCTTCAAATATTTCTACATTTTAACTCTCTCACCACTGAATATGTACAAACAAGGGTAGATGGGAGTTGAGGTTCAACTACATTTGGAGGGGCATTCTCCATCCTTGAACTAAGGGGCCATCTCCACCAAATCCACCTTTTTCTTGGGAAGAGTGGAGGTGGGCTTGGAAATCAGGATAGTTGATAAGAAGAAGCTTGGCCTTTCCTCCAGGGTAACACTATCATGTGGTATATTCTTCACTAAGGCTGTAATGTAAACGTGTCTGAACTGACTCTGTGGATAATATCACCATATAATATAAACACAGCACTCTAGTGAAGGAAAGCCATGGATCAGTCTTATGACCGAGATAAGAAATCAATTGCTGGGTTCACGTTCTCATGCTGTGGCATATAATATGATTTGTTCAGCTTTAGCTGAGTGGGAGGTATGAGCCTAGGCACTGTGCTTTGGAAAACCTAGCTAATGTTATATAAGCCAGGCCAATAAACACTTCTTCAACAAATCACAGTTACAACATATCTTGGTTTTCTTTATGTTCTCATAAGCTGCCCATAGAGCACTCCAAGTAGCCAACATAGAAAAATGAAACATAAACACTCAAAAGTTCATAAAGGCAATTACATTCAGTATTGACCTAAATTAAACTGAAAAGTCCACAGTGAAAAGAAGGGGTCTTACTCCTTTGCAGAGAGTGGAAAGAAGGGGGGGGCAAGCAAGTAATGGTACTCTAGAGCTTGTTGTTGTTGTTGATTCGTTCAGTCGCTTCTGCCTCTTCGTGACTTCATGGACCAGCCCACGCCAGAGCTTTCTGTCGGCCGTCACCATCCCCAGCTCCCCCATGGTCGAGTCCGTCACCTCCAGAATATCATCCATCCATCTTGCCCTTGGTCGGCCCCTCTTCCTTTTGCCTTCCACTTTCCCTAGCATCAGCTTCTTCTCCAGGGTATCCTGTCTTCTCATTATGTGGCCAAAGTACTTCAGTTTTGCCTTTAATATCATTCCCTCAAGTGAGCAGTCTGGCTTTATTTCCTGGAGTATGGACTGGTTTGATCTTCTTGCAGTCCAAGGCACTCTCAGAATTTTCCTCCAACACCACAGTTCAAAAGCATCTCTCTTCCTTCGCTCAGCCTTCCTTATGGTCCAGCTCTCGCAGCCATAGGTTACTACGTGGAATACCATTGCTTTAACTATACAGATCTTTGTTGTCAGTGTGATGTCTCTGCTCTTAACTATTTTATCAAGATTTGTCATTGCTCTCCTCCCAAGAAGTAAACGTCTTCTGATTTCCTGGCTGCAGTCAGCGTCTGCAGTAATCTAGAGCTTGAGAGCAACAATATTGGAAAGCATATTGGCTGACTACAAGATGTGAAACCAGGTAGTCATATTCTTGCCATATTCTTGCCATATATTTTACCCTGGGGTGGCTACCATTGAAGAGAAATCAAGGCATGGGCTGGTTTAGGACAATTTTTCATTTTTTCTCCAGTCCAGCTTGCACATACTGTACAACAGATTGAGGAGGCAGAATTCTAAGATAGTAAAATATAACTCAACATTTCATACCTCGGTGGCAGGGGTGGGGGTGGTGTTTGCTGTCGTCTGTTTAATGGGATGCTCCAAACAGGCTAAATATACAACTTTTCTCCTATACAGTAACTGGCAAAGCAAAGCATCACCCTTCAGCATCATTTTTATTTCCCAGAATGCCTTTGAGCCCAAACCAGTCTCTCATAAGCTTTCTTAGCAATGGAGAAAGTTAAACAGCAATAGGGAGCAGTGGGCAAAGTGGGAGGTAGCATTCTACTAATCTAGTTGCAAGTCAATGGAACAGCCTCCTCTGCCCCTTTGCTCTGCAGCTTCTTCAGATCTAGCTTCTGATCTGGCTTCCCACAACGCCAAGAAGAAGAAACCGAACCATTGCTTTTTGATTTGACTTTGGATGCCTGCACGTAAGATATTTGCTCTCTATTCCTACTCTAACACTGCTTAAAAATCCCTTTTTAGTCAGCTGCTTTGATTTTATTCAGCCTTTCATTTTCTTCGAAGAGATTTCATCAAAAGTTTAATATGCAATTTTATCCTGTTGTATGAGAGACTGAGAAAGAGAGAAACCCTTTCAAGGTTTTTGCCGCACAGTGCAGCTCAGACATGGAGAATTATTTCTGTTTGTAAAGACTGTTTAAATAGACTATCAAGAAGATTAGAAAGACTATCCTGAAAAAATGAATTTTACAGATTATCAGCTTCCATGATAAAAAGCTAAATGTGTAGTTCCCTGATTCTTCTTCTTCTTCTTCTTCTTCTTCTTCTTCTTCTTCTTCTTCTTCTTCTTCTTCTTCTTCTTCTTCTTCTTCTTCTTCTTCTTCTTCTTCTTCTTTTCTGGCATGATAAGGATCCCCTCAGGGAATTGCATTGGAATTTGGAGGAACACAATATGACTAAATGTAAAGTACAGAATAAAGCAGAGAACAAGCTTTTGAACATTACAAAGTATCTTATAGCTAAACGATAGTATGACCTGTAACTATGATTGATTATGATCGTTCTCAGAGTTTGAAACAAAAAGCATGGCCACAATCAGCCTGTAAAGTGCCTTGCTTGAAGTGGCATCAAGCAAGCCATCAGATAATTGTGATTAAAAATGCTGCTACCAGTTTCTATCCCTCATAGACAGACAGATTGATGGGTAGATACGGTGGTTTTGAGAAGAGCTATATTGGGAACTGATCTTCAAGCTTTTTGTGCCTGGAATACAAGTCTAAATGAGATCTCTTGAGCTTCATGGCTCTCTTGGGTTCCAGCTTCCCAAAACTCTTGAGAACATGGACAGAGGTGAGGTGCTCCAGGTCTCATCCATTTAGCCAGGGTTCCTCAACCTCAGCCATTTTAAGATGTGTACACTTCAACTCATATAAATTTAAATAATAAATGTAATATAAGGTCATATAAATTTAAATAATAAATTTAATATAAGGTCATATAAATTTAAATAATAAATTTAATATAAGGTCATATAAATTTAAATAATAAATTTAATATAAGGTCATATAAATTTAAATAATAAATTTAATATAAGGTCATATAAATTTCTGAAAAGTTCTGACAAAACGTGGTCCACTGGAGGAGGGAATGGCAAACCACTCCAGTATTCTTGCCAAGAAAACCCATGGACAGTATCAAAAGGCTAAAAGATATGACGCCGAAAGATGAGCCCCTCAGGTCAGAAGGTGTCCAAAATGCTACTGGGGAAGAGCGGGAGGCAATTCCGAGTAGCTCCAGAAAGAGTGAAGCGGCTGGGCCAAAGCCGAAAGGACGCTCAGCTGTGGATGTGTCTGGAAGTGGAAGGAAAGTCCGATGCTGTAAAGAACAATATTGCATAGGAACCTGGAATGTAAGATCTATGAATCAAGGTAAGCTGGATGTGGTCAAACATGAGATGACAAGATTGAACATCGACATATTGGGAATCAGTGAACTAAAATGGACAGGAATGGGCGAATTTAATTCAGGAGACCATTATATATACTACTGTGGGCAAGAATCCCTTAGAAGAAATGGAGTAGCTCTCATAGTCAGTAAAAGAGTGGGAAAGGCAGTACTGGGGTACAACCTGAAAAACGACAGAATGCTTTCAGTTCGAATCCAAGGCAAACCATTCAACATCACAGTGATCCAAGTCTATGCCCCAACCACTGATGCCGAAGAAGCTGAAGTTGACCGGTTCTATGAAGACCTACAACACCTTCTAGAACTAACACCAAAAAAAAGATGTCCTTTTCATCATAGGGGACTGGAATGCTAAAGTAGGAAGTCAAAAAATAACCGGACTAACAGGCAAGTTCGGCCTCGGAGTACAAAATGAAGCAGGGCAAAGGCTAATAGAGTTTTGTCAAGAGAACACGCTGGTCATAGCAAACACTCTTTTCCAACAACACAAGAGACGACTCTACACATGGACATCACCAGATGGTCAATACCGAAATCAGATTGATTATATACTTTGCAGCCAAAGATGGAGAAGCTCTATACAATCAGCAAAAACAAGACCTGGAGCTGACTGTGGCTCAGATCATGAGCTTCTTATCGCAAAATTTAGGCTTAAATTGAAGAACGTAGGGAAAACCACTAGACCACTCAGGTATGACCTAAATCATATCCCTTATGAATATACAGTGGAGGTGAGGAATAGATTTAAAGGATTAGATCTGGTAGAGAGAGTGCCTGAAGAACTATGGATGGAGGTTCGTAACATTGTACAGGAGGCAGCAACTAAAACCATCCCAAAGAAAAAGAAATGCAAGAAAGCAAAGTGGCTGACTGATGAGGCTTTACAAATAGCTAAGGAAAGAAGGGAAGCAAAAGGCAAGGGAGAAAGGGAAAGATATAACCAACTGAATGCAGATTTCCAGAGAATAGCAAGGAGAGATAAGGCGGCCTTCTTAAATGAACAGTGCAAAGAAATCGAGGAAAACAATAGAATGGGGAAGACTAGAGATCTCTTCAAGAAAATCGGAGATATCAAGGGAACGTTTTCTGCAAAGATGGGCATGATAAAGGACAAAAAAGGCAGGGACCTAACAGAAGCAGAAGAGATTAAGAAGAGGTGGCAAGAATACACAGAAGAACTATACAAGAAAGATCTTAATATCCCTGATAAATACAATGGTGTGGTCACTGACCTTGAGCCGGACATCCTAGAGAGTGAAGTCAAGTGGGCCTTAGGAAGCATTACTAACAACAAAGCTAGCGGAGAAGACAGTATCCCAGCTGAGCTATTTAAAATCCTAAAAGATGATGCTGTTAAAGTGCTGCACTCAATATGCCAACAAATTTGAAAAACTCAACAGTGGCCACAGGATTGGAAAAGGTCAGTTTACGTTCCAATTCCAAAGAAAGGCAATGCCAAAGAATGTTCAAACTACCGTACAATTGTGCTCATTTCACATGCTAGCAAGGTTATGCTCAAAATCCTACAAGCTAGGCTTCAGCAGTATGTGAACCGAGAACTACCAGAAGTGCAAGCTGGGTTTCAAAGAGGCAGAGGAACTAGAGATCAGATTGCCAACATTCGCTGGATCATGGAAAAAGCAAGAGAGTTCCAGAAAAACATCTACTTCTGCTTCATTGACTACGCTAAAGCCTTTGATTGTGTGGATCACAACAAACTGTGGCAAAGTCTTAAAGAGATGGGAGTACCAGATCACCTTACCTGTCTCCTGAGAAACCTGTATGCGGGTCAAGAAGCAACAGTTAGAACCGGACATGGAACAACCGACTGGTTCAAAATTGGGAAAGGAGTACGACAAGGCTGTATATTATCACCGTGCTTATTTAACTTATATGCAGAATACATCATGAGAAATGCCGGGCTGGATGAATCACAAGCCGGAGTTAAGATTGCCGGGAGAAATATCAACAACCACAGATATGCAGACAATACCACCCTAATGGCAGAAAGTGAAGAGGAACTAAAGAGCCTCTTGATAAGGGTGAAAGAGGAGAGTGCAAAAGCTGGCTTGAAACTCAACATTAAAAAAACCCAGATCATGGCATCTGGTCCCATCTCTTCCTGGCAAATAGAAGGGGAAGAAATGGAAGCAGTGACAGATTTTATTTTCTTGGGCTCCAAGATCACCGCAGATGGTGACTGCAGCCATGAAATTAAAAGACGCTTGCTCCTTGGGAGGAAAGCTATGGCAAACCTAGACAGCATATTAAAAAGCAGAGACATCACCTTGCCGACAAAGGTCCGTATAGTTAAAGCTATGGTTTTCCCAGTAGTAATGTATGGCTGTGAGAGTTGGACCATAAGGAAGGCTGAGCGCTAAAGAATTGATGCTTTCGAACTGTGGTGCTGGAGAAGACTCTTGAGAGTCCCTTGGACTGCAAGGAGGTCAAATCAGTCAATCCTAAAGGAAATCAACCCTGACTGCTCATTGGAAGGACAGATACTGAAGCTGAAGCTCAAATACTTTGGCCACCTAATGCGAAGAGAGGACTCACTGGAAAAGACCCTGATGCTGGGAAAGACTGAAGGCAAAAGGAGAAGGGGACGGCAGAGGATGAGATGGTTAGATAGCATCACCGATGTCATGAACATGAATTTGAGTAAACTCCGGGAGACAGTGGAGGACAGGAAGGCCTGGCGTGCTATGGTCCATGAGGTCACGAAGAGTCGGACACGACTAAACGACTGAACAACAACAACATATAAATTTAAATAATAAATTTAATATAAGTTCATATAAATTTAAATAATAAATTTAATATAAGGTCATATAAATTTAAATAATAAAATAAAACTCCAGAATACTCCAGCCAGCAATGCTGGCTGGAGTATTCTGGGAGTTGAAGTCCACACATCTTAAAATGGCTGAGGTTGAGGAACCCTGCATTAAGCAATGTTACCAGATGGGATGTAGGAAGCATGCCTTCTCTGCCGCAGCACCTGTCTCCTGCAACACTATCCCCCCGAGATACATTTGGCCCTCAACCTGGCCATATTTAAAAGAGCCCTGAACATGTGGCTCTTTCCCTAGGCTGTGGGTTAGTGTGGTCTGCAGGTCCTGTGTATTTGTTTTTCAATGATCGTTAGTTTTCTGGCATTCAGGCCTTTTTAAAGAGTTTTTAGTGGCATTTTATTGTTGCTTTTACTGTATGCCACCCTGAGTTATTGGAGAGTCGGGAGGCTTATACATTTCTAAAATAAAATAAACAGGGTAATTGGTGAGACAAGCAATAGTGGCGATTTGACATTTTTTATTTCTTCTTGCTTATCTGTTCCCCATCGTTAGTTTCTCCAGTGCTGCCTTCAACTCCCCAGCTGTATCACCTACTGGCTGTTCCCCTGACAAGCCCTAAGTTGAGGTCGGCCACATTTAGTGGACCCATTTGGAAGTGTGCCATGGGAAAAGACACACTCACAACATTGCTGCTCTAGTGGAAGAGCTTATTCAGAAAACACCTACTGATTGGAAGACAAAATGGTGAGTTTGCTCCCTACCATCTCTTGTAGCTCCCCAGGATACTCTATCACCCTACTTTTATCTTTTATCTTTTTTTTTATGGACAGTTGGGTACTCTTTCAAACAAAGAACTGTGCTGCAGTCACCTACCATATTTATTTTCTCAGAATGTCCACAGGGCTAGTGTGGAATATAGATGTACTCTGATAAAGATTATCCTAGAAATGCTTGATTTACAGCTTGCAAGTGTCCAATTTCTTAAATTACAACTATCTAAGAAAACTAACTAAAATGCCTAAAGTCAGGTATGAAAGGGAACTTGGTGAGCACCAAGGAAGATGTCCATGTATATTGATGCTGCAAGCACCATGTTGCTGATTACTGTTCTCAACTTACAGGAATTGTGGGAAATGGTTAATTTATTTATTTTATTTATTTTCTATCGCGCCTTTATTATTTTTATAAATAACTCAAGGCGACGAACATACCTAATACTCCTTCCTCCTCCTATTTTCCCCACAACAACAACCCTGTGAGGTGAGTTGGGCTGAGAGACAGGGACTGGCCCAAGGTCACCCAGCCGGCTTTCATGCCTAAGGCGGGACTAGAACTCTCAGGCTCCTGGTTTCCCATTGGCTCCTTCCTAGGGCTGAGAGACAGGGACTGGCCCAAGGTCACCCAGCCGGCTTTCATGCCTAAGGCAGGACTAGAACTCTCAGGCGCCTGGTTTCCCATTGGCTCCTTCCTAGGGCTGAGAGACAGGGACTGGCCCAAGGTCACCCAGCTGGCTTTCATGCCTAAGGCGAGACTAGAACTCTCAGGCTCCTGGTTTCCCATTGGCTCCTTCCTAGGGCTGAGAGACAGGGACTGGCCCAAGGTCACCCAGCCGGCTTTCATGCCTAAGGCGGGACTAGAACTCTCAGTCTCCTGGTTTCTAGCCCGTTGCCTTAACCACTAATGCTCATGATCAAGTAGCAATGGATTTCTAAATTCTAAATTTCTATTTTTTTTACAACTCCCTTGGAATGTCTGTCTATATCCACTGCTCATCCATGCCCTTTGTTACCCTACTATTGTTTTATGACACTATAGAAGCAAAATAATGAAAGTCCTGTTGCACAATGAAAGCTTATGCCATACAAGATGTACAGTAAGTGACTAACATAGAAGCTCCTTTTGAAGTTCTGTTGGCAGAGACACAGTAGGCAAAGTTGCTACCACTTCAGCTAATACTGAACAGAGATTTTAAGTCACAAATCAAATGGAATTGATTTGCTTGATCCAAAATCAGTTAACAAGTGCTAAAATCAGTGAAATGTGTATGATGTATTTTCACAGTGACAAGGTTGAAAATTTGAGATGTTGATTGACATTAGTGACATTAGGTGTTATTGCTGATAAAGGTAATGATGTATTTATTTACAATGCAGAAAGATTTCTAATGTGTCTGACTGAAGTTTATGTGAAGACTGTAATTTTGATTTTAAAAGATTTCAGAGCCAGTACACAAGTATTCCAGTTCAGCAGTTCCCTCCAAAAATAAATTGTCTTTTTGAAACCTGACCCCTAAATTCTTAAGGATTTAAACCATCCTAATTGGAGCTCAGAAACAAGTAGGGAGATAGTATAATCGATTCAAAACTGACAGTATACAGTATAATTTTCCACTGGTAGGTGCATTCCTGGTCTCTCAGAAAGAAAATCATAGCAAGGACAGAACCATCTTCTTGTCTACATTGGTCCAAAAAAGAGCTGTAAAGAATTCACTTTACCATATACATACTATATCCTATTGCCATATATGTATATCTTATTGACAGCAGAGCAGAATGCACCCCAACGGAGATTAGTAAAAAATGTATAACTTCCAGAGGGATCCATTGGGGGGAGGGTCAAAAAAGTCAAGACAGCAGCTATGACCATGTGACTGAAGTCCTGTCTCTTGTTTCCAGGTGTCGCATGTGTAACACACATAAAAAGGATAGGGTTTCAATCACACAGTCAAAGCTCTACTTTGCCTACTCATCCCCACGGATGCCTTAATTACTATAATGGTATGTGGGAATGACCTTGGAAGACAGGAAGAAGAGCTGCAGACTGCACAACTGTCATGTAAAATATATCTCAGCCCACAGAAGGGCTGGGGGCATTTCAGAAGGGACCCTCCCTAGTTTTCTGCAGAGTAAAAGGAGAGGAGGGAAGAAACACTTTCAGACTTGCAAGATTCTGTTAATGTAACCTTATAATAAAGATCGAGCTGGTATTCATTGCTGAATACCTGAAAGGCTAACAATTACTTTCCCATTACAACCACATAGCAGCATCTGTTCTCCATCCTGTCTAATCAACACTGAGCCCAAACTAATCTTAATCCAGCCTTACTAATTTTACTCTAATTTAACCTAGCTCAGTCTTATCAAAGAGAGATACAATTGGAATAGGAAGTAAGTCTGTATGGATCAGCGGTTATTGGCCTAATGAGGTACTTTGCCTTGCTGGGGTAAGGGGTGCTGCCTCAATGTGGCAGTCAGCCCCACAGAGGTGATTTGCTCTGCTTCCGCACACAGTCCAGATGGGGCTGGTCCACCTTGACTGGCTCTTTTGCTTCACAAACACGGGTGCCTGCATAAATGCCGTGCATGCAGAGAAGCCTCTGCTAAGGAGCAAAGTGAAACACCAACTCTGCTGATTATAAGACTGCTGATTATAAAACTCCAACATGATCTCATCCCATGTACTGGCGCAGGTAGAGCAGAAAGGGCTTGCTAGAACCATCTCACCGGATGATCATTCTGGCATAAACATCTTGCTTCTTTGCCTCAGAACACAAAACAGGCAACTCTTCACACCCATGGACACTTTCTGCCATGACAGATCAAAAAAAGAAGAAAACTCCTTGCCTGTCCTGGTTCAGCCTCTGCCCCAGGGCCTCAGTGAGGAGTCAGAAGACGAGCTGCCCCTGGCAAACCTCCAGGGGATTGAGCCAGGCGAGGCCCCAGACGCAGGCACGGTCCCAGACAATGACCCAGCACCGCAGGAGTTGGCAATACCTGAGGATACAGGGGATCAAGCTGGGAATGGTGGTTTGTCCCCACCCTCTAGCCAGCAGCCAGCAACTGAGGCTACAGGGGAGCAAGCTGGGGATTGCGGTTTGTCCCCACCCTCTAGCCAGCAGCCAGCTGGATCCCATCAGCCTCCCAGCTCACCTGAATTCCCCAAAGGGCAGAGGCGGAGGCGTGTGCGCCTCGCCTTAAAGGACAGGAGGAAAAGTGCTCGGCTGGCTGCTAGGGAGTTACGCAGAGGGCAGGGAGAGTCTTTGTAGGACCCAGAGGACAGCTCCTGAGCTCCTGATAAATTACCAACGAAGCAGTGAGGGAGTTGTGGGAGCAACGTTGCATTTTGGCTTCGCGACCACTCTGGTATCGTCTTGTTGCCTGCGTTCCTGACCCTGTTTGGATTATCGTTACCTGGACTTCTGGACTCCTTGACCCGGTTTGGATTACTGACTACTCTTTGCTTCACTCCTTTGACTATCGGCACACAGATTACTGGTTTGTCTCTCACTTGGCTATCCTTGCAAAGTGACTCTGGGCTGCATTCCTTACCTCTGGCCGACTGCCAAGACTCTCCAATCTGTTCTGGAGGCGAGCCAGCACAGTGCCCCCTTCTCAGTCCAGCCAGGGCTCTCCTGTGGCCTTCTCCCTGCCAGAAGAGCCCATGATAAGGTTGCTCAAAGCTGTCACTGGCTTTCAGAAGACACAGGATCTCTTCCCACTGGTGGCAGTCCGCTAATCCCTACTGGTGCCAAGGTTCCCTTCCCCTCCTCTAGAAGCAGCTGCTTGATGTGACCAATCCTTCCAGGGTAAGGCTGCCTAGTTCAAAGGCTGCCATTCCCTTTACTGTGGCAGCCCCAACCTCACCCCGGAGGTCTAGTTACTGCCTGCTCTTTCCAAGGAAGGAGTTACATGGTACCTCTTTCCATGCCTATTAGGAATCATCTTCTGAATTCCTCCCTTTCCTTAAAAAAAATAATTTTAATACTATACTATACTGTACCTTAAACAAGGCAAATATTACTTCTAATATTGAATTTAATATTAATATTAATTTAATTAATTTAATAAGAAAAAATATTACTTCCACAAAACCGAAAACAATATATGGGAAAAAATGGAAAAAGCAAAAACTGATTTGCTTAAAAAAATAGAAAAAAAGGAACAAATAGAGCAAACCCACATATATTACAATAAATATAACATAGCAATTCCATTTTAAATCAGCGAATTGAACCTTGCCCATATAGAAACATATCTTTCCATTACTTTGATAAACAGCCAATCTGAAGTCAAGAAAGTGAGCCTATCTTCAATTCCCCACCATCCTTTTCCAACTTTGACTGCTTAAACATATCTTGAAGTCCAACTGAAGAAACCAGGAAGGCATATAGTAGTTAGCACAGCATAGAAATGTTTTATTGGTTTTTAACAACAACAACAACAACAACAACCAGATATCTGGTGTATAGTAGAGAATCTGATTTGTCCTGAATTTAAACACACCCATGAAGCTTGCAGTGTGACTTTTGCCTAACCTATCCAGCAGGTTACTTTGTGGATAAAAATGAGCTCAGCAGTGAACATGCTTTTTTCTTTCCTGAACATTCAGGGTAATGAATATACAAAAATAGATTATTTTAAAGGAAAGAATAAAAAAACCACAAGCACAATAAGCTTTCTGATATTTTAATTTTCCCCATGTGAGACATCCCTTCAAGGTTAGTGCTTTTCAGCCATTCATTATTCAAGTTGGAGTAGGAAATAATAACTCTGCTTTTTTAAAAAAAATAAAACCTCAACTACTCAAACTATGGCTTGATATCACAGCTTCTTCTTTGACATTGAAATGTGTGACTTGTTTTAAGATTGAATCAATGATCAAAAGCAATGACAGATGTCAGTCCCTGGACAAATGATAGCTTGTGCATTTTAATATTTAGGATGAGTTAGGGAAAATAATGGTAAGGATCTTTTATATGCATTTTAAAAATCCAGAATAATCACTATGGTTTGTTATAAAATGTTATAAAATGTTATATCATTCACACCATTATTATTATACACAACAACATGAAATCACAGCTGCCAGTCTTTAGCTGGTGTTGGCCTCCATTCGCATCAAGTTCTTCCCAAGAATCTAGGATGTTGTAATGTATTGGCGTAGAATATGTGCGGATCCAAGCAGTGTGGCCTTTTGTAATTGACAGATGGAAATTTTGTCAACGCACAGATTTTCTAAGTGCCGTCCAAGGCTTTTTGGTATGGCACCCAGCATGCCGATAACCACCGGGACCACCACTGCTGGTTTATGCCATAATCTTTCAACTTCGATTTTCAGAACTTGATACTTTGTGATCTTCTCCAATTCTTTGTTTTCTATTCTACTATCCCCCGGTATTGCCACATCAATTATGCACACTTTCTTCTTTTCAACCACAGTTAAATGTGGTGTGTTATGCATTATTATTATTATTATTATTATTATTATTATTATCCCCAAATTGCTCAATTGGGGGTTACATTTTGATAATTATTTTGCAAAGACTAATTCAGAGAAAAACACTGTAAAGGCTTTTCTACCAGCCCTACTGAAAAGAGAATTTTGATGAGTCTAGGAAAAGGTCTTATGGGGAACAATCTAAAACCTTTATTGATGAAACAATAACTACAACAGCAGCATAATACACCAGTGAATGTACAATAAAAAAAACTACATATATCATAGTGATTAAAATAAACATAAAAGAAATGAAACTACCAAAAAAAAGAAAAAAGAAGACCTATTTAATATCACTATAAAATTAATTCCATCATTAAACTTTTGATTCAATCTAAACCATATAGAAACATATTTATTTATTTATCACATTTCTTCACTGCCCATCTTGACAAATTGCTGCATCTTCTCATGTGCAGAATACAAAAACATTTCAAAAACTGATAACAAACACATACTGTATCTTGAATCCACTCCTTAACTTCAGGAGAGTAGGTTGATTTCCATTTGTGTAAAATTATCCTCTTTGCCAAGCCCCAGGCAAACCATCAATCGAAGGAGGCAAGCTCTTTTCAATATAGAAGCTCTTTTCAATATATTTCAACTTTCCACCTATGGAAAATTGCATTGTATGTTCTACTCTCAACTTTCTGGACCTGAAGCATTACAACTTCTAGTCATCATGGTCTGGTTGAAGGAAGTTAGTCTCCTCAGGTGTATATTATGAGAGCCAGTTTGGTGTAGCTGTTAAGGTGCTGGCCTAGAAAGCAGGAGAGTGTGAGTTGTAGTCCCCCGTAGGCATGAAAGCTGGTTGGGCGACTTTGGGCCAGTCCCTCTCTCTCAGCCCTAAGAAGGAGCCAATGGGAAACCAGGAGACTGAGAGTTCTAGTCCCGCCTTAGGCATGAAAGCCGGCTGGGTGAATTTGGGCCAGTCCCACTCTCTCAGCCCAACCCAATTCACAGGGTTGTTGTTGTGGGAAAAACAGGAGGCAGAAACATTACAAAAATGGCAGGAACAAAAAATAAAGATGGGATATAAATCTAATAATAATAATAACAACTACTACTACAAGGGCAAATAGCAAGAAAAGAATTTTGGTTCAAATGGCATTTCTGTCTATATACCTTGCGGTTAAGACTCCTGCTGGTTGTTCGACACTTAAGGCAAAGTTTTAACCAAAGTGAGAATATTTTTTAATGGGCAGGCAAATAATGGCAAGCAATAAGGGCCATCAGTGGAATTACATTGGGAAATATCCTCAGTCTTTAAGAAGAAATGCCTCACTGATAACAGAAGCAAATTCCTGAATTGGATTGATTATTGACCTTTTTTATTCTTTCAAGACTTTTTAGACATCATATGTTTGTTTTCTTGCACGTGTTGCTTGAATCTTTAAAAAAAATACATTTGTTTAAATTCTGCCATGTGAGGATCAGAATTAGGACTCCGTTTAGAGTTTATCATCTGGAAGATAGGGTTCTGTTTGGATTCCTTAAGGAATACCCCTTGGTTGAGGTGAAGAAAGATCACGTTCAGGCACTCCCCAAAGCCTGCCCCTTTCACAAACACTCCAATTGAGAACTTGCAAAAGGCTCAACAGCATTTGTGGATTTTTCTATCTCCACTACTTTCTAGACCTGCCGACTCCAAATGAGGGCTTTCTTACCATCATACTTCCACCAGGGGTTGGGAGATAACTGGTCTTTTGTCCCACCCCATCTGATATAAAGACACCCCATCAGGTTTTGAAGACTGTCCACTGCCTGCAGGCTTCCTGTACCAAAGTCATGGGACCTTGGAGTTTTTGGTGGCCTTCACAGTTTCAAGGGGCAGGAGGACATCCTTAAGGTGGTCTAATTAAGACACTGGAACAGATGACTTCAACACATAATCTGAAATCCTACTCAGCAGGTCTTCTGAACTACACCTATTGTCCTTGGTAACTAGGGATGGATGAGTTTGTGAAGTAGGCTTCACAATAGTTTTAATGTTTCCAGTATGACATTCTTCTGGCCCATTCATGCAGACTGGTAATCTCAACGTTGGATTCTTGTAATGTGCTCTTTGAATTACAAGAATTTATCTCTTGTAATTCTTGAAACTGCCTTTGGGTCTGGTTGGGAAGCTATGATTAGTGCAGCAACGAGGTTCCTGACTGGGATGCCTTATTGTACATATATTGTAAACACGTATTTCCTAGCTACAAAGCTGCTGTTGAGTCATAATTAAAGTATTGGTGTTAGTGTGCAAAGCTCCAAACACCTTAGGACTAGGATAACTCAAAGAAAATCTCCATATCTCCATTTACACCAGCCCATCAGGCAATTATAATATTCACTTGGATTGCCAGTCAGTGGCAATGTAGAGCTGTGTATTCTCTGTGGTAGCATTTTTCCTATGGGGTGACTTTTTCTCAATAATGTGCTAGCATCTTTTCAAGTATTCTCTAAAAACATAACTTTTTATGTTGGCCTTCCTCAGCCAGCAACTCCCAATTGTACTGATCTTTTTAAAAGATGGCTTTTATTTTCTATTATTACTTTGATATTAGTGGTGGAAACTGCCCCAAGGCTTACACGAATGAGAAGTCATATATAAACAGTTTTAATACATAAATAATAAACTTTTGTCCAGGTTTTCTTCTGCATTTCTCCTAGTATCCATTTTATACATTCTCTTTCAAGGACATAAATTTTTATAAGCCATTTTCCCTAATGTTATAGTTTGCACTTTCTCTTATAAGAGGCACATTTTTGTGCAAATTCTTTGAGTGGCTAATTGCATCACAACAGTTGTAGACTGTATCACAATGGGGATATAGGTTTGGTGGTGAAAATTGGGAAAGTTCTTATAACACGTGAAGAGGTAAGAACACAGCTAGTTTCCACAGTGTTGTTTGTGCACCCAGTGAGAAGTGGGCCCTTGGATTGTCACTGGGGACCCATGTTCATCCAATACCTTGCATACTGACATCAACCTCAGCCATTATACGGTGGCTGAAGGTTCCCACAGCAATGCTCAAAATGCCTCAATAAAGGGAGATAGATAGTAGATGATAGATAATAGATAGATAATTGATAGGAGAGGGAGAGGGAGAGGAGGGGGAGGGCAAGGGGGAGGGAGAGGGAGAGGGAGAGGGCGAGGGCGAGGGAGAGGGGAGGGAGAGGGAGAGGGCAAGGGGGAGGGGGGAGAATGTATGGCAGGTGTTGTAGAGAACAGTTCTCCATCTCTTCTTCCTTCTCTTATCATAGGAAGGTTACTAGGGATACCTACAGGCTTGCTTTATTTATTTATTTATTTATTTATTTATTTATTTATTATAAAATTTATATCACCGCCCATCTCCCTCCACTGGAGGGACTCTGGGCGGTTTACAACAGAACAATAAAAACAGCAACACAAAATATGCATAAAATATAAAATACAGAATTATAAACAAGATTAAAAACAAGATTAAAATCCAAGAGGCAGAGATGGTAAAATGATCTTACTTAATCTAATGTAAAAGAGGAGCTCTCTAAGGTATTAGCAATCCCCAAGAGTGATTATTCCTTCCTTGGTCCCAAGCAAGGCAGCAGAGCCAGGTTTTCAGGTTCTTCCGGAAGGTCAGGAGCGAAGGGGCTAATCTCACCTCCGGGGGCAAGTTGTTCCACAGGGCGGGAGCTACTGCAGAGAAGGCACGCCTCCTGGACCCCGCCAGATGAAACTCTCTTATAGATGGGGTCCGTAGCATGCCCTCTCTGCATGATCGGGTGGGACGGGTAGATATATTGGGGACGAGGCGGTCCTTCAGGTAACCTGGCCCCATGCCATGTAGGGCTTTAAAGGTGATAACCAAAACCTTGAATTGGACCCGGAAGCAAACTGTTACCCAATGCAGCTCACGCAACAAGTGTGTTATATGTGCCGATCTAGGGGCACCAGCAATGGCCCGTGCAGCTGCATTCTGGACCAGTTATTATCATCGTGCCCAAGAGGGATTTTCTTACTTGTATCAAATGTCTAGCAAAAGCATAGAATCTAGTTCAGCAGCATCAATTCTCAGTAATTCTCCTAACTGAAAATCTATTATTCCTGTTCTCTGTATTGAAACACTAATACAAAGGACACTTTTTAAAAGGAAAGACTGAAAGGCCTTTTGCATTGCAAAATCAGACAGCCACAGATCTTGACTCTACAGAAAACCCATCTGAAGAAAAAAAAGCTCAGCCGGACATGTATTGCCTATTCAAACAGAAGCTACGCTTGACGGAAGAGATGGAAAAACACCTGAATTAATATTAATGCTTACAAATTATTGCTTTTACAAGGTCACAACTCTCTCTTTGAGATTCACCTTAACCAGAGGAGGAAAGCTGCTGATGCTTGACTGATGCGTATTTCTGAGAAACCAGAGGAGAACTAAAATAAAATGACACACACAAGAATAAATAGCCCAGCTTTGAAAGCAAAGGTGAAAATCGAAATACTGTCCAAGATTTTCAAATAACTTCCTAGCAGGAAACTGAAGTCAAAGGGAACAAAGAAGTAATGCTTTCCAGGATGATGGGACAGAAGTCCTTTTCCAATGAAGCAAGAGAAGATATGCCATACAACTTGCAATACAGGTAGTCCTCGCTTAATGACCATTCGTTTACCAATGGTTCAGACTTACAACGGTGCTGAAAAACCAACTTGTGTCCAGTCCTCACACTTATGACCATCACAGCATCCTGCAGTCACATGATCACCATTTTCAACCTTCCCAGCCAGCTTCTGGCAAGCAAAATCAATGGGGAACTGCGTGATTCGCTTCATGATCACATGGTTCGCTTAATGACCATGGTGATTCGCTTAACGACACCACAAAAAAAGGTCGTAAAATTAAGTCAAATTTGCTTAATGACCACTTCGCTTAGCAACCAAACCTCCGGTCTCGATTGTGGTTGTTAAGTGAGGACTACCTGTAGTGAGTCAAGAGACTTGGAGCAGAATGTCACAACTAAATTGTTTGTTAGCACCATAAGAAAAGGTCAATAGATCATTCAAGCAAGAAACAAAGAACTGGGAAATTAAAGCCACATGTTTAAATATAATACATTATTGATGATTGTAGACACTCTAAACTCTAGTAACTACAATTTCAATAACTGGAATTAAAACTTCTAGTAGTATGGATGATTCTATAAACCTTGATATTTTAAGGGTATTCTGTTTGGAACAGTTAGTTTAGAACAAACCTGTCCTATCACTGAACAAATCAACGCAGGTTTTGCTTCCTTTTAATTTCCTTCAGCTCAATGGAATGTTGGAAAGAAATGAAACAGGGAATCAGGA
Source organism: Charina bottae (assembly GCA_023362775.1). NCBI lineage: Eukaryota > Metazoa > Chordata > Lepidosauria > Squamata > Charinaidae > Charina > Charina bottae. The sequence continues at coordinate 45,487,500 of JALMGJ010000002.1, forward strand.
CACTGTCCATGGATCCTTCTGATAGCAGGCGAAGTCTCAAAAAGCTAAACAGAATGTGATCACAATTGAGGTGGAGGGAGAAGCAAAAATATCCCTCAAGTCTGAAATGGGGTTGGGTCAGAACGGGGTCTGCAGAAAAAAAATATGCCAAAATTTCCCCCTGTACATTCCTATGAAAGAGACAATTGGGTTTTGTTTTGGCTTGGGTTTTTTGGTGCCTTCAAGTCAGCTTTTGACTTCTGGTGACTGCCTGTAGCTTGAATCATGTCAACTGGATTTCTATTTTCTCAGTGGAAACGTTTCGCTCCTTATCCAAGGAGCTTCTTCAGTCTGAGCAAAGTTGGTAAGGGAATCCTAAATATGTTTCTAGGTAGCTGTGTGATTCAAGCTACAGACAATTCCACCTGGATGACTGAGAACCTTCATAGACATATTCTGGTGACTGCCTGGACTAGTCCCTGCAGTTTTCTTGGTGAGGTTTTTCAGACGTGGTTGCTGTTGCCTACTTCCTAAGGATGAGAAAAATTGACTGGCTCAAGAACTCCCAGCTGGCTTTGTGCCTAAGATAGGACTAGAACTCACAGTCTACCAGTTTCTAGCCTGATGCCTTAACCACTACACTCACCTGGCTCTCAGTAGCACCTCAGGAAGTTGATGACTGCTCCATTCTAAACTCTCTTTCCTCTTCCCTCATCTCTTTCCAATTCCCTCCTGGTCAGGTGACCCAGAGCAAAGCATACTGTATGTAGCTTGCCCTGTGCATACACACAAACATATAACCCCTGCTGGTAAAGGGGTTGTAAGGAACATGCTTTCCTACCAAGTTATGACAGCATCATATCTACTGACTTCAAGAGCTGATAAGAACATCTTGTGCACATATTGCAGACTAAACTTAATTATACAGAAACAAAGCAAGTAAGAGAAGACATGATGGAGGTACATAATTTTGTGCATGGTGTGGAGAAAGCAGAACTCTCAAAAACCTAGCAGAATCAGTCATCCAGTCAAGATAAATAGTGGGAAGTTCATGACAGAAAAGGGGAATTATGTCTCTAACTGTACAGCGTTAACCTATGGAGTTCACTTCCACAAGATGTAGTGATTCATCAACAGCTACTCATTATGAGGGCTAACACAACTGGGACAGTATGTCTTTCAACAGCAGTTTTTGAGAAGCATAAACAGAAATATTTTCTTGCACTCAAGCTCCCTTATTACCACTGTGAATAGCATGTTAGAAGAACAGATCTTTGGTCTGATTCAGTATCATAGAGTATCAGTTTCTCCACCTCATTTGGAGATGCCAGAAACTGAATCTGAGCACTTCTTTTCTATATACAAATGCAAGATTTACAACTAAAGCATGGCCTTTCCATAATGTGTCAGATATATGCCACCCAGATTTACTATATTTCTTTGGAACTTGGACAGCTTGAATTTTAGTCATAATCTCTATGTGACCTGGAAAATTGATTTTGACACTCAAGGAATAATTGGGAGTAACCTCTGATCCCATTTCCTTATTGCACACCACATTCTACCAATTTCTCTCTTCTCATCCCAACATATTGAAGAAAACTATGCAACCTGATGAAAGAATTCCTAAGGTCATATAAGACCAGATCTGTGGAGTCCTTGGTGCTCTCTGAGCCTTGTTGTTTTCTTGCAGATGTTTCATTGCCCAACTAGGCAACATCCTCAGTGCGAAAAGGGAGTGGTGTTTGCTCTCAGTTTATATACAGTGGTTTGCCCTGCTTGTGTTGGTGGGGGTGTTGTTCTCTCCTTGGGAGTTCCTTGATTCGGCTGTTGTTTACTGCTTGGCTGATTGACTGAGTTAATAGTTCCTTGATTAAGGTCTAGTGTACTGTTTGATTGTTCATCTGGTGTTAATCCTGATGTTAATCTTTGCATATCTGGATGTTGATTGCTGGTGAGGCAGTGTTCTGGTCTTTTGGCTTTTCTATTGTCTCTTTTGAATGGTATGTACTGTAAATGTTGTTTATCTCTATGTGCCTGTTGATGGCTGACTTGTCAGAGTGCCAAGCTTCCAGGAATTCCCTAGCATTCTTGGATTTGGCTTGGTCTAGGATGCTTACCATCTCCCAATTGAATGTATGGTTGAGTCTGTCCATGTGTTGTCAGATTAAGGAGTTTTCATCGTGTCTTCTGACTGCTAGTTGGTGTTCGTGGATACGCTCTGCTAGTCTTCTGCCTGTCTGTCCTACATAGTGGCTTCTACAGTCCTTACACTGTATGTTGTAGATGACTCCTGTTTTTTCTTCTTGGACTACTGGGTCTTTTGGCTTACTTAAGATGAAAACTCCTTAATCTCAAAACCATACGTTCAATTGGGAGACTGGCCCCAGCAGGTACAAAATTTGTAATTTTACACTTGTATTTTAACCTTAATTTTATTGTAAACTGCCCAGAGTCCCCCGTTCGGGGAGATGAGTGGTCATATAAATTTAAATAATAAATAAAAATAATAAATAAAAGTACAGACACAAGATTAGAAAGACCTTCACATGTTCTTCCTCTAATCTGATATCTGCCATCATCTTCCAGAAATACCCCTCTGGATTCTATGTAGGACAAATTCTGTGCAAAAGAATTAGTGGACACAAGTTTAACATCAGGGCTCAAAGCAAGGACAAAGTAATATATTATAGGAGCATTTCAGTCTCCCAGATCACTCTATAGGACATAGCTTTCCAAACTTTGTGTTGGGACACGTTAGTGTGTCGGCTGCAGTGTCTGGGTGTGTCGCTGCTGCTGCTGCCTCCGAGCCCTGCCAGGATTCCGTGCAGGTCCTAGTGCCTGCCTTGTGCCTTGTGCCTTGCTGCCTCCAAACCTGCTGTGATTCCGCGCAGGTCCCAGTGCCTGCCTTGTGCTCTGCTGTAAGAGTGTGTCGCGAAATGATGCCCTGCTGTAAGAGTGTGTCGCGAAATGATGCATGTCTAAAAAGTGTGTCACCAACATGAAAAGATTGGAAAGCTCTGCTATAGGAGAGTGAAATTGACTGCTTTGGAAAAACGGGACTTTTAACAGCTCTAGTGAGAAATTGCAGAACTCAGATACATCAAAAGGTTTCGGGCAATCTCAGAAGGTCTCAACAAACCCAATGGGTAATGCAACCTGCATCTGCACAGCCAACCTGTCTACCCCTCCCTTCTCCCCACCTCACCCCAATTTAAATCTTACATCAGTCCAGCCACTCTATGCATCTGATGAAGCTTATGTCTTTTAATAAAAATTTCTTAGTCAGAAAACGTGCTATCAATTTCCTGATGTTTTCCCACTATAGACTCCTCCTACAATATTCTACTCCCAATGACAGTTTATACAGAAGAGAAATTTTAGGAAGTATTAGTACTTTAGAGTCCCCACCTAATATCACATTATAGTTCAAAAGACAATTAGCACTATTGTTACATAATTAACTACCATGTAAGGCATAAATGTTCTCTCACATTCGCTACAGTAAACTCTACAAATCTCCATTAAACATTTCAATAAATAACATTGTAAGTACAACAAGATACAGTAGAGATTTGTATGTAGTGACATAGACACATTTGACTTGTATAGAGCAGTGCTACTCAAAGCATGGTCTCAGATTAGTGCAGGTTTTCAAACTGTTAGGAGTCTGCGACGAAAATGGAACCCCAAAATATTACAAGTGTAATAGCAGTTCTCTATATTAGTCACCTATACGCACACTTTCAATGAACAATGTGTACAGTTTTTGTAATTCTTTTCTTTTTTCCTATGTTAGGTTTGTTCTGATGATATTTATTGAAATATAATTTCATGTCTGTTGAATCAAATAATAGAAAATGGGCTTGTATTTTGTATGTCTTTTTTATTTCCTTTTTAAAATAATTCCTTTTTATTGTATTTTACAAAAGTATCAGTGCACGATGGATTGGAAATTTTTAAAAAATGGTTCTTCACCAGAGATAGCTTGAAAAGCACTGGTGGAGATGACATTTTTCTACCAGGCAGTTATAAACAAGATGAAAAGTATGTATCTCTTTCTTCAGATAAGCATGATCTGTGTCAGAATCCATGTATTTCTTTATGGATAGTGTTCTGTGTATTCCTACAAATTTGTAACTGAAGCCTATAATTCAGGTCAGTTCTGACATATCACTTCAGAAACAAAGCACCTTTTCAATTGCAGCCTTTCCCACCAAAACTAATAATTAGAGATATCACCTTAATTCATCTATATTTTAATCTGGTTCCAATTCGGTGGTTCACTCAGCCTGTTACACTGTTGTTAGATATTTACTCAGCCTCACAGAAGTCTGCAACAGTTCTGTTGCCACATGCTCCTGTTGGAAGCTTTTAATATTTTCAGTTCTATAACAACAAAATATTTGTTTATTATATATTATTCTTTTGTGTTTTTTTTGTGGTTGTAGGCCACTCCAGGAGCCAAACTGAGCTCAAAAGTGGGATAAATAAAATAAATACATTCCTACAATATTTTAAATATTTTTCCTCACCAAAACTTCTTTTTATTCTTACCAACGACTTTGTAGGCTAGGAAGTCATAACTAAGCCAGGGGTTAGGGTTTTTCAGTCCAGAGATTGTACTTTCTTTCTGTGGCATAAAGAGAGCTGCAGTCAAAAGCACATGGGTTCAAGACAAAAAGTAGATTAGAAATGTTGATGTTGATATAGGCTGACCATACGTCCCATTTTGAACGGGACAGTCCCATTTTTTTAGCATTTTTCAACCGTCCTGTCGTTATGATAAAAATCTCAATTTTGTCCCATTTTTTAAACCTGGCGGGAATGGCGCGGAAGGAGGATCTGAGCCGGAGCTGCCGATTGGAGGCAGCCCGGAAGAGGAAGCCCTCCTGCCTATCAGCGCACGGCAAAGGAGGGTGGGGTTTGCAGGTGGGAGCCAATCGTGCACACCGGGGGTGGGGTTTGCAGGTGGGAGCCAATTGTGTGGACCAGGTGGTGGGGTTTGCAGGCGGGAGCCAATCGCATGGACCAGGGGCAGGGTTTGCAGGCAGGGGCCAATTGCGCGGACCAGGGGCGGGGTTTGCAGGTGGGAGCCAATCGCGTGGACTGGGGGGCGGGGACCCCTGTCTTTTTCATGAATACGGAATATTATATAAGAACCTGTCCCATTTTGCCATCCCAATCTCCCTAGCTTGAATCATGTCAACTGGATTTCTATTTTCTCAGTGGAAACGTTTCGCTCCTTATCCAAGAAGCTTCTTCAGAGAAAATAGAAATCCAGTTGACATGATTCAAGCTACAGACAATTCCACCTGGATGACTGAGAAACTTCATCGACATCCCAATGTCCCGTTTTTGTCTCAAGGAAATATGGTCAGCCTATGTTGATATTGATTTCTAATGCTGATTTTACTATTTTTTTTCTAAATCAGTATATTGGGTTCTAAACCACACAGAGAAGTCTCAGAAGCAACTGATGGAAGCTCTCACTACCACACAAGTCCATGCAGTCAGTGGGAGGGGGACCTGCACCTGATAACCAACCACACCTAGGTCCACACTCTGAGGAAGATCTTCAAACTATCCTAAACATCTTTGCAGAAGCATATGAAAAGCTCGGCCTCTCGAATAACATTAAAAAAAACAAAGTGCTTTACCAGCAAGTTCGAACCAATCCCTCCGCAGCGCCATCAATCCAGCTTAAAGGTGTGTCACTAGAAAATGTCGACCACTTTTCTTATCTCGGCAGCCATCTATCTACAAAAGCCGACATCGACGCTGAAATTCAGCATCGCCTGAGCTCTGCGAGTGTAGCTTTCTCCCGAATGAAGTGTAGAGTGTTTGAGGATCGGGACATTTGCAGGGAGACCAAAATGCTTGTTTACAAAGCCATTGTACTACCAACCCTTCTGTACGCCTGTGAAACATGGACCCTCTACAAACGCCACCTCCAACTTCTTGAAAGATTCCATCAACGCTGCCTCCGAAAAATTCTGCAAATTACTTGGGAAGATAGGCGGACTAATATTAGCATATTAGAAGAAGCGAAAACCACCAGCATTGAAACAATGATCATCCAACATCAACTTCGCTGGACCGGCCATGTTGTTCGAATGCCTGACCATCGTCTTCCAAAGCAGCTACTTTACTCCCAACTTAAGAATGGAAAACGGAATATTGGTGGACAGCAAAAGAGATTCAAAGATACTCTCAAAGCTAATTTAAAAAAATGTAATATCAGCATTGAGAACTGGGAAGCCCTAACTCATGAGCGTTTCAATTGGAGGTCATCCTTTATTAAAGGCACTATGGACTTTGAAGAAGCACGAGTACAGGGCGAAAGGGAGAAAAGACCTAAAAGGAAGGCACGTCAAGCAAACCCTCATCATGACCATCTCCCACCCGGAAACCTATGCCTTCATTGTGGGAGGTTGTGCGGATCCAGAATTGGCCTTTACAGCCACTTACGGATCCACTAGGGGCATGGTGGCTCAGCGGGTAAGACGCCAGGCTTGTTGATCGGAAGATCACAAGTTCGGAGGTTCGAATCCCTAGCCCTGCGTGCGGAGTGAGCTCCCGCACTAGCTCCAGCTCTTGCCAACCTAGCAATTCGAAAGCATGCAAATGCAAGTAGATTAATAGGTACCACTTTGGTGGGATGGTAACAGCATTCTGCGTGCATCATGCCGGCCACATGACCGTAGAAGTGTCTTCGGACAACACTGGCTCTTCGGCTAACAAACGGAGATGAGCACCGGCCCCTAGAGTCGGACACGACTGCACAAATGTGCGGGGGGAACCTTTACCTTTACGGATCCACTGTTAAAATTTTACCCTTGGAAGACAATCTTACTTGGCTACGAGTGATCGCCAATGATTCCACCTCAAAGTCACCTGTTGAGCTCCAGAGCCAAAAGAATATTTGAACCTCAGCCTTGAAACCCAATTCTCTACCCAGCATCTTTCTAATATCTCTTCCTTACTCAGGATAGAACCTCAGTACGTTGAGACAACTCGGTGATAAAAAGTCTGTTTTTCCTTCTGATTCTTCTGAAAGAATATGCAACCATATTTGGCTCCATACCTAGACACACAGCAGCATATCTCTTCATTGTTTCCTATGTATCTTCTTGCAGGAAGCATTGTTTTGACTGGGAGGTATTTGTTGTATATATTTTTTATGTCTGTAGAATATGTGGCTGTGTTTTTAAAAAAAGCCAGGCCTCAAAATTTTTTTTCCTGTTTGGGCTCAGAGAGCACATGTTCACCCCCCACTCAGGAATGTTATTGCCTTTCAGGTGCCGGCCAGTCTGAGAGTTCTGACCAATCAGAATTAGCTGTTTGAGCTTTGCCCATATTGGGAATCTGTTGCCTAGGTGTTTTTGGTCACATGTTGGATTCTGTCCACTCAGAGGCTGGTCAGGTTAAGGTTTAAAATGTAAATGCCTTTTGCCTTTTGTTCTCTCTCTGCATTCTGCTCTCTGCTATCTAAATGGCTATGTTAATCAACCATGCCATGCTTTGGCTAAAGAAGAAGATTCAAGGTTTGTTCCTATGTTTTTGTTTTAAATAAAGCAACATTTTTACTACAAACTTATCTCTTGGTTTTTCCATAACTCTGATCACAAATTTTATAAAAATACAAAAGGTTATGGGCCCAGCAATTGCTTCTGCGATCAGAGACAAAAATTATGGAAATGAGAGAGAAGAAAGCTGACCTGTTTTAGTCTGCATCTGGAGAGGCTTCTTTGTTTTTTGAAACTTGCTGGCAGTTACAGGAAGTTTCCATTGGAGGCGGAGTTTTGCCTCTCGTGTTTGCAAGCCTCGTGGTGTTTTTTGGATTACTACAACAGGGGAGAGAAGGAGCCATGGCTGCTGATGGAGCTTCAAATTTTCAAGGTATGCTCCTGGAAAGACTTTCTAATTCTAATTATTTGAACTGGTCTTTGAAAATGGAAAGTTTCTTGAGGAGAGAAAATTTATGGTCTGCAATTTCTGAACAAATTCCTCAGAATCCAGATCAAGCCTGGTTGAGGAAAGATGAGAAATGCAAAGCCTCCATTATTTTGGCTGTTCAGGATGATCAGCTTATTCACGTGAGAGGCAAAGAAACTTCCAAAGACTTATGGGACTATTTGCGTGATTTATATGTGAAAACTAGTCCAGGCAGCAAGGTTATTTTAACAAAAAAACTGTACAAGGCTCACTTGCCTGAGAATGGAAATTTGCCTGATCATCTCCACAAGCTTCAGAATTATTTTGTGGAACTTCAGGAACGTGGGATGGAATTTACCCCTCTGATGAAAGCCTACATTATGCTTTCTTCGTTGAATGAGTCCTGGGACACTTTAATTTGCTCCATGGAGGGAATCCCAGAAGCTGATTTAAATCCATCGTTTGTGTCTACCCGGTTGCTTGCTGAGTGGGAGAAGCGACAAGAAAAAGCTGCCTCCATTTCTACAATAAAGTCTTCTCGTGGCCAGCAGAGGGAGCAGAAGAGCTCTGAATTTCAAGTTTCTGCATTATCCAGCAGGCGATGCTTTACCTGTGGATCCTCTGCTCATCTCCAAAAGGACTGTGTTCAAAAGAAGAAGACTTCTCGCAAGAAAGAAGAGACTTCTGGAAAGAAGATTCTTCATGCAACAGTTGTTGAGAACTCTGATAATAAAGATTTGTGGGTTCTTGACAGTGGGGCCAATTCTCACATTTGTCACAATAAAGATTCCTTTCTGTCTTTGTCTAAAACTAACAAACAAAAAGTTTCATTAGCAGATGGATCTGTATCCAAGATCGTGGGTGAAGGTGAGATCAATCTTCCATGTTTGGGGGAAACTGTTAAAAATGTTTTGTTTGTGCCTAATTTTCAAAGCAATCTCTTGTCTGTGGGGCAGCTAGTAGCCTCAGGTTATGTTATAACTTTTAAGAAAGAGGGTTGTGATATTAGAAAGAATGGTAAAATGGTTGCAAAGTGTTTGCAGAAAGATTCTCTGTACATTGTACAAAATGCTGAAAAGCAGCAAATTGCTAAAGCTAAGGCTGTTTTTGAAAATAAGCCCTTGCACGATCAGTGCATCCATTTATTACATAGGAGATTTGCTCATGCTAATTTTAAATACATATCTCAAATGCCTAGTTATTCTGCTGATTTAAAATTGAAGTCTTGTGATAAGTATCTAGACTGTGCAGTTTGCAAGGAGAATAAAACCACAAGGGCTCCTGTGAAGAAGTTTTCTGATAGGTCCACCTCTAGGCCTCTAGAGATCATTCACTCTGATGTTATAGGCCCATTTTCTCCTAGTCTTGGGGGAGCAAGGTACATTTTGACCTTCATAGATGATTTTTCCAGGTACACATTCATTTATTTGCTGAAAAACAAAGATGAAGTCTTTGGTAAATTTAAGGCTTTTGTGGCTTGGGCGAATGGAAAATTCCCAAGGCCAGTGTCTGCTTTGCAATCAGATCGAGGTGGAGAGTATCTATCCTCAAAGTTTAAAAGCTTTTTGTTAGAAAAAGGGATAGAACACATTTTAGCTAACCCTTACACTCCAGAACAGAATTCTGTTGCAGAGAGAAAAGGCAGAACGCTGCAGGAAGCAATGATGTGTTTGCTGAAGGATGCTAGTTTGCCTTTTAGGTATTGGGGAGAAGCTGTTACTACAGCGTGTTATGTGCAGAACAGGCTGTTTAGCAGTGCAATTCAGGATGTCCCTTTTCGTTTGTTCTATGGTGTGAAGCCTAAAGTAAGCCACCTCAGGGTGTTTGGAAGCACAGCTTGGGTGCACATTCCCAAACAGCTGAGGCGCAAGGGGGCTTCCAGAACAAAGAAAGCAATCTTTGTAGGGTATGAACAGAGTCAGAGAAGCTACAGGTTCATACTGGATAATCAACTGATAATTAGTAAAAGTGCTTCTTTTGCTGAGCAGAATTGGGATAAAATAAACTCTAGTTCTTCAGTTGATTTATCCATGGGGGAGCAACAAAGTCTTGCTGATGGTGATTTGCAGGAATCACCCAGTGAAGTCAATGTTCAGGAAGCTGACTTGTCTGGAAAGTCAGAGGTTTCTGAGGACAATGGTGGGAAACAGAGTGTAAGTCCTGTCCTACCTCGCAGGTCTGAAAGGATTAATAAGGGAGTTCCTCCTGATCGTTATCAAGTAGATGTTGTGAAGGCTTTTCACATTCACACAGAGCCTGAGTCTCTGGAAGAAATTAAAGAAATGCCAGCTGAAATAGCTAAGTGTTGGCATGAAGCCATGCAACAAGAGTTGGATTCCTTAAAGGAAAATAAAACTTGGAAACTAGTAAGTTTGCCTCCTAATCAGAAGGTTCTAGGTTGTAGGTGGGTGTTCAAACTGAAAAAAGATTCTGATGGCAAAATTCAGAAGTACAAAGCAAGGTTGGTAGCAAAAGGTTTTGCTCAAAGAAAAAATGTGGATTATGACAAAACTTTTGCTCCAGTGACAAAAGCTGAATCTATCAGGTTGCTTTTAAAGGTTGCTGCCATGAAGAAACTGTCTGTTTATCACTATGATATTCAAACTGCTTTTCTGTATGGTGACTTGGAGGAAAAATTGTTTATGCAACAACCTCCTGGTTATGAAAAAGAAAAACATCTTGTGTGTGAGTTGCAGAAATCCATCTATGGTTTGAAACAGGCCGCACATTGTTGAAATATTAAAATGGATAATATTTTGCAAAAATTTGGGTTTCAGAAGGGAATTGCTGATCCTTGTGTGTATGTAAAAAATGATAAGCAAGGTGTAATGTACTTGTGCTTGTATGTGGATGATTTGTTGCTGCTCACTTCATCTGATGAACAGAAGCATTCCTTTGAGGTTTGTATGAAAAACAATTTCACATTGAAATGTCTTGGAGCAGTCAACAATTACTTAGGATTAGAAATTCAGAGGGAAAAAGATGGCAGTTTTCTCATAAGCCAGAGCAGTAAAATTAAGAAGCTGCTGGAGGATTTTAAAATGCAGGACTGCAAGTCTGTCTCCTCCCCCATGCTTCCCGAGTTTCTAAAAGAGGAGGGGGAGAAGGGGGATGGTGAGTCATCTGAAGGAGATAGTTTCAGATCAGCCATTGGCAGTCTTCTTTACATTGCAAACAATAGCCGTCCGGACATTGCTAACAGTGTGTCCATTTTGAGCAGGTTTGTGGAAAATCCCACATCTGCTGCAAAGTCTGGGTTAAAAAGGCTGTTTCGTTATTTGCAAGGCACCAAAGATTTTTGCTTAAGGTTGTCTGCTACAGACACAGAAGAAAAGTTAGAATGCTGGTGTGATTCAGATTGGGCTGGAGATCTCAGTGATAGAAAGTCTACTTCTGGAAGTGTAATTCAATTTGCAAAGTCCACTATTGCTTGGTTTTCCAGAAAGCAGACTGTAGTAGCCATCAGCACAGCTGAAGCTGAATTTTATGCTTTAGCACAACTGTGCAATGAAGTAATTTGGTTTACTCAATTGTTGGAAGACATTGGAGTCATTTTAAGCCAGCCTGTCACAATTCATGAAGACAATCAAGCTTGTATCCATTTGGCTTTATCTGAGAGTTCCAGAAACCGCACAAAGCACATTGATGTGCGTTTTCATCTTGTTAAAGATTTTCTAGCCAAGAAAAAGGTTGTTTTGAAATACTGCGATACTAAATTAATGTTGGCTGATATCTTAACCAAGCCTCTAGTTGCCAGTAGGCACAGTGAGTTGATTTCCAAGCTGGGTTTGTTTCCATATTCTTTCTAGTCATAAAAAAAGGGGAGTGTTGTATATATTTTTTATGTCTGTAGAATATGTGGCTGTGTTTTTAAAAAAAGCCAGGCCTCAAAAAAAATTTTCCTGTTTGGGCTCAGAGAGCACATGTTCACCCCCCACTCAGGAATGTTATTGCCTTTCAGGTGCCGGCCAGTCTGAGAGTTCTGACCAATCAGAATTAGCTGTTTGAGCTTTGCCCATATTGGGAATCTGTTGCCTAGGTGTTTTTGGTCACATGTTGGATTCTGTCCACTCAGAGGCTGGTCAGGTTAAGGTTTAAAATGTAAATGCCTTTTGCCTTTTGTTCTCTCTCTGCATTCTGCTCTCTGCTATCTAAATGGCTATGTTAATCAACCATGCCATGCTTTGGCTAAAGAAGAAGATTCAAGGTTTGTTCCTATGTTTTTGTTTTAAATAAAGCAACATTTTTACTACAAACATATCTCTTGGTTTTTCCATAACTCTGATCACAAATTTTATAAAAATACAAAAGTATTGGGTTGTTTGTGCATTGAAGAAGCCCTCTTCTTAATATAGTGTTGGTTTTCTAAATATTTTCCATCCTAAATGAAGAAGTAGTTACAGACAGTCAAGAAGGAGGAGGAGGAGGAGGAGGAGGAGGAGGAGGAGAAGGAGGAGGGGGCATCTGCTGCTTCTTTTATGACAAGTGCTTATTAAATTGTATTATTCCAGGGGCTAGAATATTGTGTTGTGTTGTGTTTCTGCCTGAAGTTGTTCTTATTTGCATAACTTATTCATGCTGTGAAATGAATATTGCCTTTTGTGTCTTAAACTCAGCTTAAATAACTTGCCATTTTTACCTTTCTAAGATATGAGTAATACTGTCTGACTGCCCAGAGGGATTCCATAATGCATACATATGCTGTATTAATTCTGTGTTATTTTTTTCTCCACTCATATGAAGGCATTAAATAAAGATTAATCAGACTTTTTGGGCCCGCATCAACAGCACTGTATGCAACAGAGATCATGCTAACAAAGGCTATGTTCCATTCAATGACCTGACTCAATTCAACCCCCCTCCCCCCAAAAGCCTGAATACATATAAAATCAAATAATAGCTTGGAGCATTTTACATTTAAGAAGCAAACTCTGAGCATCTTTAATGACGACTAGAAGAAAGAAGGGGCGTGGTGGCTCAGCGGGTAAGACACCAGGCTTGTCAATCGGAAGATTGCAAGTTCGGAGGTTCGAATCCCTAGCCCTGCGTGCGGAGTGAGCTCCCGCACTAGCTCCAGCTCTTGCCAACCTAGCAATTTGAAAGCATGCAAATGCAAGTAGATGAATAGGTACCACTTCGGTGGGTAGGTAACAGCATTCCGCGCACGTCATGCCAGCCACATGACCATGGAAGCGTCTTCGGACAACGCTGGCTCTTCGGCTAAGAAACGGAGATGAGCACCGGCCCCTAGAGTCAGACACGACTGCACAACTGTGCAAAGGGAACCTTTACCTTTACTTACTTAGAAGAAAGGGAAAAAACCCAGATCTTTGATCTGAGTTCTTTATTCTAGTAAATGTTGACAAAAATTGGTCCAAACTTGCTATTTCTCAAGTGTAATATGATCATGTTGAAAAGTGAAAAAATAATAGTTTTAAAAACATTAGCTAGGTACCATAACAGAGAATGAGAAGATGAAGAGAATGTGTTATTTCACATTAACTCTAATGTTCTCCCTTTTGCTTACAGCTCTGTTCTTTTAGTTCACACCAGCCTTTCTCAACCTTTTGACCCTGGAGGAACCCTTGAAATATTTTTCAGGCCTTGGGGAACCCCTGCACATTCAGGCTCAAAAATAGGCCTGAAATTACAAAATTATTTTATTCATTTCATGGGTAGGCCTGTGTATACTGTATGCATTAACAGCATTCTTAAACTAAAAATAAAGAATGAAACTTACCTCTTTCATGTGAAGTTGCCCGAATTTGAAATAATTTTTTTAATAAATCGTGATCTCCCAGGGAACCCCTAGTGACCTCTCACGGAACCTGAGGTCTCCACGGAACCCTGGTTCAGATGCTTGGCTTGCTGGGAAAGTCCTCTGTATTGTGATGAACAGACATGCCCATGAATATACATAGCCTCCGCACCTACAACCCATATACTGGAGTCCATTGGAGTTGGGTGGCTTATAAATTCAAATAAATAAATAGATATGGCAAAGACAATTCAGAAACTCACAGAGGATGACATGGGCATTCAGGTAAAAAAGTATAGAAAGTCTTAACTTGCCTTCTACCCAATTTTAGGCTGAGAGCCAGTCTGGTGCAGTATTTAAGGCACCAGCCTAGAACCCGGGAGACAATGAGTTCTAGTCCCACCTTAGGCACAAAGCCAGCTGGGTGACCTTGGGCCACTCCCTCTCTCTCAGCCCTAGGAAGAAGCAGTCAAGGGCAAACCACTTCTGAAAAACCTTCCCAAGAAAACTGCAGGGACTTGTTCAGGCAGTTGCCAGGAGTCAACACTGACTCAAAGACACACACACACACACACACACACAAAGTCAACATGATCACATAGTAGTAGTCCACTAGACCAGAGACCTGTAATGAGGTGAAAGGTAGACTACGCAACACTTCCTACATTGTCCTTTATTAGAGGCAGGTAATTGCATATTGTGTGGCCAGCACAAGAGTGCTGAAATGGACAAAACAATGGAAAGAAAAGAAGCACAAAGAACGCATTTCCAGCCCATGGAAGATATATTTTCTTATTTGAAAAAAATCATCTTCCTCAGTATTCACATTTCCCTCTTATGTACTGTATGTGATAACATTTGAAGGAAGAATTGATATCTTTTCCTCACCCTATATAGCTGAAATGGATCCAAAATACCAGTATTTGCAGAACACTCTTCAGAAAAGAATACATAATAATAATGCATTAGGTTCTTCTGATGGATGGATGAAAAAGAAAGCAAAAAAAAAAAACCTTTGCACTCTATCGGGTTTCCTTTCTCAGTATCAAAACTTGTTTTATAGCTTTCTTTTATGAAACATATTTAAAATAATGTCATGTAAAGATACACCTAAATTCAGATCCCTAGGCATTTCAGTGTTGGACTCATGGCAAGAATGGACAGACATTTCCAACCAAAGAACAGAATAAGGATTGGAACTCCCTATCTATTTCACAATGATAGACAGTTTTCTTTGGCTCTTTTTTATCATCTCTCAATAAATCAGCAGTCAGAAATATTTCTAAATTGCATCAGGGAGTCTTCTTGGCGATCACTCGTAGCCGAGTAAGATTGTCTTCCAGGGGTAAAATCTTAACAATGGATCCGTAAGTGGCTGTAAAGGCCAATTCTGGATCTGCACAACCTCCCACAATGAGGGCATAGGTTTCCAGGTGGAAGACGGTCACAATGAGGGTTTGCTTGATGTGCCTTCCTCTTAGCTCGTTTCTCCTTTCTGCCCTGTACTCGTACTTCTTCAAAGTCTGTAGCACCTTTAATAAAGCCTGACCTCCAACTGAAATGCTCATGAGTTAGGGCTTCCCAGTTCTCAATGCTGATATTAAATGATGGAATCTTTCAAGAAGTTGGAGGTGGCGTTTGTAGAGGGCCCATGTTTCACAGGCATACAATAGGCTCGGTAGTACAATGGCTTTGTAAACAAGCATTTTGGTCTCCCTGCAAATGTCCCGATCCTCAAACACTCTATGCTTCATTCGGGAGACAGCTACACTCCCAGAGCTCAGACGATGCTGAATTTCAGCATCAATGTCGGCTTTTGTAGATAGATGGCTGCCAACGTAAGAAAAGTGGTCAACATTTCCTAGTAACACACTTTTAAGCGGGATTGATGGCACTGCAGAGGGATTGGTTCGAACTGCTTGTAAAGCACTTTGGGTTTTTTTAATGTTAAGCGAGAGGCCAAGCTTATCATATGCTTCTGCAAAGATATTTAGGATAGTTTGAAGATCTTCCTCTGAGTGTGCACAGACTACGTTATCATCAGCATACTGAAGTTCTATAACTGAAATTGTAATTACCTTGTTTTTTGCTTTCAGCCTACTAAGATTAAAAAGCTTTCCATCTGTTCTATATATAATCTCTACACCAGTAGGAAGTTTCCCTTCAACAAGGTGTAGAATCATAGCGATGAAGATAGCGAATAAGGTTGGAGCAATAAAACATCCCTGTTTAACGCCAGATCCCACTTTAAATGGATCACTTTGAGAGCCATTATTATTCAGGATTTTTGCCATCATGTCATCATGGAGTAGCTGCAAGATGTTCACAAATTTATCAGGGCATCCAATTTTCAGAAGGATGGTCCAGAGAGCAGTACGATTTACAGTATCAAAAGCCTTAGTTAGATCAATAAACGCCATGTACAGAGGGCAGTTTTGCTCCTTGCATTTTTCTTGGAGCTGTTGTGCAGTGAAGATCATATCCACTGTACCCCTGGAAGGGTGGAAGCCATTTTGGGTTTCAAGTTCGAACCAGTCTTATGATATAGATAAGAGACGGTTTGCGAGAATCCTTGCGAGGATTTTGCCTGCCGTAGCTAGAAGGGAGATGCCTCGATAGTTTCCACAGTCTGTTCTATCACCCTTTTTAAAGAGAGTGATAATTATGGCATCCCTAAAGTCTGCTGAAATCTCCTCCTTCATCCAGATTTTTTTGATGAGCTTATGAAGTTGTTGTGTAAATTCAGGCCTGCCTTCTTTAAAAACTTCAGCTGGAATCCCATCAGGTCCACTAGCTTTGTTATTTTTCATTTGATTAGTGGCTTTATTGACTTCCTCCAAACTACGGGGTACTGCCAGCTCATCTCTTATTTGCTTTTGCGGGATTTGCAAGAAGACTTCATCAGCCACAGTAGAGTGACGATTAAGGATATTGTAGTAATGCTCTTTCCAGCGCAGTGCAATAGACTCTTTGTCCTTTAGAAGTTTGACACCATCTATTGAGTGTAAGGGATTTGTACCATAGTTTGTTGGTCCATAGATGGCCTTTATGGCATTAAAAAAGCCCCGTGCATCATGAGCATCTGCAAAATGTTGGATTTCTTGGGCTTTTTTTTATCCACCATATGTTTTTAAGTTCTCTAGTTCTTCTTTGGACTTCTGCCTTTGCACTGGCGTAGATTTTTTTCTTAACGGCACAGTTAATATCTTTTTGCCATATCCGGAAGGCTTTCCTTTTCTTGTCAATAATATGTTCAATCTCACTATCGTTCTCGTCAAACCAGTCCTGATGTCTCTTAGTCTGGTATCCGATAGTTTGTTCACAGGCTGAGATAATAGAAGTCTTCAATTTAATCCAGTGTTCCTCAACATTTTCAGGAAGATCCATAGGCAGATGTTCCTTGAGAGTTGATTGAAAGCAAGCTCATTTAGTAGAATCTTGAAGGGCCAGTGTATTCATTTTACGCCTTGGTTTTCTTCCTTGGAGCCTATGATGAGGGACAATCTTTATGGCCATCGTGGATCAAATTAATCAATGGTCTGTCCAGCAGTTATTGGCGCTCGTCATGGCTGGTGAGAAGTACATCATGGCAATCTCTAGCACGGACAATTACATAATCTAAAAGATGCCAGTGCTTCGACCGTGGGTGCTTCCATGATGTTTTAAATTTATTTTTCTGGTGAAAGAGTATGTTAGTAATGACAAGGTTATGCTCTGCACATTTAGTCAGAAGTAAGATTCCATTCATGTTGCTATTGTCAACTCCTTCTTTCCCAATGATCCCCGGCCACAAATCAAAGTCACGCCCAACTCTTGCATTGAAATCACCCAGGAGGATAATTTTATCTTCCTTTGGTATCTCTGACAAGATGGTGTCCAGCTGGGTATAAAAAATTTCCTTGATATCCTCATCTGCATCTACTGTTGGTGCGTAAGCACTTAGCATAGTTGCCTGTTGGTTTTTGGCGAGTTTTATTCGGAGAATTGCATCAGGGAGTATGGAGAGGAGAATACACACACAAATACACAATGTGTATATAAAAAAAGGTAAAGGTTCCCCCCACACATTTGTGCAGTCGTGTCCGACTCTAGGGGCCGGTGCTCATCTTCGTTTCTTAGCCGAAGAGCCAGCGTTCTCCGAAGACGTTTCCACGGTCATGTGGCCGGCATGACGTGTGCGGAACGCTGTTACCTTCCCACCAAAGTGGTACCTATTCATCTACTTGCATTTGCATGCTTTCAAATTGCTACGTTGGCAAGAGCTGGAGCTATTGCGGGAGCTCACTCCGTCACGCGGGGCTAGGGATTCGAACCTCCAAACTTGCGATCTTCTGATCGACAAGCTTGGCGTCTTACCCGCTGAGCCACCATGCCCCCTTGTATGTGTGTGTGTATACACACACACACACACACACACATACATATACACACACACACACACACATATACACACACATTCAATATATATATATATATATATATATATATATATATATATATATATATGGAATGTATGTATGTGTGTGTGTGTGTGTGTGTGTATGTATGTATGTATGTATGTATGTATATCCCCTTCATGGATCACTGCCTTGTCGTGGCGAAGGGGCTTGCATAACTCAATGAAGTCAGGTCAAGAAGAACAGGTCATGATGGAGAGTTCTGACAAAACGTGGTCCACTGGAGGAGGAAATGGCAAACCACTCCAGTATCCTTGCCAAGAAAACCCATGGACAGTATCAAAAGGCTAAAAGATATGACGCCGGAAGATGAGCCCCTCAGGTCGGAAGGTGTCCAAAATGCTACTGGGGAAGAGCGGAGGGCAATTCCGAGTAGCTCCAGAAAGTGTGAAACGGCTGGGCCAAAGCCGAAAGGACGCTCAGTTGTGGATGTGTCTGGAAGTGGAAGGAAAGTCCGATGCTGTAAAGAACAATATTGCATAGGAACCTGGAATGTAAGAACTATGAATCAAGGTAAGCTGGATGTGGTCAAACATGAGATGACAAGATTGAACATCGACATATTGGGAATCAGCGAACTAAAATGGACAGGAATGGGCGAATTTAATTCAAGAGACCATTATATATACTACTGTGGGCAAGAATCCCTTAGAAGAAATGGAGTAGCTCTCATAGTCAATAAAAGAGTAGGAAAGGCAGTACTGGGGTACAACCTCAAAAACGACAGAATGCTTTCAGTTCGAATCCAAGGCAAACCATTCAACATCACAGTGATCCAAGTCTATGCCCCAACCACTGATGCCAAAGAAGCTGAAGTTGACCGGTTCTATGAAGACCTACAACACCTTCTAGAACTAACACCAAAAAAAGATGTCCTTTTCATCATAGGGGACTGGAATGCTAAGGTAGGAAGTCAAAAAATAACCGGAATAACAGGCAAGTTCGGCCTCGGAGTACAAAATGAAGCAGGGCAAAGGCTAATAGAGTTTTGTCAAGAGAACACGCTGGTCATAGCAAACACTCTTTTCCAACAACACAAGAGACGACTCTACACATGGACATCACCAGATGGTCAATACCGAAATCAGATTGATTATATACTTTGCAGCCAAAGATGGAGAAGCTCTATACAATCAGCAAAAACAAGACCTGGAGCTGACTGTGGCTCAGATCATGAGCTTCTTATTGCAAAATTTAGGCTTAAATTGAAGAATGTAGAAAAAACCACTAGACCAATCAGGTATGACCTAAATCATATCCCTTATGAAAATACAGTGGAAGTGAGGAATAGATTTAAAGGATTAGATCTGGTAGACAGAGTGCCTGAAGAACTATGGATGGAGGTTCGTAACATTGTACAGGAGGCAGCAATTAAAACCATCCCAAAGAAAAAGAAATGCAAGAAAGCAAAGTGGCTGACTGATGAGGCTTTACAAATAGCTGAGGAAAGAAGGGAAGCAAAAGGCAAGGGAGAAAGGGAAAGATATAAACAACTGAATGCAGAATTCCAGAGAATAGCAAGGAGAGATAAGAAGGCCTTCTTAAATGAACAATGCAAAGAAATCGAGGAAAACAATAGAATGGGGAAGACTAGAGATCTCTTCAAGAAAATCGGAGATATCAAGGGAACGTTTTGTGCAAAGATGGGCATGATAAAGGACAAAAAAGGCAGGGACCTAACAGAAGCAGAAGAGATTAAGAAGAGGTGGCAAGAATACACAGAAGAACTATACAAGAAAGATCTTAATATCCCTGATAAATACGATGGTGTGGTCACTGACCTTGAGCCGGACATCCTAGAGAGTGAAGTCAAGTGGGCCTTAGGAAGCATTACTAACAACAAAGCTAGCGGAGAAGACAGTATCCCAGCTGAGCTATTTAAAATCCTAAAAGATGATGCTGTTAAAGTGCTGCACTCAATATGCAACAAATTTGGAAAACTCAACAGTGGCCACAGGATTGGAAAAGGTCAGTTTACGTTCCAATTCCAAAGAAAGGCAATGCCAAAGAATGTTCAAACTACCGTACAATTGCACTCATTTCACATGCCAGCAAGGTTATGCTCAAAATCCTACAAGCTAGGCTTCAGCAGCATGTGAACCGAGAACTACCAGAAGTGCAAGCTGGGTTTCAAAGAGGCAGAGGAACTAGAGATCAGATTGCCAACATTCGCTGGATCATGGAAAAAGCAAGAGAGTTCCAGAAAAACATCTACTTCTGCTTCATTGACTACGCTAAAGCCTTTGATTGTGTGGATCACAACAAACTGTGGCAAATTCTTAAAGAGATGGGAGTACCAGACCACCTTACCTGTCTCCTGAGAAACCTGTATGTGGGTCAAGAAGCAACAGTTAGAACCGGACATGGAACAACCGACTGGTTCAAAATTGGGAAAGGAGTACGACAAGGCTGTATATTATCACCCTGTTTATTTAACTTATATGCAGAGTACATCATGAGAAATGCCGGGCTGGATGAATCACAAGCCGGAGTTAAGATTGCCGGGAAAAATATCAACAACCTCAGATATGCAGACGATACCACCCTAATGGCAGAAAGTGAAGAGGAACTAAAGAGCCTCTTGATGAGGGTGAAAGAGGAGAGTGCAAAAGCTGGCTTGAAACTCAACATTAAAAAAACCCAGATCATGGCATCTGGTCCCATCACTTCCTGGCAAATAGAAGGGGAAGAAATGGAAGCAGTGACAGATTTTATTTTCTTGGGCTCCAAGATCACCGCAGACGGTGACTGCAGCCATGAAATTAAAAGACGCTTGCTCCTTGGAAGGAAAGCTATGGCAAACCTAGACAGCATATTAAAAAGCAGAGACATCACCTTGCCGACAAAGGTCCGTATAGTTAAAGCTATGGTTTTTCCAGTAGCAATGTATGGCTGTGAGAGTTGGACCATAAGGAAGGCTGAGCGCCGAAGAATTGATGCTTTCGAGCTGTGGTGCTGGAGAAGACTCTTGAGAGTCCCTTGGACTGCAAGGAGGTCAAACCAGTCAATCCTAAAGGAAATCAACCCTGACTGCTCATTGGAAGGACAGATGCTGAAGCTGAAGCTCAAATACTTTGGCCACCTAATGCGAAGAGAGGACTCACTGGAAAAGACCCTGATGCTGGGAAAGACTGAGGGCAAAAGGAGAAGGGGACGGCAGAGGATGAGATGGTTAGATAGCATCACCGATGTAATGAACATGAATTTGAGTAAACTCCGAGAGACAGTGGAGGACAGGAAGGCCTGGCGTGCTATGGTCCATGAGGTCACGAAGAGTCGGACACGACTGAACGACTGAACAACAACAACAATGTATGTATATATATATTCCCAGTATATATATTTTGAGCATTGAGAAGAGCATGGAGAAGAAAGCACTCAACACATTCCAGGGAACGGTGCCCACCCACTGGTTTAGGTATGTGGATGACACCTGGGTCAAAATCAAGGCCCAGGAAGTACAGGCCTTCACGGACCATATAAACACTATAGATGCCAACATTAGCTTCACCAGAGAAGACACCAAGGACAACAGACTGGCATTCCTAGACTGTGAAGTCCTCATTGGGACCGGTGGCAAGCTAGAAATAGGGATCTACAGGAAACCCACACACACAGATCAATATCTGATGTTTGACTCCCACCATCCACTGCAGCACAAACTAGGAGTCATCAGGACATTGTCACACAGAGCAGAAACCATCCCCACCTCCATGGATTCCAAAAAGAATGAAAATCAGCACCTGAGAACAGCCCTGAAGGCCTGTGGATATCCAAATTGGGCCTTCACCAAATCTAAATCTACCAGACCTAAAACAGCGACAGATAGGGCTGAGACTCAGAGTAAACGAAAGAACCTGGTCATTCCCTACATGGCTGGCGTGTCTGAGAAGATAAAACGGATATTTGGCAAACACCACATACCTGTATATTTCAAACCCACCAACACACTGAGACAGAGGCTTGTACACCCCAAAGATCAAACTCCAAAACATAAGAAAAGCAATGTAGTTTATGCAATCCAGTGCAGTGAGGAGTGCTCTGAACTCTACATTGGAGAAACCAAACAACCTATGTACAGGAGGATGGCCCAACACAGGAGAAATAACACCACAGGACCAGAGTCAGCAGTTTATCTTCATCTAAAAGAAAAAGGACACTCATTTGAGGACATTAATGTTCACATTTTAGACAGAGAAGATAGGTGGTTTGAGAGAGGGGTCAAGGAATCCATTTATGCCAACTTGGAAAATCCTTCCTTGAATAGAGGTGGGGGCCTCAGGCACAAACTCTCCCCCATCTTCCTCCCCGTGTTGTCTTCTGTGCCTAGGAAGATTAAGACCATTTCAGAAGCTCAACAGCAGCATGGTGATTTTAACGACCCTCCATTAGATGATAAAAGGACTTAAAAAAATTACATCTCAATATAACCATGACCTAGCCCCAGGTGTAAGGTCACACAGCTACCTAGGAACATATTTAGGATTCCCTTACCAACTTTGCTCAGACTGAAGAAGTTCCTTGGATAAGGAGCGAAACGTTTCCACTAAGAAAATAGAAATCCAGTTGACATGATTCAAGCTACAGACAATTCCACCTGGATGACTGAGAACCTTCATAGACATATTGAGAAGTGGTTTTTTCCAGTACTGCAATGTTTCCATGCAGAAAGCCAGATCTGGGAATAGACACTTATTTCATTTTCTGAGACTTGTCATCCCCTTTTCACGTGTATCACAGAATAGCCTTTTAGTATTTCAACAAGGTTGTTCAGCACAAGTACAAATGTTCATTCAGGAGAAGTCAAGATTTATTATAAATCATAATCAAGATTCAATATTAAAGGATCCAGGTCTTTCAGTTCTTTGATCTGATCCCAACCTCAGGGATCAGATGATTTCCAGTGAGATGTCTGAAATGACATTTATTTTCTGAGAAGAGGCTTGTGGTAGATTCATATACAGTACAGTCACATTTTTAATTTTGCTTTCTTGAATAAGCCCAAACTGACTGGGTTCACACAATACATCGAGCCACAGACCGCTGGCTATAACAAACTACAGTGGCTGAATTTGCACAATATGCTAAGCCAAAACCATTGAAACTGTATTATACTTAATGTGTACTGTGAACTGAGTTCTATATTCTAGAGAACAATATCCAGGTAGGAAATCCATTTATACCCCCAAAAGATAAAAGCCTGTAAATTTATTTAAATGCTTAGATGGTAGTTAATGAAGGGAATCTTTATGTTGTCACACCAACTGAGCTTTATCTGCATCCTTATTAAAGGTCATTAGTAACTGCCTTCTTGCTAGGGATAGAATTAGTGTTCATTATCAGTAGTAGTAGTAGTAGTAGTAGTAGTAGTAGTATTTTTCTGAGGTGAAAAAAGAAAAAAGAAGCAATGTGCATGAATATTCATCATACACGATCATACACAGAGATGCATTGTATTGTATTTTGTCTTTTCTCCAGGAGTTCAAGGCAGCATACAGCATACTCCTTCATCCAGTCATTCTGCACAACAGCTTTGTGAGATATGCTGAGCTGAGAGTGACTGGCTAGCCCAACATTACCCAGCTTAAACCTGGGTCTCCCAGTACTGGTCCAACAGTCTAATCATTACACCATACTGCTTCTCACCTGCATATCCTATTATAAAATTAATTTTCATAATTTTAAAAGGGGGGAATAAATGGAATATTAAATATATAGAGGAGTGTAAAAAGAGAACATTTCTGAATAGTAATCGAGCTGAAATTCCCAGTTATTGTATGCTTGTTCAGTAGGGAAAGAGAGGTAAGGTCTTCATAAAAAGGTAAAGGTTCCCCCCGCACAGTCGTGCAGTCGTGTCCGACTCTAGGGGCTGGTGCTCATGTCCGTTTGTTAGCCGAAGAGCCAGCGTTGTCCAAAGACGCTTCCACGGTCATGTGGCCGGCATGACGTGCGCGGAATGCTGTTACCTTCCCACCAAAGTGGTAGTACCTATTCATCTACTTGCATTTGCATGCTTTCGAATTGCTAGTTTGGCAAGAGCTGGAGCTAGTGCGGGAGCTCACTCCGTCATGCGGGGCTAGGGATTCGAACCTCCGAACCTGCGATCTTCCGATCGACAAGCCTGGCGTCTCACCCGCTGAGCCACCACGCCCCCTTCTTCATAGTATAAATGATGGGAAATAGCAATACTACCAACTTTTCCAGGCTCAAATTATCCTACATCAGACACATTATGCAAAGACCTAGCTCTCTAGAGAAGGCTCTAATGCTGGGAACGGTGGCAGGAAAGAGAAGAAGAGGATGACCAGCAGCAAGGTGGATGGACTCAATTACGGAGGCGATGGGTGCATCATTACAAGACCTGAAAGACCAGGTTAGGGACAGATTGTCACGGAAGAAATCTATCTATGTGGTTGCTAAGAGCTGATACCAACTTGATGGCACATAATCAATCAACCAAGTTTGTAATAAGTGTAAGAACAAAGGATGTCCATTTCATTTAACCCCTCCTTAGGTTCCAAACCTATGAATGTAGTTCAAAAGAATGTGGGCAGACATTAAAAAAAAGAGCAAGTTTTCCAAAACAAAATTAGTATGTGAGATTAGCCAAAAGAGAGCCACTATGGCACAAGGTCATCTATCATAGGAGGCAGTGCTGCATGCCAGTCCTGAATGGGGAAGTGCTACCCTATCCAAAACTAAATATGAAAGATTTCTAGGGTGAGAGGGGGGCAAATGCCCACAACCAGTCTTGCTAGGATTGAGCCTGAGTCTGTTCCTCCCCATCCAGTCCCTTCCACCCTCCAGATACTGTAAGGTCACACTTCTTTTTCTGTCCATACTCTCCAGTGAAAAGACGGCCTTGCGATTTTCAAAACTGGATGGCACTGCCTTATTAATTTAGCACGAGTGTCAGGATCACACTGGAATTGGCACGCTATGACATAACACACTTCTTTGATGGCTAATACAGAGGAAGTAAGAATTCAGTATTTTCCAAAATAATTGGACCCTAAGGCCCTTCAATTTAGGTGTCAATATGCCTATCTCAAAAGAGTCCATGAGGGGAAATTTCCAGTGACAAAACTTAGCATTCATTAACCAGCTCACTCTAGATTTAAACTGAAATTTGGAAAATGAAATGAAAGTGAAAACCTGCTTCAGTAGCTGGCAACTGGCCCCTATAGCTTCCTGAGCAAGAAACAAGTGGGAGCAATTCCCTAAATAAACCTCCAAAACAGTATGTTCGATTTCTGAATATACATTTTATAAAGGAATGCCACATATGTTGTAGATATCGCCATTGGCAAAACATTAGTCTTGAAATGGTTAATTTACTCCAAATACTTAATAGAAGTGTGGCTTATCTGTCAAAATCTAGAGCGTGTTCTGATAGCAATATATTTAAATTCAATTTAATCGCTTCAGTCTATTTTCAAACCACAATAGCATTGCCTTCAGGCACCACTGAAATTGTCCAAAGCTGGTGTTTTTTCCCATGATAGGGGACCAGCTGGGTATCCCTGTTCCCAAGCCAACCACTGCCTGAGCCAACAAGCTCTAGTGGCAGAAATGAGGAGGCGTATTCAATAAGTCATGTGTGAAGGACTCAAACATGCTGAGCTTAGGACCAGTTTATCCCGTGATCTTTTCTGCATCTAGTATTGCAGTTTTCACAATGCCTCCCATTGGCAGTATGTCGATGAAGGTTCTCAGTCATCCAGGTGGAACAGTCTGTGGCTTGAATCATGTCAACTGGATTTCTATTTTCTCAGTAGAAACGTTTCACTCCTTATCCAAGGAGCTTCTTCAGTCTGAGTAAAGTAAGTAAGGGAATCCTTAAATATGTTTCTAGGGTGGCTGTGTGACCTTGCACCTGGGGCTAGGTCATGGTTATTTTGAGATCTTTCTCCCATCTTTCTCCCGGCTCTGTCTTCTGTGCCTAGGAAGATTAAGACCATTTCACAAGCTCAACAGCAGCAGGGTAATCTTAACGATCCTCCTTTAGATGATAAAGGGACTTAGAAATAAACATCTCAAAATAACCATGACCTAGCCCCAGGTGCAAGGTCACACAGCCACCCTAGAAACATATTTAAGGATTCCCTTACTAACTTTACTCAGACTGAAGAAGCTCCTTGGATAAGGAGTGAAACGATTCTACTGAGAAAATAGAAATCCAGTTGACATGATTCAAGCCACAGACTCCCATTGGCAGGTTTGAGTGGGAGTGACCTCATTTCAGTGATTCATAAAAGAAGACTCGCTCCATGCTTGAAGAAAACTCTCCCACTTTCCCAACCTTTATAAACATTATGAATCCCAAAGTCTCTAGGGAAA
The DNA here is from genome assembly GCA_023362775.1 of Charina bottae. NCBI lineage: Eukaryota > Metazoa > Chordata > Lepidosauria > Squamata > Charinaidae > Charina > Charina bottae. The sequence continues at coordinate 45,513,972 of JALMGJ010000002.1, forward strand.
CATACTGTGATAAGCCTGGAAGGTTAGCAAAGTGTTAGGATTATTGCCTGGGCAGCAGTTTATGAGCAGAAAGCAGCACACACAAAATATTTCATTTTCTCTGCTTAAGCGAGGTGTTTGGGAAAGTGTGAAGATCTATGGACCTATAAAGAAATCTTTTTAGATTAGTGCCAAAATAGAACATGTGAACAAAATTTGCACACATACTGCAAAAGCATTTCCACTTCATGCAACATATTCCAGAATTTAAGCTTATGTTCCAAAATGCTGGAAAAATTCTGACACAAAGATTTTTTATAGATGTTAAGTATGAACCATTGTCATCCTGTGCGTCCAGAAACCGAGAGGGTTCCAATGAAGTTAGAGCACTAACTTGCTCTTCCTGTGCGTCCAGAAACCGAGAGGGTTCCAATGAAGTTATGGAGACTCACGTGCTCCATATAACTGGCCCCAGTTAATTTGTGACTATGTTTTCTGGACCAACAGATGTTTCTAAATGACCTTCAAATATGTTTCTAAATATTTTCAAAAAGAGTATATTTCAGTAGTCCAGTCAAGTAGATTATAGCTACAAGAGTAACTATAGTAAAGCAAGTCTGATATTTGGGAAAGGATGCATTTAGCACATCTAATCTTACCTGTGCAGCTAAAGTCCTAGTCATTCACTATGTGGAATCCAGGTGTCAAGGCCAATCTAGTACACGCAAGAACAAAGCTCAATTTTCAAAGGAGAGAACCCCCATTCAACACAACTTAAATTTCTATTCCATGTTTTGCTTTTTCACTGATCAGGAGCATTCTGTCTTTTATGGATTAAGCTTCAACACCTTTGCCCTTGCTTAGTCCATACCAGACACTGTTTCAGAACTAAAATAGCTTTCTTGGATTTATATGAGGAAAGCTCACTTTTCTCATTAGTGCCAAATCACCAAAGAACCCAACTCCTAAATTTTCTCCTCAGCTGACTGTGCTCTGATGACAATACTGAGATAGTGAACACAAGGGACAAGTCTTTTACACGCAATTTTTTTCACCCTGAAGATGTTGCCTAGTGTGGCAATGAAACATCTGCAAGAAAACAACAAGGCTCAGAGAACACCAAGGACTCCACAGTTCAACCCTGAGCTACAAATATTCTCTTCGATTGGTACACCCAATTTAGCCTGCAGGAACAGTCCCAGTTCCCCTACCTCTAAAACCAACCTGGAAAGAAAGCAAAAGAAGGTCTTAACTTTTATTAATTTTGGAGTAGAGATTGTTGGCAGAGCTATAATCTGTCTGTCTGTCTGTCTGTCTGTCTGTCTGTCTGTCTGTCTGTCTGTCTATCTATCTATCTATCTATCTATCTATCTATCTATCTATCTATCTATCTAGATTTATAAACCAGTCCAATCTGAGTGAATCTGAGCAGCACACAAAAGTGAACCAAAAAAGAGCAATTAAACATTATTATTTAGATTTATATCCTGTACATACATACAGTAGTGCCTTAGAACTGATAATGAAGATATCAAAGTGGTAGATAGCTTCTGCCTTTTAGGATCGACCAGAAACAGTAAAGGAACAAGCAGCCAAGAAATATGCCGCAGACTAGCCCTTGGTAGAGCAGCCATGAAGGCCTCGGAAAAGATATTCAAATGCTGTGATGGGTCTATACCTACAAAGATCTGAATATGGTATTCCCTGTGATAGCTCTCTGGAGAAGGCTCTAATGCTGGGAAAGGCGGAAGGAAAGAGAAGAAGAGGATGATCAGCAGCAAGCTGGATGGACTCAGTTACAGTTGGCAATGGGTTGGATGAGAAGAAAGACCTAAAAGACCAGGTTAGGAACAGATCACCACAAAGAAAATCTATGTGGTTGGTAAGAGTCAACATCAACTTGATGGTACATATTGATGACCAGTAGCAACATAAGTCTAAGATAACAAGCAAGAAATTTCCTTTTTGTTTCTCTCTCTTTCTCTCTTCTGCTTTCCTCTGAAACTGATATTTGTCACATTGCCCTAGCAACGATCAAGACTGGAGAAGAATAGTCTGGGAACAATTCTCTCAGAGCTCAGATTGGTAAAATTTGCCACCAAATAGTTAAACTGAGAACACCAAATTTCTAGCTAGTAACTTTGTTATCAAATATGGAACTTCTATACTGGCAATTCAAAGCCATTAGAGCAGAGCTTTCCAAACTGTGTGTCGCGACACGTTAGTGTGTTGGCTGCACTGTCTGGGTGTGTTGCGGCAGCTGCTGCCCCCGAGCCCTGCCAGGATTCTGCGCAGGTCCTAGTGCCTGCCTTGTGCCTTGCTGCCCCCAAACCTGCCCTGCCAGGATTCTGCTCAGGTCCTAGTGCCTGCCTTGTGCCTTGCTGCCTCCAAACCTGCTGTGATTCCGCGCAGGTCCTAGTGCCTGCCTTGTGCCTTGCTGCCCCCAAACCTGCCCTGCCAGGATTCTGTGCAGGTCCTAGTGCCTGCCTTGTGCCTTGCTGCCTCCAAACCTGCTGTGATTCCGCGCAGGTCCTAGTGCCTGCCTTGTGCCCTGCTGTAAGAGTGTGTCGTGAAATGATGCCCTGCTGTAAGAGTGTGTTGCGAAATGATGCATGTCTAAAAAGTGTGTCACCAACATGAAAAGTTTGGAAAGCTCTGCATTAGATTCTGGTTTTCTTCCTTTAGCACTTTTGATGTAACAAGGAAGATATCAATCTCTTCAAAGAAGGCAGGCTAGTCTGAGTATCCATTCCAGTGAATCAAGAATTCCAATTTGCTCCTTCTGTCATGGCAGGAAGCTATTCATAAAATATGAGATATTCAGTCCTGTGTGAAAGAGCATCAGCCTGCCATTCTGTGAACTAAGGACATAGATAATGTAGAAATGAAAATGAGAAAAAATTGTGTCCATCTGATTTGATAGTGTATAAAGTTTCTGCACCATCTAAGTGTTCCAGTTCTTGTGATCTGTTTGAACCTGGATGGCATTGCTGCTCCTTCCAAAGGGTGTTTCCAGAGTTGAAAGGCATTTTTCATTGCTAACAGTTCCTTGTTAAACACATCACAGATCCTTTCAGCAGTCTCAAATGAAAGGCACAAGGCAAAATATCTTTTCCCAGGTCATCAATAATCTAAGAAAAATATCTCCCAGTGCAAAATCAGAAGCATCCATTTGAATAACAAAGGGATAAGTGGGGTCTGTGTAGCAAGGAATGGATTGGGGAATGAATGCTTCTTTTAATAGTATGTATGATGCTTGGGCCTCAAAAATCCACTTGAATTGGACCTCTTTCTTTGTAAGCTGGATCAGAGCTATAGTACACCCTGCAAAATCAAGTATTAAATGCCTATAAATGTTATAAAATCTCAGAAAATGCTGAATGTCTTAGTCATTCAGTCTAGTCCAAGGGTTGGAAATGGCGGCTCGTGAGCCACATGCGGCTCTTTGGCCCCTTGAGTGTGGCTCTCGGGGAAACAAGGCTCCCGCTTGCGGCCGGGCTGGACAGGTCCACGAACGCGGCCGGTTCCGCTTCCTCTCATCCCGCCCCTGGTTGCTGAGGGAGCCATAGCTCTGAGGGCGAGAGCAAGGCTGCCTCCGGCCGGGAGAAAAGCAGCGGGGACACTTGGCGGGCCCCGGTGGGCGGCCGTGGTTCCTCCTCTCCATGCAGCAGGTGATCCGGCGGCGCTTCCCGGCGCCCGGCATGGGATGCTGGCAGGGCACCGGGGGCCCCTCGGCTCGGGCTTCTCCAAAGAACGGGGAGACCGGGGACGAAGCCTGCCCGTGCCTCCCCCGAGGAAGGTACCATTCGGGAAAAGTTGACGCCGAGCGGGGCTCGCTTTTCCCTCCTCCATCTCCCACCCGCAGCTTCGGTTTGCGCACAGCCACCAGCTGCGGCTCCCTCGCCTACTCGGCCCCCGCGGTCCTGCTGGGGGAGGAGTAAGACGCCCCGGCCGTGGGTGAGAGCTGGCGGGGCAACGCGGCCCGGCCGTGGGGGGCTGGACGGGGCGGCTGCCCCTGGAGACTCTGCAGCCCCCCGGCTGCCAGAGAGGAGGAGAGGCGGTGGAAGAGCTGCAGCCGGAGGGGGGGGGCCCGTGAGGGCTCCAGGGGGGTGGCAAGGCATCTCCTGCTCGGGTTGCTCGGGGAAAGGCGCGGGTGCGTGCCGGGGAAGGTTAACCCTGCCCTGCTGGGAGAGGCGGCTCTGTTGGTCCGGTTGCCCCAGGTTTTGAGCCGGGCAGAGCGGAGAAGTTGCCCGCGGCAGCCGCTCTAGGAGCCACCGGCCTGGCCCTTGACCCCCTGGCACGGCCCGCGAGAAAACCTTTTTCTCTGGCTCGCCGGTGCCTTCCGCTCTCCTGCGCCCGTCCTGCCAACCGGAGGGTGGCAGCTCTTTCTCCGCCACTCCTGGTGAGGCGGCCGGGCCGGGTTGGTGGAGCCGCTGGCTGCGCCCCCTCCCTCCGGGAGCCCCCCGCCCCTTCCACGCGATTGGCTCCCGACCGCAAACCCCGCCCACTTCCACGCGATTGGCTCCCACACGCAAACCCCGCCCCCTTCCACGCGATTGGCTCCCACCCGCAAACCCTGCCCCCTTCCATGCGATTGGCTCCCACCCTCAAACCCCACCCCCTGGCCCTCGAGTGATGTTAGAAATGTTATAAATGTCAAAATGGCTCCTGGCATAAAAAAGTTTGCAGACCCCTGGTCTAGTCCCACCTTAGGCATGAAAGCCGGCTGGGTGACCTTGGGCCAGTCATTCTCTCTCTCAGCCCTAGGAAGGAGCCAATGGGAAAGCAGGAGACTGAGAGTTCTAGTCCTGCCTTAGGCATGAAAGCCGGCTGGGTGACCTTGAGCCAGTCACTCTCTCTCAGCCCTAGGAAGGAGCCAATGGGAAACCAGGAGACTGAGAGTTCTAGTCCCGCCTTAGGCATGAAAGCCGGCTGGGTGACCTTGGGCCAGTCACTCTCTCAGCCCAACTCACCTCACAGGGTTGTTGTTGTGGGGAAAAGAGGAGGAGGAAGGAGTATTAGGTATGTTCGCCACCTTGAGTTATTTTATAAAAATAATAAAGACAGGATAGAAAATAAATACATACATACATACATATATACATACATACATACATACATACATAAAAAAAGTCATTCAAACTTATCCTCTCTGTGTGTGCATGTGTATGTGTATACAGGTAGTCCTTACTTACAACCATTCATTTAGCGATGGTTTGGACTTACGACAGCACTGGAAAAACTGACTTACGACCGGTCCTCGCACTTATGACCATTGCAGCATCCCCATGGTCACATGATCGCCATTTTCGACCTTCCCAGCTGGCTTCCAGCAAGCAAAGTCAATGGGGAATTGATTTATTTAACGACCACATGGTTTGCTTAATGACCATATGATTCACTTAAAGCCTACAATGATTCACTTAACAACAACCACAAAAAAGGTCATAAAATCAGGTCGGATTCACTTAACAACCACATCGCTTAGTGAGGACTACCTGTATGTGCATGTGTGTGTAACAGGACTTCCTTCTTTGATTAGTTATGGTGGAAACCTTCAAAGACTGTTAAGAAAAAGCTTGTGAATCTACCTGCCGAAGAAATATGCTTCTTTTATTTTTAAAATTGCAGATAAGCAATGCTAGCATAAGACTTGTAAATTTCACCCAGCTCTTCGGGAATTGGCTCCCTTTATCTGGGCATCCTTGAATATGAACTGGAAAAGATAAGTTTTTATCCCATTAGCAAAGAAAGAGATTGCTCCAATTATCGCACAATTGCGTTGATTTCTCATGCAAGCAAGATTCTACTAAAGATTATACAACAGTGGCTGCAGAATGTCATCAATCAGGAGCTACCTGATGTACAAGCTGGCTTTAGAAAGGGGCGTGGCACTCAAGATCACATTGCCAACATCAGATGGATTATGGAAAAGGCCCATGAATACCAAAAGGATCTATACATGTGTTTTATTGATTACAGCAAAACTTTTGACAGTGTAGAACACAATAAGCTATGGGCGGCTCTGCATGATCTTGGTGTCCCACCCCACCTGACCAGACTTGTCAGATCACTGTACACTGACCAGGAAGCAACAGTGAGAACACTCTATGGTGACAAAGATTAGTTCAGGATCAGCAAGGGTGTTAGGGATGCATTTTATCTCTATTCCTTTTCAACCTCTATGCTGAAGTGATCATGCGGAAATTAGACCTAGAGTTACTTGATATTGAAGATTGGTGGAAGAACCATAAATAATTTGAGGTACGCAGATGATACAACATTATTGGCTGAAAATAAGGAAGATCTGGAAAAAATTATTTTGAAAATCAAGGAAGAGAGTGAAAAAATGGGATTGAACCTTAACATCAGGAAAACAAAGATAATGACAACAGCAGCAGATGGACAAGTGATGTTTAAAATTAACAGTGAGGAGATTGAATCAGTCCAGGATTTCATCTTTCTTGGATCAAAAATTGTTCACGATGGCAAATCCACACCTGAAATCAAACGCAGGATAACTTTAGGCCGCACTGCAATGGTCAGCATGAATAAGATCTGGAAGACTGTTGGGGTTTGTATATACCCAGGAATTTACAGATAGATAAATTATACTGGAGAGGCTTGATATCTAGGTGAGAGGGGAATTATTCTGCAAGTCACCCAATTAGCAGCCATTGTTGTAGGGATGATGTGGCAGTGATGACTCATACTACAGGTGCTATAGTTTAGTTGGGTGTGGCAGATGATGAGAGTGACCTATAATGTGATTGGTCAGTTTATGTATATAAGCAGAGAAGATCTGATGTTCTTTCTTCTCGTTGCTGTTAAACTTCTCATCGCTGTATTCCATCTCGTTGCTGTTATCATTTGTTACTGCTGTTGGATGTATTTTGGACTACGTATGTATATAAAGTAAATAGGCTATTTTATCTAATCTCTGCTTGAGTGTCTATTTCAGGGCTTTCCAAAGTTTTTCCTGCAGCGACACACCAACCGGCATTGGTGTGTCGCCGTGGGAAAACCCGGAAGTGCGGCAGCGCACAAAACCCCAGAAGCGCTGCTGCCGCTTTCGGGTTTTGCGCGCTGCAGTTGGTGTGTTGCCGCAGGAAAACCCGGAAGTGCTGATGATGATCAGCGCTTCCGGGTTGTGTGGCGACACACCAGACTGTGTGTGGCGACACACTTTTGTGTCGTGACACACAGTTTGGAAAGCTCTGGTCTATTTACTGCATAGAACGTGGATCACTGGAGTCTTGGAAATAGGCAGCAGGCCGCCCCATGGTGCGCACTCTGACAAAGACCAAAGATATCACCCTAAATACAAAAGGCAGACTAGTTAGAGCAATCATCTTTCCTTTTGTTACGTTTACCATGGACAGCCAGAGTAACCAACAGAGAAGTGCTGGACCGTATAAAACCAGATACATCACTAGAAGCCAAAATTGTAAGACTACGGCTGACTTCCTTTGGCCATGTCATGCATGCAAACTCACTCGAGAAGCCAGTGATGCTAGGAATTGTTAGTGGAACAAGAAGAAGGGGCAGGCCAAGAATACGCTGGCTTGACACCATCAAAACAGATACCAAGATGAACATCCAGCAATTGAAAGAAGCCATGCTTGATAGGGCAGCATGGAGAGCTCTCGTCCATAAAATCGCCAAGAGTCGGACACAACTGAATGGTTAAAGACAGACAGACATTTAGAACCCAAAATAAAGGTCCACAGCAAAAGTCAAGAACATGTTATGAAGGTTCTCACAAATTGAACTTCTCAAATGTTCAGCTTTGTGGAAAGCCTAAGACTCAACTAGAGTAGATAGGAGGAGAGCCTCGATTAATTTTTTTCATGGATATTATTAGATGGATAAATGAACTTTGGTGTTGGAGAAGACTTCTGAGAATACCATGGATAGCCAGGAAAACAAACAAATGGATCATTGAACAAATCAACCTAGAGTTCTCACTTGAGGCACAAATGACCAGGCTCAAGTTATCCTACTTTGGACACATTATGCGAAGATCTAGCTCTCTGAAAAAGAATCTAATGCTGGAAAAGTTGGAAGGAAAGAGAAGAAGAGGATGACCAGCAGCAAGGTGGATGGACTCAGTTACAGTTGGCGATGGGTGCACTGTTGGAAGACCTGAAAGACCAGGTTAGGAACATATCATCATGGAAGAAATCTATCTATGTGGTTGCTAAGGGTTGACACCAACCTGATGGCACATAATCAATCAATCAATCAATCAATCAATCAACCAACAAACTTTGTAATATCTTTATTTTGTAAGTGTAAGAACCAATAATTTCTATTTCAAGTCAACAATGACTTGCTGGAACATAATCAATCAATCAATCAATCAATCAATCAAATGCAGGTGGGTAAGTGATTTTAGTTCAGACTATCTTTCTGGGAAATGGAAGTTAGTCTTCTTCCCCATTTAATTTGTACACATGTATCCGATGAAAGCACTCTTTCCTTATAGGACACCACACAAATGTCTGTATGGTACTTTCTTGGGCTGTGTCATTATGATAAATAACAGTGGGGAAAGGGTTGACTTCATATTGGGCCCTCTGATTCTGGATTCCACAATTAAATATCCCAGTGATTACAATGATATCTTCAGCAAAATCAAAATGATGCATGGTTGCAGGTCATTCTTTCATTGAAGGTATACCTATCAGCCTAGGATCTGAGGATGCCCATAATATGCTCCACCCCATAATTCCAAATGTGCACAGTTCCCAACATAGATAAAAAAAACTCCTTTCCCCAGTTATCTTTTTGCTTAAGCCAATGAAAAATCCAATCTGGGATCCAGATCCTAATACTCTATGTACCTTTCTTATGTTGCATTTATGCTATGAACAAGAGATGGCTTTAACATTCTAACTGAATAATTAAAATACAAGAAGCACTGTTATTTTCACTCCCTCCTTTTTCCACCTGTCAGGGTGAAGGGGATGTTGAATATTTAGCAATTTTAAACAGCCGGATAATGAAAGAACAGCTTCCAAAATATGAAAGTTAGCTAGCTGCAAATGGTGGAACAGATAAGGAGGTACACGTGACATACAAAAATGCAGTAGTATTTCTGACTTGCAAAAACTAGGGTGGATTCTATATCAAGTATAAAAATCAACAAAAAGAAAAATTCTGCAGCCTAGCAGATTATGAATTTTGCATACAAAGGGAACAGTAGGGGTAGGTAACTGTGAAGCATCTTTCATCTTAATTTACAGAGCAAAACTAATAAAAGCAAGAAGAAAAGGAGGGAGAAGGCTGACATTGGCTCTTCCATGCTGCCATTGTTTTCGCTCTCCAAAACTTCAGAAGCACTTTGAGAGTGATTCATGGTTGTGCCAACTCGAAATGCTGAGACCAAGGAATGGAAATCAGGGTGCACTCCAAGGTCCTGCAGGAACAACAACAACATTTCCCTCACCCCTCAGTCTACACTACAGGAAAAGAAAGGGGGAAATTAATTTGTGGTTCTGCAGATCCATTTGTCTTGGGTTGAGCAGGAGAAAAGTGACAAAACTTTTGAAAAAATTACTTCATCTTGTCTGGACTTTTGAGAGAAAGCTGAGAAGCTGGCATCTCCCTTACAGGACTTAAGGCTCAGAAGCTAGGAGGAGGAGGGATAATGGCAGAGTTCCCTCCAATAGGGAAGCAAAGCCCCAGCATGTCAAAATAATAACGACATCAGCACCATCATCATCAACAGCCACCCTGGTTTCACAGTGGTTTCAACTACACCATGGCATCCTGGGAAGACAAATATTCAGAGCTGCTTTCATACAGACTCAGAATCTTTTATGAAAATGCCCTTTGTTAAAGTTCCCGGAGAAGTGCTGAAGGTAGAAATACCTTTCTTTTCCTTCCAAGAACATTTTGCATCCTAAAGCCACCCTAACTTCATTCCTTGCAATCTTAGGATAGAGCATAAAAGCCCCTGGACTCTGCCTTGCTGCCATGTCATCTATGCTGCATTTTCAAATAGCTAAATAATAGGGCCAAGCAACCTTTCGGATATAGAGGCAAACACCAAGTTGATCATATAGAACCTGACTGCAACTCCTTAAAGCATCTTTAAAACTTTTCCAGGCCGTGCAAACTATTAGTTAAAAAGACAATTCTTGGAACTCCTGATCAAGAGGCAAAGCATTATTCATAGAAAATTGGCTGTGTTCAAGTGAACTTTTTTTTTGTCCTTAACTACTCCTGGAATCCTATCAAACAGTTTGAAAATCCCTGCCTTAAAATGTTTTCCCACAATTGCACAGCTGTCCTCTGCATCGGCCGCACAATCCCGGGAAAAGACGCGGGTTTAAGGAACTGCAGAAAAGGGGGGGGGGTGCTTGCCCCCTTGCACCCCAAATTGATTTTTTACCTTCGAGTTCAAAACACTGCATAGCCCTACCAAATAGATTTTTAATGTGCAGGCCCTTTTGGAAAATCAATTCTTCGCATCTTGTATGCATCTGCAAAAAGCAATCATCAAGGGCATATTTTTTTTCTGGCTGGATTTATTTATTTTACTTCCATCAGCTAGAAGAGGCAGAGAAGGTTGGGAAAAGCAGAATACTAATCTCTGCTATTTTGCTTGCTACTGGGGCTCCATTATTTACATAAACAGTCCCAATCAGTCCGTTTTCACAGTGTAGAAGGTAAGATGGAGGAGATACTGTATTAGAAAAAGTTAACCATGAAATGCATGGGAGAGAAGCACAGGAGAGGCCATTTGGAAAAATGGCAGTATATTTCTAAGAGGAAGCAAGATTAGAGGAAAACAAAGGATATAGCAAAAGCAATTATTTCTGAAAGTAATAATTAGGGGGCGTGGTGGCTCAGCAGGTAAGACGCCAGGCTTGTCAATCGGAAGATCGCAAGTTCGGAGGTTCGAATCCCTAGCCCCGCGTGACGGAGTGAGATTCCGCACTAGCTCCAGCTCTTGCCAACCTAGCAATTTGAAAGCATGCCAATGCAAGTAGATGAATAGGTACCACTTCGGTGGGTAGGTAACAGCGTTCCACGTGCGTCATGCCGGCCACATGACCGTGGAAGCGTCTTCGGACAACGCTGGCTCTTCGGCTAACAAACGGAGATGAGCACCGCCCCTAGAGTCGGACACGACTGCACAAATGTGCGGGGGGGAACCTTTTTTTTTTTAGCAAATGGATACACTGTAGAACTTTGTTCCTTTTCATCTCAGGCAGCAATGCTTATTAAATAAGCTACTAAAAGCGCCCCATGAAAATGTCATACTTTTAAAATCAGAGAAACAAGTGAAGTAATAAAATACACTAATAATGCAGCATTGTCTAAGAACACAAGAGGAAAGGTGGATAAATTAAAAGATCAGCTCTGCAAGAACCAACGAATTCCTGCAAATGTCAGGAAGCTAATAATACATGGCAGCATTGGAATATGAGTCTTAATACATAATACACATCTTTCGTATTCTCCTTACTGTGCCAGGTTGAAATCCAACTCATCTTCTTGCAGACACAACTTCACTTATTATTGTAGTTGTTCCAGAGTAAAGAATAACTCCTTTTGCTTCTATGATTGTGTTTGCAATTCCATAGCACTCAGCACTATGGTAACTGATCCGATCAAAGTGTGATGTCCTGCCATTATTTTCCTTTCTCTTTTGTTTTTAAAGGGAGAGATGGAAAAGGGAGGAACGATGAGCCACAGTTACAGCACATGATATGCATTCGGGTTGTGTGATACTTTAACTTTCATTCCAAAAAGTTCCCTTGGAACACGTGGGACCATGAACGAAGCAACTACAGTATTTCAGTCACTAAAGCAGCTGTGTTTGTTTCCAGAAACACACAACTGCTTAGGCCCTATTGGCACAAATGACTGTAGCAATGATCCTGAAAATTGGTGTGGTTGAGTTAATGACTCTGCATACATATCTAATCTGATAATTTTATTAAAACAAAAGCTAACAGTCTCCCCGACTATATCAGGGGAAGTTATATATGCCCTCATCTTTCAGCTATGCCCTGTTGTTGCTGCTGTTGTTTTTATGATTGGCAGCTGGAAATTTAATACAGAAGTATCAACATACACAAATCTGGCAATTTCAACTCTTCAGTACATTGAGAAAGTGTTTGCTTTTTTCAAAAATTAAGCCCACAGTTTTCCCATCACACTACAACACACGTTAACCAGATCATCAAATTCAAATGTCTCCGTGTATGTAATTGCTCTTTTATTTAGAGATACTTACCTGTAGGTAATTCTGTCTCACGTCTCTTTTTACCACTCCTTCCTTTCAACCCTCCACCATTCCAAACAATGGCTACGTGTGTACATAATTCTGTGTTCCCAGAACACTGCATCCAATTAAATGGACTGTGATCCTGAAATGTTTATGAGAGAATACCTTTCTTAGACTTTACGATGCTGCAAGACTCTTAGCTGTTCTTTTGGTGAAAATCTACATGGTTACTCTTCTGGAAAACCCAGAAGTATTTAAAGAGAGGGCTCAACCAGTGTACCTCCATTGTTTGGACACTAAAAAAGAGCTACCCTGGCAGCCACAGTGGAGAAAATATATTTCATATTCAGTATCTCTACTTGCTGAGCACTTTATCATGCCAGAACACAGTGCAATAATTGTAATTTAATAATGTACTGTGCAGTATCCACTAACAGTTGAAAACTAGAGAAAACAAATGAGTTTTCTACTCCAAACCAGATGTCACATTTCTTCTGAAGCAGGCTGTCTCTGGACCCACACTGATAATAAATAGAAATGAATAGATATTTTTATTAAGGTAGTGGGTCAGCTTCAAACATTGAGGCCTGGAAAATGAGAAACGAGAGAGCATTCAAGAAACAGACACAGTACATTAATTCACTACAGAGACTGCGGACATCAGAGAAACATCTGCATTTTCAGCATATGTAGGATAAAGTCTACAGCAAGCTCCATAAGAAATGTGGTCAGCTTGCATGCAAGCCAAGAAGAGGAGAAACATAATTCGAAAAAGGACTAGGCAGCTAACCAACAATGGCAGGGGTTAAAAAAACTAACCAATTCCAGGATATTTCTGAGAGTCTTGTTAACTTAAGGTGGACTACATCATAACTGCTCTAAGGTTGACCAATTATTATGACTAGTAACAGCAATAAAAGCAATAGCAATAAAAACCTGCCCTTTCCAAACAAATAAAGCTCTTTTATTATAAAGGAGGAGGAGATTCACTATGACCTAGGACATGCTATTGGTGTGTGTGTGTGTGTGTGTGTGTGTGTGTGTGTGTGTTATGCTTAGGACAATTGGAGAAAAAGAGGGGGAAGAATGGAGGACTCTGTTTTGTAAAGAAAGGCAGACAATAAGCAATAGGTGAGATTTTGGTAAAAGTACTGTGTGAATTATTCAATCATCTACATTTTAGGCTCTTATCCCCAAGACTGAAAAATAATTTGAAATACCCAATTCTTATTAATATTACTACACAATTTCATGGAACTCCCGGATGTTTTCAGATTAGACATACACAGGGTGTACCAAAAGTCAGGCCCCATAGACAATGTATTATATAAATTATTTTAATGTTTGAATCGGTTGCCATTTTCTTCTAAACACTTCCTTACTCACTTGACGCATTACTGTTGAACTTTTACAAGCACAGCAACATTTTCTCTGAGAAAAAAATAATAATTAACAAAACACAATGTGATTGGCCTGTGGGGCCTGACTTTACATCCTGTACAATGAAACCATCCTGCCTCATTCATGAACTTTACATGGTGCCGAAAACGGTGTATTCTATTTGTAACTCTGATTGCATTATGAAATTATTTTGTCTTTTCTTCCATAGGTACTGTAAATACTAAAAGCTGTCGGTTTACAGGGACACCTTAAAAGACACGAGCGAAAGGGACCCTAAATAGTTTCCCAAATTAATCAGGGATATATATTATTTGTGTATCAATGAGCATAACACCCACTGACTCTTGCTTCTTAAAACTGCATGAAAATAAGCCTACACATTCAATCAACACAGCAACTAGAGAAAATGCCCTCACGGAAGCCATTTTTACCTGACCTTTCAATGCTTCCACATGGTCATTCATTATATAAAAATCCAATCTCTTAAATTAAAAATACAGCACATCAGGAAAGTATTAATATAATGAATATTATACTGTTAACCTGCTCTGTCTAATTATGCCACAAAAATACTCTATTTTGCTTACGACATTATTTCTTCTTTTGTCAAGTTAGCTATTATCCATTGCAAATCTGATGCTTGACTGCTGAAGAGTTGGTAGGTTGCATTAAACCAGTGTTTCTCAACCTTGGGAATTTTAAGATGTGTGGACTTCAACTCCCAGAATCCCCCAGTCAGCATGGGCAGCTGGCTGGGGAATCCTGGTTGTTGAAGTCCACACACTTTAAAGTTCCCAAGGTTGAGAAACACTGCATTAAACAATATCCATTTGTTTCATATTAAGTCAGACATCTAAAAAGCCTATACAAATGCCTTGAAGAAAGATGGAAGTCTCTTTCTTACACACACACGCATATACACACACAAACTGATGTGGTCAACCACTGAAAACTGATTTAGGGAGAATCCTGACAGATAACACAATGCAAAATTTTTACCAATTCTGAAACTAGTAATGAAATGTCATTGGAAACACTACATTAAATATGTGAAAGATTCTTTACATCCTCCCAGCTGGAGTCAACAACCATGCTGAGAAAGATATTTTTCAAGATATATAATATCTAATTTAAGGCTCATCTCTGAATAAAACTCAGGTATAGAACAATCTCAAGGATTACATTATAGTATTCACTTACTCTGACATCCTAATCATTGTATTATTTCATTATTTAGAGTTCAAGTGTTGCCATTAAATTGTTAATTATATGCCCTGTTCATATAAATAATGAAAATATTTCTCTTCTGTTAGTCATATTCCGAAACATGGGACTTTGGAGGTGGAGGCAGACACAGTAGGAGCAGAACTGTAATGCTGACATGTTTTCCTATCATTATTCAGCAACAGAATCAGCCACAATATTTCTTCATAGAAAAGCAACCCCTGCTCACCAAAGGTAACGTGAGAAACCCAAAGTTAATCTCTTTTAATAGAAATGCCCCCTCCCCATGAATTCTGAAGATAGAATGCTAGGATATAGTGCATGCTATGTGGTATGTGCTCAAACACCATTACAGGTAATCCTCATTTAGCAACCACAATTGGGACCAGCAACTCTGTTGCTAAGCGATGCGTTCGTTAAGCAAGACATCACCTGACTGCGATGGATTTATGACCTCAGTTCCACCACAGTCATTAAGTGAATCACCCATAGTCATTAAAGGAGACATTGTGTGACTGCAACTTGCAATTTGACTGCTAGCTTCTCCATTGACTCTGCTTGTCAGAAGCTGGCTGTGAAGTGCGCAAATAGCGATCACGTGACTGTGGGACGCTGCAATGATTGTAAATGCCCATCGGTTGCAAAGTGCAAGGCCTGGTCGTAAAGTTACTTTTTCAGCACATCACATGACCGCATCGCTTATGGCAATGTCACTATGATGGCAATCCAGGCAGTCCTGGTTGTCATCATAACCCAAGACGTGCTGGTGTTTTGAGCCTCTGGTGTTGTTCCCAATGCCCTTCTGAGCTGTGCTCATGTACTGGCCCATATGGTCCTGTAAATTGGTGGCTATGATGCCTGATCAGACTTTCCATGTTGTGGGGAGGCAGGTTATTGGCCGGTAGTTGGATGGTGCTGTTCCCTTGTGGGAGTCTTTCATGATCAGCACTGTCCTTCCTTGTGTTACCCAGTCTGGGTGGGAGCCTGCTGCTAGCAGCTGGTTCATCTGTGCTGCTAGGCACTCATGCACTGCTGTTAGTTTCTTTAGCCAGTAGGTGTGGATCATGTCTGGGCCAGGTGCTGTCCAGCTCTTCATGTTCTTGACCTGCTGTTGGATGTCTGCTACTGTGATGGTGACTGGTTCTTGTTCTGGGAGATTGCTGTGGTCTGCTCTCAGGTCCTGCAGCCACTTTCTTCCGTATGTTCTTCCAATACTGTTCAGTTTCTGCTGGTGGTGGCTCTGCTGTTACTGTGTTGTTGTTGCACTGCAGTTGGGAGTACAGCTTGGATGGTTCTTTGGAGAACAGGGCATTTATCTTCTTGGCCTCTCTAGTGTATCTCCTCAGCCTGGTAGCCAGTGCTGTGAGCCTTTCTTTAGCAGTCTCTAGGGCTTCAGATGGAATCAGGCCCTTGTATTTTTTCAGTAGCTGAGTTTTATCTTTAACCTCCACACCCTTCTGTAGTTCCACCAGCTGGCTAACTTTTCTCCGAATTGCCTCGACCAGTGGCTGTAGCGTATAGCAGTTCATTGGTTTGAGTTATGGTGGTAGTAGGGATTGTCGTGAGGGCTCTGTTGGCATCTTCTAGCATGCTATCTGATGGTGCTTCTCCACTGAGCCTTGGTAATCCGTCTCGAGGGTTTACTGTAGCTAGTTTATCCATGATCTTATGCCTCGTATCAGCTGCTATGTTCTGTAATGTAGGGGGTGACAGTGAAGTTCCAGCTTCAGGTGCTGGTTGCACATCTATTTGTTCTTCCGGCTCTTCTTGAGTCTGGGATGTAGTGTGTAGTTGGTCTATCTCAAGTTTAAAGAGCAGCTTCCTCTTTACTATGTTGAAGCATTGGGTAACTAGCTGTTTCTCAGTTAGTGTGGATGTAGATCTTCTGTCCATCCATAGTTCCCTCATAAGTTTATTTATTTATTTAGATTTATATTACCGCCCATCTCCCCCAATGGAGGACCCTGGGCAGTTCACAATAAAAACAAGGTTAAAACACAATACAGATCAGAACATCAATAAATAAATATAAAATCCAAGTGCAAGGATGTTTCATATATCCCCTCTCATTAGGTCTACTGTTGTAGTAGCATTCCATCAATTCCAGGTTCTCTTGTCTCATCCATGTATGGTTTGTTCCAGTAGCCCATTTATTGTCAGATTGTCCTGGTTTCCCAACATCTGGTGCGGACCTTGTTAATCCGGGCGATGTCTGAGCTGGAATGACTCTCTTAGTTTGTGTCACTCTCATATCTGAGGTAGGTAGGTGAAGCGTTAGAGGGTCTTTGCCCAAGGACCCCTACTGGTAAGATAGGTACCAGCTGGGATTGAAACCCCCGTCTCCCATGTCAAAGGGTGGCTCTCTAACCACTACGCTATCCAGCCGCTCAATAATATATTAAAAAATTCCCTTCCCTTATGGGTGGTATGTGTCTTCCTCAACCTCGGGTCCTCTACCAGAGGCCTGGGAGTTTGAGGGTTCTGGGCAGTATCTTAGCTGTTCCTAGCATTGCATTCTTCTGGACAGAGAGCTCTGATGTTGTTCCTGGGATCTGTTGGAGCCACTCTCCCAGCTTAGGAGTCGCAGTCCTGAGTGCCCCTACCACCACTGGGACCACTTTGGCCTTCACTTTCCACATCCTCTCCAGTTCCTCCTTCAGGCCCTGGTACTTCTCCATTTCTCATACTCCTTCCTGATGTTGCCATCACTTGGCACCGCTACATCTATCACCACCGCTGTATTCTGGTCCTTGTCTACTACCACGATGTCTGGTTGATTGGCCAGTACCTGCCTGTCCGTCTGGATCTGGAAGTTCCACAGAATCTTAGCCCTGTCATTCTCCACAACCTTCTGTGGAATCACCCATCTGGACTTGGGAGGATCCAGTCCATACACTGTGCAGATGTTCCTGTACACAGTGCCAGCTACTTGGTTGTGCCATTCATTGTATGCTGTTCCTGCCTGCATCTTGCACCCTGCCACTATGTGTTGGACTGTCTCTGAGGCCTCTCTGCACAGTCTGCACCTCGGGTCCTGTCTAGTGTGGTAGACCCCTGCTTCTATGGATCGGGTGCTTAGTCCTGTTCTTATGCTGCTATGGTCAGTGCCTCAGTGCTGTCTTTTAGTCCAGCCCCTTCCAGCCACTGGTAGGATTTCCCAAGGTCAGCCACCTCAGCTATCTGTCAATGGTACATCCCATGCAGGGTCTTGTCTTTCCATGGCACTTCCTCTGCTTGATCTTCTTTCCATGTCTGCTGCTGCCTCAGGCATTCTCTCAGCAGCTCATCTTTAGGTGCCATCTTACTGATGTACTCCTGGATGCTCTGGGTCTCATCCAGGACAGTGGCTTTGACACTCACCAGACCCTGCCTGCCCTCTTTCCGGCTGGTGTACAGTCTCTGGGTGTTGGACTTGGGGTGGAAGACTCCGTACATTGTGAGGAGCTTCCAGGTCTTCACATCAGTAGCCTCCATGTCCTCTTGGCCAGCTCACTATACCGGCAGGGTATCTGATGACTGGCAGGGCATACATGTTGATGGTGTGGGTCTTTTTCTTCCCATTGAGCTGGCTCTTCAGGACCTGTCTTATCCTTTGGATACTTGGATGTTTGGTACTTGGATGTTGCTGTCTTCCTTGCCTCCTCATCATGGTTCCCAAGTGACTGTAGAATACCAAGGTACTTATAGCTGGTCTGTGTGTCTGCTATGTGGCCTGCTGGTAATTCCATCCCATCTTGACTACCTCCCCTCTCTTTACTACCATCCGACCACACTTGACATTCACACTTGACAATGACATTCCAATGTCCTCACTGTAGATCTGTGTCAGGTGGATCAGTGAGTCAATGTCTCATTCACTCTTAGCATACAGATTTTTTGTCATCCATGTAGAGGAGGTGGCTGATGATAGTTCCACTCTTGAACTTGTATCCCAAGTTGTATTCAAGTTCAGAAGTTCAAGAGTGATATAAATTGGTGCTCTCTGAGCCTTATTGTTTTCTTGCAGACGTTTCATTGCCAGACTAGGCAACATCTTCAGTGCGAAAAGGGAGTGGGACTTGCTCTCTGTTTATATACCATGGCTTGTCCTGCTTGTATTGGTGGAGGTGTTGTTCTCTCCTTAGTAGTTCCTTGATTGGGCTGTTGTTTGCTACTTGGTTGATTGACTGAGTTAATAGTTCCTTGATTAGGGTATATTGTGCTGTTTAATTGTTCCTCTGGTGCTAATCCTGGTGTTAATCTTTGCATATCTGGGTGATGATTGCTGGCAAGGAGGTTTCTGGTCTTCTGGCTTTTCTGTTGTCTCTTATGAATGGTATGTAAATGTTGTTTACCTCTATGTGTCTGTTGATGGCTGCTTTGTCTAAGTGCCAAGCTTCCAGGAATTCTCTAGCATTTTTGGACTTGGCTTGGTTTAAGATGCTCACAGTTTCCCAGTTGAAAGTATGGTTAAGTCTGTCCATGTGTTGTGAGATTAAGGACTTTTCACCATGTCTTCTGACTGTTAGTTGGTGTTTGTGGATGCGTTCTGCCGGTCTGTCCTACATAGCGGCTGTTACAGTCCTTACACTGTATGTATTGTCGAAGGCTTAGGACGTTAGGAACCACAACTTCCAGAACACGGCCACACAGCCCGGAAGACCCACAACAGCCATCTTACACTGTATATTGTAGATAACTCCTGTTTTTTCTACTGGGTCTTTTGGGTTACTTACGATGTTCTGAAGGGTTCTGGTTGGTTTGTGAAACATCTTCAAGAAAACAACAAGGCTTAGAGAGCACCAAGGACTCCACAGTTCAACCCTGAGCTACAAATATTCTCTTTGATTAGTGATATAAATATTATTATAATATAATATAATAATAATATAATAATATAATATAATATAATATAATATAATATAATATAATATAATATAATATAATATAATATAATATAATTTTTAAAAGGATTATGGGATTCTGTTTCTGGTATTGTATTTCACAGAATACAACACAGCCAGAAGGGACCATGTAGGACTTCAAGTCAAATTCTCTGATCAATGCAGGAATACAAACAAAAGCATCCCCTACAGCTTGAACGCATCCAATGGGAAGCCCAGCAGTTCTCTGGGTAATTCAATAGCTTTTTAATTGTCAGCTGGTTGATTGTTAGCTGCCATGGGTTACTACATTGGCAAAAAGAAAAAAAAGGAAGAGAATTCTTAATGAAAAGTAACACAGTATAATGTAACTACTACCCACATCTCTTTAACAGCACTATGACCTGATATTCAGAGAATATTTTCTCCGTAAGGGGCTGACCTCCTTCCTTCCCATTATTTGTAAGAATGAATTCAACAGTCACCCGTATCAGCTGGAGAGAGAGAATATTTCATCAGTAGATGCATTAGCTAATTAAATTGACATTAATTAATTAATCTGCAGACCAGACAGGGGAAAATGGAACTAGAAAATTATTAGTTTGGTGGTTGAATTAATTAAAAAAAGAATATAGTAGTGACAGATTTAATCTCATGCTTCTCACAAGAATATGGAAGAGTTCACAGCTGTAGCAATACAAAAAAGACCATTTCTTGGCAGGGAGCAGAATTAATCTGTGTCACTCCTACAAGGACATGAACTTAGTCAACGGCTCTGACATTAAAACATGGTCACAGCTGGAGCAAATCTACACAAGCCAGCAAAAGCTGCCATTTGATTTACTGAATTTATACCAGTTCTCTAGTTACAGGACCCTGTGGCTTGGATTACTAAGTCATATTGTAGGGGGGGGGGAAGCAGGTTTGTTTGTAAATTTTTCTGGGTGCCTGAGGAGAGACAGAATGATCTCCAGATGCAGAGGTATTGATGCTTTTATATAACTGTTCTTCCCTTGCTCAAGTGCCACAGATAACGATACTAGGGTTAAGTTTTTCTTTTTTCTTCCTGCAGACTTCAGAGTTTCCCTCTTGTTTCTCAGTACAGTAGTTCACTTCTGACCACACAGCTTCTGGATCTCATGGCATTGAAGAGCGTAACAATCTAGCCTTTCTGTAATGCAGGTAAAATTGTCATAGGGGTCTTGAGGGAATAGCAACAGGAGGCAAAAGACAAAATTAGGCATGTGATGTTACAATTTAAGTATAAAAGGGTAGACCTTGCATTCTGACATCATAACCTGTTTCATCATTTTGGTGTCATCATGGTTAGGAACAGACATCTATGATAGCTGCTAAAATCACACCTCACATGAGTTGCAGAGCCCCATGTTTATATGAAACCAGTAATGGAGGTATGAATTAAGGATTCTATTCTGCCTTCGTGTAGTCTGAGATTGCTAATCTCAGATCTCTGTTTTGTGCCTCTGTTCCCATGCACAGAGCATGGGACTCTCCTCCGGGCAAAATGTAATTAGCTGGCTGCTAGGCTTTGCCTGTCACTACAATGTACTTCCTGTAAATAAATCTCAGGTTAGATGCCTGTGCACAGGACACTTCAGCCTCCAAGAACTAAACCTACATTATAAGAAATGGAAGACGATACCACTGACATCCTCTGACCTTGAGAACAGAGGATTCGCTTTGAAGGGATGGATTAGCTAAAGAATGCATTAGTCCTTCTATATGCATCAAGTTGTTTTTTGAGCAGATCTCAAACAAAGTCCAGTCATAAAACAAGAAAAGGAAACCTGGGGAGGGAGGAATGAAATATTGGGATTACTAGAATACTGGATAATAGAAAATACTACATAACATATTATAGATTGGGCAACAGAGTGTTAGGAATTGGTAGGTAACTATATTCTGGTTCACAGCTAAATTAAATTATTAAAACTCCTCTCTCCAAACAGTTCTATAATATCTGGAGATCTGTACATTATATTTATCATGAAGACTGTACGATTTTTACCTGTTTGCAAATATGTGCAATTTTCAAAAGAATCACCCTGAGATGAGAGAAATAGAAAGAAATAAACCACAAAGTATTATATTACTGTATGTGTCAAATGAATAATATTAGATCTGGATTTGTTTACAAATCTGGATTTGTATTGAATGGCTGAAGAAATCCATGATTTTGCCCAAACCAGTAAATAACATTAGTAAAGTCAAAGATTCTAGAATGAGGGAATGCATCTCCCGTCACTACATATGCACTTTTTAATAACAAATGGTTTCTCTCCATCTTCATAAGCCAGACCACAATCTATCTCATCAACTTAAACATCCCAGAAGTCTAAGAACAAACCTGGGGCAGGTTAAAGGTCCATCAAATTCCAGCTTTCTGTCTGCTATGATAGCAAGGTGGAACATTTATTCTGGAAATTTACAAGTTGGACACAAAGGTGAACCCAAGGAATGCCAGCAATCAGGTGTGAGAACTAAATTTCTTCCTGATGATGCCAAGCACAGCCATTCATCAGTGTGTCAATCAGCTGGAAAAATACACAACACTGAGACTACTAAGTATACAGTTGATGTATATTTCCCTTAATTTTTCCCCAACTTATACCTTCTAGTGTTTTTTTTAAAGTTTGGTTAAGTCTAATATACTTCTAAATACTACTCTTTCTCTATTGAATACTGATACTGATTTTTCCCCAAGACCACAATCAGTCATGGCTGCAATTATCTGCATGGATAAGACTTGAAGTGGCTCTGGTTTATTTTCCAGGAACTGGTTGTTTGGCAGTGTTGACCCAGAATTGTGATTTCCTGCCAGGTTTGTCTTACATCCAAATGGCAACCATCCCAACCTGTCTAACAGTGGTTGATGGAAATAATTGCCGGCCAACGGTGGTATCTGAGAATGAGCAAGAGCAACCTCATTGTACTGACCCAGTTAGCAGAGTTCAGGAATGCAGTATCAGTGCAGGCCCCAGAATGTGAAGAACGTAAAGTCCTAAGGGGAGTTTTAGAAAACCTATTGAATTAGCCTTTCCCCCCCCAAAGCTCTGAAGACTGGAAAATATTTGAGATCAATATTTTCTGCTAAATCATCTCTTGTGTGAAGGGATCAGCATATAGACTTTTTCTGTATAGTATGTTATCCTCTTATCAACTAGACTATTAGCTGAACATCTGGTAAACTTATTTCCACCTAGAGTATCACACACTGCACACTGTGAGCCATCATTCTGCTTATTTGTATTCTCTCCCTATCTCAGGTTATAATCATTACGGTATAAAGCTTTTGAGCCAGTTTGGTCTGGTGGTTAAGGTGCTGGGCTAGGAACCAGGAGTCTGTGAGTTCTAGTCCCGCCTTAGGCATGAAAGCCAGCTGGGTGACCTTGGGCCAGTCACTCTCTCTTTCTCAGCCCAATCCACCTCACAGGGTTGTTGCTGTGGGGAAAAATAGGAGGGACAAGTATTAGGTATGTTCATCACCTTGAGTTATATATTAAAAAGGTGGGATAAAAATCTAATAATTTTACAAGCCCAAACACTAACTAGGCAATATTTCTGTATTAGTTTGGTCTAGTGGTTAAGGTGCTGGGGTAGAAACCAGGAGACCGAGAGTTCTAGTCCCACCTTAGGCATGAAAGCCGGCGGGGTGACCTTGGGCCAATCCCTCTCTCTCAGCCCAACCCACCTCACAGGGTTGTTGTTGTGGGGAAAAGAGGGGGAGGAAGGAGTATTAGGTATGTTCGCTGCCTTGAGTTATTTATAAAAAATAATAAAGGCGGGATAAAAATTAACTAAATAAATAATGATCCAGATTAATGTTAAAACCTTATGCTATCCTTTCCTCCTAACACACCATGAGATAGAAACCATAATGGCACTTTCTTCCATAAACGATGTTTGGAACTTAGAAATCCACACTGTAGTCAAGAGCTGACCTTTCAAGACACTTAACACATTTTTAAAGATATTTCCTTGACTTTTTCTCATGCTATTGAAGAATGTATGGGCATTCCTTTTGAACCTGGGTAAAGGTTGAACATTAGAACACGTAATTTCTAAGTGAAACACTAGATTCCAATTTGATCCTGACACAATTCAGTGATGACTTTCAATGTGTCAAGCATGCTCACCTTCTAAGGTTTTTTCCTATGCCACACCATAGCCTGAGACACATTTGATTGAGATTATGAAGAGGGCCTGTTTTTATGGTTCCACTCCAAGTAGCAATGTTCATCCAAAGGAGGCCATATCCATTCCTTACTGACAATCCCCTGATAATTGATGAAGATAGTATCCTTTAAAGATAGCATTCAACATACAAATTAATACGGTGTTTTGATCACTAATTCTTTTAAATGTTGTTGATTTCTGTGATTGTGTTGTTTCTTCTGCCTTTTGTTTCATGTTTTTATGCAAACTCAGCACTGAATCAAAGTTAAAGATATACTAAAGGAGGACCAGGCAAGTACTACTTACATAGAAAATAAAGTTTGGATACTACTTGGATTGGTTCCCTTTTCTTTTAAACAACGTAATTTTGAAATTCAACATTCCACATGCATGTATGTGTACATATGTGTGTGTGTGTGTGTATAAAATGAATTATATTGTAAAAATATATTTTATATGTGTGTGTGTCTGTGTGTATACATACATACACACATATATTTGCCAATATCAGCATGGACATCTACTGGCTGTGTTCTTCCAAAATAGCTGATGCAATCAGCCATCATCCCAGAGAAAACATGTAGCCTATTTTACACAGATGCTCCACCAAAATGGGGACTGACTATGTGTGACAGTTTCCAACTCCTACAAGGGTTGCTGTCATTTCCTGCATGTTGAAAATCCTAACTTTATTGTAAGGTTAGAGCAGTGTTTCTCAACCTTGGCGAGTTTAAGATGGGTGGACTTCAACTCCCAGAATTCCCCAGCCAGCTCTGTTGGCTGGGGAATTCTGGGAGTTAAAGACCACCCATCTTAAACTCGCCAAGTTTGAGAAACACTGGATTACAGTAACAAAAACTAAGGAGGGCCCCTTCTGAGACAATTTCTCCACCCCCACCCCTCCTTTGGACTCAGATTTCATTTATCAGACTGTTGTCTAGGCTGCAGCTCTTCCTCCTGTCTCCCAAGGTCATTCCCGCATACCAATACATAACAGATCTATCCATATTACATTTCAGCCCTTCTTTTGGTCTTCATGTGGCCACAAGTGCAAAGAAGGGGAACAGGCAAAACAGAAAAAGAATTTCTGTAGAACTCTCATTGCTGAAGGGACACTTGATGAGTTTGTAACTGTGCAGGCAGCTGGAATAAAGGTTGCCCCTCTATTGCCCCACTTTTCCTCATTTACACAATACAGTGACAGGAAAAATAATTTTAGCGTAAAACATTGAAAAATGGGGCTAAATCTGATTCCTCCACACCAAGTGCTGACTGGACTAAACAGCTTGTAAAACACACTACCCTTATTTAACCCACAATGAGCCAGCTTCTGCTAAGTGTTCATAAATATGAGTTGCAGGCTTATTAAACCTACCAATTAATATTTCCCCAGTGTCCAAATTCTTTGTATCCATTAATAAATACACACATACACACTTTTCATAGCTGCCCTGATGTCTTTGTATATTGTTTGCATAGTTAGGGTTGCTGGCCTGGTCGTGCCATTGGTCAGCCAAATTGCAAGTTAATGGCCCTGAATCATTGATAGCAGTTTCTTTAATGGGAGCTAAGAGTCAGAGGAGAGATGAATAGAATGCAAAAGCCACCAAAGGGTGGAGAAACCGACATATTTTGAGAGCCTGTGCCCCAGCTAAGGGAGTGGTTGATGTAAGCTTGGTGTGCAAAGAAGCCACAGGGATAGAAGCTCATGTATTGCCAAAACAAAGTTGGCCAAAGAAGAAGAAGAACTGAACATCTATGCATATGCTGATTTATACATATTGATGCCCTTTTACAAAAGACTACATATATGCATTTCACCACAGTGGAAAAGATTGCAACCATACTCAGTCAGCTGTCTAGATGCTTAGTTCTAATGGGTCACTTTCAGTAGGTCTACCAGATCTGGATGACAAAAAAGGGATCGGCTACTAGACGGCAGCAAATGTGGAGTCCTTGGTGCTCTCTGAGCCTTGTTGTTTTCTTGCAGACATTTCATTGCCAGGCTAGGCAACATCTTCAGTGCGGAAATTCAGTGGTTTTCGCACTGAAGATGTTGCCTAGCCTGGCAATGAAACGTCTGCAAGAAAACAACAAGGCTCAGAGAGCACCAAGGACTCCACAGTTCAACCCTGAGCTACAAATATTCTCTTCGATGGGCAGCAAATGGTTAACTGCTTTATGTATCTCGCTGTAGCACTCTAATGGTCATTAGGATTTTTGCAGTCCACAAAGTCTACACTTCAAAGCTCTGCACTTTGAAGTCCTTGCTTTGTTTTCTTATGCTTCGTTATCTTCTTCCAGTTCATCACTTTCTTTCAGGCTGGGAACTGCACTTAGCCTTTGGATAACAGGCTGGGGAAATTGAACTTTTAAAAAAGACCCCTTCCGATGAAGGCCCTTCAATTAGAGGACCGTCCACTATAAAGAGAAGACTGTAGAACTAAAGGACTCTCAAACAGAGTTAGCTACTCACCTAAAGGTTCATTTATGGTGAAATAGGGTCCATACAGACTCTATTCTCTCTGGAAGTCTGCTCTGAGGTTGCAGCTTTACTAACTGATGGGATGGCACATGCTGCTGTCCTCTGCAGATAGACCGTGCTTACTGACTGCCTTGTTTAGCAACTGTTTGAAGTTACAACGGTGTGAAAAAAAGAGCTTTGCAGCCTCACATTTACGACCGTTGCAATGTCCCAGTCACGTGATTGCCATTCAGGTGCTTTGCAACTGGCTTGCGATGAACAGATTTATTTATTTATTTATTTATTTATTTATTAATATTAATCAAACTTCTGTCACCGCCCATCTCCCTCCACCGGAGGGACTCTGGGCGGTTTACAACAAAATAATAGAAACAAAAAACATAAAATATACATAGAATATAAAAATACAAATTATAAAACAAGATTAAAATCCAAGAGGCAAGAGTGGTAAAAAGATCTAACTTAATCCAATGTAGGAGAGGAGCTCTCTAAGGTATTAGCCATCCCCAAGAGTGACTATTCCTTCCTTGGTCCCAAGCAAGATAATAGAGAACACGGAAATAAAATAATACGTCGCAGTCATGTGGTGTTCTGCTTCATGATCAAAGCTGAAGTGAGATAGTAAGTCCATCGCGGTCATGTAATTTTCTGCTTAGTAACCGCAGCACTTAGCGATGGAGTTGCCAGTTCTAATTGTGGTCGCTAAACGAGGACTACCTGTATTTATAAACCTGTAAATAAACAAGTTTACTAATTGCCTTAAGTTTCTAATGGTCTGTTCTCCAAAGCCTCCTGGCATAATTCAACAACTTTTGTACTCTGGCCTCGCAAAGTGGGGACATCAGCAAATTCTATCACATACATCATGCACGCATACACAGCACCATTCATGAAGAAGCCTCTCTAGATCTTGACCAGTCTATTCTATGAATATCAACTTGTACAACAGAGAAGAAATCAGGACAGGACACTAAAAAGAGATGCTGTCATAAACCAGCAAATTCAAGAGGCACTCATTTACGCATTGTCCCTAAAGCAGAGCTTTCCAAACTGTGTGTCGGGACACGTTAGTGTGTCGGCTGCAGTGTCTGGGTGTGTCGCGGCTGCTGCTGCCTCCGAGCCCTGCCAGGATTCCGCGCAGGTCCTAGTGCCTGCCTTGTGCCCTGCTGTAAGAGTGTGTCGTGAAATGATGCATGTCTAAAAAGTGTGTCACCAACATGAAAAGTTTGGAAAGCTCTGCCCTAAAGAAATAAAAATGTTTTTGCAAGTTTAAATGGAGACCAAACTTAGAAAAAAACACATGCATCTGATGTATTATCCTGCTACAGAAGGTAAACTTGATACAATCCCGTCAACAGATGCAAAGTGGAGGAAAAGTAAGAATTCAATGTACTGTATGTCCTCAACATTGTATATTTTCTATTTGGCAAATTCCACTGAACACGTGCCTGCTTAACTGTGTTTAACCGAAACCTGAGCTAAACTGTATTGAATACAGTACCGTAGTGGCAATTATGTTCAGTGTATTCTTTGTTAATTAAACAATTAATTAATTTGAACTTTCAATATCAAGACCATGCACTCCAGAATTCTACAAGCCAGTTTTATAGCTTATTTAGTTTTCAACACACCAGTGCTGGCAATAATAACGTTCATACTGTACATAGGGTGACATTTTGGAATAGTGGCTCAAATTTTCTTTTAAATAGATATTATGCAGCTAGGTTATTAACAAACAATGGACATTTTATAACATTTTTGTAATTTTTTTAAAGCAATTACCCAAAGTAATAAACATCTAATGATAGGAGGAGGTTAGTCTAACTGAATGTGCAGCACCATATCTCCAAATACTTCAAAGCAATAATAATAATTTAATAATAATAATAATAATAATAATAATAATATATTAAAAAAACAGGAGAACCAACCTTGATAATTTACCATTTGCTATTCCTAATATTGTTAAATGTGTGGTAATAATCATCTTTAAGACTCCACAGCAGGCATATTTTAGCATGTTTTCAATTTAAAACCCTCTTGGATAACCTGATGGCAAAGGATCAAATAGGTTAAGGAAGTCAGCCTGAGTTGAGTTCCAGGGAACTTTGCCAAACCTGAACCAGACAGAATGGAGCACATCTCAAGTCTTGCAAAGTTGGCTTGGATGTTGTAAGAGAATTCCCATCTTCCAGCTGTTAAACTGAACTGAAGTTAGATTTGCAAAAGTTTGCTAAAGAAACTTTCTTTACAATCTTGTATAAATCTAGGAACTCACCTCAATCTGGAAGAATGACAACATCCCTTAATTCAAGCAGAAGACTCCTTAGAAAGTTACAGGGAAGCTTAAGAAGCTGACCAGAACAAAGAAAAAAACGGGCAATAGAAGTCTTCTTGTCAAAGAAGTACCTTTGTGCTTGAATTCATGTAGAGATAAGTGACAGTTTCATATTCACTTTAAATTTGAATACTCAGTTTTCATCTGTAGGTGCCTTTTTAGAAGCTTTCCAGAAAGCAGCTTGAAAGTGCATTAAAGAAAATGCAAACCATGCGGAATCCTGGAGATATTAGGAAGAACAGGGGAGCGTCACAAATATGTAAAAGAAGCAAGGAACTGTATAAGCCACTAATGATTTGGAATTTGACTTCCCAATCCCTTTTAAGCTTTCCTCAGTAACCCTAAAACAGGGGTGGATCATAGTTTCTTTTCTAATGTAGTCTTTGAGAACTGCAGTACATGTGGAAGTGGTGACATTTCCATAGGATCCATATAGAGTTTTAACACATCTGTTATTTTTGTAAAATCATCATCATCATCATCATCATCTGAATTTCTGATATATATATATATATATATATATATATATATATATATATATATATATATTTATTACCGCCCATCTTCCCCCAAAGGGGGAACTCTGAGCGGTTTACAATAAAACCAGAGTTAAAATACAAAACAAATCACAATAAAAGTGAAATAAATATATAATATCATTATAATTATTAAAAGATATAAATAAAATAAAATGGAATCCAGATGGCTACAGTTCTTCCTCAAATCCAGAGTGCTGTCTCAGGCTTGGTGACAAAACCAGGTTTTCAGTTTTTTCCTGAAGTCCAGGAGTGAGGGGGCCTGTCTCACCCCTGGGGGAAGGATGTTCCAGAGGGCGGGCGCTACTGCAGAGAAGGCACGCTTCCGAGACCCCGCTAGGTGGAATTCTTTTAAAGATGGTGTCCGTAACATGCCCTCTCTGCATGACCGGGTGGGACGGGTCGATTCAATAGGGATGAGACGGTCCCTCAGATAACATGGTCCCATGCCATGTAGGGCTTTAAAGGTGATAACCAACACCTTGAATTGGACCCGGAAGCAAACTGGCACCCAATGCAGCTCGCGGAGCAGCGGTGTTATATGTACTGATCTTGGTGCACCTAAAATTGCCCGTGAGCCTGCATTCTGAATCAGTTGTAGCTTCCGGATATTCTTCAAGGGTAGCCCCATGTAGAGCGCATTACAGTAGTCTAAGTGTGATATAACTAGGGCATGAGTGACTGTTTGAAGGGCCTCTCGGTCTAGGAAAGGGCGTAACTGTCGCACCACACGAAGTTGGGCAAAGGCTCTCCTGGCCACGACTGCCACCTGCTCTTCGAGCAGGAATCGTGAGTCCAAGAGAACCCCCAGGTTACGCACCAGGTCTGAATGGGGTAGTGCAGCCCCATCCAGAACCAAAGATGACAAATTCCTAGATACTGAGGGGCCATTAATCCACAGCCACTCCATCTTACCAGAGTTCAGCTGAAGCCTGTTGTTCCCCATCCAGGCCTCCACAGCCCCCAGGCACCTAGAGAGGGTGGTCACGGCATCACTTACTTCACCTGGGATGGAGATGTATAACTGGGTATCATCAGCATACTGGTGATACCTCACTCCATGGTAACGGATGATTTCACCCAGTGGCTTCATGTAGATGTTAAAAAGGAGCGGCGAGAGTACTGAACCCTGCGGCACCCCACAAAGGAGGGGCCATGGCCCAGATCTCTTGCTCCCTATCAACACCGATTGGGACCGGCCCTGGAGGAAGGAGGTGAACCAGCGCAGAACCACGCCATCCACCCCCAACTCCCTGAGCCGACCCAAAAGGATACTGTGGTCGACGGTATCGAAGGCCACTGAGAGGTCAAGGAGAGCAAGGATGGATGCACTGCCCCCATCCCGCTCCTGCCAGAGATCATCCATAAGTGCGACCAATGCTGTTTCCGTCCCATGTCCGGGCCTGAAACCTGACTGAAAGGGGTCTAGATAATCTGTTTCATCCGGGATCCTCTGGAGCTGCAACGCCACCACTTTCTCAACCACCTTCCTCAAAAAGGGGAGGTGGGAGACTGGACGAAAATTGTCCAGCATAGTAGGGTCCAGCAATGGTTTCTTGAGGAGGGGGCACACCAGCACCTCTTAAAGGCATTCGGGAACACCCCCTCTCTCAAGGATGTATTTACAATCGACTGGACCCAACCACACGTCACCTCCCGGGCTGCTTTCACCAGCCAGGAGGGACATGGATCCAATAAACAGGTGGTGGCGTTAACAGTCCGGAGGATCCTATCCACTTCCTCAGGTCCAACAGGATCAAACTGTTGCCAGATAATAGGGTAAGTACATCCCCTAGGTATCTCACCAGACTCTGTCTCATGCTTGGAATCCAACTTGGAGCGAATCCGAGCGATTTTATCCTGCAGATGCTCAGAAAACTCCTCGGCACGGCCCTGTAGTTGGATTTTGAGATCCCCTTTTCCTAGAAGTGACCGGGTAATCTTAAACAGGGCTGCCGGGTGGCATTCTGCAGATGCAATAAGAGTGGAGAAATACTGATGTTTCGCCACTCTTACCGCCACAAGGTAGGCCTTAACCGCGGCTCTAGCTTGTGTTTGGTCGGGTTCGGCCTTTGTCTTCCTCCAGCGGCACTCCAGACATCTCTTAATCCTCTTCAGAACCCTCAACTCCTCCGTAAACCACGGGGAGTGTCGGGTTCGATGGGGTAAGAGAGATCGCGGAGGCATGATCTTGTCCAAGGCCCTGGACGCCTTCCTATTCCAGGCCGCAGCCAGGGCCTCCACTGGACCGTGCAGCAGATCTTCGGGTATAACCCCCAGCTCCCTCTAAAACCCTACTGGGTCCATTAGTCACTGGGGGTGGACCATTCGAATGGGTCCTGCCTCCCTGTGGAGTGGAGCAGCAAAGGAGAATCTCAGTATGATGTGTGAAGGGCTCCAGAGGGTGCAAACCAGGGACAAGGGCCTACTTACGGGCCATGGATTCCCATCCCTGTCATAATGGCTAGATATCTTTTTTCCTATTTAAATCAAGACAGAGTCTTGTAACTAACTACAGTGGGGGAAGTTCCTACCCCATCTAGGCTGCACTGTCAGCCAAGCTCTGCCTAAGACAAGAAAGAGAAAACAATACTAAAACATGATACAACTAAATGCAATCTTTTGCCAATGTTATTAAAAGCTGTAAATTCAAAGAGGTTAGATTGATTGATTAGGAACAGGAACGATTGTACATTAAATCCTATTCTTTCTCTTTTTTTATGACAATTTACTACGGTGACATTTACTGGAGACACCACTGTTCACTTAGCTTCATCTATTTAATACAAATACTGTATGTAGATGCTAGAAGCAAAGCTGGAAACATCTAACTTTTTCATAGGAATTTTCTTCTTTCTTGTAATGCACTGCTTACTTTTACAAATTAAGAATAGCTGCGTTCTAAAGTGCCTTTTAAAGCTACACTGTCCTTCGTTCACGCACAAAAAAAATATTAGTCCTTTTCAAGGCTGACAGCTGTGTGAGCTCTGCAAATACTTAGAAGTATGGTTGGATGAAAAAGAAGCTGTCTCTAACCCTAACCCTTTCAGTTTTTCTGAATGTTTGTAAATAACTTTACCGCTGAATGTTAAGAGAGCTTCATTTGAGTCAACTGATGTATCAAGAGTGTCTGAGCAAAAAACACCAACATGTGGTGCTTGTTTCATTTATTTTTCTCTCTTATAACATGCAAGCATTTCCTAAAGGGACAATCCAGAGACGCTGGGTTGTGATTACCGGATGAGTTTTCTATGGCCGCAGTGTACTTCAAGGTAGACAACAATACAAAAGGAACAACTTGGGTTGATTTGAGCTATTTTACACATGTCACAACAAGAACTTTATAGTCAATTCAGCATGTTTATTAGGGCTGTGCAAATGTCTGATTCAGAGATGGGATATAAAGTTGATTTGATCAAATCTCCAAACTGACTTTCTGAACCAAATCATACAGTCCATTTGAACTGCCAAATGAAATAGGACTTCTCCAAATCGATTTAGATCATTTGGATGCTTTGGTGCCTAGACAGAAATGGCTTATTCCGAATCTTCAGAAATCCAAATCAAATTTTATCAGAGTAAATTCTGGGTATTTATTCAAAACCCAACACCCCTCCAATTTACAATAGACATTTCAATTACACAATATAGAAGACATACACATATTGGATACACACATCCTATGTCTCTCTATACATAGAGGCTTCGTCATTATATCTGCTACGTTATTTTCAGATGGACAATACTTTAATTAAATCAGAGATTCCTTTACAGCATTTCTAACATTTTGATACTTAATATCCACATGTTTGCTCCTCCCTCTGATTTTATCATTCTTTGTCATCTGTATACACGCTTCACTGTCTTCATATACAATTATAGGTTTCACAACTGTTACATTAACATCCCTTAACAATTGCCTATACCATATGAGTTCTGAACATAGATCAGGTAGTGCAGCGTACTCTGCCTCTGCAGTAGAAACGGCGACAGAACTCTGTTTCCGAGATCTCCACCCCACCAAGGTGTCACCAAACATAATTATCAATCCTGATATTGATTTCCTATGATGCATATCATTGCCCCAATCACTATCTACATAGCACTTAATTTCTAATGGTTTACAAGGCTTAATTAATAAACATTTATTAATTGTCCCTTTAAGATATCTGAACACACGTTTAATACCCATCCAATGTCTCTGGGTAGGTTGTACAACGTACCTACTCAGTACATTCACCACATTCCTGATGTCAGGACGCGACCATTGTGCTAGGTATAACAAACTTCCTATGATTGACTGATATTGTTCTTGATTACATGATGTTTGGTCTTCATCTCCAGCCTCTGCCTTAAGAAAATCAGTTGTCATCGGGGTAGGAACCTCCTTGCAATGTTCCATATCGTTGTCTCTCAGCAGCTGTTCAATTTTCTTCCGCTGCTCTAGAACGTAACCCCCATCAACCTTCTGAATACCTATGCCTAGGTAATTCCTAATCTCTCCCAGATCTTTTAAATCATACTGTTGCTTGAGGTGTTCAGTAAATTCATTTACCCTCCTTTGATCCTTTGCTATAAAACATAAATTATCTACAAAGATCAATAGCAACACCTGTTCATCATTACATTGGTTAATATATAGACATGGGTCAGCTTTACTACACTTAAAACCCATTCTTTGCAATGCTGCATCTAAACGCAGGTTCCAGCAACACGCTGATTGTTTGAGTCCATACAAAGCCTTCTGCAATTTGTACACTCTTCCTGCCTCTTTAGATTCATAACCCGGAGCTTCTGCCATATAAATTTCCTCCTTTAAATCAGCATGCAGATATGCTGTGGTGATATCATAATGATTAACAATACAATTCCCAGCTGTTGCCAGCGCTAAAGCAAACCTCAATGTCTCACCTCTCAGCGTTGGAGCAAATACTTCATCATACGTCTGATGCTTAACCTGAGAAAACCCTTGTGCTACAAGCCTAGCTTTGTATTGCATATCACCATTTACTAAGGTCTTTTTCTTATAAACCCATCTACAACCTACTGCTCTCTGTCCCTCAGGCAGCCTGGTAGTTGTAAAAACCTTATGATATATATTTTTTAATTTTATTGGATTTTAAATATACAAAGCTAAAAGTTAAGAATGAAACGGAAATAGAAATACAAATTAAAAGAAAAAGAAAAGAAAAGTTCAGTAAAGGAAAAAAAGAAAGAAAAACACAAACAAAGAAATTGGATAACCTCCGATCCAACTATGGTCATAAGAATAAAATAGATAGTTTGTTTTTACATGCTGGTTATTCATATGACATTCATATACTTTTCTTGTCTATTATATACTATTTATATATAATCTAATCATCAAATCCCCATATTAGCTTTACTCCTCCTGCTTTTTGCAAATAGTCCATCAATGGTTTCCACTCTTTAAGAAAGTAACAATTTGAATTGTCTTTTAATAAGCAAGTCAATTTATCATTTTCTGCCATCTCTAATAGCTTCAACATCCAATCCTGTATTGTTGGAACACTTTGATTTTTCCAGTTTTGTGCATATAAGAGTCTTGCTGCTGTGATCATATACTGTATTATTCTAGAGAAATATTTTTCTATTTGTACCTCCCATAAAAACCTTATGATTATTAATGGCATTCATCTCTACATCCATTGCAGCTTTCCACTTTTTCTGCTCCCGTGGTGGCAACGCTAATACCTCTGAATAGCTACGTGGTTCATAATTTACATAACACAGTTTAACATCACCTGGTTTGTAACGTTGCAGAGGTATGCCCTTATTTCCTCTTTCAGATCTGCGTAATATAGTGGGCTCCTGTTTCACTGACACACTAGGAGTTAATTTTTCTTCTTCCTTAATTACATCTCTGGAATCTGGCCGCTCTGATAGCTCGATCTGTCCTTGACTAGGAATAAAAATTTCACTCCCTCCGTGCAACTTCCACCAATTACTATGCTCACTAAAACTCGCTGATCTAGAAATAACAAGTTGTTTCTGGCCATCCGTAAACCTACGTATATCCCTTGGTTCCTGGCTCATAACCTACAAAAATAATTTTCTGTGCCTTAGCCTGACCCTTTCTACATACAACTTTATTTATATGTACCCAGGCTGAGCAACCAAAAACTTTCAAATGAGCTAATGATGGCTTCTTGCCATACAAAATATAACATGGTGTTTGATTCACTGATACACTCCACCTGTTAATTAAATAATTAGCAGTCAATATAGCTTCTCCCCAGTACCCACTAGATAATCCTGAGTCAGCTAACAGCGAATCCTTAACTGTTTGTAATGCTAAATTCCTTCATTCTGCCACTCCATTCTCAGCTGAAGAATGTGGATTGGTTCTTCTGTGCGCAATGCCCCTCCTATTGAGCCATTGTTGAAAACTGTTAGCCATAAATTCAGTACCCCGGTCAGTCTGCAAACTACACACCTTTGTGTTGTACCTACGTTCTACAAACTGCACCCAATTCCTGAACTTATCAAATGTCTGGCTCTTTGCTTTCAACAAGTAACAGAAACCAAAACGAGTATAATCATCAACAATTACAAACACGTATCTAGCACCACCTAATGTGGCTGGCAATGGGCCAATTAGGTCAGCATGGAGAAGCTCAAAGCATTTATGTGACACTCTATCACTATGTTTGCTTATTGGATACACTTTTGACTTAGACATCTTGCATGCCGTGCAATCCAGATAAGCTTGGCAAGGTTTTAAATCCATTCCAGTACTGGCATCTGACATCTTTTCAACCACTTTGAAACTTGGATGCCCCAACCTTCTGTGCCACAAATGTTCACATGAATTATGGTATGGTTTGTTGATAAATGCTGCATGGGCTACATCATCTGTCTTGGGTTCCAATTCATATAAATTGTTCTGCAATAAACCCTTCCCACAGACACTATTATTCTTTATAATAATACATTCACCCTTAACAAACCTTACTTCATATCCTTTTTTATCCAATTGAGAAACACTAAGGATATTATATTCCAGGTCTGGTACACATAACATATCTAAATTAACATTTAAACAAGGTACAAATACAGAACCCTGCCCAGTCACCGATGCACAGTTCCCATTAGCCAAGCTAACATGATCCCGTTCAGCTTGCTTAAAACCTGTAAACATCTTATAGTCATTGGCAACATGTTCGCTGGTGCCGCTGTCTAAAAGCCATGTCTGTTTCAGATTCCTTCCAGCCAACTTTATAACAGACAGCTGGGCTTCACTCCGTTGCCTAGCAATCTTCGGCTTGCCCTTTGTCCTACGTTTATCACAGTCTCTTTGAAGATGTGACGTAGATCCGCAGCGAGAACATTTCTTTACAGCCAACACCTTATCTGTACAGGAAAAATACTCCCCCCCAGACTCTCTTTGCTGTGGCTTAACTACTTTGCTATTAGATTCCTTCCTTCTCTGCTCTTCTTCCAGAAGCCGACTGGTTAGATAATTAACAGTCAAATCTCCTTCAGATAATGACCCAAAACTGGTCGCTAGATTATCCCACGTCTCATTAAGTGAACTAAGAATAACATACAGTTTGTGTGCTTCTGTAAACTGCATATTACGCTGAGCCAATTCTAAGAAGAGCTCCGTCATGTGTTGTAAATGTGCTGAGATGCTGTCTCCTTCACTCAAATGTGCATGATACAGCCTTCTGGTTAACATGACTTTACATAGAGGTGTGGGTCTGAGATACACATCCTTTAAAGAATCCCAGCACTCCTTAGCTAACTCTTTGCCATGCACATAATTCAATTGACTGTCCTCCACACATAAAACTATGCTGGACAATGCTTTCTCATTTCTTAACATATCCTTCTCCTCATCCAAATTAACTGGTGGATTACTCACGGCTCCCCAAAGACCTTCACGTCGCAAAAACATT
This sequence comes from Charina bottae, assembly GCA_023362775.1. NCBI lineage: Eukaryota > Metazoa > Chordata > Lepidosauria > Squamata > Charinaidae > Charina > Charina bottae. The sequence continues at coordinate 45,551,160 of JALMGJ010000002.1, forward strand.
TCCATCTTATACGCCCACGAAAGATAATTGGATTCATTCAGCCGTGTTAGAGGGAAACCTCCTCCGATAATTGACTGCATCTTTGCTGTACTCACCGCTCACGGCCCCTCCTGGGCAAGATAACAATGAATAAACTGCACAGACTTCTCAGAACATCCCACAGATCCAAGTTCATCTTAGGAAACACACAGCCAGGCACGGAACCGGTAAAAGCTCCAAATTCGCCCCAGATATCCACACAACTCCTGGATAGGCTTCAACGTCCTCACAGCCATGCCAGTGACTTGTTAAAGTCCCAACTGCACACGTTCCACTGCTGGGCCCGTAACCTGTCAGAGTACACAGTGCTGGGGCTGCCAATGTTCCTTCTAGACCTCAGAGCAATATGTTCTATTGAGTAAGCAGACACTCACAAGAGATTAGATAAAATAATCTATTTACTCTATATACATACATATCACAATATAGTCCAATAACGTCCAACACAGATACCGATGAGAAGATAGTAACGAGAGAGAGTGAACACCAGAACTTCTCTACTTTTATACAAATATTAACCAATCACATTATAGCTCAAACAAATTATCTGCCACACCCAGCCTAAACTATATCAGCTGCAGTATGTGTCACCACTTACTTCAACAATGGCTGCTAATTGAATGACTTGCAGAAAGTATCACCTCTCACCTATTTACCTCTCCTGTCTAATTAATCTATCTGTAAATTCTGGGTATTTATTCAAACCCCAACAAATTGATCCCATTCAAATTAAGGAAGCAAATAAAATCTGAGCAATTTTCTGAATCAGTTCAATTCATCAAAGTAAACAGATGAGTTTACTGAATAAATGTTTCAAACTGAATTTTGCCTGAATCACTGTCATAAAATACAAGCACACATACATTTATAACCACTTTCACTACAAAATCTGTTCTAATAAACAAATTAGGTAAGTCCTCCCTCCTTAGACTATGAAGTAGCATCCTCATGTAGATTTACCTGGCATAAATATGGACTTTAGTTTGCTTGATAGAGCTAGTACCTGAATATTAATGCAAGTATCTGGGTTTGAGAGCAGCTGAGTTTGCTAGCTTTTGAAATAATCCTCCCTGCTACCCAAAATAAAAAAAACCTTCTGATCTCCTATCCTAGTCCCTGGAGTGAGGTTCTCTCTCTCCCACAAAACCTCTTACTCCTATAATGCAAGGGAACCATGATGGCTACAGCTGATTTCAAAGGACCAGTGCAAAGCATCATTCCCACATCTGCATGGAGGAGATGAATGATGTTGGTGGGCATGATGTCTGTCTTGGGGGAGGGATTCCACCACTGCCATAATCCACTCTACCAGGTAAAGTGGGTTACTGAATTCAGTCTGATAGAAGTATACTAATAATAAATGTTATTGAGCAAGTTGTTCCTAATTACTTCTAGAAGAAATGATCTTGTACCAAACTATTTGCCCATCTAGATTTGTATTGTTTTTTCCCTCTCTGACAGAGCTTTCCAGGGTAGCTATTTGATCTATTTGATCACCTTGATGGGAAAAATGAAGAATTGAATCTGGACCTTCCTCAAATGTTCTTTCACTGAGCTATGACCCCATCCTGCACAGCTTCATTGTCATTTCAATCCTCCACTGTCAGTCCTTCAAGGTAGACCGGACTAGGAAACCAAAGTCATTCATGCTAATACTATTTTTATTATAAGGTTATAGTAACAGAATCTTGCAAGTCTGAATGTGCCTCCCTTTATCTTTGTGAGAACTAGGGAGAGTCTTGTCTGAGACGTTTTCTCAGGTTACAGTTCTGGCCCGGACCCAGATTTCTTTTATCAGACTGTTGTCCTGCTTGTGCTCTTCCTCCTGGGTGACCATGGGCCAGTCACTCTCTCTCAGCCCAACTCACCTCACAGGGTTGTTGTTGTGGGGAAAATAGGAGGAGGAAGGAGTATTAGGTATGTTCGCCACCTTGAGTTATTTATAAAAATAATAAAGGCGAGATAAAAATTTAAATAAATAAATAAAAATAAATAAATAAATAATAAAACTTCCGTGGGGGGACAGATCTGCCCTGGTCACCTTATGGTCCTCTGGGTTTCCAACAGGTGCTTGGGTATTTCCCAGCAGTCTAATGGACAGTTCTGTCAGGCACTCAATAGATCTCTGAAATCAGAGATTATGAAGGCACTTGATAGGGTTGCTCCTGAGTGACCTCTCTCTGGGTGCCAATCAAGGGGGCTCTTTAATTCATCAAAGAGCTTGGAAAATGAAGGGCAAAAGGAGGTGCCTGGGGGGATTTTGGCAAAAAGACAAAGAGCTATGATGGCTTGACACAGGTATGAGCCCTCATTCAGGTTTCTATCTAAAGTGGCAGTAAGAGCAGTGAAGTGTCAATGCTTGTAAGCACTTATTAAGACTGCACACTCTTATTTTGACTAACCCACTTTCTTCTGGAGTCTGGTGCACCAGAAGATCCTTCTATTAGTCTTTGTGAGTGGTTTGCCAAGCACTTATTTGACACTTGATGGGCTGAGTCTCAAGAGATGACAGAAGTAACACCTTGTGCCCCCATTCTTTCTTGACCCTATATGTTCCATTCCCCACCCTCACACACACACACTTGATAATTAACACATTCCCTTAGCATTCAACTTATATTCATATTTCTCCTAATATACCAACTCTCATTTTCCATATAACAATGTAGGTGGAAGCACACTTTTACATGCAAACATTTTGCTACTTCCAACAACCATTCATTCCTTAGAACAGATCATGTGCTACCCACTACCTTTCCACCAGCATTTGCACATCTTAAAATGTCTCCATTTCCCCCTCTTTGACTATGTTTTAAATATTTTAAATCAAATTTAAATCAAATTCACTTCACTTCAAACACAAATGCTCAGTATTGATTCTTTGGTGCCAAAAGCAACTCAACCTAGTTTGTTGCTTCCTGTTTCTTGTGTCTTATTTATTGTAATCCAGAGGACGGATAGTAATTGGAAAGCTGATAAGCCCCTTCCACACATGTTCCAAACACTTAGGAGGAATCCCAAGGGATTCTAAATGAAACTTTTATAAGCACTGATATATGCACATGTTATTAACTCACATCATAATACCTTATTTAAACCATTAGCTTATATTCAGCAACCAGCTCTGCTGAAATTTCACAGGCTGATTCCTCAAAGACAGATTTCATTCCCACACTGAACAGCAGCATGTTCCACAGCAAAGACACTTATGTTTGGCTTGGGGATCCATGTGGCTAGATGAGCAGAAGTCAAGGCCACCTTTTCCCACACATCCTGGAGAAAGAGCATTCCACACACCTGAGCAAGGAAAAGTTGGCTCCTGGGAATAAAATTAAAATTTCCTCTAGGATCTTCTCCTTCTGATAAAGGTGTAATCAGCATGTGTGTATACTAAAAAAAAATCTACTTCTCTGCACTTGGCATTTAATTAGAAGCTAAAATAAAATGTGCAGGACTGGAATTTTAAGTGCCGGTTTAATAACCTTTATCCAACTCATTTCTCAATGATTTTCCTCCTCTCTGGAGAGACTTCTAATGTCAAACTGTGGCATTAAGGTGAGTCATGGTTACTGAAGAAGCACAACGAATGTACATGACAAAATTTCTTAATTCCAGTATGAGGAGAGATGGAGTAGAGAAAAACTGATGTTTCCCCTTCATTTTAGCATTACTGCACTAAACGCTAATACAGCGTGAGCTGAGAGGGAAATGTGAGATGTCACACCCGAAATAATCACTAATAACAAATATTCAGTCATAATCGTGCCAGCAATGAGGATAAAATGTCATTCACACACGTTTCATTCCGTTATTTATTTCAGCATATATCCTGTCAACCCAACAGTTTGAAAGCTTTGCAAGTAGATAAATGGGTACCACCTTAAGTGGGCTAATTTGCTGGCGTCCTGTTGGGAAGTCGGCACCACCGAAGGAAAGGATCGGAGGAAGATCGAATGGCGGCGGTGACGACGGACCCGGATGTAACAGCTACAGGACGTCAGCAGCCGGCTCAAGGCATCCTGGGAATTGTAGTCCAGAGCCTGAAAGAGTTGGTTCCCTTACCCCCTCCCCTCACGCGCGGTTAAAATGGTGAATTGTATAACTAATGTATATATATGCTTGTAAGCCGCCTAGAGTCCTCCATTAGGGAGGGGATAGGCGGGGTATAAATACCACAATAAATAAATAAATAAATAAATAAATAAATAAATAAAAAAATAAAATATAGCCCAGCCTATTTCAGTTAATTTAATATGGGGAACAAGAAAAAGATTTATAAAGTAGAATTGTTTTCTTTTTCTTTGAGGATAATTACATAAAGAATAAGATCACTTCCTAGGGCAGAGCTTTCCAAACTTTTCATGTTGGTGACACACTTTTTAGACATGCATCATTTCGTGACACACTTTTACAGCAGGGCACAAGGCAGGCACTAGGACCTGCGTGGAATCCTGGCAGGGATTGGAGGCAGCAGCAGTCACGACACACCCAGACACTTCAGCTGACACACTAAATTGTCCCAACACACACTTTGGAAAGCTCTGTCCTAGGGACTACATGGATGACTGGGGCCACTAGTAATCATAGAGAGGATGGACCAATTCAGATGTCTTGCCACAGGAACCTGATGAGTCTAAAGGGTTTCCAGATGCGGATTACCTCAGTGATCTGGAGGGCAGTTCTGCTTGGACACCTGGTCAGCTTTTGGAATATGGAGGTGACCAGAGCATTAGATAGGATTGTTCCTTAGTGCCCTTTTCATCGCTTGCCAATCCCAGATGGACCCTTGGTTTTCTGAGGAGCTGTGGGAAATGAAACAAGTGAAGAGACATATGAGCAATACTGGCAGAAATCCAAATCAGAGAGGTCCACCTGAAAATGTGAACCAAATGAATTCTTTCTTATTCTCAGCTGTTCTATTCATAAATAAATAGGACCCTAGATTTACAAAAAAAAATGTCATTTTACAGTGTTTTGCTACCTAAATAGTATATATTAAAGGCAGTAATGGCTGGTGCCCATCAGGGCCAGTGGGGCATCGGAAGAACCAAAGCTAGGGGTGATACCTAGCCTCCAAACTATTCTGAAAGTTTGGATATGTTTCCTAGGAATTCTGAGAACTGCAGTTGCATGACTTCTGAAGAGTGGCAGACTACAAAAGGCTAATGTGGTCTTTCCTTTAATCCAGAGCTTTCCAAACTTTTCATGTTGGTGACACACTTTTTAGACATGCATCATTTCACGACACACTCTTACAGCAGGGCACAAGGCAGGCACTAGGACCTGCGCGGAATCACAGCAGGTTTGGAGGCAGCAAGGCACAAGGCAGGCACTAGGACCTGTGCGGAATCCTGGCAGGGAAGGTTTGGAGGCAGCAAGGCACAAGGCAGGCACTAGGACCTGCATGGAATCCTGGCAGGGCAGGTTTGGAGGCAGCAATGCACAAGGCAGGCACTAGGACCTGCATGGAATCCTGGCAGGGCAGGTTTGGAGGCAGCAATGCACAAGGCAGGCACTAGGACCTGCATGGAATCCTGGCATGGCAGGTTTGGAGGCAGCAAGGTACAAGGCAGGCACTGGGACCTGCGCGGAATCCTGGCAGGGCAGGTCTGGAGGCAGCAAGGCACAAGGCAGGCATTAGGACCTGCGTGGAATCCTGGCAGGACTCGGAGGTAGCAGCCGCTGCGACACACCCAGATACTGCAGCCGACACACTCACGTGTCCCAACACACAGTTTGGAAAGCTCTGCTTTAGTTTCACCAGTTTCTTGTACACACTTCAGGAAGGGAGAAAATGAAAAATAATGGTGGGGAACATGTTTAAATCTTAAAGTCAGTGGAAAAGTACTAGAGCAGAGCTTTCCAAACTTTTCATGTTGGTGACACACTTTTTAGACATGCATCATTTCGTGACACACTCTTACAACAGGGCATCATTTTGCGACACACTCTTACAGCAGGGCACAAGGCAGGCACTAGGACCCGCATGGAATCCTGGCAGGGCTCAGAGGCAGCAGCAGCCACGACACACCCAGACACTGCAGACAACACACTAACGTGTCCCGACACACAGTTTGGAAAGCTCTGCTTTAATCCTTCCCTGGCCATTCCCCCCCTCCCATCCCATACTCACCCACTTTTTTTAAACGTTACGATTATCAATACCTCTTAGCCAGCTACATATTGCAATGATCAGTGAAGTGCAAATTGAAGTTTAAGCACTTTAATTATACAGCTTTTTTTTTTTTTACAATAATGTGACTTTGGAACAAGAAAAACAAAACATCACTAATTCTTTCTTTGTAACACTCTGCAGCTGAACAGGCACACTGTCTTACTCTTTTATTTCTGGGTGATTTTAACCAAGTAACAGAAGTTCATCCTACAAAGATTTCTTTGTATTCAACGTACTGCCTATATCGTATATAAGCCGTATGCGTAGAATTGCAATCCAGTAAATCCATTCTTGAAGCTGATGAAAGCAAAAGCCTCTAGTCTAATCTTTGTAGTTGCAAACTGACCCTGCAAAAAGAAAGGGCAATGAATAATAGAGGATGTGATATAGCAACACCATTATATTCAGCACATCCTCTTTCTCTCCAAGCCATCTTTTTTCCCCTTAAAGCTTTCTTTATGGGTTACATCTCACCATGCTTATTTTAGGATCGAGATAAAACTTTCACGATGATGGTCGGAACAAGAACTGATCAATGCTGATTTCTATTAGAAAGACTTCCCAATCATTGTTTCCTGAAAGAAAATAAACTTTCAAATAACTCAAGAAACTAATTGAAAGGAAATTTAGAACACACAAAAGAAAGCATTTCTTCACCCAGCACATAACCAATTGGTGGAAACCTCTTTTAGATTATGATGGCCTCTAATTGGAATAGCTTTAAAAGGGGATTAGATAAACAGAGAGCCGGTCTATCAAGGGCTGTTCATCTTTAGACTCAATTTTATGTCTGGACGAGGGGCAGCAGGCTCCTAAATGCCAATTCCAGGGGAGGAATGGTACAAGAAGGGCATGGCTCCATCTCCGGATGGAGTGGATCCTAGAAGTATCTGGTTGACTACTATGAGAAACAAAATGCTGGACTAAGATGGGTCTAGGTCTGATCCAACAGGCCTATTCTTATGTTCTAAGCTCTTTTTATCTCAGTTCTACAGAAGGAATCAATGCACCTGAGAACATATTCTAAGATTCTAATGCAGAACTTAAGCTAAGTGCATTCTGAGATGAGATGTTAAATCCCATTCAAAGGACTGCAGATCAAACTATATATTACAAAATGATGACTGGTAAGAAAAAAAAAACACATCCAAATAATTACACTTAAGAATTCAACCTAGGACCTTTACTATTCAGGGCAATGAAACTATTACAACTGAAACCTATCATAACATTAAAAAATATAGGAATATTGCATTCTTTATTGCACAATTCAATTTCACAGAAAATGTGCTGATAAAAGAAAAAACTTGAAGAGAAAGGTAATGTGGTATGTGTAAGCTTCTCTGCTTTTCTAACTAAGGGCACTTCCACACAGTCACCCAACCCTCTGAAGAAGCTTCAGGTCACCCTGTGAATCTCCTCGCTCCTGTGCTCCTTTCCCCCATTAAGCTAACACTCCCTCCAACTAGTCAATGGAAAGGAGCATAACATGACAGCCAGCCAGGAATGTGCCTGCACTCTCATTCTTTCCTTGCTTGTTCATTAGAAAGAAAACAAAAGAGGAGGAGGAGGAAGAGGAGGTGGCAGCCGCTGTGTGAGGGTTTCCTCGTGAAGCAACCAGAAAGGATGGATGGATGGTGTGTGCCAAGGCACCTCAGTACCTTCCTTATAAGAGGGAGGGGACAAATCCCAGGAGAGGATGAGAATGGAGTCCCCACCAATGGGAAATCATCACGCACTTCAGAGGAAATGGTACTAAACTGTCTTTACAGCATTTTCTATGGAGCAGGAGCTAAGTTGATGCTAAGACTCATGCAAGGACTATGTCATCACAAGGACATGGGGGTGCAGTCCCAATCTTTCAGTGCTGTGCTTGTATGAAGAGTGAGACTCAATTGCCTTCATAGTACAAGTTGCAACTGAAATAATATTCTGTTTCTACCATTTACAGAAAACTAAACCAGAATCTGAAGGGGCGTGGTGGCTCAGTGGGTAAGACGCCAGGCTTGTTGATCGGAAGATCGCAAGTTCGGAGGTTCGAATCCCTAGCCCCGCGTGACGTAGTGAGCTCCCGCACTCGCCCCAGCTCTTGCCAACCTAGCAATTCGAAAGCATGCAAATGCAAGTAGATGAATAGGGACCACTTCCGTGGGATGGTAACAGCGTTCCACGCGTGTCATGTAGCCACATGACCACGGAAGTGTCTTCGGACAACGCTGGCTCTTCGGCTAACAAACGGAGATAAGCACCGGCCCCTAGCGTTGGACATGACTGCACAAATGTGCGGGGGGAACTTTTACCTTTTTAAATTAGAATCTACCTATATCAGGAGAACCTTCTTCCAAGTAATTGTGTTTTCTACAGAGTCAGAGACACTGCCCAGGAAATACAAGCATATAATGACATTAGCTGAAGAACTATCTCATTATCCAAACAGGGTTTTCAGGCGATGACCCTTAGCCCCAAACAAGTTTAAACTCTTACAATTAGGGTTAATTCAGTGGCAATGAAAATCTATTTCTTCTTCTAATGAACACAACGTCAAAAAGCACTACATGCTAAGTTATTCACAGAGAACAGAGGTCAACTGTATTGTTAAATATCTCCTATGTGTAAAAAAAAAAAGGAGAATAAAAGGAGAAATAAAGTAATGCATGCCACAAGTCCATAGATTACTGTAATAAGCCAAATGGGAAATTGAAAATGTAATCATGCTCCTCTTTCCAATTTGGGGACACGGGGAGGGAGAAAGGACATTGTACATGCATGGAGTTAGTACCATGGATGTGCAGAAACACATACGTAACAGCTCGACCTTTTTGAAATTCCTCCTCCCCATTCTTTGCAAAAGACCATCCCACAACATTCACACAATGGCTTGAGATAGCATTAAATGTGGGATATTACTGAAGGTGCAAAACAGCAGCCAGGATGTTTAAACAGGGTAGAATCCTATAGAAAACAAAGAAGCTAAGCTAGTATTAATAGCGAGCATCACAGCTGAAAAAGTGACTGAGGATGAAACACCCCAACAAAGGACAGAAAGAGTCTGTGTTTGCATGTCTTGACTTCGGCCTCTTCTTATGAAGCAGTGTCCTGGTGACCCTGTTGCAGCTCTATTACCTGCTTTATATTTGACTCCTATCACCAGCTCCAGCCCTGCTGGGGGCCTTTGTATCTCTGTTCTTATTCTTCTTTGTGGTTACTACTTCCTTGTTCTCTACTTTTAGCTTTTAAAGGCTGTAGTCTTTTATCCTTTGAGATTTCATTGATGTCTGTTTTATCTACTCCTTTTAGGGTACTCCAATTTAGATTTAGGGATCTTTAAGAGCTGTGTTTTTCTTTGTCCCTTAGGATTGGTGGCACCCAATTATGGTTTTATAATCAATGCCTAAGGGGCGTGGTGGCTCAGCGGGTAAGACGCCAGGCTTGTCGATCGGAAGATCGCAAGTTCGGAGGTTCGAATCCCTAGTCCCGTGTGACGGAGTGAGCTCCCGCACTAGCCCCAGCTCTTGCCAACTTAGCAATTCGAAAGCATGCAAATGCAAGTAGATGAATAGGTACCACTTCGGTGGGTAGGTAACAGCATTCCGCGTGCGTCATGCCGGCCACATGACCATGGAAGTGTCTTCGGACAACGCTGGCTCTTCGGCTAACAAACGGACATGAGCACCGGCCCCTAGAGTCAGACACGACTGCACAAATGTGTGGGGACAACATTTACCTTTACCTAATCAATGCCCACCTGCTCATGTGTTCTTGCAGTGAAGGCTCATATCCTAACTGTGCTTGAGGCCATTTTTGATATATCATTCCTTCCCATCTCATTCCAGTTTTAAATAGTCAATTGTGAGCCCTATACGTTAGACCAGACTAAGAAACCAACACCATATACTGTAGGTCAGGACTACTTTTATTGTAATAGCTATAGTAGCAGAATCTTGCAAATCTGAATGTCCTTCCCTCCTCCTTCACTTTATCTTTGTATGAACTAGGAAGTGGCTTGTCTGAGATATTTTCTCAAGTTAGTTTCTTGGCCTGGGCTCAAGCTCCACTGATCTGACCATGCCCTTAGTAGTGGCTCTTCCTTCTGTCCTTCAATGCCATTCCCTATGCCCTCTACATCAATGAAGTTTCTCCTTTTTTATTGTAACTGATTTATTGAACGGGACACAAAATCCTATTTGAAAACACAGAAATACTGGACAACACCAAAAGCCACTACACCAGATTATACAGAGAAGCCATTGAAATTCACAAACACCAGCACAGTTACAATAAAAAATAAAAAAGAAGAAAGTCTAACAATTAGCAAAACCTGGCTACCAATCCTGAAAAACACAGCCTGCAAAAGGTCAACGAACTCAGTCCAACCACCAGGACATGGGAATACTTCTCACAATGAACATGCTAATCACGCTCATCAGCCACTCGTTAACATTTCAACACAACAAAAAACTCAACCTAATCTCCTATAATTTAGCTCTATAAATAGAAAACAAACAAAACATTGCCACTCTACCTGGGCACAGAGATTCCGCTTCTGTCTGTGCTCCTGCCCTCTGAAGATGCTGGCCACAGATGCTGGTGAAACGTTAGGAACCACAACTTCCAGAACACGGCTACACAGCCCGGAAGACCCACAACAGCCATTGAACTCCGGCCGTGAAAGCCTTCGACAATACATACATGTTATGCTATATATTATCCATTTTATCCAAGTTAATTATATACATTTTATTCTATATCTCTATTAATTCTTTATTAATCCTTTCTACTAACTAACTTGAACTCTCAGAATATGTCTGTCTTCCTGTGTTCCCTCTTTCAGATGACACACTGGCAAACCCTACATTACCTAGGTAGGAAATGAATTCTTCCAGTGTCCTCATTGGGTCAACGTGTTCTGTTCATCCAAAGTGGAATCACATTTTCTATGCATCTTCAGCATTAATTATATTCACTGTACATTTTAAATTGATCATAAGTATTGCCACAGCATGACTGTCTGTAACAGGGGTGGAGACTACCCCTCAGATATGCTGTTATAGCAATATGCATGGTTCAAGTGATGTATTTTGTATTTTGAACAGAGTATTATTGAGATACTCTGAGTATTACTTGAGATACAGTCAGGGTTTGTCTCCCATCATGTTATGTTTGTCTGACTTTTGTCTGTAATTCTTTGTAACAAGGGAATATAAATATCATCCTGCATAAAGCATTTTTTTAAAAAGTACCATTAATCAGTATAGTTTTAATAAACTGACCTGTAATGTTTAATAGCATCTCTGTGTTAAATATATATCTTATTAAATATATCAGCATTCAGCAAATATATCTAACGCTCGTATCTATTTTTTTAATGTGGGATTTTTAGTCAAGACCACAGCTGGTGCCACAGTAAATAGGCAAAACTGCTTACTTTAATTCCTATAACTGCTGACTCACATTCAGCAGATGATCAATGACAATTCCAAGTTCCTTTTCAAAAGTTCTGATACCAAGCCAATTATCCCCCTCCAGTACTTCTGCTTTTGAATGCCTGTTTCTTGAATGAATAATTTTGCAGGTTTCTCTACTAAATTCATTTATGCCCATTTCCCTAACTTATCAAGATCATTTCTGCCTTCTAATATTCATTTATTTATTTTTATTTATTTAATTTTTATCCCACCTTTATTATTTTTATAAATAACTCAAGGTGGCGAGCATACATAATACTCCTTCCTCCTCCTATTTTCCCCACAACAACAACCCTGTGAGGTGAGTTGGGCTGAGAGAGAGTGACTGGCCCAAGGTCACCCAGCCGGCTTTGGGACTAGAACTCACAGACTCCTGGTTTCTAGCCCAGCACCTTAACCACTAGACCAAACTGGCTCTCATTCTCACTCTCTCTTCTAATATATTGGCAATTCCATCCAATTTTGTGCCATCTGCAGATTTGTTAAGCATTTCCTCTACTTCTTTATCCAAGTCATTAATAAAAAATATTGAAGGTCACGCGGCCTAGAATTGAACTCTGGCATCTCACTCAATATTGTCTCTTGCTTAATGAAACATCACCAATTAATACTTTTTTGCATATGATTTCCAAGCAAGCTATGTATCCCCTTAATTGTCATGTCAACCAGCTCACATTTAACAAGCTAATCAGTCAGAATGTTATGGAGTACCTTGGTAAGCACTTTGTTGAAATCAAGTTATATTAGGACTACAGCACTCCCACAATCTATTAAGGAGATGCCTAATAAAAATGAGTTAACTTCAGTCTTGCAAGACTTGTTGACATGCTGTTTTCTGATAATGACATTGCTTTCAAGCAACCTACAGATAAACCTCTTTCAGATATTCTATAAAATCATCCTAGGTATCAATGTCAGACTCTGAGTTTCTTAACATTTGTTTCCTTTGAAGTCCAGATATGAGTTTGACTACTCAGCTTTAGTTTTATCTAAAACCAAATTCCTGTATTACATGTTCACTCTCCCTTAATGCTTCTGCTATTTCTATCACATTGACTAAGCCTTCCCTATTTTTAGCATGAAGTCAAGAAAGCAGACTTTGTATTTCTAGGTGCAAAGATTACTGCAGACACTGACTGCAGCCAGGAAATCAGAAGACATTTACTTCTGGGGAGGAGAGCAATGACAAGATAGAGAGAGATGGGAGGGTTAGAAAGAGTAAGTAAGGTAAGTGAGAGAAGAGATTAGAGAGAGAAAGAGAGGATTAAAAAAGGAAGAAGAGAGTGGATGAAAGAGAAAAGGAGCTAAAGGAAGAATTAAAAGGAAAGGAAAGGGAAAGGAAAAGATAGAGAAAGAATAGATTAGAAGAGATTAGAAGATAAAGGAGGGAAAAGATTAGAGATTAAAAAAAACAAGGAAGAAGGATACATTATATTAAATATAATAAAAATGATTATGTAAAATCAAATGTAAATATATATACATAAATGTAACCATTGTTATGTGTTATGTGTGATCATTGTTATGTGTTATGTGTTTTGTTTTATGTTTTATGTTGAATGTAAATAAAATGATATTTTTCAAAAAAAACAAAACAAATCTCGATAAAATAGTTAAGAGCAGAGACATCACACTGACAACAAAAGTCCACATAGTTAAAGCAATGGTATTCCCCGTAGTAACTTATGGCTGCAAGAGCTGGACCATACGGAAGGCTGAGCGAAGGAAGATAGATGCTTTTGAACTGTGGTGCTGGAGGAAAATTCTGAGAGTGCCTTGGACTGCAAGAAGGTCAAACCAGTCCATACTCCAGGAAATAAAGCCAGACTGCTCACTTGAGGGAATGACATTAAAGGCAAAACTGAAGTACTTTGGCCACATAATGAGAAGACAGGATACCCTGGAGAAGATGCTGATGCTAGGGAAAGTGGAAGGCAAAAGGAAGAGGGGCCGACCAAGGGCAAGATGGATGGATGATATTCTGGAGGTGACGGACTCGACCGTGGGGGAGCTGGGGGTAGCGATGGCCGACAGGAAGCTCTAGCGTGGGCTGGTCCATGAAGTCATGAAGAGTCGGAAGCGACTGAACGAATAAACAACAAACAAGAAAGCAGAGCAGGAGAAGTCAGGAATTTCATGGAAAGATCATTCTTGGCAGGGTTTATCTCCCAACAGATGTTGGAATAATTAAAGCCCCCATCACTACTACTTTATTTTGAAAGATCTACAATTTGCTCCTGTAAAGTTGTTTCCTTAGTCAGCTGCAGCTGCCCTTGTAATAAATTTCTGTCATCCTTTGTCAACTGAAGTAGCCACTCACTGCTCCTCTTAGATTTTCTTCATGCACTACTAAAAGTTTGCACCTGGGGCAAATATACACTAATTTGTTTTCAGACTGGAACACAAACATACCATAAGCACTGCACTTGCAAAATGAATGCCTCTGCATTCATTTTTCCTTTTGTTTCTTAAGGCGTCACCAAGAAAGAACTTATTTCTTTTTGTTGCCTTCTAAAACACTCTGTTTAGCTGAGTGCAGACTCTTGGCTTAGAGCAGGGGTGGGGAACCTTTTTTCTGCCAAGGGCCATTTGGATATTTATAACTGGGGACCAGGGGGGTGGGGGGCGGGGTTTCTGGGATTTCTGCAGACTGGGGGCCAGAGTTTGCAGGCGGGAGCCAATCACAAGCACTGGGGGGCGGGGTTTGCGGACGGGAGCCAATCGTGTGGAAAGGGTGGGGTTTGCGGGCGGGAGCCCCGCGGGCCTTAGGCAGGAGCACCGCGGGCCTTATATGGCCCGCGGGCCTGACTTTGCCCACCCCTGGCTTAGAGGGAAAATGTGTGAGGGACGTCCACTTAACTTCCTCGCCAAACTCTGCTTTCAAAGTCCTCCATGTTCACTTTTTGTTCGTTTCACTCATCAGTTAACACTGTTTTCCATGGAACTCAACACATCAGAGTTATGTCCATTCATCTTCACTTCCATTTCTTAAAGTACTGCTAGTAGAAAGATTTTTGTTTCTTTTTGTTTCCTTCTTTCAGATTATTATTTATGGGATGAACTTGTTTATATTTGGAATTTAACCGAAAGACATTTACTGAACTTTAAACTGGAAAAAAAAAACCCAATTCAAGGTGAAAAAAGTCCCTAATTTATGCTGTCCTTGAAATTCTGCAAAGACAGGGCTGTACATTATTATTTCATCCCTGTGCCGGTTCCCAACAAGCGTGCATTATTTTGTTTGTAACATTAGGATAAAACTGGTATCAATATAGCTGTTCCAGTTTTGCACAATTTCTTGCTGTATGTGACTTTCCATATACCTTGGTTAAAAGGGGGGAATAATAAGCTTATGTTTGCTATAAAAAAATAGGTTATTTATTGCTGCTTTGGCAGAGATGAGAAAGATGATGAATATGTAATTTGGGCTTTTGGAAAATTACATAATTGGTTTTTAACAAGCTGTGCAAACAGGAAACAATGGGGTCTGGGGAGGGATTTCTGGCAGACATCAGTTTTCTAGTTGCTCCCTTAAACATTCATTTCCAGCAACTATTTATCTGGATTTAACTTAGCTGTATATGGTTTCTTGCAAGATTATACATTCATTTCCACTGTGTCCGAAGCTTGCTGGTTGAGAACTTTAGAAACCACCTTTCTTAAAGCTGTACATGGTACAAATAAATTATCTTCCCTAAAAGTAAGTACTTCCCTTCCCTTTCTCCAGCAAAGGAGATCGTTACCTTGTCGTGGTGCTGGAGCTTGAGCACCTCAATGAAACCATGAGCTAAACCGTGAAGGGACACCCAAGACGGGAAGGTCGTGGCAGAGAGGTCAGACTAAATACGATCCCTGGGGAAGGTAACGGCAACCCACCCCAGTATTCTTGCCGTGAAAACTAAATGGATCAGTACAACCAGAGATATGTCGGTATACCATCGGAAGATGGGACTCCCAGGTCGGAAGCTGGTCAAAATGCTACTGGGGAGGAACAGAGGATACGTTCAACTAGCCCCAGATGTGATGACGCAGCTAGCTCAAAGCCGAAAGGACGGCTAGCGGCCGACGGTGCTGGTGGTGAACGACGAATCCGATGTTCTAAAGATCAACACACCATAGGAACCTGGAATGTAAGATCTATGAGCCAGGGCAAATTGGATGTGGTTATTGGTGAGATGTCAAGATTAAATATAGACATTTTAGGTGTCAGTGAACTGAAATGGACTGGAATGGGCCACTTCACATCAGATGATCACCAGATCTACTACTGTGGACAAGAGGACCACAGAAGAAATGGAGTAGCCTTAATAATTAATAATAAAGTGGCTAAAGCAGTGCTTGGATATAATCCAAAAAACGATAGAATGATCTCAATTCGAATTCAGGGGAAGCCATTTAACATCACAGTGATCCAAATATACGCCCCAACCACAGATGCTGAAGAAGCAGAAGTAGATCAGTTCTATGAGGATCTGCAGCACCTACTGGATAATACACCAAAAAGAGATGTTATTTTCATTACAGGAGACTGTAATGCTAAGGTGGGTAGTCAGACGACACCTGGAATTACAGGGAAGCATGGTCTGGGAGAACAAAATGAAGCAGGACATAGGCTGATAGAATTTTGCCAAGACAACTCACTGTGCATAACAAACACTCTCTTCCAACAACCTAAAAGACGACTTTATACATGGACTTCACCAGATGGTCGACACCGAAATCAGATTGACTACATCCTTTGCAGCCAAAGGTGGCGGACATCTATACAGTTGGTAAAAACAAGACCTGGAGCTCACTGTAGTTCAGATCACGAACTTCTTATTGCAAAATTTAGAATCAGACTAAAGAGAATAGGGAAGACCCACAGATCAGTTAGATATGAGCTCACTAATATTCCTAAGGAATATGCAGTGGAGGTGAGGAATAGATTTAAGGGACTAGATTTAGTAGATAGGGTCCCGGAAGAACTATGGACAGAAGTTTGCAACATTGTTCAGGAGGCGGCAACAAAAAACGTCCCAAAGAAAAAGAAAACAAAGAAGGCAAGATGGCTGTCTGCTGTGACACTGGAAGTAGCCCAAGAAAGAAGGAAAGCAAAAGGCAACAGTGATAGGGGGAGATATGCCCAATTAAATGCAAAATTCCAGAGGTTAGCCAGAAGAGATAAGGAATTATTTTTAAACAAGCAATGTGCGGAAGTGGAAGAAGACAATAGAATAGGAAGGACAAGAGACCCCTTCCAGAAAATTAGAAACATCGGAGGTAAATTCCAGGCAAAAATGGGTATGATCAAAAACAAAGATGGTAAGGACCTAACAGAAGCAGAAGAGATCAAGAAAAGGTGGCAAGAATATACGGAAGATCTGTATAGGAAGGATAATAATATTGGAGATAGCTTTGACGGTGTGGTCAGTGAGTTAGAGCCAGACATCCTGAAGAGTGAGGTTGAATGGGCCTTAAGAAGCATTGCTAATAACAAGGCAGCAGGAGACGACGGTATCCCAGCTGAACTGTTTAAAATCTTGCAAGATGATGCTGTCAAGGTGATGCATGCCATATGCCAGCAAATTTGGAAAACACAAGAATGGCCATCAGATTGGAAAAAAATCAACTTATATCCCCATACCAAAAAAGGGAAGCACTAAAGAATGTTCAAACTATCGAACAGTGGCACTTATTTCACATGCCAGTAAGGTAATGCTCAAGATCTTGCAAGGTAGACTCCAGCAATTCATGGAGCGAGAATTGCCAGATGTACAAGCTGGGTTTAGAAAAGGCAGAGGAACTAGAGACCAAATTGCCAATATCCGCTGGATAATGGAGAAAGCCAGGGAGTTTCAGAAAAACATCTATTTCTGTTTTATTGACTATTCTAAAGCCTTTGACTGTGTGGATCATAACAAATTGTGGCAAGTTCTTGGTGGTATGGGGATACCAAGTCATCTTGTCTGCCTCCTGAGGAATCTGTATAACGACCAAGTAGCAACGGTAAGAACAGAGCACGAAACAACGGACTGGTTTAAGATTGGGAAAGGAGTACGGCAGGGCTGTATACTCTCACCCTACCTATTCAACCTGTACGCAGAACACATCATGCGACGTGCTGGGCTTGAGGAATCCAAGGCTGGAGTTAAAATCGCTGGAAGAAACATTAACAGTCTTAGATATGCAGATGATACCACTTTGATGGCTGAAAGCGAGGAGGAGTTGAGGATCCTTCTGACGAAGGTGAAAGAAGAAAGTGCAAAAGCTGGGTTGCAGTTTTTTGTTGTTGTTGTTCAGTCGTTCAGTCGTGTCCGACCTCATGGACCATAGCACGCCAGGCCTTCCTGTCCTCCACTGTCTCTCGGAGTTTACTCAAATTCATGTTCATTACATCGGTGATGCTATCTAGCCATCTCATCCTCTGCCGTCCCCTTCTCCTTTTGCCCTCAGTCTTTCCCAGCATCAGGGTCTTTTCCAGTGAGTTCTCTCTTCTCATTAGGTGGCCAAAGTATTTGAGCTTCAGCTTCAGCATCTGTCCTTCCAATGAACAGTCAGGGTTGATTTCCTTTAGGATTGACTGGTTTGACCTCCTTGCAGTCCAAGGGACTCTCAAGAGTCTTCTCCAGCACCACAGCTCGAAAGCATCAATTCTTCGGCGCTCAGCCTTCCTTATGGTCCAACTCTCACAGCCATACATTGCTACTGGAAAAACCATAGCTTTAACTATACGGACCTTTGTCGGCAAGGTGACCTCAAAAAAACCAAGATTATGGCAACGAGCTTGATTGATGACTGGCAAATAGAGGGAGAAAAAGTGGAGGCAGTGACAGGCTTTGTATTTCTAGGCGCAAAGATTACTGCAGATGCTGACTGCAGCCAGGAAATCAGAAGACGTCTACTTCTTGGGAGGAGAGCAATGGCAAATCTTGATAAAATAGTTAAGAGCAGAGACATCAGACTGACAACAAAGGTCCGCATAGTTAAAGCAATGGTATTCCCTGTAGTAACCTATGGCTGCGAGAGCTGGACCATAAGGAAGGCTGAGCGAAGGAAGATAGATGCTTTTGAACTGTGGTGTTGGAGGAAAATTCTGAGAGTGCCTTGGACTGCAAGAAGATCAAACCAGTCCATACTCCAGGAAATAAAGCCAGACTGCTCACTTGAGGGAATGATATTAAAGGCAAAACTGAAGTACTTTGGCCACACAATGAGAAGACAGGATACCCTGGAGAAGAAGCTGATGCTAGGGAAAGTGGAAGGCAAAAGGAAGAGGGGCCGACCAAGGGCAAGATGGATGGATGATATTCTGGATGTGACAGACTTAACCATGGGGGAGCTGGGGATGGTGACGGCTGACAGGAAGCTCTGGTGTGGGCTGGTCCATGAAGTCACGAAGAGTCGGAAGTGACCGAACAAATAAACAACAACCCTTCCCTTTATATTTGTACAATGTTGATGCCATTCAAGAAGCTACGCAAAAATAACGTTAACCCAAGCTTCCCCAATTTAGGTGGCTTCCAGAATTGAAGACTTCAACTCTTGGAAGTCCCCAGGCAGAACAGGCATTGCTGAGAATTCTAGGCTATCCATAGATTTCAATGTTACAGAGTTGGGGAAGGCTGCTTTAATCCATTTCATGAAGGCTAGGCATGTGCATGACTGTCAAAATGACATGGTACAATCCATCACTGATGCCTATGGCCTCTGAAGTGTTCTGATTGCTTGAGCAGGAACATATATATAAAGAAGTTCCTGTGGAGTCCTTGGTGCTCTCTGAGCCTTGTTGTTTTCTTGCAGACGTTTCATTGCCAGGCTAGGCAACATCATCAGTGCGAAAAGGGAGTGTGACTTGCTCTCTGTTTATATACCCTGGCTTGTCCTGCTTGTGTTGGTGGGGGTATTGTTCTCTATTAAATTTTATTAAGTTTTACAATACATAATAAAATTTAAAGTAGAAAAAAGAGATAGAAACAGAAATACAAAATAAGAAAAAGATAAAGAAAAAGTGAAGTCAAGAAATAATAAGCAAAGAAAATATAGAAAATAGATGTCCTCCAATCTATCTTTGAACTTAAAGTACAACAATTGATTTTAAATGTTAGTCCTTCATACAGTATACAGGAACTTTTCTTTGTCATATGCCTTTTGATTTCTTTAATCCAATCTTCTAACCTTCATCTTACTGTCTCCCAATAATCCATCTTTGGCTTCCACTCCTTGAAGTAGTAGTTAAATGTTGAATGTTCATTACTACATATTTATATCTTCAATAAAGACCAATTAGTATAACAAATAAAAGCCTTATTTACTTCTAATAAACTACAATATATTCTATTCATATTATGACTCATAACCTAACATGTTATGTAACTTAATACATAATTTAGCAATTCTTATAGTGTTCATACATATATATTTCTATAATATTAATTCTAATATATATATATATCTCCATAAAAAAGGAATTCTTGAATCTCAATTATCCATCTGTAATTTCCATTCCTTGTAGTAGTGTCCATTTAAACTAAGTGCATAATCTATCATATCACTTAACCTAATAGCTAATATATCAATTCTTATAATATTCATACAATACATATTGATATATATCATCCTGTAGTAACCATCATTCTAATTCCATCATATCATTATCTTCTCATAAATATATCTCTAAGGAAAACAATATTCTATAATATCAACTTGTGTTTGTATTTAGCATCTTACATTTAGAATATCACTTTTTATATATCCATACAATTTCTCATAACAATTCAAGTCCATATTTTCATTAGCCTTTATATCCATAGTTTCTCATATCTTCTGTTTAGGTTATGCCAAAATCACAATACACTGTGGCAGATTCGCAATATACAGCCTGCTCTTTTCTATATCTCATATAGAATATCAGATCAACCTTCTCTCCCTTTCCACATATTTCACAACATCCATCCAACTGTGCACCCATATTTTCACTCTGTCTCCACTGCCACAACATATCTATACCAAGATTGTAGTGTAAAGCCTTCAGAATGTTCTTCTGAACTAATATACTCAAAATTTCCTCCTTCTGTTTCTCCTCCACTTGAAAAACATTTTTCCTTTCTGTCTCCGTTTCTGTTCTCTGTTCTTTCTCTCTGTTTTGCAGAGTTACGAACAGTAATTCCAACGACCTTTGAATATTTGAAAAAGCCTCAGTAATCTCTCTTCTGAGCTCCTCAGGTACAAGTTGGAAAGCCATCTTTCCTGTGTCCTTCAAATTAAAACAACAACCCTTCTAGTCAAAACAATAATCATGTAATCTGTCCATGGAATACTACCAGCAGAATCTATTAAGCAGAACGTCGTTGTTGTTGTTTTTTTTTTTAAAGTCAAAAGAAAAAAGAAAGTTCCAATAATCCAAAATACAGGAGAGAATAATATTTTAAACAGTTTATAGAAGGAGAAATAAAAAATATATTCCAAATGAAGCAAAATCCAACCAGGGAGGATGTAGAAAAAGAAGACAAGGAAAAAAACACGTTACCCTGTGTTTTTATTCTTCAAACTGCGAGCTTTCGTTCTTCAAGCTGCAAGCTGCTTAATCCAAACAAAGAGTTTCTCAAAAAATGAATAGTCATTTAGTTTATCAAGCGAAGAATTACAAACAGAGTCTCTTAAATCCCTCTAATACAAAAGAGAAGTAAAAAAAAAATGCAGACGTTTCATTATGTTGCAAATATAGAGTCCATCAAACTTCCACCAGAATCAGTTATAGCAAAGAAAGCACAAAGTTAGCCAACATTTTCAACAAAGTCCAAAAGATAGATCTTAGATTTCAAAAATATTTTAATCTAAAAAAAACATTCCTAAAGTGATCTAAAAGCGGCTGGGCGCTCTTGTGTCTCTTCAAAGAGACTTGTTTCCCCTGCGAGAGCCTGATATATCTCGGCCATTGCCTTGCACTTACCCTGTTCTTTCCGCGGTGGAAAACTACAGAAAAAACAAGGGTAGGCAATCCCAATGGCCCCACGAGTAATCTTCTGGTCTCCCCCTCTCCAGGGGAAAAAAACTTCAGTGGACCACAACTTCTGCAATCCACTGCAAGCAAGGGAAATTCAGTCAGTTCTCAGCTTCTCTGAGAAATCTGACTGGTCGAGCTGGCAGCCAAGCCTGGAGTGGTGGGGGTATTGTTCTCAACCCTGAGCTACAAATATTATCTTCAAAGAAGTTCCTTTATATAACCTGTTTTGGGTTTCAAGGTTAACATTTGGAACTTGTAAGTAAGTTCTTAGGACAAGTAAAAACTGCACACATAATAAACCCATTCAGTAGGGATAGAAAAACAACTATTACATTATATTTTATTTATAAAAAAGATTAGAGGCTGATTTTGAAATTTCAGTTGTATATTCAAATGTGTCAAATAAATCTTCAGCTGCAAGCATTTTTGACACATAGGTCAGCACTGATTTAAACAGCTAAAATTCAACAACATTTGGACCAAGGGACGAAAGCCATCACATTTGCCATGGCATGTATTGCAAGTGCCCAGAGGAAGAATGACAAACACCCCAAAAGTTCTTCAAACCCTAGAATCGCAGAAAAGTGATTCCTGCCTTCTTTCTCAGCTCCTGATTTGGTGAAAGCCTGGAATTTATTCTGATTTACTGTAGCTTCTAGTGCTCAGCAAGCAGACATCTGCACATCCACTTACTTCCTCCAGCTTAGAGGGTACCTAGCAAGGAGGGAAGCAATGTTCCATAAACTTTCAGTTTCAAACTCAGGTGTAGGATATTTGGCATTGTCCAGAATATCTATTTACCTCTCAGTCTTGCTCAAAGTAGATGAATAGGTACCCCTTCGGTGGGTAGGTAACAGCGTTCCGTGTGCGTCATGCCGGCCACATGACCGCGGAAGCGTCTTCGGACAACGCTGGCTCTTCGGCTAACAGCACCGGCCCCTTGAGTCAGACGCGACTGTGCGGGGGAACCTTTACTTTACTTCAGCCCAACTTGAGTCTGGGCACCTTATTAAGTGTTATTTTATGCAATGTGTTTTTGCATCTGCCCAAATTCCATCAGAACTGAGGCCCAATTCCATGCACGCAACCAGAGGCTCTTTGTTTGGCTTTTTTTCACCCATTTCCATGACAATTCTTTATTTCCACCAAAATAAAAATCCATGCAGCATTTTCTCTACCTCTTTTAACTGTTCTTTGCTCTCTGACTACATTCTTTGCAACTATCTTTTTCTCTCTATACCCCTTACTGTACACAGTGTATTTCAGTCCCATTTTTTCTCGCAGCAATCATTCTCTCATATGCATATTTTCTAATCCAAGCATCCTTTATTTTTTCGAACCGAAGGGAATCATGGAAAGAAATTATACAAAGGAACTTGAGATTGTCTTCTGTCCATCCATCAGCAAGATAACTCTCCGAAAACAGAATGGAACAGGACCAAATCTGAAGGGGGTAAGGGGGAAGCTGGTAAAAATATTAGAAAACAGACCAGATCTGGTTGGGGGTTATGGAGACAAAAAAAATCCTCCCATGCATTCTTTTGGGAGAGAAATTTGGGCAGTGACTTGGAATGCTGCCAACTGCTCTATTCTAAGCCCCCTCCCTCTTACCTCTTAATCATGTGACCCCGAGTGGAGCATACAGGTAGTCCTCGCTTAACAACCACAATTGGGACTGGAATTTCAGTTGCTAAGAAAGCGGTCATTAAGCGAATCTGACCCGATTTTACCACCTTTTTGTGGTGGTCATGAAGCGAATCACCGCGGGCGTGAAGCGAACCACGTGGTCGTTAAGCCAATCACGTAGTTCCCCAGTGACTTTGCTTAGCAGAAGCTGTCCAGGAAGGTCGATAATGGCGATCACGTGACCACAGGACACCGTGATGGTTATAAATGTGAACCAGTTGCCAATCACCCTAATCGTGATCATATGATTGCGGGGATGCTGCGACTGTCGTAAGTGTGAGGACCAGTCGGTTTTTTCAGCACCATCGTAAGTCCAAACCGTCACTAAACAAATGGTTGTTAAGCGAGGACTACCTATATGTAGCCTATCCTGTGCTTAATCGAAGAGAATATTTGTAGCTCAGGGTTGAACTGGGGATTCTTTGGTGCTCTCTGAGCCTTGTTGTTTTCATGCAGACGTTTCATTGCCAGGCTAGGCAACATCTTCAGTGCGAAAAGGGAGTGGAACTTGCTGTCTGTTTATATACCCTGGCTTGTCCTGCCTGTGTTGGTGGGGGTCTTGTACTCTCCTTGGTAGTTCCTTGATTGGGCTGTTGTGTGCTGTTTGGGTGATTGACTGAGTTAATAGTTCCTTGATTAAGGTTTATTGTGTTGTTTGATTGCTCCTCTGCTGCTAATCTTGCTGTTAATCTATGCATATCTTGTTGTTGATTGCTGGCCCAGGGGTGTTCTGGTCTTCTGGCTATTCTATTGTCTCTTATGAATGGTATGTAAATGTTGTTAACCTCTATGTGTCTGTTGATGGCTGCTTTGTCTGAGTGCCAAGCTTCTAGGAATTCTCTAGCATTTTTGGGATTTGGCCTGGTCTAATATGCTCACAGTTTCCCAGTTGAAAGTATGGTTAAGTCTGTCCATGTGTTGTGAGATTAAGGAGTTTTCATCATGTCTTCTGACTGCTAGTTGGTGTTCGTGGATGCGTTCTGCTAGTCTTCTGCCAGTCTGTCCTACATAGTGGCTGTTACAGTCCTTACACTGTATGTTGTAGATAACTCCTGTTTTTTCTTCTTGGGCTACTGGGTCTTTTGGTTTACTTACAAGGTTCTGAAGGGTTTTGGTAGGTTTGTGTGCTGCAGTAATGCCGTGTGGATGTAACAGTCTATTAGTAGTTTCTGAGATGTTTCTGATGTATGGCAGTGTAACCCTTTTCATAGCTTCTGTTGGTTTTGCTTCCCAGGGCATACCTACAAACATATACAGAGACAAAGGGAGAACAAAAACATCTGCAGACACATACACCAAGGTCACAGATATACACGCGCCCCTTCTATTTCCACACACAAAATCCCCACACAGATATAATGAACACATCCAAATATTTATTACATTGATAAGGCCGCCCAGCTCCATAGTGAGAAAGTGCAGAGGTGCAACACATTTCTCCATTGTACAAAAGGAAATACAGATGCCTCCTGGGACGGCTGCAGAGGAGGAGACTGGAAAGAGGCCATGCTCTGCATGTTGCCCTGCCTTGTTCATACTTTCCATTAGCTTCACTCCATACACTTCTATGGCCCTCTGTAGCATCTGCACTCCATTCATTCCAATGGGAAATTACCTTCCCATATTTCTCCTTCTGCACTCATTGTACTTTTGCTCTTATTCACTCCCATAAGACGGGTAAGATGCCAGGCTTGTCAATCGGAAGATGGCAAGTTCGGAGGTTCGAGACCCTAGCCCCGCGTGTCGGAGTGAGCTCCTGCACTAGCTCCAGCTCTTGCCAACCTAGCAATTTGAAAGCATGCAAATGCAAGTAGATAAATAGGTACAACTTCGATGGGTAGGTAACAGCGTTCCGTGTGCATCATGCCGGCCACATGACCATGGAAGCGTCTTCGGACAACGCTGGCTCTTCGGCTAACAAACGGAGATGAGCACCGGCTCCTAGTCGGACATGAATGCACAAATGTGCGGGGGGAACCTTTACCTTTACTTGCTCATACATACAGAGAGACACTCATATTAAGCAGGAGACTGTCACTGACTTAAATGTTACTAGGTGGGACATGATCCTGGCAAATGCAACAATTGATTAGTCACTATTGATCACCTGGAAGTGATCTCTGATTTTTGAAAGTCTTTTCTAACAGTAGAAACGTATCCTTTCTACTACAAGAGAATGTTGTGTTTCTCTTTATGATAATGAAAAATTAACATACCAGCTAGCTCTGTGCATTTATGGATTCATAAAAAAGCACAAGTAAATGATGCAGGAAAAAAATGCGATTAAGAAGCAATTAATTTTTCCCAGCATTTAGTTCCTATCTGATATCGGTGATCCAAAATGCAACAAAAACAGGAGTAGTGTTGAATTTTCACAGGAGTGTATGGATACTGGAATACTGGGCTGGGAGATCCTGAAAGAAGAGTAGAAGGAATTGGGCAGCATTTAATTCAGGGTCAAAATCTGATGGAATGATGCAGCCTGTTAGTCAAGGATGCTGATGTCCCACTAACAGACCAACTATCATGTAATAGATATCTGAAAAACAATTAAGACGTGTGCTAGAGGTGGTGCCCCAGTCTGAAGCAGTTGCAGACTACTCATAACAACAAGCTCTGATGCAATAATTTCAGAGCAAGGGACAGAAGTTCCTTTCTCAAATTATTCTCAAATGGCTCCTAGTTGCAAAGGCCAGCAAAAATATAAATGAAAAAGTTTGGAAAATGAAAACAACATCACTGGGTACAAAGATCTTGGGTACAATTACCTGGCCTGCATTTTAAACTAAATCTACCTAGTTTGTATCCAAAAAGTCCTGCCACATGAGGGGAGACAGGGAACCATCACTCTCTCCACCTGCCACTGTCACCCCTTCCACTCGCTGTACTTTCTACTCCTTCCCATATAGCCTTTCTCCACCAGCAGAGTAACATATTGTTAGGTGGCCACTTATGGTTTTCAGTGGCCTTAGAAAAGGAATGTAGGGAAAGAAAAACCTAATTTCCCTTGTTTAAGACAGCCTCCCATAAATCAATGTAGAACAGAAATCAGACATTCAACTAAAGCATAGCTTTCCAAACTGTGTGTCGTGACAAAACCCGGAAGTGCTGATGGCGCACCGCTGCCGTCGCTGCTGCTGCTGCTGCCGCCACCGCACACACAGTCACAGGGGCAGCGGCGATGCGCCATCAGCACTTCCGGGTTTTGTCGCGACACACAGTTTGGAAAGCTATGCTTTAGATGAATGTCTGATTTCTGTTCTACATTTTGAGTTTTCTAAATGACACATCTTCTGGCCTAGGTTCTTTCATGCTGGTGAACTCAATCAATGTTCAGTGTCCAGTAGAAGTTTAAAATATTTTGGATCTACTCGCTAAGTTAGGCCCCTGCTGTAGGAAACAGACCTATGAACATTGCTTCTCAACCAAAGTTTCCCTGTTATCAAGTCCCTAAGCTTTTATTATATTAGTGCATTAGGTGCTTATATGAATTACTAATAAAATATTAGTGCACCTACACAAATAATGAAATGTTTATTACAACATAGCCATATTGACTTGCATCAGATGTCAGTATGGAATGGTGGCATTTGTGTGATGACATCATCACACACATAATTTTGCTATCATTTCATTTTGCTGTGAATTGCACTCCATTTGAGACTTGTGCATATATGAATATAAAAAGTTGGCATATTAACATATTCTTACAGACCTCTTTGGGCATCTCATAATGCATTACTCTAAGGCAGCCTTTCTCAACCTTTTGACCCTGGAGGAATCCTTGAAATATTTTTCAGGCCTTGGGGAACCTCTGCACATTCAGGCTTAAATATAGGCCAGAAGTTACAACATTATTATATTCATTTCATGTGTAGGCCTGTATATATGCATTATAAAAAATAAAGAATGAAACTTACCTCTTTCATGTGAAGTTGCCCGAATTTGAAATAATTTTTTAAATATATCGTGATCTCCCAGGGTTCCCCTAATGACCTCTCGCGGAACCCTAGGGTGCCACGGAACCCTGGTTGAGAAACCCTTCTCTAAGGACTGACTCCAGCAAAGGAGATCGTTACCTTGTCGTGGTGCTGGAGCTTGAGCACCTCAATGAAACCATGAGCTAAACCGTGAAGGGACACCCAAGACGGGAAGGTCGTGGCAGAGAGGTCAGACTAAATACGATCCCTGGGGAAGGTAATGGCAACCCACCCCAGTATTCTTGCCATGAAAACTAAATGGATCAGTACAACCAAAGATATGTCGGTATACCATCGGAAGATGGGACTCCCAGGTCGGAAGATGGTCAAAATGCTACTGGGGAGGAACAGAGGATAAGTTCAACTAGCCCCAGATGTGATGACGCAGCTAGCTCAAAGCCGAAAGGACGGCTAGCGGCCGACGGTGCTGGTGGTGAACGACGAATCCGATGTTCTAAAGATCAACACACCATAGGAACCTGGAATGTAAGATCTATGAGCCAGGGCAAATTGGATGTGGTTATTGGTGAGATGGCAAGATTAAATATAGACATTTTAGGTGTCAGTGAACTGAAATGGACTGGGATGGGCCACTTCACATCAGATGACCACCAGATCTACTACTGTGGACAAGAGGACCACAGAAGAAATGGAGTAGCCTTCATAATTAATAATAAAGTGGCTAAAGCAGTGCTTGGATACAATCCAAAAAACGATAGAATGATCTCAATTCGAATTCAGGGTAAGCCATTTAACATCACAGTGATCCAAATATACGCCCCAACCACAGATGCTGAAGAAGCAGAAGTAGATCAGTTCTATGAGGATCTGCAGCACCTACTAGATAATACACCAAAAAGAGATGTTATTTTCATTACAGGAGACTGGAATGCTAAGGTGGGTAGTCAGACGACACCTGGAATTACAGGCAAGCATGGTCTGGGAGAACAAAATGAAGCAGGACATAGGCTAATAGAATTTTGCCAAGACAACTCACTGTGCATAACAAACACTCTCTTCCAACAACCTAAAAGACGACTTTATACATGGACTTCACCAGATGGTCGACACCGAAATCAGATTGACTACATCCTTTGCTGCCAAAGGTGGCGGACATCTATACAGTCAGTAAAAACAAGACCTGGAGCTGACTGTAGTTCAGATCACGAACTTCTTATTGCAAAATTTAGAATCAGACTAAAGAGAATAGGGAAGACCCACAGATCAGTTAGATATGAGCTCACTAATATTCCTAAGGAATATGCAGTGGAGGTGAAGAATAGATTTAAGGGACTAGATTTAGTAGATAGGGTCCCGGAAGAACTATGGACAGAAGTTCGCAACATTGTTCAGGAGGCGGCAACAAAAAACGTCCCAAAGAAAAAGAAAACCAAGAAGGCAAGATGGCTGTCTGCTGAGACACTGGAAGTAGCCCAAGAAAGAAGGAAAGCAAAAGGCAACAGTGATAGGGGGAGATATGCCCAATTAAATGCAAAATTCCAGAGGTTAGCCAGAAGAGATAAGGAATTATTTTTAAACAAGCAATGTGCGGAAGTGGAAGAAGACAATAGAATAGGAAGGACAAGAGGCCTCTTCCAGAAAATTAGAAACATCGGAGGTAAATTCCAGGCAAAAATGGGTATGATCAAAAACAAAGATGGTAAGGACCTAACAGAAGCAGAAGAGATCAAGAAAAGGTGGCAAGAATATACGGAAGATCTGTATAGGAAGGATAATAATATTGGAGATAGCTTTGACGGTGTGGTCAGTGAGTTAGAGCCAGACATCCTGAAGAGTGAGGTTGAATGGGCCTTAAGAAGCATTGCTAATAACAAGGCAGCAGGAGACGATGGTATCCCAGCTGAACTGTTTAAAATCTTGCAAGATGATGCTGTCAAGGTGATGCATGCCATATGCCAGCAAATTTGGAAAACACAAGAATGGCCATCAGATTGGAAAAAATCAACTTATATCCCCATACCAAAAAAGGGAAGCACTAAAGAATGTTCAAACTATCGAACAGTGGCACTTATTTCACATGCCAGTAAGGTAATGCTCAAGATCTTGCAAGGTAGACTCCAGCAATTCATGGAGCGAGAATTGCCAGATGTACAAGCTGGGTTTAGAAAAGGCAGAGGAACTAGAGACCAAATTGCCAATATCCGCTGGATAATGGAGAAAGCCAGGGAATTTCAGAAAAACATCTATTTCTGTTTTATTGACTATTCTAAAGCCTTTGACTGTGTGGATCATAACAAATTGTGGCAAGTTCTTGGTGGTATGGGGATACCAAGTCATCTTGTCTGCCTCCTGAGGAATCTGTATAACGACCAAATAGCAACGATAAGAACAGAGCACGGAACAACGGATTGGTTTAAGATTGGGAAAGGAGTACGGCAGGGTTGTATACTCTCACCCTACCTATTCAACCTGTACGCAGAACACATCATGCGACATGCTGGGCTTGAGGAATCCAAGGCTGGAGTTAAAATCGCTGGAAGAAACATTAACAATCTCAGATATGCAGATGATACCACTTTGATGGCTGAAAGCGAGGAGGAGTTGAGGAGCCTTATGACGAAGGTGAAAGAAGAAAGTGCAAAAGCTGGGTTGCAGTTAAACCTCAAAAAAACCAAGATTATGGCAACCAGCTTGATTGATGACTGGCAAATAGAGGGAGAAAAAGTGGAGGCAGTGACAGACTTTGTATTTCTAGGCGCAAAGATTACTGCAGACGCTGACTGCAGCCAGGAAATCAGAAGACGTCTACTTCTTGGGAGGAGAGCAATGGCAAATCTTGATAAAATAGTTAAGAGCAGAGACATCACACTGACAACAAAGGTCCGCATAGTTAAAGCAATGGTATTCCCTGTAGTAACCTATGGCTGCGAGAGCTGGACCATAAGGAAGGCTGAGCGAAGGAAGAAAGATGCTTTTGAACTGTGGTGTTGGAGGAAAATTCTGAGAGTGCCTTGGACTGCAAGAAGATCAAACCAGTCCATACTCCAGGAAATAAAGCCAGACTGCTCACTTGAGGGAATGATATTAAAGGCAAAACTGAAGTACTTTGGCCACATAATGAGAAGACAGGATACCCTGGAGAAGAAGCTGATGCTAGGGAAAGTGG
The DNA here is from genome assembly GCA_023362775.1 of Charina bottae. Classification (NCBI taxonomy): domain Eukaryota; kingdom Metazoa; phylum Chordata; class Lepidosauria; order Squamata; family Charinaidae; genus Charina; species Charina bottae. The sequence goes on from JALMGJ010000002.1 coordinate 45,581,617, forward strand.
AAGGCAAAAGGAAGAGGGGCCGACCAAGGGCAAGATGGATGGATGGTATTCTGGAGGTGACGGACTCAACCATTGGGGAGCTGGGGATGGTGACGGCCGACAGAAAGCTCTGGCGTGGACTGGTCCATGAGGTCACGAAGAGTCGGAAACGACTGAACGAATAAACAACAACAAAAAGGACTGTCTAAGGGTGATGGCAGGTTTTCAATTACTGTGTAGACACAATCCACTCCTGGAGAGGCAGAGGACTGGTGGTAGAGATTAGTTCTTAATCCCTGACTATCTTGAGCTGCTGCTTTAAAGGCTGCTTCACTCTCCCTAATGGTCCTGATTTATCCTGCATTGGATAACAGACCGATGAAAGCAAAGCTACTGTTACCACATAGAGTTGGTGAAACTGAAGCAGCATAAAAGTCTTATAAACAAGTAAATTGCAGATTTCTTCACATTTTGCCTACAATTGTCAGCTCAAAAATGCAAAAACATACTGAAAATGTGACTTTGGCAAAAAAAATATTTTCCTTCTGAATTGACAAAACATGAGAAGAAACGGAATTACTCAGACTAGGTAAAACTTTTAGTGTTTCACAAACAAGCTGATTGTTCATCTTTACTGGAGGATTGAGTGCAGGAAGGAGATTAAATTCCCATCATCACCACAGCCCATTAGCCACATACACATCTGGTTACTCAACTCTTGTAATAAGAGGAGCCAAATATGTCAGAGAGAACAGTGGTACTTAGAACAAAAAGGCCAAGTTCAACCTCATTACACTATAAGCAAAATTGTAGCACTTTTAGTCCATGGATGGTCATTTTCGAACCAAATGGTATTGCCCTAGTTAATGGGATACATGCCAAGAAGAAAACATGACAATCCTTTCATACCTTCACCAGGCCATGCACACTGGCAAAAGAGGAAGGCAACATATCTCTCACATGATCAACCATTCAGGCCTATGAGTCTCACATTGTTCAGAATATAATGACACACAGCTTGATTAACAAGTATCAGCATTAGTATATGGGGTGCTAGCTAGCTGAATCCATAGCTGTAGATTACAATATGCTGCAGAAATGCATGTTCCTAGCACACATCACAACTATATGCTATACCACATTCCATGCTGCTAATTACCATGAAGCATGCAGATCAATATAGAGTGCTTTTTGCTTGCAATGGAAAATAAACACTGGGATGTTAATAAATGCTCAAGCTTTGCTAAGAGGCTACTACTTGTGAATGAATAAAATATTAAAATCGCATTTTGTTGTAAATGTCCATATACAGTAGTTAAGGTTTCTTACAACAGGAAAAAAAGGATGTTTTAGAAATTTAACAGTTATTTTATTGTGCTTGCTGAAACATGCAATGTCACATCTTTAGGGCCATACAGTACTTCACATTCCATCTTCAAAAGGAGTCTGGAGCATGCAGGAGTGCAAATGTATACAGCCTCTTAAAATAATTGCACCCTTTCCTTGGATTGTGCAGCATCTGTACATGCAAGCAGCATGATCTTGACAAAAGACATGTCTTTCCTTTAAGATATTGCACACATGGACTAAATCTTCACTCTTACATGCTCTGAAGCAACTATTGGAAATGGAATCTGAAGCACTTTAAGCTGTTGCAGACAGGTGTTACATTCACAGCAGCAAGTTCCAAAGCATCTTTTGGAGCATAAATCTGAAGCACTGCACAGCTGTAACATTTTTCTCCCATTACTCTACTGCAAACAAACCCGTTTTATTAAATCAGATCCATCATAAGGCTTCTTTATTATTACCAAGGCAGGTCAATGTCATGAATCATGCCCTGGGATAGATGTGTTATGAAAATGGAAATACAGTAAATATCCAAACCTTGATTGTCTTCTAATCCACCTTCTGCCTAAGGCTAGAATCTTCATACCACCCCAGAGAAATTGATGTCCAACCTTTGCTTGAAAACCTCCAGTGATGGAGCACTCACAACTCCAGGAGGCAGGCTTATTAGCTCTCACAGTCAAGAAATTCTTCCTTATTTCAAGTTTGGATCTCTCTTTGTAAAGTTTCCAACCCCTGCTTCCTGTCCTACCCTCGGGCACTATGGAGAATAAATCCACACCCTCTTCCCTGGGGCAATACTGTCTGTCTGTCTTTAAGCATCCAGTCGTGTCCAACTCTTGGCAATTTTATGGACGAGAGCTCTCCATGCTGCCCTATCAGGCACGGCTTCTTTCAATTGCTGGATGTTCATCTTGGTATCTGTTTTGATGGTGTCAAGCCAGCGTATTCTTGGCCTGCCCCTTCTTCTTGTTCCACTAACAATTCCTAGCATCACTGGCTTCTCGAGTGTGTTTGCACGCATGACATGGCCAAAGGAAGTCAGCCGTAGTCTTACAATTTTGGCTTCTAGTGATGTATCTGGTTTTATACGGTCCAGCACTTCTCTGTTGGTTACTCTGGCTGTCCATGGTAAATGTAACAAAAGGAAAGATGATTGCTCTAACTAGTCTGCCTTTTGTATTTAGGGTGATATCTTTGGTCTTCCAGATCTTATTCATGCTGACCATTGCAGTGCGGCCTAAAGTTATCCTGTGTTTGATTTCAGGTGTGGATTTGCCATTGTGAACAATTTTTGATCCAAGAAAGATGAAATCCTGGACTGATTCAATCTCCTCACTGTTAATTTTAAATGTCACTTGTCCATCTGCTGCTGTTGTCATTATCTTTGTTTTCCTGATGTTAAGGTTCAATCCCATTTTTTCACTCTCTTCCTTGATTTTCAAAATAATTTTTTCCAGATCTTCCTTATTTTCAGCCAATAATTCCCTAGGGCAATAGTTCCCTTCAAATATTGGAAGACTTCTATCATTCTCTCCCCTTAGCCTTCTCCAGGCTAAACTTACCCAGTGCTCTTAACTAATCTTCAGAAGATTTAGCCTCCAAACCCCTTCTTCTCCCATGCCAAGGATAGCTACTATTCTGATATGGCCACAAATAATTTGCTGTCCATTTGCCACCATGATATTGTGATTTTGTTTATACAGGTTGTTCCCTCCCCCTCCACCCTGACCATGCTGGACTATTTTGTTATTGTGCCTCTAAAAATTAAAAATACATTTCTTCTCTTCAATATTTTGTTGGGAAAAGAGAGGAAAGAAATAAAACATATTCCTGACCATATTGAAGCTGTCGGTCACAATACAAACATATGAAAAATATTTACCTCCAGATTATATTCCTGACTAATATATAGAACATTAGCAACAATCCAAAACCCAAACCATATTCTGATATTTGACATTGAGAAACATGAGACTGCTTGCTCTGACCTCTATAGTGGCAACGTGGAAGACTATTTTTATCTCAAGGAGTTAAGTGACATATTTTTATTTTTCCCCACATGAAGAAGATTAGAGTTTATTTAGAGTTATACTGATATTTAACTGGCTTGTTTTTATTTCTGGTTGGAATGGAGGGGGAGATAGATTACCCCAAGCTTGTTAGTTTAAGCATAGGTTCACTCCCCCAACAGCCCCTCCAGCAGCTTGGAATGAGAGGGGAGATTGTTGATGTTGTGCACTGGCTTATCTGTAAAGCTTCCCAGGCTCTTGGATGATGTCATAAACAGGTGCATAGACCCCGGGAAGTATCCCAGCCAAGGTCAGGCCATGCAGCCTCTTTACCATGGAAACTTGGTCATGGGGTTTGGGGGCCAGACTTTGATAAAAACCTTAGGATTGTCCTTTGACTTTGGGAACCTCTATACAGACTCAGGACGCTGGGTGCTGTAGAACAAAGAGCCATCGTTTTGGGGTTATTCTCGCTATCCTGGTGAGGTTCCTGGTAGCAAAAAGGGAATAAAGGTATCACTTTGCTTTGGTATGTATGAATTCTTTCTGTGTGCTATGCTTTATATGCTTTTGTATACTCTGCCTAAACTGTGTTCCTGTTCGAATGAGTTTTCTGTTTAAATCTCTTTGCTTAAGTTTATAATAAAGCTAAAGTTTCTTCATCCACTGGCATGCTTATTATCTCTGGATCTAAAAGAACCAATTGCCTGAGCACCTGATCACTGCTTGGACACTTGGCGGGACAACCTCCTATCTTATATTTCTATCATATTTGTTAACTGCCCTAATCTTAGGATTTGAACTTAAATCAGCCCGGCCAGCACAGTTAATAGCAAGGGATTGTGAGAATTACTTGCTGTTAAAGATAAAGATAAAATCTCCTTGAATAAACTCAATTGCTAGTGTCTTCCACAGACACACCCATATTATTTTTTGGAACAATATGGAAATAGATTGCTATTATCTTCTTTCAAAATTTCTTAAAATTCCTCAGTCCAATCCACATCTCTAGGATTTATTGTGGTCTCCCATCTTTGGACTAATCAGACATAGTCCTGTGTAACTTTTTTTTAGAGCTGATCTTTTGTTGAGATCAAAAGGCTGCAAACTTCTGTAGATTAAAGGTATGTAATCTATTCCAACTCCCCTTTATTTATACCGTCTGCTAAAAGATCTCTCTCTGAGTTTGAAGTACTCAAAACAAATGTGGTTATTGTTACCTAATTTGCTACCTCCTCCCTAAATTACAACACACAAACACACACACAAACACACACACACACACACACACACACACCCCAGTTTGGCTCAATATTTCTATAGCTCCAGTCAAGAAATGAGTCCAAAATGGCTTGCAGAAAGAAGCTCACTCATGTTCCGCCCTCTGGAACATTTTGCCCCCGGAGGTGAGGCAGGCCCCATCACTCCTCTCCTTCCAGAAGAATTTAAAGATCTGGTTTTGCCGCCTCGCACGGGATGGGAATAGGGATAGTTCTTCATGGGGATGGCTGGTGCCATAGAGCCCTTTTAAACATCATGATCTGCCCTCTTGGATTTTCTATTTAACTTATAATAATAATTGAGTATATATTCTATTTTTATCTTTTATGGTATAATTTTAATTCTGTGTTTGTAAACCGCCCAGAGTCCCCTTTTGGGGAGTTGGTGCGATGATAAAAGTTGAAATATAAATAAATAAATAAATAAATAAATAAATAAATAAATAAAGTTTATAACTTCATGCTCTAGGAGGAAGCTGAAATACAAATATGGGTGGCTGGAAAACAGGTCCTAGCTCAGTTGGTAGCAGTACAGAATACTATTAAGATGAACCCTGGTGAATTTTCAGAAGCGGCTACATGATTATAAGGGTGTAGAAACATACACCTTCCACTGAGCTCTTCCCATCAACATAGAATATTGTTAGGTTTTAATAAAGCCAAGATGAATCTAGTAGGAGGACATCTGCCTAGGAATGCTTATTCTTCATTCATGCTGGGTGGAAATTCATAAAACAATCAAACAAATTTCTTCCCCATCCCTTATTATGTCTATTAAAATTGTTCTTCGGTGGAAATTTTTCTGTTAAATCAACGGTTTTATACATGGATATCAGACTATTACTACGGGTGGCAGAAAAGTAAAATAAATCAACCTATCTTGAATCATATAGAAGAATGTGAGAATTACTTCTCAAACTGATAGGAATGACAGGTATCAAAACAGTGAATGGATGCAGACTGTCTTCACAAAAGAGGCAAAGGAGGAGATCAGGGACAAGAGATTTGCTACCCTAAGTTACCTATATAGAGGTGTCTCATTTGAGATTAGGCACTCACTGGAATTCTTGTACTGTAATGTTACATTTCCTTCTAATAAATACCATAAATCATAGCTCAAATAGTTAAGTTGCTTTGGATAGAGGAGTCACTAGAGCAGGGCTTTCCAAAGTGCCGCCGCTGGCGACACACCCAGCGGCGGCGGCGACACGCGCGCGCACGGCGGCGGCGCGGGGGGCGTGCGGTGGCGCGCGCGCACGGCGGCGGCACGGGGGGCGTGTGGCGGTGCGCGCGCACACGGTGGTGGCATGGGAGGGGCGTGCGGCGGCGCGGGGGGCGTGCGCCGCCGCTTCCGGGTGGTGTGGCGACACACTTTTGTGTCGCGACACACAGTTTGGAAAGCTCTGCACTAGAGTAATAATATGATCTTCAACTTTTATAGTTTAAGAAGAGATTTTGGATACTGATGGGTATTATGATGGGAACCATCTCGTCCCAATTACATCGACCCATCCCATCCGGTCTGGCAGGAGAGGCATGTTATGAACCCCGTTGGCTAAAGAATTCCAACTGGCGGGATCCAGGAGGAGAGCCTTTTCTGCCATTGCCCCCGCCCTGTGGAACATCTTGTCCCAGAGGTGAGGTTGGCCCCCCACTCTTCTGGCCTTTCGGAAGAGTGTTAAGACCTGACTCCACCACCTAGCATGGGGGTCCAATGGTTGTATGCAGCCCTGGGGGTGGCTGGTGGGTTACGTATCCTCTCTCTGTCTTTTTAACTTTGTATTTTTTAACTTTGTATATTTTTTGTAAAAAAAATATTTTTTGTAAAAAAAATATTCTGTTTTTTACTTGTAAGCCACCTTCAGTCACTCATACAGTAAGATGGGTGGCGTATAAATTTAATAAATATGATTCGGATCATTACCAGTGGTGACAGTTCATTGGCTCCAATAATTTTTAAGGCTCAAAAATTTTGCCCAACTGTTCGCAAATCATTTTTGTTTATTGATCAATGAAACCATTGTGGCTGGGTTTAATTTAATTTAAATCTAAATAAAGTTTCCAAGAAAAATAGTTTAGAGAGTTGGGGTGTTCTCCATGCATATATTCAGGAACTTTGAACAAGAATACCCCCCCCCCTTTTTTTCCCCCCTCCAACTCACAGCACATGTTCTTATTTGGACTATTTTTAAAATGCTTTTAACTATTAATCTGGTGGAGAATTGTTCTCTAGGTTGTTTTACAATATCCAAACATTCTGAGAAATATGTAATGGCCATAGTGGCCTTGTTGGATGCAGAAAAGGGCTGATTAAAATTTTGGAACAATTTATGAGAAAAACAGTTTCTACTAAAATTCCAGTTAGGGTTATGCCCCATTAGAATGTACTGTATAGCAATATGATAAATATTCTGTGTATATAATTAAATTGGACAAATCTAATAATTTACCAATAGGCAATAAGATTCTTAAGGAAATCTGTAAAAAAAGGGGGGAGTATCTTTTGTTCTGTTAAAGCCTTTGGTTTAACAAATTTTGTAAAATATTTGGGGACAATTATTCCTAGGAACATATCTAGTTTTGCTAGATTTGAAAATATCAAATTGTATAATATAGATCAAAGGTCATATTAATTAGTTTATGGAGAAGAAAAGATGTTTTGAAAATGAATATTATGCTCAAGACTGTTATTGATTCTTAAGTGAGATGTCTATGCTAATTCTGCTTAGATATTTTAAACAGTAAATTTTATTTATTTATTTATTTTTCAAATTTATATAGCCATCCGTCTCACAAACAAGCAACTCTGGGCAGATTAATGATTAAATCCTTAGGAAATGGTCAAACCCCACGACTTTCTCTCTCAAAATTTCAACTTCCATATAAAAATTGGAGGTTTAATTTAACTGATTTTCAGTAATGTCCTGCTATCCTTTATTGCAGGGGTGGGGAACCTTTTTTCTGCCAAGGGCCATTTGGATATTTATAACTGGGGACGGGGGGGTGGGGGCGGGGTTTCTGGGATTTCCGCGGACTGGGGGCTGGAGTTTGCGGGCAGGAGCCAATCACAAGCACTGGGGGGCGGGGTTTGCGGGCGAGAGCCAATTGCGTGGAAGGGGCGGGGTTTGCAGGCGGGAGCCCCGCGGGCCTTAGGCGGGAGCCCCGCGGGCCTTATACGGCCTGCAGGTCTGACGTTGCCCACCCCTGCTTTATTGGATTGGAATGGAAATTATCTTGATTGTGTCCCATTATGAGTACAATTGGACAGCTATTATTTTGCCTCTCTTGGCAAGTGTTTGGTTCTAGACATAGTGGGAACTCAGTTGTATTTCCAGCATTAAAGGGAGAGAGATTTGGACAATAGTGGAAAACAAATTAAAATTTGATCTTTGCTCTTGTAATAAATTGTATGTTTAAGGTAAAGGTAATGGAGAAGGGGACGGCAGAGGATGAGATGGTTAGATAGCATCACCGATGTAATGAACATGAATTTGAGTAAACTCCGAGAGACAGTGGAGGACAGGAAGGCCTGGCGTACTATGGTCCATGAGGTCACGAAGAGTCGGACAGTTGTGCAGTCGTGTCCGACTCTAGGGGCCGGTGCTCATCTTCGTTTATTAGCCGAAGAGCCAGCGCTGTCCGAAGACGCTTCAACGGTCATGTGGCCGGCATGACGTGCACGGGATGCTGTTACCTACCCACTGAAGTGGTACCTATTTATCTACTTGCATTTGCATGCTTTCAAATTGCTAGGTTGGCAAGAGCTGGGGCGAGTGCAGGAGCTCACTCCGTCACGCGGGGCTAGGGATTCAAACCTCCGAACTTGCGATCTTCCGATTGACAAGCCTGGTGTCTTACCCGCTGAGCCACCACGCCCCACTTTTTTTTTTTGGATTGAATTTTTTTGAATTGAATGTTTAGAAGAACAATCCTTATTTTAAAATGTTGGTTTTTTAAAAAAAATATGAGTTGAGAATGAGATTTGTTGTTGTTGTTCAGTCGTTTAGTCGTGTCCGACTCTTCGTGACCTCATGGACCATAGTACGCCAGGCCTTCCTGTCCTCCACTGTCTCTCGGAGTTTACTCAAATTCATGTTCATTACATCGGTGATGCTATCTAACCATCTCATCCTCTGCCGTCCCCTTCTCCTTTTGCCCTCAGTCTTTCCCAGCATCAGGGTCTTTTCCAGTGAGTCCTCTCTTCGCATTAGGTGGCCAAAGTATTTGAGCTTCAGCTTCAGCATCTGTCCTTCCAATGAGCAGTCAGGGTTGATTTCCTTTAGGATTGACTGGTTTGACCTCCTTGCAGTCCAAGGGACTCTCAAGAGTCTTCTCCAGCACCACAGTTCGAAAGCATCAATTCTTCGGCGCTCAGCCTTCCTTATGGTCCAACTCTCACAGCCATACATTGCTACTGGAAAAACCATAGCTTTAACTATACGGACCTTTGTCGGCATGGTGATGTCTCTGCTTTTTAATATGCTGTCTAGGTTTGCCATAGCTTTCCTTCCAAGGAGCAAGCGTCTTTTAATTTCATGGCTGCAGTCCCCGTCTGCGGTGATCTTGGAGCCCAAGAAAATAAAATCTGTCACTGCTTCCATTTCTTCCCCTTCTATTTGCCAGGAAGTGATGGGACCAGATGCCATGATCTGGGTTTTTTTAATGTTGAGTTTCAAGCCAGCTTTTGCACTCTCCTCTTTCACCCTCATCAAGAGGCTCTTTAGTTCCTCTTCACGTTCTGCCATTAGGCTGGTATCGTCTGCATATCTGAGGTTGTTGATATTTCTCCCGGCAATCTTAACTCCGGCTTGTGATTCATCCAGCCTGGCATTTCTCATGATGTACTCTGCATATAAGTTAAATAAGCAGGGTGATAATATACAGCCTTGTCGTACTCCTTTCCCAATTTTGAACCAGTCGGTTGTTCCATGTCCGGTTCTAACTGTTGCTTCTTGACCCACATACAGGTTTCTCAGGAGACAGGTAAGGTGGTCTGGTACTCCCATCTCTTTAAGAATTTGCCACAGTTTGTTGTGATCCACACAATCAAAGGCTTTAGCGTAGTCAATGAAGCAGAAGTAGATGTTTTTCTGGAACTCTCTTGCTTTTTCCATGATCCAGCGAATGTTGGCAATCTGATCTCTAGTTCCTCTGCCTCTTCGAAACCCAGCTTGCACTTCTGGTAGTTCTCGGTTCACATGCTGCTGAAGCCTAGCTTGTAGGATTTTGAGCATAACCTTGCTGGCATGTGAAATGAGCGCAATTGTACGGTAGTCTGAACATTCTTTGGCATTGCCTTTCTTTGGAATTGGAACGTAAACTGACCTTTTCCAATCCTGTGGCCACTGTTGAGTTTTCCAAATTTGTTGGCATATTGAGTGCAGCACTTTAACAGCATCATCTTTTAGGATTTTAAATAGCTCAGCTGGGATACTGTCTTCTCCGCTAGCTTTGTTGTTAGTAATGCTTCCTAAGGCCCACTTGACTTCACTCTCTAGGATGTCCGGCTCAAGGTCAGTGACCACACCATCGTATTTATCAGGGATATTAAGATCTTTCTTGTATAGTTCTTCTGTGTATTCTTGCCACCTCTTCTTAATCTCTTCTGCTTCTGTTAGGTCCCTGCCTTTTTTGTCCTTTATCATGCCCATCTTTGCACAAAACGTTCCCTTGATATCTCCGATTTTCTTGAAGAGATCTCTAGTCTTCCCCATTCTATTGTTTTCCTCGATTTCTTTGCATTGTTCATTTAAGAAGGCCTTCTTATCTCTCCTTGCTATTCTCTGGAATTCTGCATTCAGTTGGTTATATCTTTCCCTTTCTCCCTTGCCTTTTGCTTCCCTTCTTTCCTTAGCTATTTGTAAAGCCTCATCGGTCAGCCACTTTGCTTTCTTGCATTTCTTTTTCTTTGGGATGGTTTTAGTTGCTGCCTCCTGTACAATGTTACGAACCTCCATCCATAGTTCTTCAGGCACTCTGTCTACCATATCTAATCATAAGGGATATGATTTAGGTCATACCTGATTGGTCTATTGGTTTTCTCTACGTTCTTCAATTTAAGCCTAAATTTTGCGATAAGAAGCTCATGATCTGAGCCACAGTCAGCTCCAGGTCTTGTTTTTGCTGATTGTATAGAGCTTCTCCATCTTTGGCTGCAAAGTATATAATCAATCTGATTTCGGTATTGACCATCTGGTGATGTCCATGTGTAGAGTCGTCTCTTGTGTTGTTGGAAAAGAGTGTTTGCTATGACCAGCGTGTTCTCTTGACAAAACTCTATTAGCCTTTGCCCTGCTTCATTTTGTACTCCGAGGCCGAACTTGCCCGTTATTCCGGTTATTTTTTGACTTCCTACCTTAGCATTCCAGTCCCCTATGATGAAAAGGACATCTTTTTTTGGTGTTAGTTCTAGAAGGTGTTGTAGATCTTCATAGAACCGGTCAACTTCAGCTTCTTTGGCATCAGTGGTTGTGGCATAGACTTGGATCACTGTGATGTTGAATGGTTTGCCTTGGATTCGAACTGAAAGCATTCTGTCGTTTTTGAGGTTGTACCCCAGTACTGCCTTTCCCACTCTTTTATTGACTATGAGAGCTACTCCATTTCTTCTAAGGGATTCTTGCCCACAGTAGTATATATAATGGTCTCCTGAATTAAATTCGCCCATTCCTGTCCATTTTAGTTCGCTGATTCCCAAGATGTCGATGTTCAATCTTGTCATCTCATGTTTGACCACATCCAGCTTACCTTGATTCATAGATCTTACATTCCAGGTTCCTATGCAATATTGTTCTTTACAGCATCGGACTTTCCTTCCACTTCCAGACACATCCACAACTGAGCGTCCTTTCGGCTTTGGCCCAGCCGTTTCACACTTTCTGGAGCTACTCGGAATTGCCCTCCGCTCTTCCCCAGTAGCATTTTGGACACCTTCCGACCTGAGGGGCTCATCTTCCGGCGTCATATCTTTTAGCCTTTTGATACTGTCCATGGGTTTTCTTGGCAAGGATACTGGAGTGGTTTGCATTCCCTCCTCCAGTGGACCACGTTTTGTCAGAACTCTCCATCATGACCTGTTCTTCTTGACCAGACTTCATTGAGTTACGCAAGCCCCTTCGCCACGACAAGGCAGTGATCCATGAAGGGGGAGAATGAGATACTTACCCTTAATCATTATAAATAATAACTGCAAAACTTCAGATTAGAAAAATAATATAATCTGCCAAAAATAGGAATAAATTCAGCTAAAGTAATTGTTCTGCTTTTTGTTTGGACCAGACATATCAGCTGCCTCAGAAACTTCTATGGTTTTGAATCATATAGAAGTGTTTTTAAAGGCTAAATCAAAAATTCTGTTTTATCAACATTTTTTTTAAAAAAGAGTAAAATAAATAGGGACAGTATACAAGAAATTTGAAACAAAGAACTAGAATTTCATATATTACAGAACATTTTAAATATAATTTTTATTAAAGATTTTTAAAAAGAAAGATAAAAACTAATACAAACTAATATAAAGTAAGAAAAGAAAAGAAAAGAAAAGAAAAGAAAAGAAAGAAAGAAAGAAAGAAAGAAAGAAAGAAAGAAAGAAAGAAAGAAAGAAAGAAAGAAATCAAAGAGAAATTTTGAATCAATGGTCTGAAGTGTTAAGATATGTTAAATATATTTCTTATCTTAAAACAGGGTTAATGCTGTTTGGGGGATATTTGAAAAAGATTATGTTGGCGATGTAATAAATTTAAAGGTAAATTGGTACATGCTTTGGTCTTACCCATTGGTAATATTTTTCCAGCTGGAAATTCTTACTTTGGTGTACCTGATGGGATGTATGCTGGCTTAAAGGGAAAAAAAACTCGAGGCTTGAGAATAAACAGACAAGGAGTGCAGCTTTTAGGGCTAAAAGTATTTTACTTGTAGCATAAGGCAATAATGTATATACAGTACATTATCGCAAAAATGTTAGTTGAATATACATGGTACAGCATTGTAAAAGGAAAAACAAAAACAAACTAGTGGTAAGCATGCTGGCTGGGGAATTCTGGGAATTGAAGTCCACCCATCTTAAAGTTGCTGAGGTTGAGAAACACTGTGCTAGCCTATATCCTGGAGACTCACTATACAGACAGCTGTGCTCCTGGTTCTAGCCCCATTAGCTCTTGATGGATAATTGAAAAACACTGAAGAAGCTTCTTGGATAAGGAGCGAAACATTTCCACTGAGAAAATAGAAATCCAGTTGACATGATTCAAGCTACAGACAATTCCACCTGGATGACTGAGAACCTTCATAGACATAATTGAAAAACACTTTGCATTTTGGAAAAGTCATCCCCCAAAGGGTCCCAAGCAAGCCATTCTGGAATTAGGGGAATTTCAGGAAAAGCCACTTTAACCATACGAAGAGCTGTGATCTGAGAAAGAGTTACAGACAGAATATATTGTATGCATGAAATGGTTGTATGCATATAAATATTGGGCACCTGCTGTAGAATCCAGCCTAAAATGATGCAGGAGCAAAACACTATGCAAACTTATTAATAATATATAATGGACCTTAATGACAGTTAAGGGGGAACAGGTGCCTTTGCCAAGCTGCACAATTCGTACTCTCCCCATAAACATTGGTGAAACAGGCACATAACCAATTCCTCTTGAATACACAGTGAAAATATTCTAAAGCAATTCAATAACAGAGGTTTATTTTTTGTGGGGAAGCAGTAATAGCCCATCCATAATTAATTTGCTTTATTCCATAAGTACCTCTCTCTCTCTCTCTCTCTCTCTCTCTCTCTCTCTCTCTCTCTCTCTCTCTCTCTCTCTCTCTCTCATACAGCATTACAAATAGCTGTCACTGCTGCTTAAACCAAACAACTCTTTTTGTTATTCTGCTTGTGTGCCATTTAGCTCTACAATCATTACATTCCCTAGCTTCACTGCATTTTAAAAAAAAATCACATTTTACCGCTCTGACTGGGCATTCACTAATCGGTGTAAATAAAAACAACATACAGTGAAAGCAAAGTCATGATACTAATACAAAGCTAAATTTCAAAAGTTAGGCATTCCAGTATAAGAAAATCTCACAAGCGACAGTCATTATTTGTATTACGGAAGTCATCTGGCACGTGCCGTTCACCTTTCATTGCCCCCGCAGGTCTGTCTTTATGTCATCCTGCAGCTGATTATGGAGCTGCTGCGACACATTAGCTATCAGCACAGGTTGTTCATTGCCGTGACAAAAAGAGCAAAGGAAAACAATATAAGCTTTAGAAGCTGTCATCCGTTCCATAGAGGGCAGCATTACCTCTAGATGGTGGTATTTAATTTTGCCATTGCTCCAGTCAATATGGTTCAAGAGGACCACGTGAATCTTCATTAACTACAAAAAGGACACCTTGGGCAGACAGCAGTCAAAGGTTTGTTTCCTGATGTTCCTGCTCCAAACCAAATGAAATCAAGAGTTTTACAATTACTTCAAATACAGTGTGTTTCTTATATTGTATACCTGCAATTTTTGATTAATGGCTGTATCATATAGGCATATGCAGTGTACCAGAATTATTCCACTGCATTTCATGAATCATCTGTTGGGCTAAGTAGCCCTACATACACAGGAAACTGTTAATTGTAGTAGCTAGTACCTTGTTAATATGGGTTGGGCACTCCCTTGGTGGTTGTGAGGTTCTGGAAGATTCTCTTAACCTCGCCCTGTTGTTGCCCCTTTTACTGTTCTTTTTTTGTACTCTCATGGTATGATTACATAGAATAATGTCTTTTCTCCTGCCTCCTTGTGAACAGTGGCACTGTCTGAACAGTAAGCAATATAAAAGTTTGTTTACATGAACGTGGTGTAATTCCTTAAGAGGTGCAATTGGTTCAAGAAGGGCTGGAGAAAGAAGAGGAGAGAAATAAAAATTAAAATAAAACAGAGCTGAGACCAATTAAATAGTCATCATAAATCTGGCTAATAAATAAATAAATAAATCATAAGATTCTCCAATGATTTCTATTCTTTACCACACCTTTTGCTGCATAGGATAACTCATACCATGCAACAGCATCAAGGTGCAAAAAGCCGTATCTCAAATTTCTGTAACTTGGCATGCTCCAGATGTGCCGGAACTATAATTCTCAGACCTAGTATTGCTCATGCTGGTTGGAAGTTCTGGGACTTGCAGTCCCAACATTATATGAAAGGCACCAAGTCAAGAAAGGTAACTTGAATATTCATGATCCAACTAAATGGTTGGATCAACTTTGGAAGCTTAAACTGAAAACAAGATGTACAGGTAGTCCTCAACTTACAACGTAAGTCTAGGACTACGGGGTGTGTGGAGTGTGTGAGAGGGTGCGAGGGGGTGCACAAGAGGCATGGCGCAGGTCAGGAAGGGTCTGCGGGGCTGCACGAGAGGTGCCGCATGGGTCGGGGAGGTCACATGGGGTGTGGCATGGGTGGGAAGGGTCCACAGGTTGCACGAGAGGTGCGTGTGGGTTTGGTGTGGGTCAGAAAGTGTGCGTGGGGGTGCGGTGCAGTCAGAGAGGGTGCATGGGGGTGCAGTGCAGGTTGGTTAGGGTGCGCTGGGGGCTTTTAGTCCACCTATAATCCATTTTATTAACATTTAATACTGAAAAATGGAGTAGAGTACAAGATAGATTTTAATCACCAAACAAGAAAATGAGTGAAAGGGGACTCCATAAACAACTCCAAATCATTTAGTCTCTTATTATCCCTTTATATTTCTTTATACTATCATGACGAAAAAAATGCATTTTTTTCAGCTGATGCTTCACTGTTATAAATCCAGATGCTCCTGTTATTGTACAGAATCCAAAAGCTTTGAGTTTGAGAACTAAGGCATGAGAGGCCTTTTTGCATGTCTGGGAGACAGATTGGAAAGAAGAGCGAAAAAGAGTCTGAGCTCTGCGAGTGTAGCTTTCTCCCGAATGAAGCGTAGTGTTTGAGGATCGGGACATTCGCAGGGAGACCAAAATGCTTGTTTACAAAGTCATTGTACTACTGACCCTATTGACCCTCCGAAAAATTCTGCAAATTACTTGGGAAGATAGGCGGACTAATGTTAGCGTTTTATTTATTTATTTATTTATTTATTTATTTATTTATTTATTTATTTCTCCAACTTATATCACCGCCCATCTCCCCCCACAGAGGGGACTCTAGGCAGTTTACAACAAGTTAGCAATTAAAAGATATAAAAACATATAAAATACAATAAACAATACATATAACCAACCATAAGTTAAGTTAATCAAAAATATATAGAACCCAAGAGGCTCTGATGTCATATTTAAAAGAACTCTATGGCGCAAGCCATCCCCATGAGGAGCTGTCACTCTTCCCATCCCAAGTGAAGTGGCAGAGCCAGGTCTTCAGTTGCTTTCGGAAGGTCATAAGTGTGGGGGCTTGCCTCACCTCTAGGGGCAGAATATTCCAGAGGGCGGGTGCCACTGCCGAGAAGGCTCGCCTCCTGGACCCCGTCAGATGGAATTCTCTTGTAGACGGGGTCCGTAGCAAGCCCTCTCTGCTTAACCGGGTGGGGTGGGTCAATACTCTGGGGATGAGGCGGTCCCTTAGGTAACCTGGTCCCATGCCATGTAGGGCTTTAAAGGTGACAACCAATACCTTGAATTGGACCCGGAAGCAAACTGGTAACCAATGCAGCTCGCGCAGCAGAGGTGTCACATGTGCCGATCTTGGGGCACCCATAACTGCGCGCGCAGCCGCATTCTGGACCAGTTGAAGCTTCCGGATACTCTTCAAGGGTAGCCCCATGTAGAGTGCATTGCAATAGTCTATATGGGAGATGACCAGGGCATGAGTGACTGTATGGAGGGCATCTCGGTCCAGGAAAGGGCGTAGCTGGCGTACAACTCGAAGTTGCACAAAGGCCCTTCTGGCCACGACTGCCACCTGCTCTTCCAGCAGGAGTCGTGAGTCGAGAAGGACCCCCAGGTTCCGCACTGTATCTGAATGGGGTAGTGCCACCCCATCCAGATCTAGAGATGACAACTCTCTGGATCTCGAGGCACCATCAATCCACAGCCACTCCGTCTTACCAGGGTTCAGCTGAAGCCTGTTGTTCCCCATCCAGGCCCCCACAGCCTTCAGACACTGAGAAAGGGCAGCCACTGCATTACTTACCTCACCCGGGATGGAGATATATAGTTGAGTATCATCAGCATACTGATGATACCTCATCCCGTGTTGCCGGATGATCTCACCCAGCGGTTTCATGTAGATATTAAATAAGAGAGGGGAGAGAACCGAACCCTGCGGCACCCCACAAAGTAGGGGCCGAGGGTCGGACCTCTCATCTCCTATTACCACCGATTGGGATCGGTCTCAGAGGAAGGATACCATGGTCAATGGTATCGAAAGCCGCTGAGAGGTCAAGAAGAGCCAGGATGGATGCACTGCCTCCATCCCGCGCTCACCAGAGATCATCTGTAAGTGCGACCAATGCAGTTTCCACACCATATCCCGGCCTGAACCCTGACTGAAAGGGGTCTAGATAATCCGAATCATCCAGAATCCTCTGGAGCTGTAATGCCACCACTTTCTCAACCACCTTCCCCAAAAAGGGGAGGTGGGAGACAGGACGAAAATTGTCCAACACTGTAGGGTCCAGCGATGGCTTCTTGAGGAGGGGGTGCACCAGCGCCTCCTTAAAAGCAGCCGGAAACACTCCCTCACCCAAGGATGTAGTCACCATCGCATGGACCCAAGCACACGTCACCTCCCTGGCTGCTTTCACCAGCCAGGAGGGGCATGGATCAAGATGACAAGTAGTGGCTCTTACAGTCCGGAGGATCCTGTCCACTTCCTCAGGCCCAACAGGATCAAACCGTTCCCAGATAACCGGGCAAAGACGTTCCCTTGGCATCTCCCCAGACCATGCATCACGCTTGGAGTCCAACTTAGAACGAATCCGAGCGATTTTATCCATCAGATGCTCTGAAAATTCCTCCACACGGCCCTGAAGGTGGGCCACTGGCCCCACCTTACCTAGGAGAGATCAAGTAATCCTAAACAGGGCCGTCGGGCGGCATTCTGCGGATGCAATAAGAGCGGAGACATATTGACGTTTCGCCACTCTTACCGCCACAAGGTAGGCCTTAACCACGGCTCTAGCTTGTGTTCGGTCGGATTCTGTCTTTGTTTTTCTCCAGCGGCGCTCTAGACGTCTCTTAACCCTCTTCAGCACCCTCAACCCCTCTGTGAACCACGGGGAGTATTGGGTCGGATGGGACAAGAGAGGCCGCATAGGCGCGATCCTGTCCAAGGCTCCGGCCGCTTCCTTATTCCAGGCTGCGGCCAGCACCTCTGCTGGACCATGCAGTAGATCCTCGGGTATAACCCCCAGCTCCCTCTGAAACCCTATCGGGTCCATTAGTCGCCGGGGGCGGACCGATCGAATAGGTCCAGCCTCCCTGCGGAGTGGGGCAGCATATGAGTATTAGAAGAAGTGAAAACCACCAGCATTGAAACAATGATCATCCAACATCAACTTCGCTGGACCGGCCATGTTGTTCGAATGCCTGACCATCGTCTTCCAAAGCAGCTACTTTACTCCCAACTTAATAATGGAAAACGGAATATTGGTGGACAGCAAAAGAGATTCAAAGATACTCTCAAAGCTAATTTAAAAAAATTTAATATCAGCATTGAGAACTGGGAAGCCCTAACTCACGAGCGTTTCAATTGGAGGTCAGCCTTTATTAAAGGTGCTACAGACTTTGAAGAAGCACGAGTACAGGGCGAAAGGGAGAAACAAGCTAAGAGGAAAGCATGTCAAGCAAACCCTCATCATGACCGTCTTCCACCTGGAAACCTATGCCCTCATTGTGGGAGGTTGTGCGGATCCAGAATTGGCCTTTACAGCCACTTACGGATCCACTGTTAAGATTTTACCCCTGGAAGACAATCTTACTCGGCTACGAGTGATCGCCAAGAAGAAGAAGACAAGAAGAACCACACCAATATAACTGGAGGGAGAGGGGAATAAAGGAGAAAAGGGGAGAAAGATGAGGAGCTCCTGTAGAACAAAGACACTACAAACGACCTTGATGCACTGAATGAAAAGAACCTGTGAAGTGGCTGAGAGAAATAAGAGGACTTGTCCGTGGCAGGCTTTGGATAGGCTGCATATCCATTTTTTATCATATAAATGCTCACCTAACCATATACTTGCTCACAGGAATTGACCAGGTACTGTCAACATTATACACATCATGCCATCGCCTACATTTGAAAAACAACAAAACAAGGAATGAAAAATGGCATTGTCATCCAGTTTAAATATAATACTCGTAGCATTTCCCTGCATCGTCCTCCTGTCTGATGGCACTTGAAAGTGCTCTTTGAACTGAGAAGAGGAACACGCATTCAAAACGACACAGCAAAAGGTCATGCACCACTTGGTTAAAATATTAATATTTTTAAAGTCCAAATCAATAGTAGCCAGAAAATCTAATCTTGAACACACCCAGATATCTGAAATTAAGAACTGGTCATCAGCATTGTTCTGGTCCAATAGTTCAATACCTCTCCACCCCTGATCAATGCACTTGTATTCCTCCCTTTTAAAAATAAGTTTTCAACTCAAAATATGCTAGCCTGATTATTTTAATTTTTCCACCAGGAACCCAACCTAATCAGTATTCCAAAATTCTTAATAATTTTCCGACCTCCACTTCAGAATACAGTGGACAGATGTCCAAATGGTTAAAAGCCAAACTAGATCTTCATCTGACTCACCTGTATTAGATGATCACAGTTCAGGGATCTTTGTAAATGAATGGGCAGAGCAAATAAAACAGACATGCCCATCCAGCACAGCATTTTTTAGCTATAACAACAGGGCAGGAAAAATCTCTTCCAATGTTTAAGATTCTTTTCCACTTCAAGAGAAAGAAGTGCCATCTCTTGATATCAAACCTTGAACTGAACCTGGGTTAGAGAAGTCTTCTTTATAGAACATGAATCTGTCATGCAAGACAAAGTTGGATTGTAAACCACCCAGAGTCCCTTTGAGGGAGTTGGGCGGTGATAAATCGAATGAATGAATGAATGAATGAATGAATGAATGAATGAATGAATGAATGAATGAATGAAGTAGAACCTTCGCCTGACCATGGTGACAGTACTTCTTATGGAGGTTCCTTGCTCAGCTGCGGGCTTAATTGGGGGGCGGGGGGAAGGTTATTGGTTGTTGTTTGTTGTTTTCATGTCAGAAGCTTTCGCTTTTGTAGTGAAAGGATTTGCCGGTGACATCACCGTTGCCCGGGGGGCGCCCAAGGAGGCTCCTTTCATGTCCCTGTGATTTTTCCCACCGAAGTGGTACCTAATTTATCTACTCGCATTTGCATGCTTTTGAACTGCTAGGTTGACAGAAGCTGGGACTGATTTTACTAATTGCTGGGAGCTTACTCTAGCATGCGCGGCTCACGCTTGGGTTTCGAACTGCCAGCCTTTAATGGCTTCTGACTCAGCGTCTTAACCACTGAGCCATGCGGTCCCTTTCAGGTTATTGGTAAAGGAAGGGATTGGATACCTTCCATCCATAGGGTTCCTTCTATTTATTGTCTTGGGATCCAGGTCTATTAGCTTTTTATCCAATGAGTATAGAACATTCTTAAACTCTGTTCAAGTGAAAAGAACTTATTCTCCATGTATAAGCCCTCTGCAAGCCCTGACTCTGGTAAACTAAAATTTCTGCAAGGACAGATAGGAATATCCAATAGAAGGGAATATCTGTAGCTCAGGGTTGAACTGTGAAGTCTTTGGTGCTCTCTGAGCTTGGTTGTTTGCTTGCAGACGTTTCATTACCCGACTAGGAAACATTGATGCTGGTGAGTGTGGGGTTTGCAATACCCTAATCAATACCTGATCAAAACAATACCCTAATCAAGGACCTACCAAGGAGAAAACCACATTGGTATATATAAACAGGGAGCAAACCCCACACTCACCAGCATTAATGATGTTACTTAGTTGGGCAATGAAATGTCTGCAAGCAAACAACCAAGCTCAGAGAGCACCAAGGACTCCATAGACAGAAATATAATTTTGTCTGATTTGGTAGCTTGAATTATTAAGAATTATTATGAGCTACAGTTATTCACAGCCTCTGTATCATTAGGAATAATCTGATTAGTTTCAAAATTTCTATATCTTTAAGAAATTTCAATAAACTCCTATTCAAGGGATTGACCCTAAACATGCATATTTGACAGCAACATGATACTGTCAAGGTGATGCATGCCATATGCCAGCAAATTTGGAAAACACAAGAATGGCCATCAGATTGGAAAAAATCAACATATATCCCCATACCAAAAAAGGGAAACACTACAGAATGTTCAAACTATCGAACAGTGGCACTTATTTCACATGCCAGTAAGGTAATGGTTAAGATCTTGCAAGGTAGACTCCAGCAATTCATGGAGCGAGAATTGCCAGATGTACAAGCTGGGTTTAGAAAAGGCAGAGGAACTAGAGACCAAATTGCCAATATCCGCTGGATAAAGGAGAAAGCCAGGGAGTTTCAGAAAAACATCTATTTCTGTTTTATTGACTATTCTAAAGCCTTTGACTGCGTGGATCATAACAAATTGTGGCAAGTTCTTGGTGGTATGGGGATACCAAGTCATCTTGTCTGCCTCCTGAGGAATCTGTATAACGACCAAGTAGCAACGTAAGAACAGACCACGAACAATGAACTGGTTTAAGATTGGGAAAGGAGTACGGCAGAGTTGTATACTCTCACCCTACCTATTCAACCTGTACGCAGAACACATCATGCGACGTGCTGGGCTTGATGAATCCAAGGCTGGAGTTAAAATCACTGGAAGAAACATTAACAATCTCAAATATGCAGATGATGCCACTTTGATGGCTGAAAGCGAGGAGGAGCTGAGGAGCCTTATGATGAGGGTGAAAGAAGAAAGTGCAAAAGCTAGGTTGCAGTTAAACCTCAAAAAAGCCAAGATTATGGCAACCATCTTGATTGATAACTGGCAAATAGAGGGAGAAAAAGTGGAGGCAGTGACAGACTTTGTATTTCTAGGTGCAAAGATTACTGCAGACGCTGACTGCAGCCAGGAAATCAGAAGACGTCTACTTCTTGGGAGGAGAGCAATGGCAAATCTTGATAAAATAGTTAAGAGCAGAGACATCACACTGACAACAAAGGTCCGCATAGTTAAAGCAATGGTATTCCCTGTAGTAACCTATGGCTGCGAGAGCTGGACCATAAGGAAGGCTGAGCGAAGGAAGATAGATGCTTTTGAACTGTGGTGTTGGAGGAAAATTCTGAGAGTGCCTTGGACTGCAAGAAGATCAAACCAGTCCATACTCCAGGAAATCAAGCCAGACTGCTCACTTGAGGGAATGATATTAAAGGCAAAACTGAAGTACTTTGGGCACATAATGAGAAGACAGGATACCCTGGAGAAGAAGCTGATGCTAGGGAAAGTGGAAGGCAAAAGGAAGAGGGGCCGACCAAGGGCAAGATGGATGGATGATATTCTGGAGGTGACAGACTTAACCATGGGGGAGCTGGGGTTGGCGACAGCCGACAGGAAGCTCTGGCGTGGGCTGGTCCATGAAGTCACGAAGAGTCGGAAGCGACTGAACGAATAAACAACAAAAAATGCATATTTCAAAACGTGATTGTAATTGAAATTACACTCCCTCAGAATTTCTACGTATGAAAAAATAATCATGATTCAATAGAAAGGCAATGCAATTGAATATGTGTGATATGTAGAATAAATAGAAAAAGGCTTAAAGTTATGTAGATTCAAGAGCAAGGGGCTATAATAATCCTCATATAAAAAGTAAAGGTTCCCCCCACACATTTGTCCAGTCGTGTCCGACTCTAGGGGCCGGTGCTCATCTCCGTTTGTTAGCCGAAGAGCCAGCATTGTCCGAAGACACTTCCACGGTCACGTGGCTGGCATGACATGCGCGGAATGCTGTTACCTTCCCAGAGAAGTGGTACCTATTAATCTACTTGCATTTGCATGCTTTTGAATTGCTAGGTTGGCAAGAGCTGGGGCGAGTGCGGGAGCTCACTCCGTCATTCAGGGCTAGGGATTCGAACCTCCAAACTTGCGAACTTCAGATCAACAAGCCTGGCATCTTACCCGTCTTACCAGCTGAGCCACCACGCCCCTTAATCCTCATATAATGATGTCCAAATTTAATGTTATGTCAGTCTTGCAGTTTAGTGCCAATGTGCTTTTTAAACAATTATTTATTTTAAATATTAATATATTACATAATATAACAATCTCTAAGCAACTTACAGACTACAATTATAACACACTATGTAATTGCATACATGCATAACATAATATACTATTCTCACCAGATAATCTTCTTCAAGAACCTGGGTTTGTTCCTAGACAATTCTAACCCAGATAGATGCTGCCCCAAAAGTGGGAAGGGCTCTGTCTCCAAAACTAAGTGATGCTATTAGGAAAGAATGTACTTAATTACTGTATTAATATAAAAGGGTATTCAAAGAATTCATTTCATCAAAAATACAAAAGTTGCTAACAAAATATAATAAAATCCATCAATAAAAAAGTTAAAACAATAAAAGGTCACAGGTAAAGCCAATTTGGTCTAGAGCAGAGCTTTCCAAACTGTGTGTCGGGACACGTTAGTGTGTCGGCTGCAGTGTCTGGGTGTGTCGCCGCTGCTGCTGCCTCCTGGCTTCCACGCAGGTCCTAGTGCCTGCCTTGTGCCTTGCTGCCTCCAAACCAGCTGTGATTCCGCGCAGGTCCTAGTGCCTGCCTTGTGCCCTGCTGTAAGAGTGTGTCGCGAAATGATGCCCTGCTGTAAGAGTGTGTCACGAAATGATGGATGTCTAAAAAGTGTGTCACCAACATGAAAAGTTTGGAAAGCTCTGGTCTAGAGGTTAAGGCACCAGGCTAGAAACCGGGAGACTGTGAGTTCTAGTCCTACCTTAGGCACAAAGCCAGCTGTGTGACCTTGGGCCAGTCACTTCTCTCAACCCTCGGAAGGAGGCAATGGCAAACCACTTCTGAAAAGTCTTGCCAAGAAAACTGCAGGGACTAGTCCAGACAGTCTCCAGGAGTCAAGACTGACCAGAAGGCACCAGATTTATTTACTGAAGTTAACAGAGCTAGTTAGTAATCTGAGCAACCAAGCACACAATTGGTGGAAGTACTCTACAGGTCTTGGTCAAAGACAAATCCCTTCCACATGATGGTCTGGGCAACCTGGTGGACTTCAGGAAGTTGTAGCATGAACCAGGCATCCTCTGACAGGATGCAGCATTTCTTCCTTTCAAGAAACTGAAATCAGCCGGAGAGGCTGATGTTAAAAAGCAAAATTAAGTGGGAAATAGGAGAGAGGCCCATTTGCAACTCTCTGTGCTTCCGGATACCAAAATTTATTCTGAATTCTGAAAAATACAAGCAAATAGTAAACGTTTGGTGTATACAACAAATATATGTGAACACTGTATATTTTAAAATTCACTCTCTCCAAAACAATTGAATCAGCCCATTGTCATTTAAAAAAAAAGTAACATCTTTTCCCCAAAATTCAATTACCCAGTCACCCATCTGAGTAAATAAATGGGTCCACAATGCCCATGCCTTTGAAAGTGTAGCAATAGATCTTATTTGTCTTTCATTTTATGAGCCGCCTATTTTACTCGCATATCTGCAATCTAGGCTGCAGGAAGCAATGTATTAACACACTCATAATTGAGAATATTGCAGAGTAGATCCAACGAGCACACAGGAAACGAGGCAAAGTCTTCTGCCTGGTGCCAAATAACCAACAGCATATCAAGGAAAGCTACAGGTGCCTTTGCCTTGAAAGCATCTGCCTCATTTTGCTACTATAATAGCTGCTGAATGAAACAAGATGGCTTCTCTCAATTCAGCCTTTGTAATCTATAGATATGCGTTGAATAGGAGCAGTTTGACACTTGGATTTGGACGAGATCTCCCTCTCAAGCAGGTTCAGAAAGACACACACCTTCGTTAGTTCTAACCTAAAGGCACATTTGTTTCTCTACTTTTGTTCTCTTTCTGTGTGTCACCAGGCAAAGAGATAAATTACACAGCTCACTTTCTCCAAAGACAAAAAGAATTGATGAGAGACGGGATCCTTCAGAACTGCACTTGAAATGTCACTCTCTCAGCAGGTGAGAAATAACAGAATGTTCTGCTCTGAGCTCTGCCTTCAACATTCAGCACTATCACATAAGGCCAAACTAATATTATTGCTACATTAGGGATTTTAAAATGTATTTTAGGGAGTGGGTCCTAATATTATTAGAAAAGAAGCAAATAATCACGAGTCATCCTGAAAAAAAACCTGGGCTTGAAGGTGGGATTTAAAAATTTAAAAAGATGTATTTCCGTACAGTATTCTTTTCTTTTTTCCATTATGCTTGTCACCCAGCAAACTCTGATGCTCATGGATAGTAACCACATTGCACAGCTATTGAAAAGTTCTGAATAGTTATCTCTCTCAGTAGATTTTTCTGACTGTAATGCCCTACCCATCCAGAGGTATACTCAGGCCATTTGATAGAAGTTCTTAAACAGAAAGTTACTATCTGGAACTTCACCACTTCACTGATTAGAACAGAAACCATTTTGCTGAACAGAAATTCTAGATCCATCTGTCAAGAAATGAATCACATGAAAAGTATGAAGACTAAAAGAGAATATCTGTAGCTCAGGGTTGAACTGTGGAGTCCTTGGTGCTCTCTGAGCTTGGTTGTTGGCTTGCAGACGTTTCGTTCCCCGATTAGGCAACAACTTCACAGAGCACCAAGGACTCCACAGTATGAAGACTGATGGAGATATTTAGCAAAATATTCCCCATCTACAGTATCTCTGAAAGAGTGACGTGAGCACTCAGTGACTGTATGGCTGTATGGCTGTGAGAGTTGGACCATAAGGAAGGCTGAGCGCCGAAGAATTGATGCTTTCGAACTGTGGTGCTGGAGAAGACTCTTAAGAGTCCCTTGGACTGCAAGGAGGTCAAATCAGTCAATCCTAAAGGAAATCAACCCTGACTGCTCATTGGAAGGACAGATACTGAAGCTGAAGCTCACATACTTGGCCACCTAATGCGAAGAGAGGACTCACTGGAAAAGACCCTGATGCTGGGAAAGACTGAAGGCAAAAGGAGAAGGGGACGGCAGAGGATGAGATGGTTAGATAGCATCACCAATGTAATGAACATGAATTTGAGTAAACTCCTGGAGACAGTGGAGGACAGGAAGGCCTGTTGTGCTGTGGTCCATGAGGTCACGAAGAGTCGGACACGACTAAACAACTGAACAACATCAACAACAACAGTGACTGTATTCTGGCTTAATCATGAACAAACAATATCTTGGTGCTGTTCAGTCTCTCCTCTTGATTCTTCCTGCTAGCCAGAGTATTGAACCAAACCATGGGAACCTCTTATGGTGGTTTTCTTATCATGACTTCCCAATCAAGACTCCTGGCGTGTCTCCCAAATGAGCTATCACCCCAGAAAACAGGATATAGAATAATGGATTTATGTGCAGGAAGGCAGATTTCAGTTGAATATTAGAAAATGTTCCTTAACATTAACAGCAGTTTGACAGTGGAATCAAAGTGTTGGGTCTCACTTTTCACACACTTAAAGTCATCTTCAAAGCCCTGAGAGGTGGATGAAGAACTGATGGCGCAGTTGCTTTGCAAATTAGTCAGAATTCACTTCTGATTCTAAGCTTGAATATTAATTGCCTTCAGTTTCTAATCTCTCCATCCTATGGCTCAGCATGAGGCACTTATTTTTACCAATTTCCTTAAATGAATCTGCATGTGTTAGTCATGCTAGCCATCTGACCTCCAAAAAATAAGCATAGAACAGAAAAATAATCAAAGCTTCTTTCTCCCTCTCGAATTCTCTGTTAAAAAAATCTCCTGTCATGTTAACTTCAAGTCCTATATGATGTGATACAGAAATATTGATAAGATCACCAAATTGTAGCATAACAATGCAAGGTTGTTGTTTTGCATTTTATTGCTTTTGATATCACTTTAGCAATAATCTTTGCAGCTTGTCTAAACAATTCCTATGCACTGGCATTCATAATAATGTGTTTTCATCACAAAGTTGGGCACTGTCATTATATTTATCAGAAAGCTATATTTTTCAGTTCCCAAATATTTTCACACTTCATTGGAATGGGGAAAGCAAATTTTTTACATCTGTCAAACGTTGGTATACTGACCTGGATACAAGCATTAGTAACACATTGTTAAAATAAGGAGCTGATGAGATTATTAAAATAATTACCTAATATTGAAATTGGAATGAAGAGGGCAGGGAAACATTAGCAATATACAGTAGTTCTCTAATGGCAAGAATCTTATTGCCAGTCACAAATTAAAGCTTCTACAGAACAATCATCTACATGCATACATTTTTTGTTTATTTGTTTTCTCTAAGCAGATTGTATTCTCTTCTTGAGGTGCTTCTTTATTTGGTCAGAACAAAATTAACTCCCAGCAATGCCCCTACATTGCTTCATGATGATCTTGACACAATGAGTTATTTATAAAAAATAATAAAGGCGGGATAGAAAATAAATAAATAAGCAAAATTTCCTGATTCATGATGCTTGAAAGAAGGCTTAGAAGTACAGGTAGTCCTCGACTTACGACCATTTGTTTAGCAGCCATTCAAAGCCATTCAAAGTTACAACGGCGCTGGGAAAAGTGACTTACTGTCAGGGCTCAAAGTTGAATCCTGCCATTAATTGTGTAGTCTTAGCGTACGCTTGTGAAATGTGAGGAGGGGGCGAGCTGTGCCAAGCACGGAGTTGTGATTTCCATCAGAGGCTGTGGAATGCGGCGCCAAGATCGGCCACCTGCAGGAGTCGGAGAGAGGCCTGGGAATGGAGAGTGGAAGCAATGGACATTGACATCATAGGTGCTGTGAAATTGGCGCGCAGGGGGGAGAGTTAAGTTAGGGCTGTTTGGCGCGAATCCGGCATTTGGATCTTTGGGAGTGCTTTGATTTACATGTATCCTTAATAAAGCTTATTCTGCATTTCAATGAAGTGTATTGAGAAGTGTTTATTGAGGCATTGAAGTTGGAGTCATTACACTTACGGCCGGTCCTCACACTTATGACCATCACTGCATCCCTGCCGCCACGTGATCAAAATTCAAGAGCTTTGCAACTGGCATGTATTTATGATGGTTGCAGCATCCTGGGGTCATGTGATCACCATTTGTGACCTTCTCAGCCAGCTTCCAACAAGCAAAGTCAATCTTGGAAGCTGGATTCACTTAACAATCACTTAATGACCACGGTGATTTGCTTAACAGCTGTGGCAAAAAAGGTCATAAAATTGGGCATGACGTTCTACAGATGTTCATAAACCTTGGAGTACAGGTTTGCATCATATAATCGCGGGGTCTCTCGTGTGAGTGTGGTTCCCCCCCCCGTGAGCAGGAGGCGTGGGTGGGGGGCCCAGGATTGTATGTGTGTGAGAGAGTACCTATCCCTGAATGAGAGACAGGGTAGGTAGGAGTGACTGTTTGCCCCTCTGTGGCTAGTGAGAGAGGCCACAGGGGGCATAGTGAGTGATTGGATGATGAATGGAAGGGGCGGTTGGGGCTTACCAGCACCGAGAGCTTCGGTTGGTTGTGCTGGTGGCCTACGACTGCCCAGGAGGATTGAGAGTGGAAGGATGGATGCATGGAAGAGACCCCTGCCTAGTTCCAGGTTTTTGAGGGATTCAGGAGTGGAGGCGACCGGATCAGGAAACTCTGGGGACTATGATGTGAGCAATCCGATCGAGGTGGTGACAGGCAGGAGATATTGTGACGGGAACCGGAGGACAGGCCATCTTCGGGGAAGGCGCCCTCGGTGTTTGATACCGGTGGTGAGTTCCGGTCCTCTGAGTTCAACCCTAGGTTCTGGACAGCAGATCCTTGAGGGCCCCGGTTTTCAACTGCTGCTACTCAACGCCAGGTCAGTAAACAACAAAGCCCCTCTCATAAGTGAATTAATCACGGAGAGAGGGGCGGACCTGGCGTGTATTACTGAAACCTGGCTGGGCCCAGAGGGAGGGGTAGCCCTCTCGGAAATGTGCCCGGCCGGATTTCAGGTGTGGCACCAGCTGAGAGACCGGGGTAGGGGAGGAGGGGTGGCAGTTATCATCAGAGAGTCTTTGGTGGCTTTCAGGGGCCTTGCTCCACAAGTATCCGGATGTGAGACCCTGTTTTTCAAGTTGGGTGCCTGAGAACAGTTGGGAGTGTTGCTATTGTACCAGCCTCCCTGCTGCATAGCAACCTCCCTGCCTGAGCTGCTGGAGGCCGTCTCGGGGTTGGCGGTGGAGTTCCCCAGGCTTATGGTCTTGGGGGATTTTAACCTACCGTCCATGGGACATGCCTCGGAAGCGGCTCGGGAGTTCATGGCTACCATGGCAGCCATGGGCCTGTCCCAGATTATTCGGGACCCGACTCGAGACAGTGGACTCACTCTGGATTTGGTTTTCTTGTCAGAGCAATGGCAAAGTGACCTGAGGGGAAAGTTAGAACTATCCCCGTTGTCATGGTCAGATCACATCCTGATATCCCTAGGATTCTCTTATGCCGCCCCACTCCGCAGGGAGGCAGGATCTATTCGATTGGTCCGCCCCCAGTGACTTATGGACCCATTGAGGTTTCAGAGGGAGCTGGGGGTAATACCCGAGGGTCTGCTGCACGGTCCAGCGGAGGCATTGGCCGCAATCTGGAATAAGGAAGCGGCCGGTGCCTTGGACAGGATCGCGCCGATGCAACCTCTCCAGCCCCATTTGACCCGTCACTCCCCGTGGTTTACGGAGGAGTTGAGGGTCTTGAAGAGGGTGAAGAGATGTCTAGAGCGCCGCTGGAGAAAGACGACGACAGAACTCGACCGAACACAATCTAGACCCGCTATTAAGGCCTACCTTGTGGCGGTAAGAGCGGAGAAACGTGATTATTTCTCCGCTCTTATTGCGTCCACAGAATGCCATACGACGGCCCTGTTCAAGATTACTCGATCTCTCTTAGGTAGGGTGGTAGTGACCACCCACCTGCAGGGCCGTGCGGAAGAATTTTCTGAGCATCTGCAGGATAAAATCGCTTGGATTCGGTCTAAGTTGGACTCTATGCATGGAATGCAGTCCAGTCTCCCACCTCCCCTTTTTGGGAAAGGTGGTTGAGAAAGTGGTGGCATTGCAACTTCAAAGGACCCTGGATGAAGCGGATTATCTAGACCCTTTTCAGTCAGGTTTCAGGCCAGGACATGGGACGGAGACTGCATTGGTCGCGCTTATGGATGATCTCTGGCGGGAGCGGGATGGAGATAGTGCATCCATCCTGGCTCTCTTAGATCTCTCAGTGGCTTTCGATACCATCGACCATGGTATCCTTTTGGGGCGGCTTAGGGAGTTGGGGGTGAGCGGCGTAGTTTTACGCTGGTTCACCTCCTTCCACCGGGGCCGCTCCCAGTCGGTGCTGATAGGAGAGGAGAGATCCAGCCCGCGACCGCTCCTATGTGGGGTGCCGCAGGGGTCGGTTCTCTCTCCTCTCCTATTTAACATCTACATGAAACCGCTGGGCGAGATCATCCGTCACCATGGGATGAGGTATCATCAGTATGCGGATGATACTCAATTGTATATCTCCATCCCTGGTGAGGTAAGTGATGCAGTGTCCACCCTGTCCCAGTGCCTGGGCCTGTGAGGGCCTGGATGGGGAACAACAGGCTTCAATTGAACCCTGGTAAGACCGAGTGGCTATGGATTGATGGCTTAGCGTCTTCTGGGAAATTATCATCTTTGGTTCTCGATGGGGTAGCACTACCCCGTTCGGAACCGGTGCGTAATCTGGGGGTCCTTCCAGACTCACAACTCCTGCTCGAAGAGCAGGTGGCAGTCGTGGCTAGGAGGGCTTTTGCACAACTTCGGTTAGTGTGCCAGTTACGCCCATTCCTGGATCGCGACGCCCTCCGTACAGTCACTCATGCTCTCATCATCTCCCATGTAGATTATTGCAATGCGCTCTACATGGGGCTACCCTTGAAGACTATCCGGAAGCTGCAGCTGGTGCAGAATGCGGCCGCGCGGGCAGTTTTGGGTGCGTCAAGATCCGCACATGTAACACCGTTGCTCCGCGAGCTGCATTGGGTGCCAGTTTGCTTCTGGGTACAATTCAAGGTGTTGGTTATTTTATTTTTGTTTATTTATTTTATTTTTCAAATTTATTCCCCGCCCATCTCCCATGCAAGGGACTCTGGGCGGGTTACAATAAATAAAAATTTAAAAACTATACAAAATATCTAAAAACACAAACAAAACATAATAAAATAAAATCCAGGATGGACTTGGACCCGCAGAATAGATAGTGGAGCTATGGGGCCAGCCAACCCCAGGAGGCACTACCACCTCCGTCGTCCCAGGCCAGGTGGCAGAGCCAGGTCTTAAGGGCCTTCCGAAAGGCCAGGAGGGAGGGGGCCAGTCTCACCTCCGGGGGCAGAATATTCCACAAGGCGGGTGCTATCGCAGAGAAGGCACGCCTCCTGGACCCCGCTAGATGGAATGGTTATCACCTTTAAAGGCCTACATGGCATGGGGCCAGAATACCTGAGGGACCGTCTTATCCCCATGTTATCGACCCGTCCCACCCAGTCATTCAGAGAGGGCCTGCTACGAACTCCATCAATTAAAGAGTGTCGTGTGATGGGGTCTAGGAGGCGGGCCTTCTCTGTGACAGCGCCCACTCTATGAAACATCTTGCCCCCAGAGTTGAGACAGATCTCCTCCCTCCCGACCTTTAGGAAAGAGCTGAAGACCTGGTTCTGCCGCCTGGCATGGGAAGGAGGAAGGGATAGTCCCTCATGGGGGTGGCTAATCCCCTAATTTTATAACTGTCCTTCTTTTAATTATTCCATCACCATCTGGATTTTTTAATATATATATTATTGTCTAATTGAGATTTTAGACCTCATTTTAACTTATTTATTGTGAACCGCCCAGAGGTCCCCATGGGGGGAGATGGGCGGTCATAGAAATTAAATAAATAAATAAAATATAAATCAGCTCATATGCAAACACGTTCTGCTATTTGAATTCCAGGTATCTCCCATTCTTGAAGTGGGAGAAACTGACATAACTACTAATGTGCTGTTAGATTAATTTGTATCTGTTCTGTAAGGATCTCTTCTAGGCTGGTGCACAATGTAAATAAATAAGTTGCTATTAACTAAATAATTTTGATTTCAAGATGATGTATACTCTGCTTACATATTTTATAGAAGTTTATAAAATAGTTGGTGAAAACTGTAAGTATATTGTGGCTGGTCAAAGAATTACTGAAGAATAACTACTTTCCTCTTACCTATTATTTTTTTAATAACATATTTTTTATTTTATTTATTTAATTTATTCCCCGCCCATCTCCCATGCAAGGGACTCGACCCCTATGAAATATTTCAACATCATTACAATCATATTTTTAAAAAGTAAATAAAACAATAAAGTTTAAACACTTAACATATAGCGTACCTTAAAATGTCATGGAGTGGAATAAATAAATCTCTGTGCCTACTATTTATATAGGAAAGACTTCCTGTTCTATATTTACATCAGAAAGAAGGATTCAAAAATCCTAGTTATAAGCAAGCATGAGAAGAGTGAGAAAAATCCATCATCTTAACATTCTAACTAACATTTCTTGCAATTCCATGCCAGTAGAAGCACCTGCGTTAAACCTTCAGTCCATACTCCATAAAGGAGGGAACAGTTAACAAGAAGAGTCAATCTACAAACAAACAGAATAGAAGCTCTCTGCATGTGTTATCGGAAGACTTGGAAAAGGCTGTGGGGTCATGCAGTTCACTCCTCCATAGAGGAAGCTTATTTGTGCAGATCTCAAGTCACATTATGGTAGGAACACAGCCAGCTGTCCTTTCCACACAAGAAGTCCTCTTAAATTGAGGAACACATTACACAACCTAGAAGTGGTTTCAAATGGACATTATTAACTGACTGGTAGTCACAAGGGATATATACTTCTAGGTTCTTCCAGGGGAGGTATGGCGAACTGAGGATGGCTCTGTGAAAGCTGAGATGATGACCGTGGCAAAGACCAAGGAACCGGTGAGTAGACCAGTTCCTTGGAACCTCTCCAGATAAGGAGAGGATGGGGGATCGCCCACATGTGCTCTGGATGGCTGCTCCTCACAAGGAGACCATAGGACAGCAGTTTTCTGCAGGTTTGAGCGCCAGGAGACGACGGGATTAGCCATCTTGCTTGCAACCTCGGCGGAGACTTTTAATGGACACTAGGTTCGCAAACCTCACTTTCTAATCACTTTTGGAAATTGCTCATTAACTACTTCTAAGCTATTAGAGTCCTTCAGACTGACAAGTTTGAAAACACCAGGTGAGTCTGCCTTCAATCCTGAACGAAAGAATATTTTAATTATAAGCTTAAGAATTTAAAGAATCTGAAATAAACAGCAAAAAGCTAAAAAAGAACTTGATCTTAGAAAGTTATAAACGGTCCAGATATAACCGGAATTGTGAAATTTTTAAAATAAGATTTTAGAATTATAAAGTAGAAACAGCTTCCTGTGGGAAACAGATCTTGTTTTGATTTTTTACAAGACACAACATAAATAAGTTCATGATTTTAAGAACTGGACACTAGAGGGGACTAAAGATTTTAGGGAGAGGAAAGATATACAGACCTACAAGCCACAGTATCAACAATGTCAGTAATGATGTCTGCTTCTATGGATAGACTATGTCCAAAAGATGTTATTGAAGAAATGTCAGATGTAGAACAAATTTTATCTGACAAGATAGAGTTGGTATCGAAAGTGGATTTACAACTGACAGGCCAAGAGAATGATTTAGAAAAGGATGTTTCACTGGATCTACAAAATAAACTGGCTGAGGTTTTAAAATTTAAAAAGGCAATACAAATGACAAACCAAGAGAGTGACCTGGATAATTTTTTCCTACTAGATTTACAAAAGAGGCTTGTTAAAGCCTTGAAGAACTCTGGGCGATGGGACAAAGAAGATATGAAGAGAAATCAATCCTACAATATTTGAATGAACTAAAGATTAAGACTGTTAAAAGTAAAAGGAAGGAATATAAAGTTGGTTTATTTGATCAAGGTTAAAGTAAGATATGTTGTTACTTCTGGCTACCCTTCTTGGACTTTCTGCTGACACCAGGACTGAAAAAATGCCTTTTTATGGATTTGTTTATAGATAAGAGATGGGATATGGGATGAAGATAAATGTCTGTAACTTTAAAGAGGTTGAAGAGTTACTAAATTTGTTTATACTTGTTGTGATGGTTGGAATTCACTTCTTTTCTCTTTCTTCTTTTTCTTTTTTTCCTTTCTTTTTCCTTGTACTTTTTACTTCTTTTCTCTATTCTCTTTTTTTCTTTAAGTTTAGTTTGTATTAGATTTTACTATTATACTAAAAATTCTTAATATGTGTGTGTGTGTGTGTGTGTGTGTCCATGTGTGTGTACAGGGATATATGCTTCTAATTACTAATTTGTAGGAAACACAAACAAATGCTGTTGTGCTCATATCCTACAAGTGGATTTTCACCAGATATTTAATTGGTTACTGTAAGAAAAGGTGCTAGTTCACAAAGGCCTTTGGTCTGTCTCAGCATTCCTCTTCTTTTCTTAAGTCTTCATATCATGAGAAGTATGGGTAAGATGCCACCAGAGTATTAGACGGAACAAATCAGTCATCCTTGTTCAGCTATCATATATTTTTTCAAACTACAGTTCTCAATATTTTAATCTGGAATCAATTCTAGTTCATACATGGATTTCATTACTCAGTGTGTGAAACAGATATCAATCAGAGCAGCATTTTATCTCATATTGCAGGATGCCCATTCCACTGAAGACACTTTACTGTACCCCCTTGATTTTTGATATGCCACTAGTAGCTTTTTGAAGGACAACAATGGCAGTAGGACACGGCTTCCTCAAAAATTAACTGGATTCCATGTCCTGCAATGAGCACTCTAAAGTTTTTAACTCACCCCAAGTCATGTACCTGATTAATCTCTCCAGTAATGTTATAATGATGAACCAATGAGGTACTTTGGATTGGATTGGATTCTACCTGTATTGCTTATGGGTAATAAATAGAATTTGTTCTTGTTCATGGAGAAGGATTTTTTGTTGTTCAGTCGTTTAGTCGTCCCCTTCATGGATCACTGCCTTGTCGTGGCGAAGGGGCTTGCGTAACTCAATGAAGTCAGGTCAAGAAGAACAGGTCATGATGGAGAGTTCTGACAAAACGTGGTCCACTGGAGGAG
Organism: Charina bottae; assembly: GCA_023362775.1. Lineage (NCBI taxonomy): Eukaryota > Metazoa > Chordata > Lepidosauria > Squamata > Charinaidae > Charina > Charina bottae. The sequence goes on from JALMGJ010000002.1 coordinate 45,616,631, forward strand.
GGAATGGCAAACCACTCCAGTATCCTTGCCAAGAAAACCCATGGACAGTATCAAAAGGCTAAAAGATATGGCGCCGGAAGATGAGCCCCTCAGGTCGGAAGGTGTCCAAAATGCTACTGGGGAAGAGCGGAGGGCAATTCCGAGTAGCTCCAGAAAGTGTGAAACGGCTGGGCCAAAGCCGAAAGGACGCTCAGTTGTGGATGTGTCTGGAAGTGGAAGGAAAGTCCGATGCTGTAAAGAACAATATTGCATAGGAACCTGGAATGTAAGAACTATGAATCAAGGTAAGCTGGATGTGGTCAAACATGAGATGACAAGATTGAACATCGACATCTTGGGAATCAGCGAACTAAAATGGACAGGAATGGGCGAATTTAATTCAGGAGACCATTATATATACTACTGTGGGCAAGAATCCCTTAGAAGAAATGGAGTAGCTCTCATAGCTGACATGGAACAACCGACTGGTTCAAAATTGGGAAAGGAGTACGACAAGGCTGTATATTATCACCCTGCTTATTTAACTTATATGCAGAGTACATCATGAGAAATGCCGGGCTGGATGAATCACAAGCCGGAGTTAAGATTGCCGGGAAAAATATCAACAACCTCAGATATGCAGACGATACCACCCTAATGGCAGAAAGTAAAGAGGAACTAAAGAGCCTCTTGATGAGGGTGAAAGAGGAGAGTGCAAAAGCTGGCTTGAAACTCAACATTAAAAAAACCCAGATCATGGCATCTGGTCCCATCACTTCCTGGCAAATAGAAGGGGAAGAAATGGAAGCAGTGACAGATTTTATTTTCTTGGGCTCCAAGATCACCGCAGACGGTGACTGCAGCCATGAAATTAAAAGACGCTTGCTACTTGGAAGGAAAGCTATGGCAAACCTAGACAGCATATTAAAAAGCAGAGACATCACCTTGCCGACAAAGGTCCGTATAGTTAAAGCTATGGTTTTTCCAGTAGCAATGTATGGCTGTGAGAGTTGGACCATAAGGAAGGCTGAGCGCCGAAGAATTGATGCTTTCGAGCTGTGGTGCTGGAGAAGACTCTTGAGAGTCCCTTGGACTGCAAGGAGGTCAAACCAGTCAATCCTAAAGGAAATCAACCCTGACTGCTCATTGGAAGGACAGATGCTGAAGCTGAAGCTCAAATACTTTGGCCACCTAATGAGAAGAGAGGACTCACTGGAAAAGACCCTGATGCTGGGAAAGACTGAGGGCAAAAGGAGAAGGGGACGGCAGAGGATGAGATGGTTAGATAGCATCACCGATGTAATGAACATGAATTTGAGTAAACTCCGAGAGACAGTGGAGGACAGGAAGGCCTGGCGTGCTATGGTCCATGAGGTCACGAAGAGTCGGACACGACTGAACGACTGAACAACAACAACGTTTAGTCGTGTCCAACTCTTTGTGACTTCATGGACCATAGCACGCCAGGCCTTCCTGTCCTCCACTGTCTCCCGGAGTTTACTCAAATTCATGTTCATTACATCGGTGATGCTATCTAACCATCTCATCCTCTGCCGTCCCCTTCTCCTTTTGCCTTCAGTCTTTCCCAGCATCAGATATATACCATTTAATTCAAGTACTCCAGGGTTAACCTTTGCACTTTGACCATTTTATTGTTGCATGCTCTGTCACAGAATAGATTACTATGATAGTAATAATAATAATAGTCCAGTACTATTCCATTATTTAATATTGGAATCCAGAAGCCAAAAACCCAGCAGGTTATTTCATATCATTGCCATAATTTCTGTTCCACTTAATGCAGCTATTCTACTTCTAGAGCAGTGTTTCTCAACCTTGGCAACTTTAAGATGGGTGTCTATGAAGGTTCTCAGTCATCCAGGTGGAATTGTCTGTAGCTTGAATCATGTCAACTAGATTTCTATTTTCTCAGTGGAAACGTTTCGCTCCTTATCCAAGGAGCTTCTTCAGTCTGAGCAAAGTTGGTAAGGGAATCCTAAATATGTTTCTAGGTAGCTGTGTGACCTTACACCTGGGGCTAGGTCATGGTTATACTGAGATGTTATTTTTAAGTCCCTTTATCATCTATCGAACAGTGGCACTTATTTCACATGCCAGTAAGTCTATGAAGGTTCTCAGTCATCCAGGTGGAATTGTCTGTAGCTTGAATCATGTCAACTGGATTTCTATTTTCTTAGTGGAAACGTTTCGCTCCTTACCCAAGGAGCTTCTTCAGTCTGAGCAAAGTTGGTAAGGTAAGTAATTGCCAGTAAGGTAATGCTCAAGATCTTGCAGGGTAGACTCCAGCAATTCTTGGAGCGAGAATTGCCAGATGTACAAGCTGGGTTTAGAAAAGGCAGAGGAACTAGAGACCAAATTGCCAATATCCGCTGGATAATGGAGAAAGCCAGGGAATTTCAGAAAAACATCTATTTCTGTTTTATTGACTATTCTAAAGCCTTTGACTGTGTGGATCATAACAAATTGTGGCAAGTTCTTGGTGGTATGGGGATACCAAGTCATCTTGTCTGCCTCCTGAGGAATCTGTATAACGACCAAGTAGCAACGGTAAGAACAGAGCACGGAACAACGGACTGGTTTAAGATTGGGAAAGGAGTACGGCAGGGTTGTATACTCTCACCCTACCTATTCAACCTGTACGCAGAACACATCATGCGACATGCTGGGCTTGATGAATCCAAGGCTGGAGTTAAAATCGCTGGAAGAAACATTAACAATCTCAGATATGCAGATGATACCACTTTGATGGCTGAAAGCGAGGAGGAGTTGAGGAGCCTTATGACGAAGGTGAAAGAAGAAAGTGCAAAAGCTGGGTTGCAGTTAAACCTCAAAAAAACCAAGATTATGGCAACGAGCTTGATTGATGACTGGCAAATAGAGGGAGAAAAAGTGGAGGCAGTGACAGACTTTGTATTTCTAGGCGCAAAGATTACTGCAGACGCTGACTGCAGCCAGGAAATCAGAAGACGTCTACTTCTTGGGAGGAGAGCAATGGCAAATCTTGATAAAATAGTTAAGAGCAGAGACATCACACTGACAACAAAGGTCCGCATAGTTAAAGCAATGGTAGTCCCTGTAGTAACCTATGGCTGCGAGAGCTGGACCATAAGGAAGGCTGAGCGAAGGAAGATAGATGCTTTTGAACTGTGGTGTTGGAGGAAAATTCTGAGAGTGCCTTGGACTGCAAGAAGATCAAACCAGTCCATACTCCAGGAAATCAAGCCAGACTGCTCACTTGAGGGAATGATATTAAAGGCAAAACTGAAGTATTTTGGCCACATAATGAGAAGACAGGATACCCTGGAGAAGAAGCTGATGCTAGGGAAAGTGGAAGGCAAAAGGAAGAGGGGCCGACCAAGGGCAAGATGGATGGATGGTATTCTGGAGGTGACGGACTCAACCATTGGGGAGCTGGGGATGGTGACGGCTGACAGAGGGCTCTGGCATGGACTGGTCCATGAAGTCACGAAGAGTCGGAAACGACTGAACGAATAAACAACAACAACATAGAATCTCCAGAGTTACCTCATAGTCCAAACAGGACACACTTCAAGGACATACAAAAATCTTTTTTGTTGTTGTTTTGTTTCCATGGATGACATTTTAGTATATGTCAGGTCACTAGAAGAGCATGACACAATTTTTAACCTTCTCCTAAATCTGATCTAGGTTTATGGACTAAACAAAGAAAATTCATTTTCTACCAAAATGAGATAGAATTCTTAGGACTAATGATTGGAGGATAAGGCATAAAGCTGTGCCTTGGAAAAGTAAAAGTTATCCTAAACATAAAAGCACCATCAAATATTACTAAACTGAGATGTTTTCTTGGAATGGTGAATTATTTCAGTCAATACTTACAAGATTTCTGTGGAGTCCTTGGTGCTCTCTGAGCCTTGTTGTTTTCTTGCAGATGTTTCATTGCCAGACTAGGCAACATCTCCAGTGCGAAAAGGGAGTGGGACTTGCTCTCTGTTTATATACCACGGCTGGTCCAGCTTGCGTTGGTGGAGGTGTTGTTCTCTCCTTAGGAGTTCCTTGATTGGGCTGTTGTTTGCTGCTTGGTTGATTGACTGAGTTAATAGTTCCTTGATTAGGGTATATTGTGCTGTTTGATTGTTCCTCTGGTGCTAATCCTGGTGTTAATCTTTGCATATCTGGGTGATGATTGCTGGCAAGGAGGTGTTCTGGTCTTCTGGCTTTTCTATTGTCTCTTATGAATGGTATGTAAATGTTGTTTACCTCTATGTGTCTGTTGATGGCTGCTTTGTCTGAGTGCCAAGCTTCCAGGAATTCTCTAGCATTTTTGGATTTGGCTTGGTTTAAGATGCTCACTCAACATTAAAAAAACCCAGATCATGGCATCTGGTCCCATCACTTCCTGGCAAATAGAAGGGGAAGAAATGGAAGCAGTGACAGATTTTATTTTCTTGGGCTCCAAGATCACCGCAGACGGTGACTGCAGCCATGAAATTAAAAGACGCTTGCTACTTGGAAGGAAAGCTATGGCAAACCTAGACAGCATATTAAAAAGCAGAGACATCACCTTGCCGACAAAGGTCCGTATAGTTAAAGCTATGGTTTTTCCAGTAGCAATGTATGGCTGTGAGAGTTGGACCATAAGGAAGGCTGAGCGCCGAAGAATTGATGCTTTCGAGCTGTGGTGCTGGAGAAGACTCTTGAGAGTCCCTTGGACTGCAAGGAGGTCAAACCAGTCAATCCTAAAGGAAATCAACCCTGACTGCTCATTGGAAGGACAGATGCTGAAGCTGAAGCTCAAATACTTTGGCCACCTAATGAGAAGAGAGGACTCACTGGAAAAGACCCTGATGCTGGGAAAGACTGAGGGCAAAAGGAGAAGGGGACGGCAGAGGATGAGATGGTTAGATAGCATCACCGATGTAATGAACATGAATTTGAGTAAACTCCGAGAGACAGTGGAGGACAGGAAGGCCTGGCGTGCTATGGTCCATGAGGTCACGAAGAGTCGGACACGACTGAACGACTGAACAACAACAACGTTTAGTCGTGTCCAACTCTTTGTGACTTCATGGACCATAGCACGCCAGGCCTTCCTGTCCTCCACTGTCTCCCGGAGTTTACTCAAATTCATGTTCATTACATCGGTGATGCTATCTAACCATCTCATCCTCTGCCGTCCCCTTCTCCTTTTGCCTTCAGTCTTTCCCAGCATCAGATATATACCATTTAATTCAAGTACTCCAGGGTTAACCTTTGCACTTTGACCATTTTATTGTTGCATGCTCTGTCACAGAATAGATTACTATGATAGTAATAATAATAATAGTCCAGTACTATTCCATTATTTAATATTGGAATCCAGAAGCCAAAAACCCAGCAGGTTATTTCATATCATTGCCATAATTTCTGTTCCACTTAATGCAGCTATTCTACTTCTAGAGCAGTGTTTCTCAACCTTGGCAACTTTAAGATGGGTGTCTATGAAGGTTCTCAGTCATCCAGGTGGAATTGTCTGTAGCTTGAATCATGTCAACTAGATTTCTATTTTCTCAGTGGAAACGTTTCGCTCCTTATCCAAGGAGCTTCTTCAGTCTGAGCAAAGTTGGTAAGGGAATCCTAAATATGTTTCTAGGTAGCTGTGTGACCTTACACCTGGGGCTAGGTCATGGTTATACTGAGATGTTATTTTTAAGTATCTCAATATAACCATGACCTAGCCCCAGGTGTAAGGTCACACAGCTACCTAGAAACGTATTTAGGATTCCCTTACCAACTTTGCTCAGACTGAAGAAGCTCCTTGGATAAGGAGCGAAACGTTTCCACTGAGAAAATAGAAATCCAGTTGACATGATTCAAGCTACAGACAATTCCACCTGGATGACTGAGAACCTTCATAGACACCCATCTTAAAGTTGCCAAGGTTGAGAAACCCTGCTCTAGATGACAGGCTATTCACAGCCGTTCAATCTGATTAGAAAGTGGGGGCACCGCTCCCTTCTTTACTACTTGCATGTTAAGATCATATGCAAAGGTATCCTGTCCACTGGGACAGGATTATTGGTTGAAGTGGATCAAAGTAGCTGAATTTCGTAGCTTAGTTGCGTCTTCCCTGTAGCCATCTCTGAAGTTTGATTGACATTGTCTCTCCCAGCCTTGAAATTCCAAATAATCACTTTGACACCCAACGGAGCAATGAGGAGAGCAGCTCAGCTGTCAGCAAGGACTCCCAAGTATTATTTAAGGCAGTATTTCTGGCTGATGTTTGACCCTGCCCAGCTGGCTTTTTCTTTTCTTCTGAGCATTGCTTGTCTTTTTCTTACAGGCTTGCTTTGTTAATCTATCATCAAGTGATTAACCAAAACGAAAAGAAAAAGGAAGTTGGAAAGGTGAGGGAAAGAAACTCCAGGCTACTTAAACACATCTCAAGGCTTCTTTAAAATCCCCACCGATTAAGTTCCATTGTTTGACGTTAAAACGGGGCATCATGCAGTTCCTAAAGGTCTGACAAGACTGATTATATTGCAGAGTCACTGGCAAGTTCTGATTCAAGCGTCAGCTACAGCCGGGAACCGATGCCCTCATCGGTTGGTGTCGCGGGTATCTCCTGTAATTCCCAAAGTGTTCAAAAGTACAAAAGGAGATACTGACCTGCTGAGAAAAACGGTCCAGCAAGCTGTACATCAAACTAAGAAAGATGCGTTTGATGTCTACCTATAGTTGTGTTTGTTCTGGCCGCAGCACTTCCCATTCTTTTTTTTTTTTTTTTTTGCATTAACTTTTTTTTTTTTATTAAATTTTATTAAGTTTTACAATACATAATAAAATTTAAAGTAGAAAAAGAAATAGAAACAGAAATACAAAATAAGAAAAAGATAAAGAAAAAGTGAAGTCAAGAAATAATAAGCAAAGAAAATATAGAAAATAGATGTCCTCCAATCTATCTTTGAACTTAAAGTACAACAATTGATTTTAAATGTTAGTCCTTCATACAGTATACAGGAACTTTTCTTTGTCATATGCCTTTTGATTTCTTTAATCCAATCTTCTAACCTTCATCTTACTGTCTCCCAATAATCCATCTTTGGCTTCCACTCCTTGAAGTAGTAGTTAAATGTTGAATGTTCATTACTACATATTTATATCTTCAATAAAGACCAATTAGTATAACAAATAAAAGCCTTATTTACTTCTAATAAACTACAATATATTCTATTCATATTATGACTCATAACCTAACATGTTATGTAACTTAATACATAATTTAGCAATTCTTATAGTGTTCATACATATATATTTCTATAAGCACTTCCCATTCTAATCATGGGAAATAAAAGACTGTCGCTTGGTCTGCATAGTCAATAATAAGGATGTCAAACCAATCCTGCACAGATTTGACTGAAAAATGGGTTTAGAAGGATATCTTAACCTTTTGTGAGATTGGCAGCTTAATTGTTCTAACGAAAGACAATTGTTCTTTGGGTTTCTTCCCCAAACACAAAAGTCAGCTTTTCTCTCTCTCTCTCTCTCTCTTTTCTTTGTAATAAAACAGAATGCTGAAATAAACTTTAGTACTTGAAACCTTGATGTCCCCTCTATTGTTTGCACAAAGCGCTGCGTTTATAGGAGTGTCATTTTGCTTGGCTTTCTGCAAACAAAACAAATCAATACAGGAATATGCTGTTTCGGTTAAGAATTTGATCAAAATAATATTGTTATTATGCTGGTTTTTTCTCTCAGGGACTCCTGAGTCTTGAACTGGAAAGTTTCTGGTCTGAGGCTTAGCGGCTGGGGCACCTGGTTAGGGGAATGCCCACATCCAAACTACAGAGGGAACAGCTCATACAGAAAACCCTGGAGTCTGAAACTTTAGATCCGAGGGCTGGCAGAGAATAGGAAGTCCTGGGATGGTTTGAAAAAACTGAAAAATCCTCTAAGTTACAGACGCACTAAATTTCAGGCTGCAGCCTGTCTATAGTCCAGGGCGGGGTTTTCCTTTCTGCTGACTCTACAGCAGCGTTCCTCAACCTTGGCAACATTTAAGATGTGTGGACCTCAACTCCCAGAATTCCCCAGCCACCATGGAGTTGAAGTCCACACATCTTAAAGTTGCCAAGGTTGAGAAACGCTGCTCTACAGATTCCGCTGCCTCAGGTGCCTTCCTGGACTCTTTTTCGTGGCTGTGGATCACTCCATGGCGTTCTCAGCTGCTGTCCCCTCAGCTCCATGTCCCTTTTACTCCAGCAGCAACTCCCCTCACCCTCGAAGAAAGCTTCCCCTCTTCTGTCTACCTGCTTTGGTTTTGTTTATACTTCTTTCTTTCAAAACCTAAGGGTCAGTTTGCAGATGATTCTCAGGAGTATAAAGTTCCCCCCACCCTTTTCTCTGCACAGATAGTCCTTGACTTATGACCACATTTGGGACCAGAACTTCTGTCGCTAAGCGAGGTGATCATTAAGTGAGTCACGCCCGATTTCACCACCTTTTTGCCACAATCGTTAAGGGAATCACCATGGTTGTTAAGTGAATCACATGGCTGTTAAGCAAATCCGGCTTCCCCCATTGACTTTACCTGTCGGAAACCGGCTGGGAAGATCACAAATGGCAATCACGTGACCCTGGGACACTGCCACCATCATAAATACATGCCAGTTGCCAAGTGCCTGAATCTTGATCTTGATCCCCACAGGGACACTGACGTTGTAAGTGCAAGGACTGGTTGTAAGTCACTTTTTTCAGCGCCGTCATAAATTGGAATGGTCGCTAAACAAATGGTCGTAAGTCAAGGACTACCTGTACCTCTTACGTGCCTAAGCTATGCATCTGACAGTCAGACCATCAAAGAGAGAAAAAAGTTGCCCTTGTAATGTAATTGCATGTAATATTTTCTTGTTTCAGGGCAGTTCATCCTTCTGCATACCCCCTCTTTTAAAGAAGAGGCATGGGGAGCTTACCTTCCTAAAGGTCCAATTGTTTCTATTTATCTGAGCACAAAGCACTTGCACTATTTTTTCCATATCTAGACAAGAAATCAGCCCTTCCCTGACTGATGCCGTCCTTTAAACATATAAGGTTAAAGTGCCAAATATAATCTGTATTGATGGTCTTTGATAGTTTGGGGTAAAGGGCCTACAGCAGAGCTTTCCAAACTTTTGATGTTGGTGACACACTTTTTAGACATGCATCATTTCACGACACACTCTTACAGCAGGGCACAAGGCAGGCACTAGGACCTGCGCAGAATCACAGCAGGTTTGGAGGCAGCAAGGCACAAGGCAGGCACTAGGACCTGTGCAGAATCACAGCAGGTTTGGAGGCAGCAAGGCACAAGGCACTAGGACCTGCGTGGAATCCAGGCAGGGCAGGTTTGGAGGCAGCAAGGCACAAGGCAGGCACTAGGACCTGCGCAGAATCACAGCAGGTTTGGAGGCAGCAAGGCACAAGGCAGGCACTAGGACCTGTGCAGAATCACAGCAGGTTTGGAGGCAGCAAGGCACAAGGCACTAGGACCTGCGTGGAATCCAGGCAGGGCAGGTTTGGAGGCAGCAAGGCACAAGGCAGGCACTAGGACCTGCGCAGAATCACAGCAGGTTTGGAGGCAGCAAGGCACAAGGCAGGCACTAGGACCTGTGCGGAATCCTGGCAGGGCTCGGAGGCAGCAGCCGCCACGACACACCCAGACACTGCATCCGACACACTAACGTGTCACAACACACCATTTGGAAAGCTCTGGCCTACAATATCCATAGCTATTTTTTTTAAGGGGAACCATTGGAATGTCCTCCACCGGTACTTCATCACTTTCTCCATTTGGTCTAGTGTACGGGTGTTGGCATTCATAATTACAGTACTCTTCTACTGCTGTTACCTGGGGCCAATAAAACCTATCCAACAGGAGACTTGGGGTTTGATCATGACCCATAGATCCTGCCCATGAATTTTCATGAGCTAACCTCAGTCGCTCAGTCCTATATTCTTGAGGCACTACCACTAACCTATGCTCTGTGCTTGAATCTCCTCTATGCCTGTACAGTATGCTGCCTTAACAAAAGTAGGTGTTTCTACCCATGTTTCCTCATCTTCAGTAATAGCTCTTCTGCACCAGTCCAGTGTGGGATTCTTTTCCTGCAACAGACCCATGGCTACTTCCTATTTTTGATTCAAAGCCTTCCCTTTTGCTTTATCTGCACATTTTATCTCCCACTTGTTTCTTGGAGGTTTACTGTCCACAAACAGATCAGGATGTAAAGGAAGAATTTTCTGAGATTCCTCCTTCTCCTCTGCTTGCTTAGCTTGTGCTCTCATTAGCAATTTATTTATATTTATTTATTTATTATTTAAATTTATATCACCGCCCATCTCCCCCAACTGGGGGACTCTGGGCGGTTTACAATAAAATCAATAGTTAAAAATATAAACATGAAGTTACAATCACCAGTTTAAATAGAATAAATACAGTAAGTGTAAAATCCAAGGGCTAACAGATCTCAAACAAAAGGGAGGGCACTACGGCACCAGCCACCCCCAGGAGGAGCTATTGCCTTTCCCATCCCAGGCAAGGTGACAGAACCAGGTCTTCAAATTCTTCCAGAAGGCCGGGAGCAAGGGAACCCGCCTCAGCTCCGGGGGCAAGATGTTCCAAAGGGTGGGCGCCACTGCAGAGAAGGCCCGCCTCCTGGACCCCGCTAGATGGAACTCCTTTGCTGATGGGGTCCGTAGCATGCCCTCTCTGCATGACTGGGTGGGGCAGGTCGATGTTATGGGGATGAGATGGTCCCTCAGGTAACCTGGTCCCATGCCATGTTGTCCTGACTTCAAGTGAAGGAACACGCTGAGACTTGGTGTAAAGGCTCTAGTGTTTTATTGTTCTACTCTGCTAGACAGAATCCAGCTAAACTAAAATGAACTAGTGATGCTCAGAGAAAAGGCCCAAGAAACTAGGGCGGTGCCTTCCTTAGCCTCTTGGGAGGAAAGCAAAGCGATTCAGTACTGCGCATGCATTTATCCCCCTGGAGGAAGCCCCCTCCTTCTTCACCAGTTATCTCCCTAACACATGTAGGGCTTTAAAGGGCTTTAAACTTTCCCCTTGGTCTGTTACCATTGTCTCCGTTCCAGGTGGATCAGTGCCTATAATGAGCTCCTGGGTTAAGTGCCTTACCACTTCTATTGCTAACCAGTAGGTTTGTCCCTAAGAGTACACATGAACTTTTACCAGGGGTACCTTCCTTGTAATACTAAATACACTGGGAGGAAAATTTGTCCCTACCCAGAGTGCATTTACTACTAGGTAAGGGTGAACTGGTTTTCTTTGACTCCCTGTGTCTATCAACCCAGTTACACTCTTTCCATTTATGCTAACCCTTTCCAATCCTCTGGATGAAAAGCATTTCTGAGTTGCTACCAATATTTTTTTTTCTTTCCAGTTTTTATGGGGCAAAATCAAGCCCAATGGCCAATTTTCCCACAGCTATAACAGATTTTTTTTTCCAGTCCCCATTTCTTGGGCTACTTTGGGTGACTTCCTTCTAACCTCCTTTTCTGTGAATCCTTTCTGCTCTTTGGGTCTTTCTCTTGGAGACATTCCTCCTTTCTGAACTCCTCTTCCTACTTGCTTCCCCCTGTTCTGAAACTTTTCTGCCCTACAAGCTGCTAATTAGTCTTCTGCTAATTCTTCTGCTCTTTTTCCAGTTTCTGGGTGATGTTCTCCAAGGAATAACTTGAAGGAATTGTTCCAGGACCACTTCCTCCACTATTTCCTTTGGCCTTTTTATATCTAATTGCAACTACTTCTCTCCTAAGTCGTCAACTGAGCCCACGACTCCCTAACGCCTTCTTGGGGAACACAGGAACATTCTCCAAACCTCTGCCTGTGAATGTATTTGGTCACATCATAATGATATAACAGCTTCCTTCACTTTTTGGTGGCCCACAATATCTCTGGCTGACAAATGTGAATCAACCTTAAGAGCTCTCCCTGTGAGACTAGATGCTAATCTGGCAATCCATTCTCTTGCAGGCCATGCAGTTACCACCCTTTCAAACATAACATCCCTACCTCAGGGTGGAGAGGGATATTTCATTCCTCCAGCTGTTCTCAAGATCCAGCAATATTAGCCTGGTTTTACTTGACAAAACATTTTACAAGATACCATTTATAGCATAAACATCCTTCAACACTGATTTTCATAGTAGTATTCCAGAACTATAGATAGCCCAATAGGCATCTTCTGTTGTTTAAGAGGAACACTGCCACTTCTAGCCCTCAGGCCCTTCCAGATGTACTCAGATTACAAATCCCAGAATTCCCGGCCAGCATAGGAAAAGATTGCCCCAAAGAACCTTGATGTAGTAACATGAAACACAAACCCTGTTGACCTCTCAGTGGCTTTCAGTACTATTGGCTATCATATCTGTCTAGAGAAGTGAGCTTTGTGGATGTTGGGGGCACCTTTTTTCAAGGTGTCCATTCACCTTGACAGCTGGTTCCAGGAGGGGATACTGGAGACTTTTATCTTTTGGAATCCTGCAGTATTCGGTTTGAATGTTAAATTCCAAAGGGATGTTAGAAACTCTTCCAAACAGTAGCAGCACTTCATCAGTAGGACCAACTAACCAGACAGGAGATGGGCTCCCTTCATTGGATGCATTCATGCAGAGACTAGACAGCCATCTAGTCTAATTACATTAATTTGAAATCCTGCACTGGGTGGGGGATTGGACTCAATGGCCTAAAGAGTCCCTTTTAACTGTATGATTCTATGATGGTATTACATCCTAGTTTTTAAATATCTACCTGAAACTGGTCATGCACCTAATGCAGGTGTATAGAATTGTCAGTGAACTAAATAATGCTCACTAAAATCAGATTCAATTTAGACAAGAGAAAGGTACTATCTTTGGACAGTTTGTCTGCCGAAGTTAGTAGCATTCAAGGTTTTACTGGAAAGGCTTACATTACCACCTAAATCATCATCATCATCATCATCATCATCATCATCATCATCATCTAAATAGTTCATATTCTAGGGGTGGAGCGAATGACATAGTGTTCTCCAGAAGTCTTGGACAATAATTACCATTAGCACATGATCGGAGATTGTGGAATGTGTACTCCAGACATCCAGAGAACAGTCTATACCATATCATTAACCTACAATGTTCGTTGGAGGCATATGCACCATTCGTCTATCTAGAGACAGACTTTACTTCAGTTCTCTGTATCTTGGTAACGTCACGTGCTATTGGGGAGGTGATAAAGTTGTGTTTGAAAATGATCTGTAAAGCCAGTTAGTTCCAAATATAGCTGAGGTATAACTGGAACTGAGCAATATGAGCATGATTTGGTGTCAAGGTATCTTATCAGATTGCCTCCAAATATTGGAAATGGGATGTACTGTTTATAATGTCAGTGTAAGTGACAATAGGGTGATACTGGGGTGGAGTAAGTGACAGTAGGGTAGAGAGGTTGTATCTCTCCACTGTGGCTGCCACAGGGTTTAACACTCTTGCCTGTCCTTTTTAACGTCGATATGAAGCTGCTCAGTGTGAAGACATTTCCAGGGATGAGACTGAGTATCATCAGTAATACTCAGTTGTATATCTCAAGCTCAGGCTGAATAGGAGATGTGGTAGAGGTCCTATCCCAGTGTCTGGAGGCTATTAGGGCCTGGGTGGGGAAGAATAGACTCGGACCTAATCCCAGCAAGATGGATGTGCTTGCATTTCCTCATGCAGGATTGGTTGGTAACCTGAGAGTCACAACTTCTGGACTCACAACTTCTGCATGAAGAAGAGGTGGCAGCTGTGGCCAAGAGGACTTTTGCAAAATTAAATTTGGTGTGACAATTATATCCATTTCTGGAGCAGAAGGACCTGCTTACTGCTGGTGCAATCCAACAATCTGATTATATCACCTTTAAAACTCTACATGGCTCAGTGCCTGGATATCTACAGGACCACCCATTCCCTGTAGCTTCTGCCTGTGGAAGAAGATTGAGAGGGCAGTTTCACTCTGAAACCTTTCTCTTAGAGCAGAGCTTTCCAAACTGTGTGTCGGGACACGTTAGTGTGTCAGCTGCAGTGTCTGTGTGTGTCACAGCTGCTGCTGCCTCCGAGCCCTGCCAGGATTCTGCGCAGGTCCTAGTGCCTGCCTTGTGCCTTGCTGCCTCCAAACCTGCTGTGATTCCGCGCAGGTCCTAGTGCCTGCCTTGTGCCCTGCTGTAAGAGTGTGTTGCAAAATTATGCCCTGCTGTAAGAGTGTGTCATGAAATTATGCATGTCTAAAAAGTGTGTCACCAACATGAAAAGTTTGGAAAGCTCTGTCTTAGAGGCTGTCATCTACAGGGCCCAAGGAGCAAACCCTCCCAGTTGCAGCTCTTCTCCTTTGGAATAGTCTACCTCCTGAGATCAGACTAGCTGTCACCCTGCTGAACTTTATACAGCTCTAAAATGTGGCTATTTAATACATTAAAGCCAGGGGGATCTAGTATTAGTTGGGTTGGTTGGTTGTTTCTGTTGGTATGCCTTGCACTGTGTTTGGATGTTTATTGTTCCTTTTTTACTATAATCTTTCTAATCTTGTTTCTGTTTCTGCTGTTATTTTGTTTTTTGTTTGTTGGTTTCGTTTAATCCTCTTACTATAAGGAGACAGTATAAACCACTGGAGTGGAGTGGCATATAAACCCCAGTAAATAAACAAAAAACAGTATATAAATAAACTTTCCCTTTGCAGGTCTTTTTAATCTGCCCTGACATTAAGCTTTTTTTTAGAAAAACACACACACAAAATCACTTTTGTGACACAGTAGTTTCGAGCCATCTTTTATCTTCCATTTTTATGGTTAATGAATTTTAAATTGTTTCATTACAGTATTGTAGGATGGCCTATAAATAGTAGAAGTAAGTCAAGCCGCAAAGGGGGTAAGTGAATGTGGATAAGAAAAGGCAGCACAGATAGAGATCATTTTAAACTAGTATTTGCTTAAGAAGCCATTCACTGTTCAAAATGCCAGCAATAGAAAAGACAACTGACAGCTAAAACAACAACAGAGCCTGTTAGTAATTTATAGACTGATAGATTTATTGCAGCCTAAGCATTTGTGGAATGCGGTCCACTTCATTCCAGCAACACAATTCTTCCCCATATTTCAGCTGAACAAATGACAGAACTTGTGATTGTTTTTGTACCATGGTTTTATATTCTGAAGCTGTGGACTACGTTAGCTTTTTTCCCTTCAAGAAAGTGACATTTAAGTTATAAATAAATAAAAACACCCGCTTATCCTTGGATTATCAAAGGCCTCTTTGTTAGAAAAACAGAGAGGCGTAAAAAACACCTCCTTGTTACCCTCTACACATAAAGAATCCATTTCCAATGCTTAAAGCTCTCCAGCATATATATGCAAGAAAGAGATTTCTGTACCAATCTTCACCAGTGATAATGTGCATAAAACGTGATAGAAGAAGTTCTACCAAAAGCTACTCAAGGCCACCCATTAAGCTTTGTGACTGAGTGAGGACCTGAATGCAGAGTTCCCTGTCCTGATGACTGACTGACTGACTGACTGACTGACTTACTTACTTACTTACTTACTTACTTATTTTATTAGATTTATATTACCGCCCATCTCCCCCAACGGGGACCCTTATGCCATATCTTATGTCTGACTGCAGTTCTTATCCTAAATATCTGCACAGGCATATGACATCCTCTAGAGCCAGAGTGTGAAATACAGGATGCTGACTCAACCCTTCGTACATTCCATCCAAACTATTTATTTACTGGAACATGTTTGCTCCAGCATTGTGGAATAAACAGCATAAATTAAATCTGTCAGGGAAAAGGAAAGGGTCATTTTCAAATCAGTACAAACTTTTGGTGTGACCGTGATCCAAATCTTGCATCATCTCTCTGATGACCACACTGGATAAGTAAATATCAAATAGCCTTGCCCAAATCTGAAACTGATGTAACTAAAATCTGGCTCCAATTAAAACTAAGAAAAAAGGATTCAGGACTGCCTCACTTTTCATCACCCCTACCCCCCACCCCAAGGCACTTGATATTCCTTTAAAATAAGGAAGCTGTAATCAATATTGCTGTTGCTATCAATGACGCTTGCCATAAATGATCATAATATTTATTTATTTATTATTTCTAACTTATATCACCGCCCATCTCCCCCCACAAGGGGACTCTATATACATCAAAACATCCTTCACATGGTATACTAAGCCATAATGTGGTTAGATCTACAGTTGGGCTGCCAGATCTGGGCTGCAAAGCTCTGGACAAACACTAGGTGGAATCCAAGAGTTAGAGTTTCTTCATCTTTTGCTGCCATCCAGTGGTTGTCTGGACTTTTGTAGCCCAGAGATGATGCCCCTGGTGTTGTGTGATACCCTAACCACAGATTGAATTATAGCCATTAATTATTATAGGCTTACTCAAAAAAAGCCTGGTCTTGTGTGTCGTCTGAACCCAGATGGGGAAATTTATCAATGATTAATCCTCCTGCCAGCTCCAAGGAAAGACTGGAGCAATCATAGCATCTCTGCTTTCCCAGCTCTTTTTCTTTCACCTGAAGAGATGGAAGTAGTGCTATGAGGACATTTACATAGGGAGTGGGGAGAGGCTCCATTCCAGTTGGATGCAATTTGCCATGTTGTCTGGAGCTAACCATGGGTTGTCAATTAACCCAGTCAAGAGGTTGAGGAATTGCAAGCAGAGGAATAAATTATGGAATTCCATAAAGGTGAATCAATGAAATGGTAAAGAAAGAAGAACGAACCCCATCCTATGTCTGTATCCAGAACAGAAACCCAAAGACTGCTGGAAGATAGAAGCAAATCCAGCATAGAAATGCTGTGAAGTTTCTTCTCTGCCAGTTCTCAACAGGCTAGTAACTTTAAAGGGCTTATTTACAAAGTTGCAGTATGGCAAATTGTGAAGAGGGTTTTTGTCAAGCAACAAGAACCACAGATATAGTCCTAATGAACCATTTCTTGAATGCATCTCGAAGCAAAGCTGTTTAGTTTGGTATAAAAATAATACATCAACTTGTTCAGAGGGAATATTTGAACACTTTATCATAGACATGAAGTGGAGAGGAAACTCAGGATATAGATCAGATACATAAATGGCATCTCTATAAGTTAAGTTAGGGTGAAAAACACAAGGTGCTGGAATTTATTAGGTAATTAAATTCAACACACTTTGCCATTAAATTCTTACTCACGTTCACTAGACGTCACAGTGGCCGTGCAACAGAAAAAACATCTGCTCCGGTAGCAATACAACAGAGATATATGCTCCTTCATGCTCTGAATTAATTCTTTGGCTACATGTAAGAAACATTAATAATTCACTAAAGGGATTCGACAAAAATTATTTCCATTGGTTCCAGAATGACACAGTGCAGAGACACACATATGCATACAATATCACCAATGGTTGAAGTGAAGGATGACATCCTGAAAAATAAAGCTGTTTTTAAACAGAGGGGTAGATTATCATCTTTATTAATGTGGTGGCTACAAAGCAGTGAAATGAAGGGTGAGAAACAGGCAGGAAGAATATGATTTGTTCTGAAGTTTTCTAATAGATCTTAAATCTCCACTTAGTTAACCTTATGCATTTAAAAAGGTAAAGGTTCCCCCCGCACATTTGTGCAGTTGTGTCCGACTCTAGGGGACGGTGCTCATCTCCGTTTGTTAGCCGAAGAGCCAGCGTTGTCCAAAGACGCTTCCACGGTCTTGTGGCCGCATGACGCGCGCGGAACACTGTTACCTACCCACTGAAGTGGTACCTATTCATCTACTTGCATTTGCATGCTTTCGAATTGCTAGGTTGGCAAGAGCTGGGGCGAGTGCGGGAGCTCACTCCGTCACGTAGGACTAGGGATTCGAACCTCCGAACTTGCGATCTTCCGATCGACAAGCCTGGCGTCTTACCCACTGAGCCACCACGCCCCTTATGCATTTAAGCAGCCATAAAAGGGTGGATCCAAGCTGTATGAACGATTGCATACTTTTACTTATGATCCAGTGTGGTGATTCCATTTATTATCATGCTGGTGGTCAGGAGAACCTGCTCAGCAGTGATGACCCCTTGATTCTTGCCTGTACAGAGTGGCTAGGGCATATTAAACTGGCTTTCTAGACCCACTGATAGGTCTTTTAACTTATTTCATTTAAAATATTCCTTAACTTTTCATCCGTGGAAAAATTCCAAGGTGGTGTTCAAAACTATGAGTAGGACTTTATTTTAACATCCCGGTCAATTTTGGTTGGCTTTATTGGCTGCTGCTCAGCCTTTCCTGTTCATGATTCCTTATTATGGTTTTATTGCACCTGAAATGTTTTTGTTTTATGTGTTCTTTTTGGGGAAAAAATATACAACTCTATACAGTGAGAACATGAATGACAAAAAGAAACCTAAAACTTGATCAGGGTTACATGCCTGAGTTGTTTGCTGTTGCTTTAAAATCTGAAAAGCAACTAAGCCTTTTCTCCAGCCACAAGTGCCAAGGGATCGACCTTTTCTTCCTGGAACACTTTCACTGCTTCATCCTCAACTTCATCAAGTCTACCATGGCTGGCTGAGACAACTTTAGCAAAACAGCAAAGCCCAGGGTTGTTGCATTTGGAGTCACTGGTTTATGCATCACCCTAAGTCATAGTTTGCTTAGCCATGATTTCTGAGTAAGCCATATTTGGCAGGTTTCAGACAACATGCAATCAACCATTGTAAACCATGATTAATAAGCCCAAAGTGCCATTTGAATCCCTTTCTCCAAACAAAATCAAGCTCAGTAAATACTCAATTCCTGGTATTCTATGCTACTTGGAAAAGTGGGCTGCCCATAACATGGCCTATTCCTCAGTGGGGAATTATAAGGTAGGCAGGAATCCTTTAATCTTCAGCCTTCCTTCCACAGTTTTGCCCATGTATATACAGTATTTCTAGAATTACTTCTGAACAGCCAGTCTCTTAGTTTCAATCTCTTTCTCACACCTGGAGAACAATCAACTGATGAGTCTGAGGATGATGGTTCCAACTATCATATAGAAACTGGATACTGAAAAGTATAGAGAGAGATGTACTATAGTATTTCTCAATCTCAGCAGTTTTAAGATGTGTGGACTTCAACTCCCAGAATTCCCCAGCCAGCATTTGTTATAAGGCAGTGTTTCTCAAGCTCAGCAATTTAAGATTTACTTCAACTCCCAGCATGCTGGCTGGGGAATTCTGGGAGTTGAAGTCCACACATCTTAAAATTGCTGAACTTGAGAAACACTGGTGTACTACACTGAGCACTTTGGTGTACTTTTGTTTATCTAACTTTCTGTAGAATTTCTTAACTTTGGATTTTAATACATAGTTACCAGAACAACTACATGCAACTAAACCCTAACTAAACAGGCAAAAGGAGAAGGGGATGGCAGAGGATGAGATGGTTAGATAGCATCACCGATGTAACGAACATGAATTTGAGTAAACTCCGGGGGACGGTGGAGGACAGGAAGGCATGGTGTGCTATGGTCCATGAGGTCACGAAGAGTCGGACACGACTAAACGACTGAACAACAAAAAATCCTTCTCCATGAACAAGAACAAATTCTATTTATTACCCATAAGCAATACAGGTAGAATCCAATCCAATCCAAAGTACCTCATTGGTTCATCATTATAACATTACTGGAGAGATTAATCAGGTACATGACTTGGGGTGAGTTAAAAACGACTGAACAACAACAAAACAGTTCGGGCACTTACTGTAGTTACATAAACATTAAAAACATTACTACTAAAATATTATTGTACACTTTTAACCTCTTTTAGTACATGGTCATAATCAGTATAACAAACTTTTGCACACACAACTTTTAGAATAGGCTTTTAAAATTGAAGAGATTCCACAAACATACACACTCTGGTACAATAACTAAAAATTACTGCAAAACTTGGATGAAAAGAGAATTGCCCTTGCATTCTAAACTGAAGAAATAAATTGTGGTTCTGTTCGGTTATGATGTTATGTTATGTTGTGTTGTGTTGTGTTGTGTTGTGTTGTGTTGTGTTGTGATGTGATGTGATGTGATGTGATGTGATGTGATGTTATGTTATGTTATGTTATGTTATGTTATGTTATGTTATGCCACAAACTCTGCCTTACTTATTTCGGCCATGTCATGTGATCAAACTCGCTGGAAAAGGCAGTTATGCTCAGTATGGTCAGTGGTAAAAGGAAATGAGGCCACTGAAAAACACGGTGGCCAGACACCATCAAAGTCGACACCAGCCAGAGCATTAAACAACTAAAAGAAGCTATACAAGATCGGAAAAAGTGGAGAAAGCTGGTCCATAGAATTGCCGAGAATCGGACATGATTGAACGGATAGCATCATCATCATGATGTTATGTTACGTTGTGTTGTGTTGTGATGTGATGTTATAGTTTTTTCTGCGAAGCACATCCCCATTACTACCTATACCAGCCTTCACCAAGCTGGCACCACCCAGATGTATTACCACTGCATATCCCAGAATTCCCCACATGCTGAACACATCTCAAGGGCACCAAGTTCAGGAAAACACAACACATCTTTGAATAAAGGAAGAGGGGGAAACAAGCTTGAGTGGGCATGTTGCCATAAAGCAGAGACATTCAAAGGCTGTATTAATCAAGGGGGAAAACAACTTTCAGCACTTGATGACACTCACAAAATAACAACAACAACAACAACAACTTTTAAAATGTCAGAACATGGGGAGGAATACCCATTTCTCCAAACTCCTTAACTGTATCCAAATATACAGTATTTGCAAGGACTATCTGCAAAAGATGATGTTTGCAGATAAAAATGACTTTTCTCATGTCACAGTGACTCAGAAAACAAAATGGTCTCAGAAGGACGACTTTGTCTCTGATGTGAAAGAGAAATATAATTTAGTGTCACAATAGGCGAGATTTGTCAGTGTAAGCACTGGGTTTAAAAAAAATGAAAGAAACTCATTGAATGAAATGGCCTTCAAAAATGCACTGCAAATAAAAAACAGGTTTTGATATTCCCACTTCAGAAAGTTTGCACTGTGAAGCAATTACAAAACGCATCATGCAACCATCTTTTCAAAACTACCTCTCTTCCCAATTCTTTATATATCATTGTTTAAGTATTCTGCCTTTTCAAAAATATTCAGACTGTCAAGTGCATCACAAGCATTTGTTAGTTTGCCTTCAGACAACAGATGCTTTGTCACTTCCCTCTTGTCTGAATAGAAGAGTTATCTGCTAGATGGTTCATCTCAGAATAAAGGATTGTCATCAGCAAGAGTTCCAGACACTATTTTAAATGAAATCATATATTGTTCTGTAACTAGAACTTAAATAGATTTTAGTATTGGAAACAGCCCTGCAAAATGCTCCGAGCTAAGGAATATTTCACTTGCATTTTCAGAATATGATCTGTGATACTGAATGCAGAAAAGGAAGACATGCATTTTATCAAGAGTATCAGGTTGCTTTACTCCAGCAAAGGAGATCGTTACCTTGTCGTGGTGCTGGAGCTTGAGCACCTCAATGAAACCATGAGCTAAACCGTGAAGGGACACCCAAGACGGGAAGGTCGTGGCAGAGAGGTCAGACTAAATATGATCCCTGGGGAAGGTAATGGCAACCCACCCCAGTATTCTTGCCGTGAAAACTAAATGGATCAGTACAACCAGAGATATGTCGGTATACCATCGGAAGATGGTCAAAATGCTACTGGGGAGGAACAGAGGATAAGTTCAACTAGCCCCAGATGTGATGACGCAGCTAGCTCAAAGCCGAAAGGACGGCTAGCGGCCGATGGTGCTGGTGGTGAACGACGAATCCGATGTTATAAAGATCAACACACCATAGGAACCTGGAATGTAAGATCTATGAGCCAGGGCAAATTGGATGTGGTTATTGGTGAGATGTCAAGATGAAATATAGACATTTTAGGTGTCAGTGAACTGAAATGGACTGGAATGGGCCACTTCACATCAGATGACCACCAGATCTACTACTGTGGACAAGAGGACCACAGAAGAAATGGAGTAGCCTTCATAATTAATAATAAAGTGGCTAAAGCAGTGCTTGGATACAATCAAAAAAACGATAGAATGATCTCAATTCGAATTCAGGGTAAGCCATTTAACATCACAGTGATCCAAATATACGCCCCAACCACAGATGCTGAAGAAGCAGAAGTAGATCAGTTCTATGAGCATCTGCAGCACCTACTGGATAATACACCAAAAAGAGATGTTATTTTCATTACAGGAGACTGGAATGCTAAGGTGGGTAGTCAAACGACACCTGGAATTACAGGGAAGCATGGTCTGGGAGAACAAAATGAAGCAGGACATAGGCTGATAGAATTTTGCCAAGACAACTCACTGTGCATAACAAACACTCTCTTCCAACAACCTAAAAGACGACTTTATACATGGACTTCACCAGATGGTCGACACCGAAATCAGATTGACTACATCCTTTGCAGCCAAAGGTGGCGGACATCTATACAGTCAGTAAAAACAAGACCTGGAGCTCACTGTAGTTCAGATCACGAACTTCTTATTGCAAAATTTAGAATCAGACTAAAGAGAATAGGGAAGACCCACAGATCAGTTAGATATGAGCTCACTAATATTCCAAAGGTATATGCAGTGGAGGTGAAGAATAGATTTAAGGGACTAGATTTAGTAGATAGGGTCCCAGAAGAACTATGGACAGAAGTTCGCAACATTGTTCAGGAGGCGGCAACAAAAAACGTCCCAAAGAAAAAGAAAACCAAGGCAAGATGGCTGTCTGCTGAGACACTAGAAGTAGCCCAAGAAAGAAGGAAAGCAAAAGGCAACAGTGATAGGGGGAGATATGCCCAATTAAATGCAAAATTCCAGAGGTTAGCCAGAAGAGATAAGGAATTATTCTTAAAGAAGCAATGTGCGGAAGTGAAAGAAAACAATAGAACAGGAAGGACAAGAGACCTCTTCCAGAAAATTAGAAACATCGGAGGTAAATTCCAGGCAAAAATGGGTATGATCAAAAACAAAGATGGTAAGGACCTAACAGAAGCAGAAGAGATCAAGAAAAGGAGGCAAGAATATACGGAAGATCTGTATAGGAAGGATAATAATATTGGAGATAGCTTTGACGGTGTGGTCAGTGAGTTAGAGCCAGACATCCTGAAGAGTGAGGTTGAATGGGCCTTAAGAAGCATTGCTAATAACAAGGCAGCAGGAGACGATGGTATCCCAGCTGAACTGTTTAAAATCTTGCAAGATGGTGCTGTCAAGGTGATGCATGCCATATGCCAGCAAATTTGGAAAACACAAGAATGGCCATCAGATTGGAAAAAATCAACATATATCCCCACACCAAAAAAGGGAAGCACTAAAGAATGTTCAAACTATCGAACAGTGGCACTTATTTCACATGCCAGTAAGGTAATGCTCAAGATCTTGCAAGGTAGACTCCAGCAATTCATGGAGCGAGAATTGCCAGATGTACAAGCTGGGTTTAGAAAAGGCAGAGGAACTAGAGACCAAATTGCCAATATCCACTGGATAATGGAGAAAGCCAGGGAGTTTCAGAAAAACATCTATTTCTGTTTTATTGACAATTCTAAAGCCCTTGACTGTGTGGATCATAACAAATTGTGGCAAGTTCTTGGTGGTATGGGGATAACAAGTCTTCTTGTCTGCCTCCTGAGGAATCTGTATAACGACCAAGTAGCAACGGTAAGAACAGAGAACGGAACAACGGACTGGTTTAAGATTGGGAAAGGAGTACGGCAGGGTTGTATACTCTCACCCTACCTATTCAACCTGTACGCAGAACACATCATGCGACGTGCTGGGCTTGAGGAATCCAAGGCTGGAGTTAAAATCGCTGAAAGAAACATTAACAATCTCAGATATGCAGATGATGCCACTTTGATGGCTGAAAGCGAGGAGGATCTGAGGAGCCTTATGACGAAGGTGAAAGAAGAAAGTGCAAAAGCTGGGTTGCAGTTAAACCTCAAAAAAACCAAGATTATAGCAACCAGCTTGATTGATAACTGGCAAATAGAGGGAGAAAAAGTGGAGGCAGTGACAGACTTTGTATTTCTAGGTGCAAAGATTACTGCAGACACTGACTGCAGCCAGGAAATCAGAAGACGTCTACTTCTTGGGAGGAGAGCAATGGCAAATCTTGATAAAATAGTTAAGAGCAGAGACATCACACTGACAACAAAGGTCCGCATAGTTAAAGCAATGGTATTCCCCGTAGTAACCTATGGCTGTGAGAGCTGGACCATAAGGAAGGCTGAGCGAAGGAAGATAGATGCTTTTGAACTGTGGTGTTGGAGGAAAATTCTGAGAGTGCCTTGGACTGCAAGAAGATCAAACCAGTCCATACTCCAGGAAATAAAGCCAGACTGCTCACTTGAGGGAATGATATTAAAGGCAAAACTGAAGTCCTTTGGCCACATAATGAGAAGACAGGATATCCTGGAGAAGAAGCTGATGCTAGGGAAAGTGGAAGGCAAAAGGAAGAGGGGCCGACCAAGGGCACGATGGATGGTTGATATTCTGGAGGTGACGGACTCGACCGTGGGGGAGCTGGGGATGGTGACGGCCGACAGGAAGCTCTGGCGTGGGCTGGTCCATGAAGTCACGAATAGTCGGAAGCGACTGAACGAATAAACAACAAAACATCAGGTTGCTTTATCTGTATTCCAGCAGTTTTCCAAGCTACACTGGTCACCAAAGAAGCTACAGGAGGATGTTTGCATAAAACTATTTTAGGCCACTTTCTCAAAATATCCAAAGTGGTTTTAAGAAAGGTATCAGCAAACCTACTATCACAAGTTATTGCTATAAATTGCTGGTATGATGGTCAGATTGTATGATGGTACAGATGGTATGATTACTCCAAAAATCAACCCAATGTACATTGGAACAAGCAGGCTTTTCAACCTTGCAATAAAAATGTTTATTCATTTACTTTAAATATTTGTAGCTTGTCTTTAGACTAAACAGTTAAATTATAACTAGTAATAATTATCATAACCATGATTACCTTTATGCTCAAGAGTATGAGAGATAAACGGATTAACTTGAAAATAATAGAGAATAAAATATGGATTATACCTTCTAAAAGAAAACTGCACAACTTGAAAGAGGCATGAAGTCTTAGTGATGGGAGACTGTAATTACCTTGACATGTTGGAAGACAAACTCTGCAAAGGATGTTCCTTCCAAAAAATTCCTGACTTGCCTTGCAGACAACTTTCTTTTTTAGGGACCAGAGGATCAGCTATCTTTGACTTCGAAAGCACCAATACAAAAGACTTAGTTGAGGATGTCAAAGCTAGCTGAGTATAACAAACTTAATATTCCACCATAAAAGAATAAATGATTTAGAAACAGCTGGGATTTGGGTTGCAGTCACAAAACACTGTGTGATAAATATCTGCAGCAAGAAAATATGGCATTGGAAAAAAAGCAGTTATTGTGGCCAGATTATATGAAAGTGCTGAAGACGAAAAGTTGCTTAATGGCAGCAATGAGTAGCATTTCTATAGACTCTTCCATTAATTGTGTTAATCAGCAAAAGGTGATGAAAAGACCAGCAAAATGCAGTCCAAGGGTGTTGGGTATAGTCTCTATGTCAGTCACAGGAGGAAATTCCTTGTTATTGCTGTGGATGATTGTACCATTCCAGGGAGCAACGTGGTGAACATTACCTGTTTCAAGGATTCTTGGTGTTCTGTGAGCTTTTCCTCTTGCAGATGTTTCATTACCAGGTTAGATTACATTATCAGTGCACCAAGCCTCACAGAACACCAACAATTGAACTATATTCATTCTTTACTATTGCACCATCTATTTATATTGCAAAAATATTGGACGCTGAGCTCAAGTTTATTGCAAGGAAGCCAGGGATGTATCTCATAACCAGGACGTAAAATTATCGTGTTTAAGAACCCTCTAAGAAAGAATGCACCTGGTTACAAGCTGGAGTCCCTCCAAAAATCTAGAATTGCAATTTTTAATAAGATGAAATAGGGGTATCATTAGCATATGCTGAGTAATCCTAATAACTGTATTTCAATACTTTAATATCAATTAAATTAAATTAAAACAAATTTAAAGCTGATTTCTACCCCTCCAGACTTTTTCGTTTGCTTCAATTGCATGGACAAATAACAAAGCATTTTTTAAAGAAAATAACATCTATCTAAACAAGGGTACCCTAAATCCTTGTAACTGTAATTTTCAGGTTGTCGTCTGAGTTTTAGGAAGATTTGGCCTGGAAACCTGTGCAAGCATAAAATGCAATTTGCTTGCCTTTTTTTTTTCCCTAGAGGCAATTGGAAGCAATTATGGTTCAGCATTATAGAAGAAAACTCTTTAGTAAAGCAACAAAACCAAAAATTTAAGCCTACAAGGATTTAGGGGATGTCTGTTTAGATAGATCTTATTTTACCTACAATGCTTTGGAATGTGTTCAGGCAGCTGAAGCAAACTTCATATATAATTGTCAGGTTGTTGTTGGGGGTCTCCATCAAAATCCCTGTAAATTGGAAAATATAGACTATTGCAATGCGCTCTACATGGGGCTACCCTTGAAGAGCATCCAGAAGCTACAGCTGCTTCTAAATGTGGCCGCACCAGCAGTTTTGGGTGCCCCAAGGATGGCACATGTAACACCTTTTCTGTGTGAGCTGCATTGGGTGCCAGTCTGCTTCCAGGTCCAATTCAAGGTGTTGGTTATTACCTTTAAAGCCCTACATGGCATGGGTCCATTGACCCATCCCACCCGGTCAAGCAGAGAAGGCATGTTATGGATGTCCATGAAAGAATGTTGATTGGCAGGGCCCAGGAAGAGAGCCTTCTCTGCCATTGCCCCTGCCCTATGGAACACTCTTCCCCCAGAGGTGAGGCGGGCCCCCACTCTCCCGGCCTTCCGGAAAGGGGTGAAGACCTGGCTCTGCCATCTCGCGTGGGGCGCGAGGAGGGGTAACCAACCCTGGGGGGTGGTTAGCACCCTGAAGATGCTCCCGTAAATTAAGAACTTTTTTAACATCTATGACTTGTCTTGGACTATATATTTTTTATTTAAGAATATTGTTTTTATTGGATTTTAATGACTATTTATTATTGTTTTATTGTAAACCACCCAGAGTCGCTCTTTGAGTGAGATGGGCAGTGACAAAATTTGAAATATAAATAAAATAAATAAATAAAATATTTCCACTGCCTTATTTATATGACAGGAATACTAGAAAGATATAGCCATCCTTAGTAAGGTTGGCATATTGAAATGGATGAACAGCTACAAACGTACCTTCCAAACTGCTAAGTATTTAAATATAGAAATGCCTAAACATCTTAGGGCGGTATTTACTCAAGCAAGATTTGAGCAGCTGGACATAATGGTTAAATATGGAAGATTTAACTAAGTCCCTTATAATGAACGTACTTGTATTTGCGAAGCCCCAGAGGTAGAAGACACAACACACATATTATTTGAATGTCAACTGTATAAGAAAGAGATCAGTATCTAGGACCGCACATCAGACAAACAACCTACTGGGATACTTATATTAAAACAACATATTTCATATGCAGTCAGAATTCAAAAATGACATATAATATGGCCCTTTATTTGAACAAAACAGTTCAGTTGAGATCTGCATATGTGGGCCTGATTGGGTAAACTGTAGGGGTGATACAGAAATATGATATGCATTTTTCATTATTTTTCTTACTTAATTTGTTTCTTTTATTCTATTTTTATATGCGGTCTTATTGATGTTCTGTGTTTTATATTCTGTACTTTGATATGGCCAAATGGCTAATCAGTAATCATCATCATCATCATCATCATCATCATCATCATCTATGACAGGAATACAATTTTCCTCACACAATTACCTTTGAAATGAGGAGAGGGCTTGTCTTACACTCCTTAGAAGAGCCGCTGAAAACAAACAAATGGATGGAGGAATGTCATTGCAGATACTGCTGCCAAAAAGCAGGGATTTTTATTTATTATTTTATTTATTATTAAATTTATACACTGCCCATCTCCCTATAAAAGTGACTCTGGGCGGCTTACAAATAAAAAAATATAAAACCATTATAAAAATAGAAAGTTCAAAAAATAGAAGATAAAAGAGGGAAACTAAAAGGCAGAGACAGAGGGATACCTTTAAACATAATGAAGATTAGCAGAAAGGATTTGCTTCTCTGACTAATTTAAACTTTTTGTAATGCCTAAACAGGACTTCTTTCTCTCTTCTTTCCTTCTTGGTCCAGCTGTCTTTTCTTCTCGGTTCATTTCCACCTACATTTCTTCTTTCCCTTTCTTTCTGTACCCAGTGCAACTCACTTTTCCTGCCCCATCTCTATTTTCTTTTTGATATTTCTGCCGCCAGGATGGAGAGGAACGTGTTTCTGTGAAAGTGTGTCTGGGTATGAGAGAGTGCTTTCCATGTGAGATAGGATAGTTTGTATATGAAGATGGAGGATCCATTAGTTTTATGAAGGGGCACCTTACTGTACAGGTGTGTCCTCCGATCCTGACTGAGAAACAAGGCTTAGAACACACTCCATAGAATATGTAAAAGCTTTATTTACAGCGATTGATCTGTGTCCAGGTCAATGAACCAAGTAAAGCATAGATACAAGACCTTACAATTAAATAGGTTCCAGTTTCCCCCCTCCCATAGAATGCGTTTATCAGTTTATCAGCATCTATACCACCCTGACAACAGGCAATTAATTTTAATTAATGTTGTTAATTAATTTTTGTTCCGGCCTTGTCCTCTTTTGGAATGTGGCTTCTTATATATTTATTGATTCACTGATCGATTAAGTCCAATTAAGTTGGTGCTGACTGTTAGGGACCACATAGATAGATCTCCAGGATGATCGGTCACCAACCTGACCTTTCAGGTGCCCCAGCAGGCACCCATTGCAACTGAAATCATGTCTATCCACCTTGCTGCTAGTTGTCCTCTTCTTCTCTTTCCTTCTACTTTACTTTACTTCTGCTTTACGAACTTCCCAAGGGGGCTAGGTCTTCACAAAATGTATGCAAAATATGTTGTCTTCTGAAATTCTTGTGCTTCCAGCTAATTTAGAATTTGCAGGAGGACTTTAAAAGAGGTGCCAGGACCAAAACAAACAGCATAATGTTTATTTAAATTGTCCCCATTACTTACTTACAGCACCAGGGCCCTTTCCTAATTGCCACGGTGAGCCCAAGTGGCATGGGTGGTCTCCGAATTCAACTCACAAAGGGGTTGCTTTTGTTGGGCAAGTTCTATAGCCCTGCAACTTCTCTTTCCCCCTCCACCCCCAGAGTTGCTTAGTTTAGGCCAGAGCATTCCAAACTTTTCATGTTGGTGACATACTTTTTAGACATGCATCATTTCGTGACACACTCTTACAGCAGGGCACAAGGCAGGCACTAGGACCTGCGTGGAATCCTGACAGGGCAGGTTTGGAGGCAGCAAGGCACAAGGCAAGCACTAGGACCTGCACGGAATCCTGGCAGGGATTGGAGGCAGCAGCTGCCGACACTAACCTGTCCCAACACAGAGTTTGGAAAGCTCTGGTTTAGGCATTAGCAAAGCACTGGGCATCTACTACCACAAAAGAGGGAAATAATGATCTGATTAGGGTTAGAGCAAAAAGTTTGTTATCTCACAATTTGCAAATGTAAATGGGAAGAGCTAGCTTGTCTAAGCAGGTGTTCATTGAAAAATGTGGGTCAATTACAGGACATATGTTAATTTGAGCCTGGTCATTTGTGCCTGGAGTAAGCACTCTGATTGATTTGTTCTATGATTCATTTGGATGTATCCTTGGCTATCCATTATATTCTTAAGAGTCTTCTCCAACTCCAAAGTTCAAAAGTACCAATATCCTTCCTATCTTGTTTCTTCAGAGTCCAACTTTTGCTTTCATAGAGGGAAAACCACTGCCTGCCTGTGGGTCTAGGCATGTCAAGACATCTGAGTATCTTTTCCAAGGCCTTTGTTGCTACCCTACCAAGTGCCAGTCTGCAGTGGATTTCTTGACTGCTGGTTCTTTTCTGGCTGATTTTTTTGTTTGTTTGTTTATTCGTTCAGTCGCTTCCGACTCTTTGTGACTTCATGGACCAGCCCGCGCCAGAGCTTCCTGTCGGCCGCTGCCATCCCCAGCTCCCCCACGGTCGAGTCCGTCACCTCCAGAATATCATCCATCCATCTTGCCCTTGGTCGGCCCCTCTTCCTTTTGCCTTCCACTTTCCCTAGCATCAGCATCTCCTCCAGGGTATCCTGTCTTCTCATTATGTGGTCAAAGTACTTCAGTTTTGCTTTTAATATCATTCCCTCAAGTGAGCAGTCTGGCTTTATTTCCTGGAGTATGGACTGGTTTGATCTTCTTGCAGTCCAAGGCACTCTCAGAATTTTCCTCCAACACCACAGTTCAAAAGCATCTATCTTCCTTCACTCAGCCTTCCTTATGGTCCAGCTCTCGCAGCCATAGGTTACTATTTGTGGCTGATAGTTGATCCTAAAAGACAGAAGCTATCCACCGCTTTATATCTTCATTGTCAGTTCTAAGGCTGGTTGCGCTAGTCTTCTCTATATTAAATCTTAGTCCTATTTTTACACTGTGCTGATCTTTCATTACTAGAGATTGCAGATCCTTTGCATTTTCACTATCAGAGTAGTGTCATCAGCATAGTGCAGCTTATTGATGTTTCTTCCTCCAATTTTAAAACCACACTCATCTGCACACACATACACAGTTTTGTCACATGCACACACTGATTGGGGAGGAAGAATCTCTGGCACTGGCTTTACTTGGAGTTGACAATTTATCATTTTTCCCATCTATTCCTTTTTTAGGATGACTGGCTTAAATTCAGAGTTGTTTTCCTTTCAGGTATGATTTTAGATATGCAGGAAGAAGAATGAAAATGCTAAAGAGATTAATTTTAGAAGTAAAAATGTCCATAAAAGTACCGTAGGGTTATTTTAAATGTGTGATGGAAATAAGATTGTGACACTAATTCAGAGATTTATTTTTACAGATCTTCTAAAGCAGTGTTTCTCAACCTTGGCAACTTGAAGATGTGTGGACTTCTTTTTTATATATAAATTTTATTAAATTTGAAATACATATTAAAAGTTAGAACAAGAAATAAAGAAAGAAATACAAAGTAAGAAAAAAGTAAAAGAAAAGTGAAGTCAAGAAAAATAATAAACAAAAGAAATATAGAAAATAGATGGCCTCCAATCTGTCTTTGGTCTTTAAGTACAATATTTGCTTTAAATGTTGGTCTTTCATACAATACACAGGAACTTTTCTTTGTCATGTACATTTCAATTTCTATAGTCCAATCTTCTGATCTTCATGTAAATTTCATCTTTCTAGCAATCCTCCAATAGTCCATCTATAGTTTCCACTCCTTGAAGTAATATCAATTTAAATGTTCTTAACTGCATCAATTTCCATTTTTACATCCATATTTATATCCTTGATAGAATCCAATTAGTCTTAAAACATATATATAACAAGTAAAGGCCTTATTTTATATCTACAGTAATTTATATTTTATTTTAATTCTAATAAAACAAAATATATTCTATTCATACCTATCCATAAAAATAACCCTAATTTAAACTTAGTCTATATATCTCCCTATTCCCCTAATACATAACCTAACAACAATTCTCCATAATATTCATGCTAATAATTATAAAAATAAGTCATCCTGTAATAGTATTAATTCTAATTCAAACTCAACATCCCATCCTTCATGTATCTCCCTAAATTTTTTTTCCTAGTTTTCATATACTCTGTAACATCAATTTATATTTATATCACTAATTTTATAACCTTTTATCTTACGATTAAAATATCACATTTTTATACATCCATACAATTTCTCATATTAATTTTTAACATTTAATATTCCCAACAGTTATATTACTAGTTAGAACTTTTACAAACTCAGTAAAAAGGTAAAGGTTTCCCCCGCACATTTGTGCAGTCATGTCCGACTCTAGGGGCCGGTGCTCATCTCCGTTTGTTAGCCAAAGAGCCAGCGTTGTCCAAAGACGCTTCCACGGTCATGTGGCCGGCATGACGCACGCGGAACGCTGTTACCTTCCCACCGCAGTGGTACCTATTCATCTACTTGCATTTGCATGCTTTCGAATTGCTAGGTTGGCAAGAGCTGGGGTGAGTGCGGGAGCTCACTCCATCATGCAGGGCTAGGGATTCGAACCTCCGAACTTGCGATCTTCCGATCGACAAGCCTGGCGTCTTACCCGCTGAGCCACCACGCCCCTTACAAACTCAAACTCAAACACAAACTCAGTATCCAGTTAAAATCCATGGTTTCAATACCTTTGTACCCCACATAATGTTAAGTCTCCTATTCAAGTTATACCAAAATCATAATATGTAGCCTGTTTTGTTCTGTATCTCGTATAAAATGTCAAGATGTTTTTCTTGACCTTTCCCCATATTTCACAATTTCTATCAAATTGCATGTTCAGTCTTTCTCCTTGTCTCAACTGCCCCAATGTATTTGTACCAAAATTATAATATATAGCCTGTATTGTTATCTGTCTCATGTAGAGTGTGGAAATGTTTTTTTGAACCAATGTGTTTGAAATTTCTCTTTCTTGTTTCTCTTCTATCTCAAAAAAATTTTCTTCTACTTCTATTTCTATCTTTTGTTCCTTTTGTTCCTGATCTTGCAAAAATAAAATTTCCAGTGATTTCTTAATTTCCGAAAGAGCTTCACAAATCTCCACCTTAAATTCTTGAATTGCTGTTAAAGTTCCTGTAAAAAAAGCCATTCTTCCCCACCCCCTCCTTGTTCTCAGGCTGCAGCAGCAGCCATTCTAGCCAAAACAGTAAATAGTCAGCTGATCTGTTCGTGTGGAAAATTACCGGCAGGGTCCATTAAGTAAAAAATAAAAAGTTTTTTAAAATGAAGGAAGAAAAATTTCGATAATCAAAAATAGGCGAAAAGGCAGTATTTCAAACAGGAGGCTCTCTCCGTGGCAGAAACTACAAAAAAAGCAGGAGGGGGCAATTCCAACGACCCCACGGAGAAAACTTCAGTGGTCTTATAATTTCTATAGACCACCGCAAACAGGGAAAAGCTAACCAGTTCTTCAGCACTCTGAAAAGTCTGACTTGTCCAGCTGCCAGCTGACTCGGAGTGAAGACGTGTGGACTTCAACTCCCAGAATTCTCCAGCCAGCAAGCTGGCTGCAGAATTCTGGGAGTTGAAGTCCATACATCTTAAAATTGCCAAGGTTGAGAAACACTGTTCTAAAGGATGCTTTCTTTTCAGCTCTAAAGGAACTCTCTTAATATCAGGCCCTTTGCTTTTTACAGAGAACTCCTGAAATGCTCAGCAGCAAATTCTGAGTTCAAGCAGATAGTTGAGACTCCCTCTTCCTCTGTTTAAAAACAGAGTGTATCCTAGAACATATTTCACCCTCCTTCCGACTTCAAAATGTGAGAAGCCAGCAGAGCTGTTACTCCTTTTACCAATCAAGCGCTGTTAAATGTTCAAGAAATTCCCAAATTAGTTTCTGTAATTTCATGCCCTGTATGTTCCAGAGGAGGAAGACAAGATCTCAGGACATAGAGTGTGGAACCTGGGATTCCCACCTTGTGTGAGGATTTGGATCAGGGAGTGAAGGCCGTTGCAGATCAGATCCCTTTTACAGCTACAAAGACTGCCTCTCCCCACTTCCTGGGACGGCAGGCACTCCGCACTCCCCACTCCCAACGAAAGCCAAACAGCTTAATGCTTTGCACTGTTTCCTGCCAAAGGGAAAGATAATTTTTGCTGGTTTCACCTCTCTTCACTTTCCCTGGGTAACTGTGCCAGAAGACAGAGATCTTGAAGTGATCAAAATGGACCAGATCAACCCGGGATGTATTTTCTAGTGGGATTCTTGAAGCTTGTCTGTATTGTTTAGGACAGAGCTTTCCAAACTGTGTGTCGCGACATGTTAATATGTCAGCTGCAGTGTCTGGGTGTGTCGGGGCTGCTGCTGCCTCTGAGCCCTGCCAGGATTCCGCGCAGGTCCTAGTGCCTGCCTTGTGCCTTGCTGCCTCCAAACCTGCTGTGATTCCACGCAGGTCCTAGTGCCTGCCTTGTGCCTTGCTGTCTCCAAACCTGCCCTGCCAGAATTCCACGCAGGTCCTAGTGCCTGCCTTGTGCCTTGCTGCCTCCAAACCTGCCCTGCCAGGATTCCACGCAGGTCCTAGTGCTTGCCTTGTGCCTTGCTGCCTCCAAACCTGCTGTGATTCTGCGCAGGTCCTAGTGCCTGCCTTGTGCCCTGCTGTAAGAGTGTGTCGTGAAATGATGCATGTCTAAAAAGTGTGTCACCAACATCAAAAGTTTGGAAAGCTCTGGTTTAGGACATCTCCAGAGATACCTTTCAAGGGGATAAAATGATGAAAGCAGTATTGCATCGAGATGTATGCTCCACCCCTTTCATACACATTTAGCGATTTCACAAATAGAAAGAGGAGGCGTTGACATTGTGCAACAGTGTTTGTGCCATTTTCACACAAGCATCAGATCCTGTAGATGCTTCTGCTTATCTCCCCCACACCAGCTGCCCTTGCAATCTATTTATTTGAAAAAAAAGCACTTGATTGCAAACCTGCCATATGATCTCCTACTTCTTCCTATACTTTTATGTTCAGCATAATGCTTATGGCCAATTTCTTCCTTTTTTGTAACCTCCACCCCTCATGTAGCTTCTCATCATAGCAACATGGGTGTCTGGGGAGAAGGGAAGCAGAATGAGTGTAGCAATTTATTTCCTTTTTTATAGTGAGAGCGTTTGTGTTTCTCCAGGACCTAAGAAGTGGGGCACTGATTACCTTTTGCTCTCCTATTGGTTAAGAGTCGACACTGACTTGATGGCACAGAATCAATCAATGAATGAATTGGTTCACTGATTGGTTCAGGGAAATCTCAGCATTCCCCATATGTTTCAAGCCAGAAGCAATGAAGACAATGGTATGTGCGTTTCAAACTCCTTTAGACTGATTGAAGAGTGGAAATGAGTGGAAATGGAGACCAACCAGCTCCATCCACCACAATAATTCATCCTCTGTGCACCACTGTCCCAATCACTGTGTTCTCAACCAAATGACTGCCCTGTATTAAGCCATCAGAGTGGGTTCACATATCATGGTAATCAAGAATAATGTGTGAACTAGGGCGCAGAGGGACTGAGAGGAGAGAGTATACAGCAGCTGTGTATCCAGCAGCCAAATCAGCTACATGTCTACTGCTAGCCAGTTAATAATGAGCCTACCAAAACCACACCCCACTCCAGTCAGGAATTTATTAATTTCTGAGATTTAGAGGCTGCCAACTCCAAAATGACTCTGGAAAGCTTACATCAAATAAAACCAATAAAGAAAAGAACACAAACTAGCAAGCAAATCCTATGCATCCGAACCAACAAACCCACCCACTCCCTCTAACAAAAACCTACATGTCAGAGTATACAGCGCTGGGGCCGCCAATGTTCCTTCTAGACCTCAGAGTAATACGTTCTATTGAGTAACCAGACACTCACAAGAGATTAGATAAAATAGTCTATTTATTCTATATACATACAAAGTCAATACACAGTCGAGTAACATCCAACAGATACAGATGATAATGAAGATAGTAACGAGAAGAGAATGAACACCAGAGCTCCTCTGCTTATATACTTAAATTGACCAATCA
This sequence comes from Charina bottae, assembly GCA_023362775.1. NCBI lineage: Eukaryota > Metazoa > Chordata > Lepidosauria > Squamata > Charinaidae > Charina > Charina bottae. Next base: position 45,652,416 of record JALMGJ010000002.1, read on the forward strand.
CATTATAGGTCAAATTCATTATCTACCACACCCAGCTTAAACTATATCAGCTGTGGTATGAGTCACTTCTTTCATCATTCTTCAACAATGGCTGCTGATAGAATGACTTGCAAAACTTAATGCCTCTCACCTGTCTAATTAATCTAGCTGTAAATTCTCGGTATTATACAAACCCCAACACTACAAGACTCCACAAATACCCTACTCCAAGGCCTGAAAGAACAGCCAGGTTTTTAAGACCTTCTGGAACATCATCACGGTGGGGGCTACACCGGTTTCTGGGGGGACCTAATTCCAGAGGGCAGGGGCTGCCACAGAGAAGGACGCTTCCTGGGTCCTGAAAGATGCACTGTTTAATTGAAAGGACCCAGAGTACACCTATCCTATCAGTCTGAACTGGCCAGGGAGACACCACAGGTGTCTGAGCTGGGCTGGATGAAGCACAAGCCGGAGTTAAGATTGCTGGGAGAAATATCAACAACCTCAGATATGCAGACGATACCACCCTAATGGCAGAAAGTGAAGAGGAACTAAAGAGCCTCCTGATGAGGGTGAAAGAGGAGAGTGCAAAAGCTGGCTTGAAATTCAACATTAAAAAAACTCAGATCATGGCATCTGATCCCATCACTTCCTGGCAAATAGAAGGGGAAGAAATGGAAGCAGTGACAGATTTTATTTTCTTGGGCTCCAAGATTACCGCAGACGGTGACTGCAGCCATGAAATTAAAAGACGCTTGCTCCTTGGAAGGAAAGCTATGGCAAACCTAGACAGCATATTAAAAAGCAGAGACATCACCTTGCCGACAAAGGTCCGTATAGTTAAAGCTATGGTTTTCCCAGTAGTAATGTATGGCTGTGAGAGTTGGACCATAAGGAAGGCTGAGCGCCGAAGAATTGATGCTTTCAAACTGTGGTGCTGGAGAAGACTCTTAAGAGTGCCTTGGACTGCAAGGAGGTCAAATCAGTCAATCCTAAAGGAAATCAACCCTGACTGCTCATTGGAAGGACAGATGCTGAAGCTGAAGCTCAAATACTTTGGCCACCTAATGCGAAGAGAGGACTCACTGGAAAAGACCCTGATGCTGGGAAAGACTGAAGGCAAAAGGAGAAGGGGACGGCAGAGGATGAGATGGTTAGATAGCATCACCGATGTAATGAACATGAATTTGAGTAAACTCCGGGAGACAGTGGAGGACAGGAAGGCCTGGCGTGCTATGGTCCATGAGGTCACGAAGAGTCAGACACGACTAAACGACTGAACAACAAAAACTTGTCTGAATAAGAAATAATTATATACATTAATTTGATTATGAGAGATGGTTTAATATTTTCAGACATCCATATTCTTTTTAAGTAAATACCTCTTACGTCAAAATGTGATTTTGTTTTGATTTCTATTTATCTTTTTCAAGCAACACTCTTCTCTCCAAGAGGCTTATTCTTAGATGGCAGCATTCATCTCCATATGGGCTGATTCCCTGAACTGCTTTAAAAATACCTTTACCTGCACCAGGGCAACAGGTCCATAATGCCCAAACCAAATAACATTTCAAAGCTCTTTCTTCCAAATATTTTCCTTCTAATTTAACATACCATTTGATGTAAATTCTAATGCAAATTAAACACAGAATACTAATTTAATGGTTGGGGCGCTAAGAAGCACAGTAGCTTCCCTATTATCTGAATCCTTCTTTTGGACCTGGGATTTATTCTTCTTTGATGGCTGCAGAAATGCAGTGAAGCAAAAACAGTTGTTTGCCTGGCTGGACCAGTTCTCCAAGACAGCCTTACACAAACTGACACGCCAGCAAGAAAGAACAGCTGAAAAGGAGAAAATTGAAGGCTTAGCTTAGCAAAATGAATTTCTCTGCAACCTTAAGAAATAATGGAGGCTTTAAAACTAAATTATTTGTTTTCAGGCAGAGAGGGATAGTAAGATATAAACTGGTGCTGATTGTGTACCTTAAGTGTTAGTTTGCAATGTCTTAAGTTAAGAAAAGTTGTGTTATTGTTAAGGGGAGAGTTGCCTCTCCTATTTTTCTCAGAGACAGACAGACAGACAGAGAGAAATACAGACCAAACTAAATGTCATTTTACATGCATCTCTGCATTTAAGATGCAGGAGTGGGGTATTGATATACTGCAAGTTATAGCAGCTAGAGGGAAAAGGCTGAAAATAAATAGGATCATAGCCAGCAGGAAGGGCAAATTTAATCCTTTCCTCTCCACTGCTTTCTTGAAGAAAAATCTCTTCTTTTAAGATGATGCTTGCACTGAGATGAAATAGAAAACAGATAATTGATCATCAAATAACTGCAGTGAAATTAATTTCAGTTGCACAGCAAACATATATTATGCAGCGAAATTAAATTTCATTTGATCAGCAAACATATTATTTGAATCAATGAGGCCAATCTAAGAATGTTTGGGAGGTTATTGAATTAGAAAGAGATGTACTGAATATGCATGGAATTTCACTTGGAATGAAATCAGAGATTACTGCTGGGTTCACACATCACAAGAACCTATGGTTTATGGAATAAGCCGTAATTGGTTTACAAAACATGCTAAGCCATACACTAAGACAGGGTTTCTCAACCAGGGTTCCGTGGCACCCTAGGGTTCCGCGAGAGGTCACTAGGGGTTCCCTGGGAGATCAAAATTTATTTTAAAAAATATTTCAAATTCGGGCAACTTCACATAAAAGAGGTAGGTTTCATTCTTTATTTTTAGTTTAAGAACACTGTTAATGCATACAGTATATACAGGTCTACACATGAAACGAATATAACAATTTTGTAACTTCTGCCCTATATTTGAGCCTGAATGTGCAGGGGTTCCCCGAGACCTGAAAAATATTTCAAGAGTTCCTCCAGGGTCAAAAGGTTGAGAAAGGCTGCACTAAGGTTTACAGACTACAAAGTCTGGATTGCATGCTATACAGTGATTATATTCACTACTGGCCACTAGGAGGCACTGTATGACTGATTTTGTTCTTGTTGGAACTTGTCATGCATAGGTCACCTCCATATGTTAGATATTACATACTTTATGTTCAACCCTTCAACCATCCTGTATAAGGTCCAGGCAAATTAACATCTATAGTTATCTAGTCTGAGAGTGCAAACAAATAAGAAAGAAAGGTGTACTATTCATAGCATCAACATGCTATACACTACATATGATGGTAGTTGCTACATGGGGGGGGGGAGATTTAGTAGTGTTATTACTATTAACTAGCAGCAAAACAGTATAAGTCTATACCAAATAAAATATTACTATACCACTAAAGACCTTGGACAGGAAAGAACGATACAAATAGATCATCTGACATGCAAGACTTCCAGAATTCTTTTCATGGAGGTCTCACTGCACCTTCATTGACTGTTTGGAAGATATGATATTCAACCCAGCGATCTTAACCAGGCCATTATGCTGTGTGGGTAGAACTTTTTCCAGTTGTGATAGTAATCCGTGTATGCTTCAAGCCACACAACAAGTAATTATAATTTATGTCACTAAGCCTTGAACTGTTCATGACATTTTGTGGATTTGTTATAGCTAAAATGGCATGAACAAGATGGTAAAACATTACTGCTGAAATATACTGTATATGACGGACTCGACCTTGGGGGAGCTGGGGGTGGTGACAGCTGACAGGAAGCTCTGGCGTGGGCTGGTCCATGAAGTCATGAAGAGTCGGAAGCGACTGAACAAATAAACAACAAAAAACTGTAGCCTGCTGCTATTGTAGTGGAATTTGGCTATGGTTAGAGGTAACTTTGCACAGTCAAAACAATCCTACAACCTATTTGGGGGAAAAACCCTACTTGATCAAATAGTGTTCCCAGTCCTGTTGCTTCCTAAAGGGAAAGTTAATAGAAAGTTAGACACAACACTGAACTGGTTTATTAAAAATAGAAATGAAAATCCAAAATATTTGTTTCAGCAGCACTGGGGAAGTGAGGCAAAGAATATGAGCCTGAGAACTTGTGCCTTTAAGAGCAAAACACAGTTTAACATGACATCAAAATGAGGCCATTGTATTCTTCCCAATCTTAATTAGTCTACTGGCACTTTCTATTTCAGCTCTTTTCAGCTTTGGAATAATTGTCTATTCTGTGGTACTCTTCAAAGCTATTTCTACTTTGCGTATTTTACACACCTAAAATGTTAAACTAATGAAGAAGTAATTTCATTCCTTGTCTTTCCATTTTTTCCTCCTTTGGGATGGGGAGAGATGGTCCCCTGGTTTCCTTTGGCATCTCAAAGAAACTCAAGGTATTTAAGGGCTTTGCGGCACTGTCCTTCATACCTGCTGCCGGATAAAATCATACCTGGCAGCCAGAGATTTCTGGAACTTCCTGGCACTGGGGTTGGCATTGCTAAAGAAACAAGGCAACCTTTCTGTTCAAAATCAGGCTATTTTATTTTATTTATTTAATTTATTTTATTTTATTTTATTTTATTTTATTTTATTTTATTATTTTTTTTATTTTATTTTATTTTATTTTATTTTATTTTATTTTATTTTATTTTATTTTATTTTAATTTTATTTTATTTTATTTTTTAATTATGCACATTTCTATGACCGCCCATCTCCCCCAAAAGGGGGACTCTGGGCGGTTTTCTTATTCCCCAGTGTAAATAAGAGCAATGCAAACTTCCAAACAAAACGTCCTACATGAATAAATATATCTTTGGAGTCCTTGGTGCTCTCTGAGCCTTGTTGTTTTCTTGCAGACATTTCATTGCCAGGCTAGGCAACATCTTCAGTGCGAAAAGGGAGTGGGACTTGCTCTCTGTTTATATACCATGGCTTGTCCTGCTTGTGTTGGTGGAGGTGTTGTTCTCCCCTTAGGAATTCCTTGAACTGTTCCTTCACACTGAAGATGTTGCCTAGCCTGGCAATGAAACATCTGCAAGAAAACAACAAGGCTCAGAGAGCACCAAGGACTCCACAGTTCAACCCTGAGCTCCAAATATTCTCTTCGAAATATATCTTTGTTAGATCACGGGCTGAATATGAATTGAAACGTCAGGAAACATATTCATTTGAAAGAAGGGCCCTGCTAAAGAATGTCAACTCAATAAAGTTTTCACCTGTTGGAAGTTACCAAAGATTCTCTACATAGGAAATTTATTATTATCCTTGGTCTATGAAGTTAGATCAGAATCAATAGAAATTATTTTATAGCCCCCAAACTCATCCAAATATATAGCTTAGATCAAGAGATATATGAAGATTATTTATAATATACTGCTTCATCATCTCTGTAGGGGCCATTTCTAATTAGAGACAAATATAACATCAAATTTAAAAAGTCTTTGATTACTCATTGATATACACCAACCAGCTGATTAATATATTCAGACCTTTCTACAATACTTTCACTAATTAATGTTGGATAGAACAGTAATACAGATAAATAGGATTCCAAAACTTATTTATATGAATTGATTTTATTTTCAGTTAATATTCTGGGGACAAAACATATTTTCTTGTTCTTTTTCAAAGCAAGATGTATTACACAATCTTCAGAAGTATACAAAATGTTTGTCAGAAACAACATTCCTGTGATTTTCATCCCAATTTAGATGGAAAGAAATAACGTGAGAATGGAAGGGCATTTCAATTAATAGCTGTGAATGGTCCGCATTCAGAAAAAAAGGTATCATAAGTATAGGAGCTGAAAAATATTAATAGACACAAACTTGACTAGTGCCCAAAAAAGAAAGATAGGGAAAGGGAATTATAGCATTTAGAAAATCTATAAACAGAGGTAGGGAGGATAAGTTGCCAATCGTTGGCTTAATCTTACCCTCCATCTAGGACACCCTGGCAGGAACGATTTATTTTTTATTTATTTATTTACGTATTTATACCCCGCCTATCCCCTCCCTAGACGGAGGGTTCTAGGCGGCTTACAATCATTGAAATTCATACATATTATACAGCATATATATTAACAATGTTTAACCGCGCGTTAGGGAGGGGGTGAGGGAACCGGCTCTTCTTCTGCAGGTATCGGACTACATGCCCCAGAATCCCTCGCTTCCGAGCCGGCTGCTGACGTCCAGGAAGTTGTCATTTTGGGATCCGCCATCCTCCGCCGCCATCCACGGGATTCACCAGATCTTCTTCGGTCCGAGGGCGACCCTCCGAAAGGACGCCAGCAAATTGTCCCACGTAAGTGGTACCCATTTATCTACTTGCCTTAGCTTTTGAACTGTTGGGTTGACAGGAGCTGGGGCAAGTGGTGAGCGCTCACCTCGCCACGTGGATTCGAACCGCCGACCTTATGGTCAGCAGTCTAACAGCTCAGCGGTTTAACCCGCTGAGCTACCGCGCCCCTACCTACTATTTAGGTATTTAGGCTAAGAAACACCCGTGTAATATTGCTTGGCCATTTTTATGTGTGCACCAGGCCATCTGAAAAGCATTGTTTTGGAAGTGCTTCTTGCTTCCAATTGAGGAGCACCAAGCATGTTTCAGAGAGGTTGACTGACTGATTGATTATGTGCCATCAAGTCAGGTTGACTCTTAGTGACCACATAGATAGATTTTCTCCATGACAATCTGTCTCTCACCTGCCCTTTCAGGTCTTCACCCACTGCCACTGTAACTGAGTTTATCCACCTTGCTTCTGGTCATCCTCTTCTTCTTTTTCCTTCCATCTTTCCCAGCATTATAGCCTTCTCCAGAGAGCTAGGTCTTTGATTAATATGTCTGAAATAGGATAATTTAACCAAGGTCATTTGTTCCTCGAGTGAGTAGCAGTTCTCTAGTTATTTCCTGTGACACTCTATGGAAGCAAAAGTTGGACTTTGAAGAAGCAGGATAGGAAAAGTATTGATGCTTTTGAACTTTGCTGTTGGAGAAGACTCCTGAGTATACCATGCACAGCCAATAAAACAAACCAATGGATCACTGCACACTTCTGATCTTCTCAGAGAACTACTACTGGAAAATATTAGGAAGTGTAGATACAGCTTTGCATAGAAATGTAGAATGTATATAAACAAGAAGCCATGGGATAAATTAAATCAAACTCAGCAGCAAAATGGCCAAATTTTGAGTGTGGGATGTTTTACTTTTTCTCTCCAAATCAGGGTGGGAATGGGAGGCCTCATTCCCACTCATTAAAAGTTACTTGGAACTTTTGGCTCTGATGTTGCTTTATAAGCTCCTAGGCTGTGTTCACACATTGTTTTAAACCTAGAAGTGATTTGTCTCATTTTGACTTAACATGTTGTGTGAACCCAGCCATTGTAGCTTTTTTAACAATCCAGAATTAAATAAATTATGGCATAATGTGGTCTGTGAAACCAACTTTAAATAAAGTAGTCTAAGTGAACAGAAGCCATTGTTATGGTGGGATAACTATTTAATTAAAACCGAGCAGTATAGCAGCTGGCTTTGGAATAAATCCTTGAGAATTAAATTTATTTCCTGGATTCGAAAGATGTTAGGTTTTTTAAAAGTATCTGAAAAACCAAGACATTGGATTGATGGTGTAACATATGTATCATATTCGCCACTGCCTCAAGAAACTTAGAAATGATTAAATTAATTAATCATTTGTAAAAAGGTGGCACATTTCACCAATTATGATCAAAGAGACTTTTTTGCTGTAGTGCAAACCTTGTGATACCTCATCTGACACTTCCAAATATAGTATTTAAGCAACATATTTTCTTACAGTTACACCAATAAATGGCCATGTTCCACTTTTTCCTTTTACATGTGTCGTCAGAAACATTTTCTATTTTTTCAAACTATGAAAAAGCTCAGCAAATACTTAGAGCAGGTTTTCTCAACCAGGGTTCCAAGGAACCCTAGGGCTCTGCAAAAGGTCACTAGGGGTTCTCTGGGAGATCACGATTTATTTAAAAAATTATTTCAAATTTGGGCAACTTCATATTAAAGAGGTAAGTTTCATTCTTTATTTTTTGTTTAAGAACACTGTTAATGCATATATACAGGTCTACACATGAAACAAATATAATGATGTTCTAATCTCTGGCCTATATTTGAGCCTGAATGTACAGGGGTTCCCCGAGGCCTGGGAAAATATTTCAAGGGTTCCTCCAGGGCCAAAAGGTTGAGAAAGGCTGACTTGGAGACAATCTAAGTGATTCTTGAGGCCAACCTGATCAAAATTGCATAGAAAGTTTCTCAATAGACTCAATTAAAAATGCATGAACAAAATAATAGAAAGTAGTATACCACAATCACTTTGCTTGCTTTGCTGAAAAATTTATATTTTGATAGGCAATTAAAGCTTTGAAACTTGTCATGTCTACCACGGAAGCAGAAAATATTGGGACAATTGTACTAATGCTAGAAAAATCCCCCCATATCCAGAACACCAGAGTACTTTACATTGATCTTATTTAATGTTACTATTTTCCAAACAATGTAAGGTCAATGTAAGGTTCGCACTGAAGATGTTGCCTAGCCTGGCAATGAAACGTCTGCAAGAAAACAACAAGGCTCAGAAAGCACCAAGGACTCCACAATGTAAGGTCTGCCTTCCGTTCTGCCCTTAAAGCCAAATCCTACAAAAACCCTGTTAATCTAAGAAATTATAACCAGCCAAAGACTAACCATACATGTTATGGCTGAATAAGCATTTAAATCTATAGCTTCCTTGACTTACTAGCAATACACATCAATGGTTCTTAGATTTAGAATATAGTATTTTCAGACTGATCCAACAGCCAATATATTAGACTCAAGCTGTATTGAAAATTAAATGCCAAGAACTTAATTCTTCATTACCATTTTTTATTAGAATATAAGGCCAAAAGGCTCTACAATATTGTTTATACACTTTTGAGTAAACTCCGGGAGACAGTGGAGGACAGGAAGGCCTGGCGTGCTATGGTCCATGAGGTCACGAAGAGTCGGACACGACTAAATGACTGAACAACAACAACAACATAATCCATTCATGCAGTCAATGAAAAGAAAACCAAACCAAACCAAACCAAAGCAAACCAAACCAAAAAGAATTAAAACAACTGAAGATTGTTTTCTGAAAAAGTTTTAACTATCCTTTTTAGTGTTGACTACCTAAAAATACAGGGGTGTGGTGGCTCAGCGGGTAAGACGCCAGGCTTGTCGATCGGAAGATTGCAAGTTCGGAGGTTCGAATCCCTAGCCCTGCGTGTAGAGTGAGCTCCCGCACTCGCCCCAGCTCTTGCCAACCTAGCAATTCGAAAGCATGCAAGTGCAAGTAGATGAATAGGTACCACTTTGGTGGGTAGGTAACAGCGTTCCGCGCGTGTCATGCAGCCACATGACCGTGGAAGCGTCTTCGGACAACGCTGGCTCTTCGGCTAACAAATGGAGATGAGCACCGGCCCCTAGAGTCGGACACGACTGCACAAATGTGCGGGGGGAACCTTTACCTTACCTAAAAATACAGCAGTTTAGGCTGAATGGATTTGTCTAAGACTTTACAATACTTTTAAGTAAGCCTGATATGGTTATAATGGGGAAAAAAATCAGAACTTCTTCTCATCCAAACATTCCATGTGATTAACTCTATGATCAATGGAAGGACATCTAGGGGATCATAGGCTTTTTCAGGTCTACTCTTTTGAGATTTGAGATAGAGTTTTGAGGCCCAACCTCAGATCTCCTTTCCTGATCCCCCTTTTATGCCATCAAACCTGGAACATTCAGAGAAGTAATAACAAAAATATTCTTCTTGTAGCATAAGATGGCATAGCATAGGTAGAGCAAAGGATGCTCTGGAGAACCCAATGGTCACAGAGCCTCTACCTATGTGCCTACCAGGAAGAGTGCCACATGACAATCCAAAAAATATCTCCCCTGGCTTTTAATAGAAGAGAGGAGAGGAGAGGAGACCCCTGCCCCTCCTCTTCTTTTCTGCCCTTTCCAGTGGGAACCCAGCAGGGTTTTTGATTCTTCAGAGCTTCAAACAAAAGTGGTGCAAACCAAAATAACTCTACAAGGACAATGAGAGTACAGGTAGTCCTTGTTTAGCAACCACAATTGGGGCCAGCGAAGCGCTTGCTAAGTGAAACCGCGACTGTGCTTACAATCTTACTTCAGCTTTCCTTTGCTTTGCTGACCTGTGAAGGCCATAAATGTGAGGATTGGTCATAAAGTTACTTTTTCATCGCTGCCGTAACTGTACGAAGCAGTCACTAAGCGAGGACTACCTGTAAGAGACATGAGGCCGATATGAAGCCCTGAAGGGATGTTTTCCTCTGATCAAGGTTCAATGAATTGCCCCTTCAACGTAGTTCCATGAAACAAAGCGGACGCTTGCTTTTAGGCAGTGCCTGAAAGCAGCTTCACCACACTGAACGGGAGGCCTTGCTGGCTCTTTGACCATCCTGTGTGTGTGCAGGTGCATATCCACAGAATACATTTGCCCTGAGCCAAAAGGACTGGGCAACGCAGCCATCCTCAACACCTTCAACTTAGCAGGTGCTGAGATAAAGCACTTCATTTTTCTGTATTAAAATGGATCACTCCCACAAGCAGGTTGGGGTGGATGCCACAAAACACCCCCACTTTTCACTGCTTCAGACATTTGATGCTGTATAAAAAAAGTCACCATTCAATAGTGCAAGACACGTTATGCTGAGACAAAGCAAATCCAAGCTCAGGTTTTGAGGTCTATCAGCAAATACTGTTTATTTAAGGTTATTGTAAATAGAAAGTAATCCTTCTTCTAAGCAAGCTGACTTTGTCTATGGCTCATTTCAAACAGGTCAACTACAGTATATGATGCTAATGCTGTACAAACAACTGACATTAAGATTTATCACTTCGACGCCTTTCCAGAAATTTTCATTACTGTGCAGAGGCACAAGATCTAACCTGTACCCATTTAGCAGCCAGAGATTAACATAGAGTGAATTATTCCAATTAAAGGCAGCAACGCTAATTATAAAAGAAGTTGTGAATCCCTGCCAAAGCTGCGGCTGAATCCCAAAGTCATTTGATCCAAGGATGGAAACCAATCTTCAACAACGCATCTCTTGATGAAAAGAAGGAGTAAGGATCAATCCCTATGTTTCTCTCCAGCAGGCGCTGACATTCCTGTGTAATCCACAGTCTCTCATCAAAAAGGAAGAGTGACAAGAGGCATGACAGGCAATTAGAAGATCATTTGGCTACAGGAGACATTAGCTGTTCTGTCACTGCATTGCAAAGTCAGCAAAAACGTCCATTTCACTTTGCTGAAATATTTGTGATTCATTCCATGTGTGTACCACCAAATCCGTATCACCCCATGGTGGCTTACAAAAAATAAAAAATTAAAGTATCCATAGTGGCAGCATAAATAAAACATCTACACTGTACAACATAAAACACAATCACAACAAAAAATCCACATTGCAACCAACATTAAAATGTCAGTGGATTTCAAGCCATGGTAAACTTGGTTCTGTTTACACTTATGATTTCAATATTAAATCGGTAGTTAGCGTAATTCAGAATATTGGATGTTTTTATAGAGAGAGAGATTCATAATCAATGGCTTATGGACATGCCATCATGCACATTGGGTCTCAAATCAAGACACCTGACAGACTTCCTTTTTCAGCAAGGTACCTTTTCAGAGGAGTAAAGTGTGTGTCCCTTGAGTCTGTTCTCAATAAATCTGAATCCCTAGTGATGCAACTGACTGGAAGATGATTCTGCAGCTTGCTATCTAGGATGAACAAATCGAAAGTTCAGCTGGGTTAAGTAACCCCATTCTCATATCTTGGACACATTATGGAAAGATCTAGCTCCCTTGAGAAGTCCATAATGCTGGGAAAGATAGGAAAGAGGAGGACAACCAGCAGCCAAATGGATGGACATCATTGTTGGAAGACCTAAAGGGCCAAGTTTCTGTACCTAGTTTTTTGCTGTGCTGTAAACTTCTTGAGAGTAAAAGTAAGGTAAAGGTTCCCCCCGCACATTTGTGCAGTCGTGTCCGACTCTAGGGGCCGGTGCTCATCTCCGTTTGTTAGCCGAAGATCCAGCGTTGTCCAAAGACGCTTCCACGGTCATGTGGCCGCATGACGCACGTGGAACGCTGTTACCTACCTTCTTGAGAGTAGACAGAGGTAAATAGCCAAATATTTAGGACTTGTCTTGAAATTTTAGAGTTGTTTCCAAGGGAGGGACAAAGACCTGGAAGTTGCTTTTATATCGACCCAAGTGCTGGCGTGGCTTGATTAGAGGTGTTGCTGCCCTCTCCTCTCAAGGAGATAAGCTGATCACCTTTGTTCTGCTGGCATGTCTTGGTGCCTTGCCAGAATCTGCCCCCCTCATTAACTGCTCGGGCTCATCATCTCCTGGAGCTGCCACAGGTGCCTGATTGGCTGATGGTTCTTCAGGTGATAGTCTGTCTGGTCTAGCTCTTCAGAAGATTCAGATAACACCATAACAACCTGTAACAGTGTTTCTCAACCTTGGCAACTTGAAGATGTGTGGAGTTCAACTCCCAGAATTCACACATCTTCAAGTTGCCAAGGTTGAGAAACACTGACCTATGACCTATATACCAACCTTGGCACTCCAACCTAATAATGCTTTTATTAGTTATTCATTAGGATAAGGCAGATGAAAAAAATTGGTGTTTTTTTCTATTAGCAGATTAACTATAGGAATAACCAGAAAAGTTTTAAAAATTTTGTTCAAGAATTATTTGCTGTAAGGCAGATACAGATTTAATTTTTGTACTGAAAATGTGCCAGTTACACTTAACTCTATTGCCTTTGAAAGTCCATTATGCTATACTTCCTTATTTATTTAAGCTTCTGTTTATTCGGGCTAGTGTACCCTGCTTTTGTCCTTAGGCCCCAAATAAATAAATCTTTATAAATGGACAGACTCAACCATACTTTCAACTGGGAAACTGTGAGCATCTTAAACCAAGCCAAATCCAAAAACGCTAGGGAATTCCTGGAAACTTGGCACTCAGACAAAGCAGCCATCAACAGAAACATAGAGGTAAACAACATTTACATACCATTCATAACAGACAATAGAAAAGCCTGATGACCAGAACACCGCCTTGCCAGCAATCAACACCCAGATAGGCAAAGATTAACACCAGGATTAGCACCAGAGGAGCAATCAAACAGCACAATATACCCTAATCAAGGAACTATTAACTCAATCAATCAACCAAGCAGCAAACAACAGCCCAATCAAGGAACTCCTAAGGGGAGAACAACACCTCCACCAACACAAGCAGGACAAGCCATGGGATATAAACAGAGAGCAAGTCCCACTCCCTTTTTGCACTGAAGATGTTGCCTAGCCTGGCAATGAAACGTCTGCAAGAAAACAACAAGGCTCAGAGAGCACCATGGACTCCACAAATAAATCTTCACATGACAGCCCATTGGCTGCTCTCTGAATTATGCCTTAACTGCTGATTCTGGGCACAGGAAGGGCGGGAGCATTTTCTATGGGTGGGTGGGTACAGGGAAAATGTATCAGGATCCCAAATTGATGCACGCTGTAGCCACACCTGCATTTGCAGCAGTGCATCATTCGTTCTCTCTCTGGGTTACCCATCAGATTTCTCTCTTACACACGCAAACCCATGCACCTGGAAGGACAGAGGAAGCATCTGGAGATCAGGATGAGGTTCGGGGAAGTGTAAAATTGAACCACAGCCACGTGAAGCTCCTGCACCCAGTCTGTTTGCTTATTTATTTGTCAGTTTTATATACGGCCATAATCTCGTGGTAGACTCCCAGTGCTTAACATCATAAAGCATAAACACATAATAAAACATAACAATTAGCAATAAGTATAAAGCTCATAAATAACAATAAAAACCTGACCGAGGTTTTTGTGTGTCTACCAGCAAACATGGGGAAAATATTGGTGAGAATACAGGAAACGGTTCTCATTTACTGCATCTATGAAGCTCTAATTCATTAGTGAAAATGAGAAGGAATAATTACTATTTTAGTACACATCAAAAAAACTTCCACATAAAGGGCTGGAGCGTAGCAATGGTATGGCTGGAGGCAATATTGCCATCAGCTTGGGGAACAAAGCAGGAGCCAACTTTCCTTTTCTATGTGGGTGTGATATTTCAAGCTAAAATGTATTACGGAATCGTTACTTTTTTATACAGGGATTTTAGAAGGTACCACGCGGGTACCTCATACTGAGTCCAACTGTATGAACAAAATGAACATCAGGATAGGGGAGTATTGCTGTTAGTAATTTGTCCAGAACATAGTCTCAGATTTATTTATTTACATTATTTCAATTTATATGGCCGCCCATCTCAAGTTCATGACTCTGGGTGGCTAACAACAGTTAAAGACACCACGATGCAGTGTGTGTGTGTGTGTGTGTGTGTGTGTGTGTGTGTGTGTGTGTATTTATTTATTTATTTATTTATTTATTTATTTATTTAATGGCCTGCCCGACTCCCAAAAGACTCTGGATGTCTTACAACTACAGAGCCAACTTATAGAAAATACAACCAAACCAGCAAAATCCAAAACCAAACCAGAAAAAAAATCAGAGAAACAAACAAACCAAAATGGGGGACTCCATGGTCACCTGTCCCCAAGGCCTGGGAGAACAACCAGGTCTTTAGCGATTTCCTGAATGAAATCAGGGTGGGAGCTACACAAATTAAAATGTAAAACTGCAATAGCTTTCACCCAAGTTCAACATTCCACCCCTTATACTTCTATGTCTTGCGGGTAAGTTTTATACTTATTTGAAATTGTCACACCTTCCTTTAAACATTAACAACAAAAGTTAAATCAAATGCCTATGGATATAACCATGTGCTAAAGCATTATGAAAATATTGCATATGTGGGATTATGTGACAAAATAACAAATACTATTGATTAGATGGGCCAATATAAAGGAAAGAAGAATATGACTCATTTTTTAGATCACACCTCATCCTTGTATTCCCCAGGTATGTCCGACTATAGTTTATTATCCACTGCCTTGCAATGTACAGAGTGACTAATAAATCTTATAAATAATAAAGAATAAGAAACTTATAAATAATAAAGAAATAAATAACTCCTATCATCTCTAGCTATAAATTGTAGTCTATAACATCTGGAAAGTTCAGGACTGACAAAGGCTGCCTTAAACCTATCTTCTAATATCTTATTCAGGCAAAGTAACGGTTCTTTCAACTTTTTCCTTAAAAACATTCCTGTTTGTCGTTAATTGCTGTAAATACAGAACACAACAGATTGCAATTTTACATTCTGCATTTGTAACAAGAAATAGAGAAGCTATTTTTTTAAATGTTAAAACCAAGTAAAAATCTTCTTGAAAACAGATAATATTGCAATTATGTTCTTAATGTTGTTTTTATGAATGGTTTTATTTTACCTTTTAAGCTATCAAAATTGTGAAGAGAATTAAAAATTGAAGCATTTAACTGTTTTAATTGTCACAACATTAATAAAACCCAACTCAATCAAATAAACCTTTTCTTTTCTTTTTGCTTAATTATGGCAGCACATTTCGGCAGACTTTTTATATACAATGAAATGTACCAATACCAAGTTAGAAGTTTGTCCTCAAATCTGGCACCACAAGTTACTAAGAGAAATGAGAAAGATGCAGAAATCTCTTCATTAATCTTTACTTCTACACAATACTCTTTATTAGTTCAGAAAACATTAAGAGTTATTTTCCAGATCAGATTAGAGTTCATTATGGAAGAACCTCAACCTGAGAAGGAGAGGAAGATTAAGAGTTGCCAAACCTCTTATACTAAAACAAGAGATCTTTACTATCACAAATACAAAAGGCACACAATACATCAGGATATTCTCCATTATAACTCCTGATGATGAACACCGCAGAAGCAAGAGCCTATCTAGATTCAAGATAACACCGCATGAATTCATGAATATTATTTTTGAATAGGTTATCTTGATACTTTAGTTGTGACCTTATTAAAAAAAATAACGCTTTCCAACTTCCCCCTTTCATTCAGCGATAGGGTATTCCTCCCATATTTTCTAGTTTAACCTACTGTATAACGTGACTTATTTGGCTTAATATTTTGTGTCTGACAGATTATTAGACATCTGGACACAAAACTGTCTACAAATAAACAGTGACTCTGGAGTCAATTTTTACCTTTTTGTCAATCATGTCTCTTGGATCATTAACCATGTCACCAAGAGTCTTAGACAGAAGGATTGCAACCCAAATCTGCTTTATGTTATATTGGGTGACATTAGGCAAATCTCTGGGCCCTGTTCAGATATTTCAGCTGAAGTGTGAAACACTTGGCTTTGTAACTTTCCTCTTTCATATGCATGCTCTATATCATGCTTCACTTTTTCCATCAAGCAAATCATGATTTGAACAAAACAGCTTGAATGATTTGGATATTATAGACAACTGTGTTTTGTCAAATCCAAAAAGAAAAGAATAGAATGGGAGTACAGTAGGGGAAAAAAGGTAGATAGCGTGTAAACCAGTACTAAAAGCATCATTCAAAGGGAAGACCCTCATTGAAACTATTTTGTAAGGTGTGAGCCCACCATTGTCACTGAGAATGATCTTGAAAGAAGGCAGGATAAAATCTCTATAGCTAAAAAAAAAACAATAAAGTGGGAAGTATGAGCTGAACTAGTTTTCTATGTTTTCTTGGCACAACATATCTTGGATTAGGAAGCAAGGTTTGGAGAAAGTACTAGAAATTTCTATTTCTGGACAAGATGGTATTTTGATCTCACTGAGCTGAAAGAGACCCAATGCAACAACAGCATCAGTAAAGGTAAAGGTAAAGGTTCCCCCCGCACATCAGATGCCCTGACAAATACAGCATTCCATGGTACTTCTGCTAATATGAATCCTAGGGTGATAATTTAAAAAGCATTCAGACCATTTCTCCTCTGAAGAAATACATATAAAATCAGAAGATCCTCCCCGCCTAGAAGCAGGCAAGAATTTAATTAGAAAATTATAATTATAAAAATAGAATGAGTCTAATCAAGATTTATATCTAGCTCAAGATGCAGATATTAAAACCTGGAGACATTTTTGGCAAGATTCTTTATTTAAGTTGACAATCACTTGCACAGAAACTATTTTAGAAAAAAAAAGAAAGAGCAGCCATTTTCAAAGGATGAGCTAAACGTTAATTCAATGTAATAAAAAGAAGTATGTGCAACTTCCTGATACAAGAACCTTTGCTGAGATTTTCACCTATCTTTACCTTGTTCAAATGCATAACTTCGCTTGTCCCTACAAATGTCCCCAAATTAATGTAATATCCCTTTTTATAAAACAGAAAGATGGTTCAGTCCTTTTAACAAGCCTGTGAGAAATGTTATACCAACAGACAGGGACTGGGTTTACATTGTATACTAAGCCATAATCTGTAGCTTGAATCATGTCAACTGGATTTCTATTTTCTCAGTGGAAACGTTTCGCTCCTTATCCAAGGAGCTTCATCAGTCTGAGCAAAGTTAGTAAGGGAATCCTAAATATGTTTCTAGGTAGCTGTGTGACCTTACAGGTGCACCTGAGAACAGCTCTGAAGGCCTGTGGATATCCAAATTGGGCCTTCACCAAATCTAAATCTACCAGACCTAAAACAGCGACAGATAGGGCTGAGACTCAGAGTAAACGAAAGAACCTGGTCATTCCCTACATGGCTGGCGTGTCTGAAAAGATAAAACGGATATTTGGCAAACACCACATACCTGTATATTTCAAACCCACCAACACACTGAGACAGAGGCTTGTACACCCCAAAGATCAAACTCTAAAACACAAGAAAAGCAATGTAGTTTATGCAATCCAGTGCAGTGAGGAGTGCTCTGAACTCTACATTGGAGAAACCAAACAACTTTTGTACAGGAGGATGGCCCAACACAGGAGAAGTAACACCACAGGACCAGAGTCAGCAGTTAATCTTCATCTAAAGGAAAAAGGACACTCATTTGAGGACATTAATGTTCACATTTTAGACAGAGAAGATAGGTGGTTTGAGAGAGGGGTCAAGGAATCCATTTATGCCAACTTGGAAAATCCTTCCTTGAATAGAGGTGGGGGCCTCAGGCCTAATCTTTCCCCCATCTTCCTCCCTGCTTTGTCTTCTGTGCCTAGGAAGATTAAGACCATTTCACAAGCTCAACAGCAGCATGGTGATCTTAACGATCCTCCTTTAGATGATAAAAGGACTTAAAATAACATCTCAATATAACCATGACCTAGCCCCAGGTGTAAGGTCACACAGCTACCTAGAAACATATTTAGGATTCCCTTACTAACTTTGCTCAGACTGAAGAAGCTCCTTGGATAAGGAGCGAAACGTTTCCACTGAGAAAATAGAAATCCAGTTGACATGATTCAAGCTACAGACAATTCCACCTGGATGACTGAGAACCTTCATAGACTAAGCCATAATGTTTGGCTTTGGATAACACAATGTGTGAACTCAGCCACTGTGATTCATACAATGTGGTTTATGGCTTTGTATTATGTGTGAACCAGACTACTGTGACTTATTCAACAAACTTTTATGGAATTGTAGGTAGTTACTAAGAATAATGTGGACTGCGAGAACCAATCCATCAGTCCTGGACCGAAACCAGATACATCATCAAGCAGAAATTTACTTAATTTCAGCATGGGACTTGAGAAGATGATGACATAGAAAAAATTATAAAGCTTGGCAAGTTGGAGGGAAGCAGAAGTGGAAGATAAAGTGAATGGGTGGGATTACGGAGATCACTGGAATGACCCTGGCAAATCTACAAGTTGTTTATAAAGGGAGGACAAAGTGGCAAGCATATGACTATATGACTATAGAGCATATAGAGCATAGCTTTCCAAACTGTGTGTCGCGACACAATACTGTGTCGCCTGCGGGGCCCAGGTGTGTCGCGTCAAAACCCGGAAACGCTGATGGCGCGCAGCCGCATGCACAGCGGCAGCAGCAGGCCATCAGCACTTCCGGGTTTTTGCATGGCACACCAGGACACAGCTGCTGCCACCGCTGCAGCACACAAAACCCCGAAAGTGCCGCAGTGGTGGCGGCGCTTCCGGGTTTTTGTGCGCCGCCATTGGTGTGTCGCCATGGGAAAAGTTTGGAAAGCCCTGATATAGAGCATATGACTATATGACCAAGGCTGGCTTGGGAATTCTGGGTGTTGAAGTCCACCCATCTTAAAGCCACCATGGTTGAGAAAGACTGCTATAGAGGCACCAGAAATCAAACCCAATACAAAGCTATTTAACTAATTTCTGAATTCTAGTTAGACACTATACTCATATTATATTGAATCAGTGGGATAGTACTAAGGCCATAGGGCTGCCTTTCCAAACATTGTGCTCTCAAGATTCATTGACTTCAATTCCCATAAGTCTCAGGAAAAGAAAGAGGCAAACCTGATGTTAGCAAAATATCTGCATGTGGGTTGCTATAAAGTATGGAATAGAGATAGCATTAAACTGAGAAGCAGGGGTCCAGGAGAGTGTATTGATGCCTTCCATTGTGATCATTCTCCAAACACATTTCTCATTTTAAACCTCAACTATCTTGTTTCCCCATTTTTCAGTTTGGAATTGCTTCTACCTGTCTTTTATAGCTTTCAGCCATCCCCCCCCCACAATTTCTGGCAAAATATACCATCTAATGTAAAAGAATGTGATACACACACACACACACACACACACACACACACACATGGTTTTTACAGGCTTCATTTATGCAAGTCAATGGAAAAATTGTCCAAAAGGTCTGACACCATTCAAAAATGTGCTGGATACCAAGAGATGATTATGCACATAATGTTCCACACACCTACCACAGGTTTCTACATTTCCCCTACTATACCCCTTGTAGAAGGAAAGCAAACGTTTGCTGAAAAGTCAACCTTCATCTTAGACCAAGGGTCGGAAATGGCGGCTCGTGAGCCAAATGCGGCTCTTTGGCCCCTTGAGTGTGGCATTTCCGCAGGCAGGCGTGGCGGGCGTGGCGCGGCAGCGAGTGTGGCGGGGCAGGCGCGGCAGCGGGCATGGTGTGCGTTGCTGTGGGCATACCCGTGGCAACCTGGCAGCCGTCTCCGGCAGCCATCTTGACGACGAGCAGGGCTTTCCAAACTGTGTGTCGCGTGACAAGCCGGAAGCGCTGAAGGGAGTGGAAATTCTCCGCGCCAATCAGCTGTGCGTTGGGAAGCCCGGCAGCCTGCACGCGCGATTTTTGCCTCCCTGCCGGAACCGAGGGCATTTTCGGGGTCCCTGGAGCCTGCCCTTTCAAAGGGGCAGCGGCAGCAGCAGCAGCAGCAGTGCTGCCCCTTCGAAAGGGCAGGCTCCGGGGACCCCGAAAATGCCCTCGGTTCCGGCAGGGAGGCAGAAACCTCCCCTCCCCACATGCACACGCTGCCCTGGGGTGGAAATTCTCCCCACAGAACAGCTGAGGCAGCTTGCGCGCAGCCTCCCTGCCTAAACTGAGGGCATTTTCGGGGTCCCCGGAGCCTGCCCTTTCGAAGGGGCAGCACTGCTGCTGCTGCTGCCGCTGCCCCTTCGAAAGGGCAGGCTCCGGGGACCCCAAAAATGCCCTCGGTTCCGGCAGGGAGGCAGAAACCTCCCCTCCCCACATGCACACGCTGCCCTGGGGTGGAAATTCTCCCCGCAGAACAGCTGAGGCAGCTTGCGCGCAGCCTCCCTGCCTAAACTGAGGGCATTTTCGGGGTCCCCGGAGCCTGCCCTTTCGAAGGGGCAGCCGTTGCCGCCGCAGCGACAACCTGGAAGCACCGCTGCCGAAGCAGTCGAGCCTCTCTTTCCCTTCTTCTTCCAAACCTCCCCCGCCCCCTTCCACGCGATTGGCTCCCGCCCGCAAAACCCGCCCCCTTCCACGCGATTGGCTCCCGCCCGCAAACCCCGCCCCCTTCCACGCGATTGGCTCCCGCCCGCAAACCCCACCCCCTTCCACGCGATTGGCCCCCGCCCGCAAACCCCGCCCCCTGGCTCTCGAGCACTTCAAAATGTGCGCGAGCATGTCAAAATGGCTCCCAGCAAAAAAAGTTTGCCGACCCCTGTCTTAGACCAAAGGCTATGTGGCAGGCTTATGTGCTGAGTATTCTGTGTAATGTGACCAAATTGAACACAGAATTCCCATTACCATTAATGGAAACTCAGGGAGTTTCCTGAATGCCCTAGCAGAGAGCTGGACAACAGCAATTTACTAATGTATTTGTAATTCAGTAACAGCAACTCAATGCAAAGCATAAATATTTAAGAATTCATGTTTCCCTGCATTGGTATCATCTGTAATCCAAAGTGATCACTTGGAAGATTGCTATGGAGTGCTAATTGATGCTAAATTCAAAAGTGTCGGCAGCTGTGATTGAGAAGGTCCATGCACAACATGCATTTCAGAAATACCACCATCATCTGTGCAACTTAATATGTCTCCAAATTCCTCAAAGTCTAAACATAGCATTACCAATAATCTTTATACCACTTGCTAAACTGCCATTCTACCCATCTATACATACACATGATGCTTATTTCACCAACCTTTTGCCTTCAAAGACTTGATGCAAATTTATATCCCAATATTTATAGGAAAATATCATATCCCATTCATGTAGCAGCAGATTTAGAGTATCAAAAAAGTCAATGAGAGTATAAAACAATACAACAACTGGATAAAACAGCAGGGAAAATAAAATTGCACCCTGCCTTTCTTCTTTCAGAAAGAATTTAGACATGACCAGGCTATGACAGCAGTCAGGAGTCCTTCCGACCAATTGAAAAGAATGAGATTAGGTACAATCAAGTACCAATTGAGCATCACTTGACATCAAAGCATGGGAAATGGTTTGCAGAAGAGAAGAGGATTATTTTGGCCATCCTTTGAATGAGAATCTTATACACAGCCTCTAAAAAAGCATACCTGCCAACAATATTGTTCAGCCTTGGATGACAAAGAGGAAGGTTGCAATACAACAGGTAAAGCAGGATATGAGACAATCCTGATCGTTTGTCTGTAGCCCAGTCCTACAGTGGCCATCCTGAAGTGATCCTGGAACACACATTTTGAGGGGTTCCGAAAGACACCCTTGACTACAACTGCCAGAATTGGTATCATAAAACCAAGGAGTATCCAGGGAGAAAACCACAGCCCCACCAACACTGGCAGGGCAAGCTACTGTATATAAACAGGGAGCAAACCCCACACTCACTAGCACTGATGATGTTACCTAGTTGGGTAGTGAAACGTCTGCAAGCAAACAACCAAGCTCAGAGAGCACCAAGGACTCCACGCCTAAGAATATTTCTGAGCCAGAAGAGTTCTGCAAGTTAGAATGGGGGGAAAAATCCAAAAGCAAGAATAGAAAAACTCTTAGCTGGCTGCAGATAACATTTGGAAGTTAATATTTCTGTTAAAGGAGGTGTTACAAAGTGTTAGGATTATCGGAAGTCAACTCAGCATTGTCTCACAAACATAGGGGAGGACTTTTCTACTGAAGCGTAACTCTACTGTGTTTGTGGGAGGTGCCTGGGTCACCTGACTTCCTGTTTCCTGCTCCTTTTTGGGTCTTTCGGGGCCATCTCCATCTTCCCTTCTTCCTAAGCACACATGCACACAGGAGGGCCACATGACTATGTGGGTCTCGTCCGAAATATCTCGCTTGCACGCAGACCTGAGATGATTAAGCCTTTCTACCATGAAACTACTTGTAACCAAGATCTACTGAATAAAATGTAAGCTATCTTTATTTTTCTTTCAACTAACTAAAGTGTGAAGACTGCTTTATTTCTGAACGTAAATTAAGCTGTATGTGCAAGTCTTTTCTGGACGCTTCTACTCTGCAAGATTGTCGTTAGCTGCTTGGAGTGTTTTTCTAACCTTCCAGACTCCAACACAAAGTACTGAGTGAAAGGGCATCCAAACTTCTACACCTGCCATTCTCTGTTCTTATTTTGAATGTGTAAACAACTGCATGTCAATAGCAAGCATGCATTTAAATTTGCAGAAATAATTGTGTTTAACTTTGTGCCATACAGGAACATGTTATATCTTGTGTTAATTTGATATTTAACTCATGTTTTCCCTCCAACCCATTACTTGCCTTGTCCCTCATAAACCAGAAAGCTAATGCTTTTGTAATACCTTGGAATGGCCAACCATATCTTGCAGCCTCATGAATTTTATTTCCCATACTGGGAAACAAAATTCACTGTTTAATTTTAAAAGAAGAGAACCATGACAGAGGAAGGAAATATTAATTACTTAAATGCATATCATCTTCAAGGAAATAGTACTGGTCATCTGTCAAGAATCTTAAATTTCTTTGCCTAGCATCTGATGGTTTCATGTCAGTGAAATGAGAGCTAGGAAGGACCATAAAACGCAGGCTGTCAAAGTCGTTAATTCACTGCAAGATTCTTCAATAGCAGAAAAGAGGGGGCAGTGGCTCGGTGGCAGATTGCATGCTTGCCATGCAGAAGGTTCCTTGTTCAATCCCTGGGCTCATCAAGTAGGAGTGGAGAAACATGGACCTGCAATCAGCCTTAACATAAAGGAGCTTCCTATCTTTCATGTTGCCTCAAAACTGCTATAAGGTTGCTTTTAAGCCAACAATGGATTGGACTGGTAGCTAGGTTTGCACATTATACTAAGCTCTGGTTAAGCTAAGCCAGAAACAAGAAAATACAGTATGAGGATCTATGTGATATAAATAAGCTTTCTAAACCACAGTGCTGTAAAACTGCTGAAAGTTGCATAAAGTTGGTAGTGATAACATCCAGCAATCCATCAAAAACTCTGCTGCTGGAAAAGGTATTCAAGGCACAACATCTAAAACAGTACTAGCTATTAGGCTAGATTATATTTGATAACTAATATTTAACATTAGTGCTAAACATCAATAAGCAAGTAGTATTAGACATGTTGTTATAATCTATGGTGGCAACCATAAACCTATTATAAAACAGAATAAAATTACCCTTCTGTAGTTGCACTTCTCAGGATTTCACAGTGCAGACTCCTGAGCAAACAAAGTAAATGTATACAAAAATGCTTAAGTTCAGGAAAGTACATACAAAAATATGCACATAAATAGAGGAAGGACTACTAAAATCACACAATAAAACTGTTTGCAAAATATGCATCTATTAAGCAAATCTGCAAAAACACAACACAAAAACACATCTATCAGAAGAAATATCTATATAAATGCATTTAGTTTTGGGGTTGATTTTTAAGAACCACTCAAACTAGATTGGAAAAATAAGAAAATAAGAGAAATTGAAACCGAGGAGTTTATCCAATCTTACCTGGGGAATCGCAGCAGTAGAAGAATCTGAGCAGAGGAAAGAAAAAAAAAGGAAAGATTTGACATTTCTTTGTCATTTTTGTACCTCCTATGAAGCTTCTACCACTAAAGTAGCTGAAATTTTGCTGCAACAAACCATCTTCGCCAGACTGGGAAAATTAGAATAAAGGGATTTACTGGTATATCCTGGAAGGTGTCCTGCTGAGTCAAATGTTGAGCTGTTTCAATTTTTCTACACATTTGCATTTTGATTAAAAATTCTCTATAGAGTCCAAAGTTTAAGATAATCCCTTGTTTTAACTTTTCATTGCCTTTGTTTGGACTGGCCAAAAAACAGATCCTTGATTTTTTTTCCCCCTACCATTTCCATTGGTGGTTAACATTCCAAATGTGGGTTATGCAATTTATGATTTTTGTAATATAAAGCTTATTTACCCTACTGAAAAGCAAGCTTGTGCAAAGGTTACTTGCAAATATTTCACAGATTTGATTTTAAGAGTCATGGCTCATAAACAGTACCTTGAAAATACACTCAAAGTTTTATACACTCCATTATGGAGTGAAGACCAAGCAATGTCTACCAGGTTGTCCATCAAGAAATCATCCAAAACAACCCAGTTTAGTGATAGTGGCTTCTTAATTCCAAATGCCAGCATCTGTGGTACGATGTCAGCACCAGCAGGACTGATACTGAAAGCTGGTCAATACCAAAATTGGTCAGACCTTTTAATATATAATTTCTAGAGGTAAAAAGGGCCAAAACTCTGAGGTGAGAAAGCTAATCTTGAGAGAACAGGATAAGTTTGTTTACTGTGTTAGTGCTGTGTGTGTAAACTGATATATAGAATTCATAAAATTAAATCACCATGATCACATGACACTGAGGAAGAGGAGGGAGAAAGATGTACTGATGGCAGGAAAGGGCCCATCCTCAGTTTAATTACAGGTATGGATCAATGGTGTTATACTGTGAGAGGAAGAAATATTAGATATGTACTTGTCCCTTCGTAGTCCCTCCTACAACTTTACTAATACTGATGGTTCTTGTACACGACTGTGGTTGAGCCTGAAAGTCCCGCTGATAAATGTGCATGTTAAAGTTATTTGTTAAAGTTATTCTATGTAGGTTTAAACGAATGGATTCCTACACTGTAAATGCCTGTTAATTGGGTTTTTTCCATTTCCCTGCTGTAAGCAGTTCCCATAACAAAAAGCAGTAAACAACAGATGTGCTTTTCTCTAGTCAAAACAATTGGTGATAACAGTCTTTTCCCATGAGAACAGCGTCCCGTAGAAAAGCCAACATGCAACACCGCCATCCCATGGCGGTTTATAGTAAGTACAACTGTTACTAAAATGTTAAGCTGAAAAATGGCCTAGCCAATCAGAATGTTGAACCATGGGTATAATTCAACTATGAACTATGGGTACTCACCTCACTCATGCATTTTCTATGCTTCTTTTGACTGCTGTCTACATGTACTTTGTATCTGAACTGTAACTACGCCTGGTCTTTGCACAGACCATGATTTTTTCTTTCCTCACTTCTGGTGATGGAAATCACCAGAATGCTTTGTTTTTTCCTTTTTGCAATAATGCACCATACATCCATTATTGCCTTATGCTATCAATAAAGATATTGTTAGCCTTAAAACACATTGTTTGGATTACTCTGCGCCTGGAACCCCAATAGCCAGCAACACCCCACAGTGCATCCATCACCTTATCAAATATAAAGGTATTCCTCTTCCCTGTAAGCTGATATCTGCAAGATTAACCAGGATATGTGTACCTATTTTAAACCATTCAATTAGGCTTTCATTTGGAGGACTGATCCAAAGTTGAGGGGGAGGTGGCATCAAAGCCTTGGCTCCATTCCCATTGGACTGGTCTCCATGTTCAGAATATTTTATGGCTTACGCATGGCCTTTGTGGTTTAATATCCACTTCACTGCTCAACGGTCTCTCTGGAACCTTGAGACCTAAACATTGGCCTGGGGCATTTCAACACCAGTGCTAAAATTATTTTATTTGCTTCAACAGACAGGACTTCATGGCTGCCATGACAATAATATGGTATGACATATTGTGTATCTGGTCTCCTAGGAGAATTGGAAAGCAATGACTCCAAAAAGGAGGATTCATATGTAAAAGAGCTGAGCAAGAATTTATTAGGAAGTGAGTATCTCTTCATTTACAATGTATTCCAGAGACTTTTCTCTCTCACTCCATGTCCTGTTCCGACTAAGACTGACACGGAAGCGTTACTGAAATAACTTTATTTACAAGATACACAAGCCGCCCAGTTTACACAGTCCTCTTCTTCTTCTACAGGCTGGATAGCAGCGAGTTCTGGGGATACTCCTGGCCAGACAGGAAGGAGCCGAGAGGGGACGGGCGCTGTAGAAGAGGCTGCAGCCGGCGGCGAACCGGAGGTGACAGGCAAGGTGTCCGCGGGCGTGGAGTTGGCTGGGCTGTCAGGGCTGGGGGTAGACTGGGGCCTGACAAAGGCAACCCACTGGTGACCGGCGTCGGCTGGGCTTGACTGCTGATCTGGGCTGGTGGGAGTCTGGGTAGACTGGGGCCTGACAAAGGCAACCCACTGGTGGCCGGCGTCAGCTGGGCTTGACTGCTGATCTGGGCTGGTGGGAGTCTGGGTAGACCGGGGCCCGACAAAGGCCGCCCACTGGTGGCCGGCGTCGGCTGGCTCCGGAGCAGGGAGCAACGGAGAGTCGGTGGTTCGGGCAGTCAGTAGAGGAGCAGGCAAGGTGGCAGCACTTACCCCTATGCTGGTTTCTTCCGTAGGGAGCAAGAACGGAGGCGTGGCAACCAGAAGAGACTCGGGCGGGAGGCCTGGCACGGCAGCAAGGTAAGGCCTGGATTCTAGGCTTGGTGAGGCGGCGGGGAAGCGCGTGGAGTCAGGGTCCGGCGCGGCGGTAAGGCAGGGCTCTAGAGCATGGTCCGGGGTGGTAGCAAGGCAGGGCTTGGTAGCGAGGTCCGGGGCTGTAACAAGGCGAGACTCGGGAGCAGGATCCGGCGCGGAGTCCAGAGGCTTCTTCACAGAACAGGTAGAACGGTTGTCTCCGGCAGCTGAGGTAAGTTGCACCGGCCTTTTATTTCTTTTTTTGCGCCTTGGGAGAGCAAGGGCCAATCGGGCTTCACATTGCTCAGCCCGCCTTTCTGCTCTCCGTTGGCGCGCACTGATTGGTGGAGGCGTATTTCTTTCAGAGCCTCGGCCAATCAGCGTTTCCAGGTCCCCAGTCAATTTCGCGCCAAGGCTGCTGCCTCCTGTGATTGGCTTCTCTTCCGCTTCGGAGTCCGGCATGTCGGCTGGCTGCTAGGTAAGTGGACGAAACCTCACACTCCACTGCAGGAGTTAACTGAACTTGAACAATGTTATTAATTACTACTATTGTAATTGGTAAGTGTATGTTGGAATGTTGGATAGAAATGTCGCATATGAATGGATTTCAAATTCCTTTAATCCCATTTATTATTTATTCTTTTCGCATCCTGTGAGAATAGTTTGCATGTCAACTTCATTTCATACAGTTTCAATTCATGCAAGTTTATGTCACAAGAAATTTTTAAGCTGCCGTTTTTCTGTTTTTAACCACAGCAAACTATTATCAACAGCCCTCCAGAAATGCCGTCCCCAAATTTCTCAGTCATTTAAAAGAAAATTGTGTTCTCAATTAAACAAGTGAGAAAGAAAAAAGAGATCCTCAATTGAAATTGTAGTTTATTTTGATCAATAAATTGTTTAAAACATAAGGCACCATCTAAAGACTTTATTTAAAAGATATGTATTATAAATAAATACTAACACTGGAAATATTGGAATTATTCTTTGGTTTCTTTGTATCCATACAGTACTCTGCATTTTTTACAATCTGCTAATCTTTTTTAAACGTTTCCAGTGACATCATAATTTGCAATTAAGGAGCCTATCAATAAAATCTGTAAGTGACCCAGACCACTTCCTTTTCAGCTCCACATTTATCAGTGCACCTCATGTAAAAACACAAATCAAATAGGCTAAGGCCAACTGTGTTAATAAAATTATGTATTTGTAATCTGATGAAATTACAAATGATGCCATTTAATATGACACACATAAATAACAGTGAATGTTCAAGGTTGTTTGAATGCAGTGAAAGTCAAAGTTGCACTTGGAGAACAGTGAATTTAAAACTGCTCCTGCAGCCAGCATCAGGGTTTAAAGGTAGACTCATAGGCATGCACTCAAATATAGATTTTCTTTTGAAGATTATGAAAACGTAATTTGAGCATACTCCAATTTAGCTTCATTTACCTGGTATGATTTTTAAAATATACATGTGAAGCCCCAGAACATTAATGCATCATCCCTGAATAAAAATTTAAAATCAAATTAAGTTAAAAAATCACAGACATATTGGGGACATTTTTTTCACTAGGGCTTTATTGATTGTTTGATCAAAATTTATAAAGTCACTTAACTTACAACAACTCTGAGGGACATACAGGTTAAAAACATACCAAATAATAAAAAAAAGAAAAGGTGGCGATAACCAGGGAACCAACATACCCCAGTAACACTCAGGGGACACATGCTCCATCTAACCCAGAGCCTGGGAGGAAATGTCAGGTCTTCAAGGCCCTTTTAAAGGACAACAGGGTCAGGGCTGCTCCAACCAATGGGGGGATATTATTTCAGAGAGAAGATGTTGAAACAGAGAAGGCATGTCCCCTTCAGGGGTGATAGAAATGGAAAGAATGAATGAATGAATGAATGAATGAATGAATGAATGAATGAATGAATGAATGAAATGTCCCCTAGGTCCCATCAATTTGAGTAAACTGCGGGAGACAATGGAGAACAGGAAGGCCTGGCGTGCTATGGTCCATGAGGTCACGAAGAATCGGACATGACTAAATGGCTGAACAACAACAGGTCCCATCAAATGTCATCATTTTAAGGATGGGATCTGGAACATGATGATGATGATTTTCATAGTACTATTAGTTAAAAGTAGTATTTATTAAATTATTTTCATATAATAAATATTGGGGGGGGTGTCGATGAACAATCTGAAACTTCATTAAGGGGTTAATGAGCTGAAGAGTTTGGGGACACCTGCCTTATGCCATGAAGGATTTTATAGGTAGCAACTCCTTGTGCTGGTTAATGACCGCAATAAAGACTGGTAGCAACCAGCTCCTTGAACTACACCCCAAAGCAAACTGGCAAACTTGCACAGCAGAGATGTTACATGAGCATACCAAGGCACACCCATAACTATTTGCACTGCTGCATTCTGGCATGTGCATTTGGGAATAGTTGCAGGCAGTAAGTATACACTCTACCACTGAACTATGGTGTCTCCTCTATTTTTTCATGAGAATCTTGCCAATACAATCCAGGAAGATCAGGCACTTTCTTTAACAAGAAATTATATTGTGTTTGTATTAGGATAGGAAAGCTGACAAAATTTCAGGCCCTTACCTCTCTTACAAGGATTTTGTTGTTCAGTCGTTTAGTCGTGTCCGACTCTTCGTGACCTCATGGACCATAGCACGCCAGGCCTTCCTGTCCTCCACTGTCTCTCGGAGTTTACTCAAATTCATGTTCATTACATCGGTGAAGCTATCTAACCATCTCATCCTCTGCCGTCCCCTTCTCCTTTTGCCTTCAGTCTTTCCCAGCATCAGGATACTACATGTTATTAGTCTGGTGCAGGACTCTTAAAATTGTGATGGCTCAGCTGAGTTGGTGGTAACACCTTTATGGAAGATAGGATTTATTGATTCTGTAAGATCTGTAGACAGCCATAAACAGTTTTAGAGGAGGGCTCATGGGTTTACTCATTTCCTAGCACTTTACTCATTTCTTTTCATTTAAAAAAAAGCAATGGAAAGAATAAAAATGGCACCAACATGAGCATTAAACCCCTAAGTGAGACTGATAATTTAAAGTCCTTTTCCATTTATACTAATTGATAGCTCTTTTAGATTCACAAGAAACACTTCAATCAAACTCATTTCTATTGTATTGCTGAACTTAAAATAATGTTATATAGGGATTGCAATTCCTTTTAATATTTTAGCAAGACAAGTGTCTATCTTTAACTTCTCTTCTGCAGTTCTAGTGTGATGTTATTCTCTCTGCCCAGAGTGCAATTATGTCCATATTAGCAGAAAGTAAAAATGCTTGTATAAGAAATTACATATGAAGATTCACATTAAAATTAGAGACCAGAACTAACGCAAAACACACTATTCCCTGGGAAAAAAACATAGAGATTGATACCATTTATAGAACCAATATTCCACTGGAAAGGAAGTAAAGAAAAAATACTTTTCACATGCTTTTCATGAGCTGAGATATGAATATGTGTTTTGCCTGTGCATGAAGCATTTGAAGCCAGCTAAGGTTTAAATTAGGAAACCTCTAATTAACCATAGCTTTTCATTTCAGCCAGCTGAACAAATCATTGGTTTGGCCAAAAAAAAAATCTGCAATTCTTTCAGAAGATGCCAGGTTCTTACATCACGATTTAAAGCTGGTTTAGGATCCCAGCTTATTGATCTTCATAATCACTGTTTCCTCGTTCAGATGAAATGGAAAGTTAAAATTTATCAAAAGCTTTATGACTACTGTGAAGGACTTGTCCTTATCTTGTATACACAAACAAGACTTGTTCATAGCTCAACTGAGATTTGATCATTATACTGGACCATGATAGCTTCTCTAACTAATTTCAGAGTAAGAAGCCCAGATAATTAATTTATATTTTAAAAAAACAGATGCAGATAAAACTTACAGAATCCCCTGGATATTTTTGATAACATTTTGCTTTATTATGTTTGCTATATATGGGCTGCAAAATCTAGATGAGGGTTTCTCAACCAGGGTTCCATGGAACCCTAGGGTTCCACAAGAAGTCACTAGGGGTTCCTTGGGAGATCACGATTTATTTTAAAAAGTATTTCAAATTCAGGCAATTTCACATTAAAGAGGTAAGTTTCATTCTTTATTTTTAGTTTAAGAACAGTGTTAATGCATATATACAGGCCTACACATGAAATGAATATAATAATTTTGTAACTTCTGGCCTATATTTGAGCCTGAATGTGCAGGGGTTCCCCGAGGCCTGAAAAATATTTTAAGGGTTCCTCCAGGGCCAAAAGGTTGAGAAAGGCTGATCTAGGTGACCACAACTATATGGCAGCAAAGAGATACAGAACACTCTAAGTGGAGCTATCTAGTGACTTTAACTGGAGCTATCTGGTGATGGTCTGGATTTTTGCAGCCCAGTTACAATACTCCTAACTCTATTTTTAAAATTACTAGATTGGTAATCAACTCATTATCTTCCAAAAAATTATTGACTGATTTCCTTGCTCTAACAGTATTTGTGTCGAATTTCAAATTCCAGAATGGTTGTATTGTAAACGTTCAGTTAGTCAACAACTTAATCTTCCAAAAGAGGACTGTAATAATGAGCTGATACAGACACACCATACCTGTTTCTCTTCTCTGCCCCAGTTTCCTGCTCTTCACATTATTATTCTCCCCTGCAACTGACAGACACTCCCTTTTGTTTCTCTCCTCATTAGTTTGTTAGCATGCAAGATGCACAATTTATCCACACACTATATGCATTTCTCTAATAGCAGAAAAATAAGGTATTGACAATAACAGAGTGTACACATTAGTACTATCGGGGCTCCGATACTTAATTTTGCTTTAAAAGACATCATGGTGGATTTTATTTCTTTGTAATAATCATTATATTAAAAAAAAATCCCAAAACTGGGGGGTGGAAGGGTAGGGATCCAAGATAAAACAATTATAATAAACAAAAAGCATAAGAACCAAAAAATTAAAACAAACTACAGCAACACACATTCCAGCCAAATTCTCCCATGGAAAGTGAATAGGAAGGAAATTCCACAGTCTGGGTTCCGTTACAGAGAAGGCCTTCTCTCATGTTATCATGGTATTATCCAGAGCTGGACCAGAAGCAAGATGAGGGTTAATCTGTGGATTCAGTTAGTGATACTTCAGTATATGGCGGGGGGGGGGGGGGGGAGGCCCAGTTAATTAAGTGTGGGGCTTCCAAACTCTCTCCAAAATGGGGAGACATGATTTCCTGTTGATTTTCAGTAGGAAATGGAATTGTTGTATTAAAAAAATAAAGTCTGCTTTGAGTTGAGCTCCACTTCTGTTGACTGACCAGACACATCCATGTAGTTTCCATGGCAAAAAATCAGAAGTGGCTTTTCCCAGTCTCACCTTCAAGTGTGGGATTTCCTGGTGTTTTCCATCCACGCACTACCCCAAGTTCAACCCCCCCGTAAGGTTTTAGAGCTCTGCCAAAATTGACTCTGCATTACACCTACCTGGACTCTAATAGGTCTATCAAGTCTCTCCCCCCCCCGTACCAATATCTCTATACACCACAAAAAAGGGGTGTCACCTCAGATGACATCATGTCCTGTTCTTTTGGTGCCAAATAAAATATATATATCAGTATTGCCCCATCCCATGGCTAAGCCCTGGCATGAATCCTATGAGGAACAGAATCCCATCCGGAACAGTTTCCAATGCTAATATGGTGATCTGATTGCAATGTGAAACTGGAAGCAGCCAATTCCAGCACTTTTTGATTAGACGTTTAATAGAAAGTGTTGGAAAGAATTTCTTTTTGAACAGAGTAACATCTGCTAATCATGTTTAAAACTATATAATATACTTTTCAACTATACTGATATTGTTTTACAATAATTAAATATGGTTTCTACAAAGTGTAATATTTCTGTTAGAGCTGTTGTATTAACAACATTAAAAAATCATTTGATCTTTTTGGAATTTCTAAAACAAATCTTCTACAGACAATTCTATTATTTCCATTTGATAGACAGGAACTGATTAACTGGGGTTAACCAAGCCTCACTCAAGAGGCCTGTGGCCAAAATTTGCCCTGATTGCCAGATTCAAATTTAATTCAAAGTTTACGGAACTGAATTAGGTATTTACATCAGGTACAGGTACTCATATTTCATGGAGGTGTGTGGCTGTCTTTTCAGTATGAGCTTTCATGAATAACGAACGGGTAATTATACAATGGAAAATAATAATGCTGGCTTAAAAACTAAAAACCAATTTCTGTTTTCTTCAATTATTAGTAATGGCCCTGTATGCTTTCAGAAGATTAATGATCCTAAGGCCAAGTGATTGTTGCACAATACTGTTGCCTAATGAGCACATTTACATACAATTCTGGAAAATACATACAGTATCAACTGCAATAAAATATTATTAAAGGACATTTGATGATACTAGAAGTATTATCAAAGAACATTAAAGAAAGCCTCATTAACTCCTTTTTGATTGTAGTATTTAGTATACTTCTTTACGTAGAAAAATAAAATAACTTCTAAGGGCCACTAAATCATCTGTTACAGAGTAGAGATAACATCTTAAAAGATGAAAAGTTACAGATGGCTAGGTATTAGAAAATAAGAGGAAACAATGTCTGTATTTCAGAATGACAACTTCCCTGACCAAGAAGAATGCAGACACAGATACATATATACTCTCTTACTTTCTCTGTTACACATGGACACAAAGATATCATGGCTGATCCTCAAAGAAATAGAACAGTGGTTGTCTACAGCTTCAACATGGTTATTTAACTAATTTAAAATTAACAACAAAGGAGATTCACGACTGAAAAAAATACTTTTTCACACAATGTACAATTAACCTGAGGAATTCACTGTCAGCAGTTGTGATGATAGCAGCCTATTTGGATGGGTTTTAAAAAGAAATTGGATCAGTACATGGAAGATCAGGCCATCAATGGCTACTCATTTTGATAGCTGTGTCCTCCCTTATAAACCATAACAAGCTCTGCAAGAGGTCTCTCGCCCTCTAGTCCATGATGCTGAGGTTTCAAATGCTTCCAAGTAGCTACCGTGTGATGTAGAAGGCTGGAGTAAATGGACCTATGGCCTGACCCAGCATGGTGGTTCTTAGATTCTGATGCAGTGGCAATACTAAAATTTTGTGGCACAATCAGAGAGTGCTCCAAGGCCAGAAAAAGGGAGAAGGCATACAGTATGTGGGGCTGAAGTTTCTTGCACCTGCTGTAAAAGGATGTCCTCTGCATTCATGGAACATGAACAGAACTCTTCCATGCAATCATGAACCTTGAAAAAGAACCTTCAAGAGAATCCCATTCATTCCCTGCCCAATAAACCTGCAGCCCTCACCTGTGTGGATCAAATGCCTATAATAATGTACATTGTCCTATTCTTAATATATTCCATTTTCTATAATGGTATCGTCAATAATGCCTGAAAACCTTCCAATTGTTCTGAATCAGACCTTTCACCACTCTCGAACTGGGATTCCTCAGTTAACGAAAGGAAGGAAATGTCTAGCTTCTGACCCACCCACACCCACGTATAAAATACACTTGTTCTCCCCCCAGACATACACATATCTCCCCACACTTGAGAACTGGTGGGAAGTGGCAGAAGCAACAACAGCCAGCACACCTTTTTCTGTTTGCTGGGCAAGTGCCCCAGTTGCTGCAGACAAGGATCCCTGCAGTCCTCTTTGTCTGCCTGTCTCACACAGACCGCCTTGGGAAATCCAGAGGCCTTCTGGGCAATGAAGATAGCAGATGTGACTGTCTGGAGTTTTCTGTTCTGGTAGAAGAAAGCTTTTCAAAGAGGGGAAATGTCACACAGACTGATACGTCAATGTGTTTTTAATGATGTTTTAATTGTCATTTAATTTCTCTGTTTGCGTGCCTTTTATCTTTAGGATTATCAGCTATCTCGAAGCAAAAAGCTCAGACATCCACTTCATATATAAATAATATATCAACATTGCTATTATTTTTTCCCAGACTGTGTTTATTTCCTTCCTTTGTTCTGTAGTCTATCTTGATTATTTTTACACCGGCACTGTATTTCTGCACAACCCATTTTCAGGGCCCCAATCTAGTAAACACATTAAGTAAAACAAGCTTTGTAAAAGGAGAATTTACATCCTTTAGAAACCTTCTCCACGGGCATGCTATGGGAAGAGAAAGAGGCATGCTGTATCAAGAACAGATAAACCTGGAGGGCAACTGTGGTCTTCAGTCTTTTTCATCCACCATTTGACTGGCCCTGTGACTTGGCATTTCCTACTCTTAGAAAACGCCTGACTCTTCCACTGGGGATGAACATTTTTCTGGAACCAAGAAGTTAATGCAGGAAAGAGGCACTGACTAGCCTGAGCACATTTGAACCCCGAGGGTTACTTTGGCAGGTATAATAGGACGCCTCAAACCATTTTTGCAAAGAGAGTCTCCTGTTGGAAAGAACACGATGCAACATGTCAAAGCCTGCTCATAACTATCATGTTTTCCAACTCACAATTATTATCAGGATGGTGGTGACACAGACAGAAGAGGTGTGCAGCACAGGACTGCCAAAGGCTATTCATATACACTAAAAGGCAGAGTTGTAGAGGGAATATCCGCAGTTCTTTGTAGATCACCCGATTACAAATGTTAACACGTTACCAGTTATCAGTTTTGATTGCTTGAGCCAACAGTCCTTCAGCAAAGGTATTTCAATTTTTTTATTATGTACGGCAGTATGGATTGGCTCCCAGTACATGAAGTCCATTCAGCAGGCACACAATAGCTATTGGTAGGCTTTTTTTGTCTTTTGTTAACCTGTTGCTCTCTAGATACAATGGAGGCACAATTCTAGTAGCTGTAGTTCTAATGGATCTGGAGGATAGCAGCCTG
The DNA here is from genome assembly GCA_023362775.1 of Charina bottae. Lineage (NCBI taxonomy): Eukaryota > Metazoa > Chordata > Lepidosauria > Squamata > Charinaidae > Charina > Charina bottae. The sequence continues at coordinate 45,688,517 of JALMGJ010000002.1, forward strand.
GTGACTTATCTAAACAATTAAATTGTGGGCAGTATGAAGTAAGTAACATGATTTATCTTTGTAGCACTGACAAGGACAAATACAGTTCTATTTCACATGTCAACACTTTTAAGAGAAGAAAAGCACGTAAATATTTAAGAAGCATATTTTAAACATGTATTTCATTTTAAATTTTGAAATGTTGAAACATTGAAGGGGCTTTCTTTGAAAGGGTCTTGGAAACTTATACTGTTACAAAATGCAGCTATGCTAGTAATGGGACCATCTTTAAGGGACATCTTTCAATATTAACTTTGCTTTGGTGATTCAAAAAGAGATTCAGGCCCTCTTTTTTAATTTCTGCCTAATGTTGCTTACCACAAAAGAGAACAGCATGACATGTATGTATGTATGAAGAAAACTAATCCACCTGTAGTGCTGATCAAGTAAGCCTAAGTCAAGAAATATGAAGGAAGGTGTGCATCTTTGGATTCTACACATCCCTTCATTACGGTGGAAGAATGTCCTTGTTGCATTATTTGTCAGAAAAAGCAGTGTGCCAAGGCAAGCAAACTAAAAGAACATCTCCAAACGTATCATACAGACATAGCTAAAAACCTTCAGATGTTTTCCTTCAAGAACAGATGAGAAGAAACAACACATGAATCCAGTTTAATGTGCAACTGTCTTTTCAAAATCACTTCTCCCTTCCTATCAAGTAGCATATAGAACCACTCAGTGCAGAAAGCTCCAGAGAGAGAAAGTTCTTCCAACATCATTGATAACTGTGTTGCGGCAATTTAATGCCAACAGATTTCCTTTGTCTAATGATCCTATTTCCTGTCAAATGGCAAACAGAGCAGACAGTCTAAATCAGAGCTTTCCAAACTTTTCATGTTGGTGACACACTTTTTAGACATGCATCATTTCGTGACACACTCTTACAGCAGGGCATCATTTCGCGACACACTCTTACAGCAGGGCACAAGGTAGGCACTAGGACCTGCGCAGAATCACAGCAGGTTTGGAGGCAGCAAGGCACAAGGCAGGCTCTAGGACCTGCGTGGAATCCTGGCAGGGCTCGGAGGCAGCAGCAGCCACAACACACCCAGACACTGCAGCCAACACCCTAACGTGTCCCGACACACAGTTTGGAAAGCTCTGGTCTAAATAATCAACTAACTGAAAAGCCAAGAAATCAACTTGGATAGAAGTAAGAATAGCACTAAGGATTAAAAACATAGGTTTGCTGATGGGAATAAAATAAATGAAGATACACTCTTCCTATAAAGAAATTACAGAGTAAAGCTGAATATCTTTTTTGATTTCATGGATAGTTTTATTAATGCAAATCTCTTAAATGGTGAAATTGCATGGGGATATGCAATGATGGAGTACATGCTGTATCAGGCTGCCACAAAAGACTTCAAGCTTTAATATGCCAAAAATCTCCCATTGCTGTTTGGACACACTGTATGATTTGTAGAAAAGCTCTTGCTTTGAAAGATATGAGCCCAGCATTGAGGAAGTTTCTACAAATAATTATAAATGTGTCAACTATATAAACACCAGACCTGTAAAGGCTAGGAAGTTTGCAAAGTTTTGCGATGACATGGGTGCTGAACATGTTTTACTGTGAGTCAAAATGAGGCAAAGTTTTGACATGTATTTTTGAACTGAGAAATGAATGTTATCAGTACTGAACTGAGGGAATGAGCAGACTCTCGTTTCAATATCATTTAGCATATTTAAGTGACATTTTTAATAAGCTGGACATTCTTAATACTTCACTGCAAGGTGCTGAAAATACTATTCTACAAATCAGTGACAAATTAAAATTAGTTATTAAGAAAGTTGAACTGTGGAGGAATAAAATGGAAAATGAAATTTTAGACATGTTTCCTACTTCAAAACCATTTATTGAGAGCAGCCAGACACAAATTAGTGAAGATGTGATGTCTTGTATTTTAAGTCACATTTCTTCTCTGAAATTACACTTTCAGGACTGTATCTCAGATGTGAAACCAGAAAAAAAATATCTGATTAAGAAATCCATTCCTGGTACCTGATAAACTCACCACTACCAAGGAAGACCAATTCATTCTCTTCTGACTGTCCTTTGAAAATAAAATTCCTGACAATGTCCCTGCCTGAACTTTGGATCAGTATGCAGAATGAGTTTTAAAAATTAAGTGAGAAAGCTATGCACATTCTGATTCTATTTGTAACATCTTATTTGTGTAAGCCAGGGATTTCTACAGTGGCTGCAGTAAAGAAAAAAAGTTGATCCAAAAATTGTGGAACAAAAATGAAGCACATCTGTCTCAAAAATAAAACCAAGATTTCCGGAATTATGCAAAACTAAGCAAATTCATCCTTCCAATTTAAAAATGATTTCAGAGAAACATCCTTGTAGTTTTTCTGGCCACGGTGCAAAAGAGACTTGTCACTGATTTCTTCCAGAATGACTTTCAACTTCTCATTTTACTTTGCAGTTCTGGGGTTTCCAGATGATCTCCTAACCATGTACTTACCAGCTCCAATCCTTCATAACTTTTCAAGATCAGCCAAGATTGGCCAGCTGCAATAATACACCTAGTAACACCTAGCCAGTAATTCTGGTCTGTTACCCTATTGAGCCATAAAAGATCCACAAGCAAGAAATCTCCTCCTCCTCTCTATGGACTAGCATATCTTGTCAGGGTGATCTTAAGTCTTGATTTTTCAAAAGCTTCAGAAAAGGGCAGCTCTACTGCCCCACCCCAAGATGGCTTGTTCCAGTGATGAATTGCCCTCATTCTTGCCATCTGATTGTGTTTGGTTGTTTACAGAGAACTTCATCTTCTCAAGATTAGTTTGAGTCTGCAGTGTGATTATTTTTTTCCTTACCCAGTTTCCAACCACAAACCTATTGTAAAGCAAGTTATGAAACCTTGGAGCTCTAAATAGGTCTCAATCACTACACCATACAATTACAAGATGTATGACCTCATGTCTTCTTATTGAATTGTGCAATTCCTAAAAGTTAAGAAAATTGGCTGTGATACAATAAGTACTGTGGTTATATGATATAATTCTTCCCCTACTCCACCTCTGTGCCAGCTGGTTCTTAGGCAATGAAACCAATTGCCAGTGAAATCACCTTACCTAAAATTACATTTCTGGCATTCAGAGCTCTTGGAAAAATATTAACAAAATAAAGGAATCAAAACCAATTAAACAATAACACTCAGAAGGTTTTCTCACTCTTGGATATTTCAGTGTTTCCTAATGCATAAAAATAGAAATCTATTTTCCAAAAAGCAGGTTCTTGAGATAGATATTGTGACTTTGCCAGCAAGCCCCACAATCCCCCACCCATCCACCTACAAAACACATATATGTACAAACTATTTCCAAGGGAAAATATAAACAATTCAAAGTGATTGCATTATATGACACTTTGCTCAGAAATTGCTTCTTTGTAATGTATATAACAGCATTTCAGCCAGTGCAATAAAAGAAGACAACACCTGAGAATTATGAGCTTCTTTCCCTTCCTCACAGTCAATAGCTAGCAATTTGTGTACACACACACACACACACACACCATGCTATTTCCTTTTGGGATAAGAAATGTTTTGCAAAGTGCAGAAAAGAAGTAAGAAATAGTAAGCCCAAAAGTTAGAGGTGTGAAATAAGGTAAGGACTTTCAGCTACATCAAGTTTATACAAACACCATTTACTATTCCTCTCCATCCCTTTCTATCCCTGCAAATCTTCCACTATATCCACGTGGTTTTTGTTTCTTTAAACTTCTTGCCTCCCTCTTTCTGAGGGTCTCATCAACTCTGAGCAACTACAACATTCTTGATCTCCTTTCTTCTTGACACAGTCAATCATTTTTCATATATTTGCTTTGCGATGAGATCATTTATTTTCTCTATATGGCCAAACCACCTCAACATTCTTCTTTGTACTGGTCACTCATTTTATGTTCAATCCACATTCTTTCAGCATTCATTTATTCTCGTCCACTCTCTTCTTATTTTATCAGCCCACTTCTAAAGTACCCATTCCCACTGCATTCAACTTACATTTATGTTACTCCTGACATACCCAACTCTCAGTTCCATATAATGAAGTCAGCAGAAGCACCTTTATTCGGGTCTACTACCTATTTTCCCTTTCTCTTAGTTTCATACACATGAAACTTATACCCATTCAACGTATTTATTTTTCTTTCATTTCATTAGTTAAGCCATGCTCTTTACTCGTCTTACATTCCAAGTCACAATCTTCCATATGTCATGGTCATCCACCTCCATTGCCCATCGTGGCACTGATCAATCAAGGCTTTCACATCACACGTTTAGTATGTGAGAGAAGGTATAGACTGGGCTAATACCTTTAGGCATGCCACATGCAGCATTCCCTTTGAACAATAAGAATAGTGTTATCAGTTTTGACACATTTTGACTGGTATGCCAAAAGCAAAACCAAAGCTCAGTTTTATGAGAAGCGTGTTCAGGTTATTCTATGCTAGCTAGGATTTCTATGCTAGAAATTTCTAGCATAGAAAGTGGTCATTTCTATGCTAGCTAGGATTAGAGGGACGCGGTGGCTCAGTGGGTTAAACCGCAGAGCTGTAGACTGCCGATCGGAAGGTCGGCAGTTCGAATCCCCGCGCAATGAGGTGAGCTCTCGTTGCTAGTCCCAGCTCCTGTCAACCCAACAGTTCGAAAGCTTAGCAAGTAGATAAATGGGTACCACCTTAAGTGGGACAATATGCTGGCGTCCTGTCGGGGAGTCGGCCACCGAACGGAAGATCTCTGGAATGGCGGCGGCAACAACGGATCCTGGAAAAAGCAGTTCATCTACAGGACATCAGCAGCCAGCTCCGACACAAGGCATTGTGGGGCTTGTAGTCCAAGTAGCCATGGAAGAGTCGGTTCCCTTACCCCTTCCCTTAGCACGCGGTTTAAATTGTATATGTATGGAAAATGTATAATGAAATAAATATATATATATATGTATGTAAGCCGCCTAGAGTCCTCCGTTAGGGAGGGAATAGGCGGGGTATAAATATAATAAATAAATAAAAATAAATAAATAAATAAATAAATTTCTAAACTAGAGGCTACCTTGCAAGTCAAGATAGTGTTGCCCACATCCCACTCAGACAGAGAAAATAAGAAGGATACAAGCAACTGTTGTGTAAATAATTCATAATTGCAAACTTCTCCTTTTTCAGAGACCTGCCTCGTCTCTGGTGCATCATAAGTCTTCACTCTAATGAACATACACACACACACACACACACACACACACACACACACAAATTCTTTTATCACTTCTGCTTTCATTTTAATAAACCTTACTAAAGAGAACTTTAGAAGGTAATGCTCAAGATCTTGCAAGGTAGACTCCAGCAATTCATGGAGCGAGAATTGCCAGATGTACAAGCTGGGTTTAGAAAAGGCAGAGGAACTAGAGACCAAATTGCCAATATCCACTGGATAATGGAGAAAGCCAGGGAATTTCAGAAAAACATCTATTTCTGTTTTATTGACTATTCTAAAGCCTTTGACTGTGTGGATCATAACAAATTGTGGCAAGTTCTTGGTGGTATGGGGATACCAAGTCATCTTGTCTGCCTCCTGAGGAATCTGTATAACGACCAAGTAGCAACGGTAAGAACAGAGCACGGAACAACGGACTGGTTTAAGATTGGGAAAGGGGTACGGCAGGGTTGTATACTCTCACCCTACCTATTCAACCTGTACGCAGAACACATCATGCGACATGCTGGGCTTGAGGAATCCAAGGCTGGAGTTAAAATCGCTGGAAGAAACATTAACAATCTCAGATATGCAGATGATACCACTTTGATGGCTGAAAGCGAGGAGGAGTTGAGGAGCCTTATGACGAAGGTGAAAGAAGAAAGTGCAAAAGCTGGGTTGCAGTTAAACCTCAAAAAAACCAAGATTATGGCAACGAGCTTGATTGATGACTGGCAAATAGAGGGAGAAAAAGTGGAGGCAGTGACAGACTTTGTATTTCTAGGCGCAAAGATTACTGCAGACGCTGACTGCAGCCAGGAAATCAGAAGACGTCTACTTCTTGGGAGGAGAGCAATGCCAAATCTTGATAAAATAGTTAAGAGCAGAGACATCACACTGACAACAAAGGTCCGCATAGTTAAAGCAATGGTATTCCCTGTAGTAACCTATGGCTGCGAGAGCTGGACCATAAGGAATGCTGAGCGAAGGAAGATAGATGCTTTTGAACTGTGGTGTTGGAGGAAAATTCTGAGAGTGCCTTGGACTGCAAGAAGATCAAACCAGTCCATACTCCAGGAAATCAAGCCAGACTGCTCACTTGAGGGAATGATATTAAAGGCAAAACTGAAGTACTTTGGCCACATAATGAGAAGACAGGATACCCTGGAGAAGAAGCTGATGCTAGGGAAAGTGGAAGGCAAAAGGAAGAGGGGCCGACCAAGGGCAAGATGGATGGATGGTATTCTGGAGGTGACGGACTCAACCATTGGGGAGCTGGGAATGGTGACGGCCGACAGAAAGCTCTGGCGTGGACTGGTCTATGAAGTCACGAAGAGTCGGAAACGACTGAACGAATAAACAACAAAGAGAACTTTGAGAGATTTGTGTTTCAGAAAAATCACTTTCAGTTCAGGCTGTGTTCAAAGGCCTGACAAATGAAATACTGGTCCTTGTGAAAGGAGGAAAGCAAAATATTATTTTGATTGGCTAGATCATTATAACTGGACTTATTTCCTGAGATATGACTGTATGGTGAGAATTTATACTTGAAGGAAATGTAGTGTGCTGGCACACTCTTAGGATGTAGCAGTTTGTAATGTTGGCTATACTCTGTTTGGCTGCTATTGAAGGTATATTTTAGAGCACACTTTTGTGTCTCCCAAAATCTCTCTCTCCCCTATTTTTATACAAAGAGGCATGGCTTCACTCTGATTTACAAAAAAACCCTACTTTTATTAGTTATTTACTGTAGTACAAACTTGCATGCCCATGAACACTGCAGAATACAAGTTGTTATTTCCATAATAATTATTGGGTATCAGGGATATTCCCATAGTTTATTTAGGAAGCAAACACCCTGAAGCTCTTCTGAAACTGTTATTTTTGCTAAATTTTCAATTATTATATGTCTCTATTTCTAAACTTTACAGTTTTGTGTTTCTACAATTTACAGTACAAATATCAAGAGTTTAGGGACACTTGCATATATTGGATAAAGAAATCTTGCTGTACAATCCAAATTACACTGCCATTGTGTGATTGAGTCTATGGAGCTTGTTTTCTGGTTGTGTTCATTGCTCTTTTTGTGATTTCTCCCAGCTGCTGTGTGTTTTATTTTTTGAATATGTATATGTTTTAACATATTTTTAATGTTGTTAGCCACCCAGAGTCATGTATTTGAGATATGAGGCCATATAAATCTAATACATATATAAATATATACTATGGTCCAAATATAATAATCCATTTTTATATTGAAAGTCCACCCAGGTTACAGCAGAACTATAGCAATGTTGGAGAGTAAACCTGATAAAGTTTGTGAACTACACAGAACTTAGAAAGCTGTGGTAGTTGGCAACCCTACGTGAAAGTGCTGGCTTCACAATGTAGCATTTTTCTCACCTGATACTTAAGCAAGGTCAAGCTGCCATCTTCATGACACAGGCAAGACCCACATTTTCTCATATAACACCTTTCTTGTGTCCAAAGGAAGCTTTGATATATATGTCAGCTGTCCTCTGATTACGTTGTATTTGTATTTTATTGTGTTTTTACTGTATTTTACTGTTATTGTTATAGCTGTGAACTGCCCAGAGTCCCTCCTTGAGGGGGAGATGGGCAGTCATAGAAATTTAATAATAATAATAAATAATAATGTTGTTTTACTCAAGGATAAAGATAAATTATTCAGCCTTCCCCATGTTTATACAACATGAGGACTCACCCTGTTACAATAACATGGAAAGATAATTTACTCGGTACCTGTGCCTCTGATAAGTTGTTTTCTATGTGTTGAGATTTCTCCAGATAAGCACACACAACCCAGCCTGTAGTCCTTAGAATATGATGGAATGGGATGGAACCTACAGTAAATGAGATCTGCATTGACCTGACATCAGTTGCTTGTTGGAAGTCTGACCATCACTGTGTTCCTTTGCTAGTTTAACAAAGAAACCAGTACTTAAATCTTTCCAGTCTTTGAACTTTCTTTAGAAGTGAGTTTTCCCCCCACAAGAACACTTTCAGGATGTGACTGGGATATAGCTGTCACAAATCAAGCATGGAGAGAGACTAACAACCCATTTCATACAGAGTCTTACACGTTGCTTCCTTGCCGAAACAGTTCCCAATGGACAATTACTTCAGCAAAGCTGAAGAGACAGTGTGGCCAAGGACGACTTTCCGTTTCTCACAGAAATGCCTAGGAAGGTGTACCCAAAGGCAATGTCACCCTGACCATGCTTATCCAAATCTCTCCAGACCCCGTTCTCTGAAACCAGGGACTCCAGGGGCATGTGGAGCAAATATTTCAAAGTGTGTTAGCTCTTAACAGCCTGACGTTACATGGAAAAGTAATGAAATATAGTCTCTGCCAATTTGTAATGAAATATAGTCTTTGCCAATTTAAAAAATATTCTTGGTTTCAAAACATTTTTAAAATAAAATAAAAAAATAAAATAAAATAAAATATAATATAATAATAAAATAATAAAATAAAATAAAATAAAATAAAATAAAATAAAATAAAATAAAATAAAATAAAATAAAATAAAATAAAATAAAAAAATACAATAAATAAAATAAAATAAAATAAAATAAAATAAAATAAAATAAAATAAAATAAAATAATAAAATAAAATAAAATAAAATAAAATAAAATAATAAAATAAAATAAAATAATAAAATAAAATAATAAAATAAAATAAAATAAAATAAAATGAGACTCTAATATCAAATCTCTAAGTATTATCAATCATTAAAAGCATCGCTACTAATGAATGAAACACTGAAAATTCTTACTTAACAAATTTAGTCCTACATAATTCTATGATGTTTTTAAATTCCCTGTTCATTCACTTTGTGTTTTGTTTTCTTTTTTCTTTTGCCTCCTATTTCTTTTTTTTTCCCTTTCCAAAAATGTTTAATAAAAACAGAAAACAGAGTTTTTTAAAAGAGCATCATAACTATTCATTAAAAGCATATTCTATTGTGCTAATTATTTAATTGTCATTGGCTGTAAAGAAGAGTATATGGAGATCCCACAAACTTGCCAATTGGAAATAAAGGATTATTATAAAATACTTTACTCTATTTTGCAGAGTCCTCTAGTTTATCCACAGATGCCCAACCATCCCTTTGCAACCCCCATCCCCACCCCCAGAGTTCCCTGCCATGGAGAGAAACATAATGATCAGCCCTTTGGAAAGGATTCTTAAAGGGAAAATGAATGCTCTAAGCCAGAGCTTTCCAAACTGTGTGTCGGGACACGTTAGTGTGTCGGCTGCAGTGTCTGTTTGTGTCACTACTGCTGCTGCCTCCGAGCCCTGCCAGGATTCTGCGCAGGTCCTAGTGCCTGCCTTGTGCCTTGCTGCCTCCAAACATGCCCTGCCAGGATTCTGCGCAGGTCCTAGTGCCTGCCTTGTGCCTTGCTGCCTCCAAACCTGCTGTGATTCCGTGCAGGTCCTAGTGCCTGCCTTGTGCCCTGCTGCAAGAGTGTGTCGCGAAATGATGCATGTCTAAAAAGTGTGTCACCAACATTAAAAGTTTGGAAAGCTCTGCTCTAAGCCTTGCAAAGATCTAAGTTGCCTATTTCACTCTTAAGTTAAATGAATCCCAAAATACTTAGGCTGATTTTTCCCAGTTGGGGGTTTCAGTACCTATTTTGCCTTTAATACCCTATACAACAAAGGGCCAAAAACATATACATCACCGACCAAAAGAAAGACATCTGTTTACTTAAAATCCTTGAAATCTAATCTATTTAAAGGGATGTCTGGTCCAACTCTGGTTTAAAGATAAAAGATCCTAAGAAAGCAGAGCAAGAATCTGGAGTTGTTTATTGTCAGTTTGCACCTGGACAACAAGCACACAGGACACCTAGCCACAATCTTCTCCACCATAGGTAGTTGCACTGATTTGTTGTTGTTGCTGCTGTTTTCCAATTCCTAGTGCCCAGGCTTAACAGCAGGTTTAGGATTTAGAAGAAACTGTTCAAAGGACTTTGAGACTTTTTTGAATGAAGAAACCAAATGGATCAATAGTTTCAACTTCAAAAGCAAAAGGAAATCTCAAATCAGTGCCTGGGCTAGTTGACTGACTAAAAAACCCATGCTAAGTACGACAAGTACTTCTTAGTAAAGGTAAAGGTTCCCCCCGCACATTTGTGCAGTCGTGTCCGACTCTAGGGGCCGGTGCTCATCTCCGTCCGTTAGCCGAAGAGCCAGCGTTGTCCGAAGATGCTTCCATGGTCATGTGGCCAGCATGACGCATGTGGAACGCTGTTACCTACCCACCAAAGTGGTACCTATTAATCTACTTGCATTTGCATGCTTTCGAATTGCTAGGTTGGCAAGAGCTGGGGCGAGTGCGGGAGCTCACTCCGTCACGTGGGGCTAGGGTCTTGAACCTCCAAACTTGCGATCTTCCGATCAACAAGACTGGTGTCTTACCCGCTGAGCCACCACGCCCCTAAGTACGACAAGTACTTGTACCAATAGGCAAAACACAATGCATGAGAAGCAGTGTCCAGACCAGCTGATCTGTCTTGAAGAGAGGGATGGTTGATAGTAAGGACTCTGTCCTGCCAAATGATTGAAACGATTGGACTAAATGATTTACACTACCTTAAGGATTAGACCTCTGGATAATGACCTGAAAGTTGAGTTCACAGCAGCAGTTCTCTAGAAGCAATTCCCATTAATTTAAATAATGAAAGGAACAGTCTGTAGCTTGAATCATGTCAACTGGATTTCTATTTTCTCAGTGGAAACGTTTCGCTCCTTATCCAAGGAGCTTCTTCAGTCTGAGCAAAGTTGGTAAGGGAATCCTAAATATGTTTCTAGGTAGCTGTGTGACCTTACACCTGGGGTCATGGTTGTATTGAGATGTTATTTTAAGTCCTTTTATTATCTAAAGGAGGATCGTTAAGATCACCATGCTGCTGTTGAGCTTGTGAAATGGTCTTAATCTTCCTAGGCACAGAAGACAGAGCCGGGAGAAAGATGGGAGAAAGATTGTGCCTGAGGCCCCCACCTCTATTCAAGGAAGGATTTTCCAAGTTGGCATAAATGGATTCCTTGACCCCTCTCTCAAACCACCTATCTTCTCTGTCTAAAATGTGAACATTAATGTCCTCAAATGAGTGTCCTTTTTCCTTTAAATGAAGATAAACTGCTGACTCTGGTCCTGTGGTGTTACTTCTCCTGTGTTGGGCCATCCTCCTGTACAAAAGTTGTTTGGTTTCTCCAATGTATAGTTCAGAGCACTCCTCACTGCACTGGAGTGCTCTGAACTATACATTGGAGAAACCAAACAACTTTTGTACAGGAGGATGGCCCAACACAGGAGAAGTAACACCACAGGACCAGAGTCAGCAGTTTATCTTCATCTAAAGGAAAAAGGACACTCATTTTAGACAGAGAAGATAGGTGGTTTGAGAGAGGGGTCAAGGAATCCATTTATGCCAACTTGGAAAATCCTTCCTTGAATAGAGGTGGGGGCCTCAGGCACAATCTATCTCCCATCTTTCTCCCGGCTTTGTCTTCTGTGCCTAGGAAGATTAAGACCATTCCACAAGCTCAACAGCAGCATGGTGATCTTAACGATCCTCCTTTAGATGATAAAAGGACTTAAAATAACATCTCAATATAACCATGACCCCAGGTGTAAGGTCACACAGCTACCTAGAAACATATTTAGGATTCCCTTACCAACTTTGCTCAGACTGAAGAAGCTCCTTGGATAAGGAGCGAAACGTTTCCACTGAGAAAATAGAAATCCAGTTGACATGATTCAAGCTACAGACAATTCCACCTGGATGACTGAGAACCTTCATAGACAATGAAAGGAACACATTCACTTTTTAAATCCATCCAATGTAGGAAATGCATTTTTTAGAAAAGGTATTTCACCTTTCTGCAGCTTCCCAAACCACAAGTTGTGCAATTTTTCCAGAATCTACTCCAAACCATGGATTTTGGACCTTAAGCAGAAAAATACAACGCATAGGGATACACAGCTAAAAAACCAGCATGTTCATGCTCTTGTGTAACCTATGGATCAGTCAGATCTTCTTTCATGGGAGTCAGAGACATTGATTAAAATTCTGGGCACATAAGGTACCTAAGGCAGCATGATACATCACTGTAACCTGATGCCCTCCAGATGTGATGGGACTTCATATCTATTCCCATGGTAGCTGGGAACTATAGAACTAACTCATCTGGACGATGCCTGGTTAGGAAAAGCTGGCATATAATGAGAAATTGCCACAATTCAACATTGATCAAAGGACATGCTTTATTTCAAACTCCTGGATATAGCAGAATATTTACAGTACAGAGGAAAAAGAATTCAGTCAACTTCTGCCCTGCCAACCATCCCCTCCCCCATGTTGGGACTGTCCATCCCTCCATGATGGAAACACGGAATTGTAATACTAGTATTGTATCAACCTCATAAAGCCCTAATTTTAAGATATTAAAATCTTTTATTACATGAAAAGGACACTTTCTCCTGTCAAGAATATCAGAACTCCCTCAGTGCTTAAGTGGTAGCAGTCATACTTACAATGTTCTCAAACAACAGCAGGTTGTCACACAGTTCCCTGCCTTTACATTGTACTGCCTTATTGTTAATGGCCAATTTCCCAATCAGGAAGGAAAAGCCAAGTGGGTTTTATTTATTTTTTTAATGCAATAACTACAGGCACTGAAACGTCATTTGAGTTAGCTGCCAGAGAGAAGGGAGAGAGGGAAGGATCAGTTTTAAGATTAGGGACTTTGGCACTAAAAAGTCAAGTGCTGCTAATTAGGAAAATGAGTGATGAATCATAATCCCGGCATCACTCATTAAACAAAATTGCATTATCTTGGATTTACCAGACTGAGTTTTAATAGAAAAGAATATAAATTAATTCCATTGCTAAAAGCTCCAGAAGTTCTTTACTATGGAAATAACAAGGCTTTGTATGATATAATGCTGTTCATCAAGGAATCCACAAACATTTTATGGATATTAGACCCATGCTGCAAATGAAGAAGCCATCACAATAAAAGGTTAATGCCATTCATTGAAATGCCGACAATATACACAAAGCAAAATATTCCACTGCTTCTGAGCTTCAAACCGCTTGCCTGAATAGGAGACGTCGTTCTCATTTCCAGGCAGCAGCAGGCAAAAGGAAAGAAAATGCCTTGGCAAATCTGAGAGATCACCAAATTAAAACTGAGCCCATTTCCATTGCTTCTCAGTTCTCCTCTAATCTGCTACACAATATTAGCAAACTTATGAAGGAAAGGTTCCCTGAAATTTGTGAGCCTAGTCTATGTCGAGAAATTTCACTTTGCAAACCATACCACCAAATTGCCTTTTAATTGAAACTTTCTCCAGGGGTTCCAAATCAAGAGCTGAGGGTGATGGGAAAAGTGACCGAAGGAGCTCATGATCCAATTTCCTGACCTCCCATCTGGGCAATCGTGGACACCAACTTAACCAGGCATCCTTCCAGACAATGGCACAATCATCTTACAGCCTTGCTCATTCAATTTTAGGAAGGTTCTAGGTGATGTCATCTTTTACACCAAACACTGTCCAAGGTTATTGGGTATCGTCCTCATCATCATCATCGCCTTACGCCTTCTTTTCTTACTACAGAATAAGCCTTCAAGAGGAAAACCAGCAATTGCTGCATCCTGCGTTTTGGATGGTAGCCCTAAGAGCCATCCATCTGTTATCTAAATCATAAGACTGAGGACACAATTTTGGCTTCCTTGATTCTGGGCAGTTTTATCATGTGCCACAAATAACTGAATTTCTCAGCCCAGATTTTCAGATCTGCAACTTTGTAAGTTATATTATTAAAGCTCCGACACTTCTTCTGGCTTGCATTTGTGGTCTTCTGTGATTAAAACGGATGCGCTGGCTCCAAGTCTGGATGTCCCCCTTGGTTTCTATTTCAGGTTCTGCCCAATCTTCCTGAGGGACCTTGGGAGGACAATTAACCTACATGTCCTCTGCAAAAACAGGGATAATGGCCTCTTTGTAGCAAAGTTTAAGTCATTCATATCTGTGAAGTGCTTTGAGACAATCAGATGCAACAGAGGAGCCAGCTATTTTGACTGTATTAAACACTGTGGGTAAAATACCATGTTTTTAAAATTATTTTTTACACTTTCCAGATCCACAAGGTGCATATTAAATCCTATCCCACATGTCAACTGCTATTATATAGCTACCAGGACCCCATCGAAACCTTTCTTTGCTTCTTCCACTTTTCATCCTTACATGGCTACCTCCAGCCATTCCACTTGCTGCATTCTTAAGTAGTTCAAGCAATCCACAGAACAAGCTGCTGCAATATTCTACATATAAATGGGGAAGGAAGGAAGGAGGGAAGGAGGGAAGAAAGGGCTATGAAATCTAACAATTAATGATAGGGACTTCAGGCAGAAAATCCTGTATTGAAGTGCCAAATTGTACTAGTCCAAGATAATGGTTTTTGTGAAATAATACATTTTAATAATTAACAGTTCAGGAAATGGCAATCAATGATGATTTGGCTGATGCACCTTCACCCTCATCCATCCAAAGAAATTCATATTCGAAGAAAAGACCCAGGATGAATCCTTGTACAATAGATTACAAAAATTCAAACTGAAATAGTTAGACACCCAGTAAAAGTCACTTTAGTCTTCCTTTATGGCCTGAGATCTGCTTTTGCTGGATATAAGTGAGTTCACTTCACACCATCCTCCCCTCACACACACCATAGCTTTGCATCACAAACCCTCACCTGTACAGGTAGTAACACATTTCATCTTGGTGGAAGATATTTAGCCCCTAAAAGCCTTTGGTGGGACCCACAGACCTCCAAAATTCTAATGTTGAATGTCACAGAAGAGGAAAAATTAGTAAACATGTGGCTGGAGGATAATCATATGAAATATGAATATATACAATAGGTTTAATATAAATAGAAATGAAATCACATTTATTTTATCTGGTCCAACCTTCTAACGTTTGGGGGTACAGACCCCGATATGCTAGTCCAAAGCTGAGTGCAGCTTTCAGACCTGAAACAATTGTATATCCTCATATAATACCTTTTAGCTGTTTTAATATCTTTTTTAGTCTTGTGCACAGCCCAGAGTCCGCTGGAGTTGGGCAGCCAATCAATTTAAATAAATAAAATAATAAAGAGTGTGGATGGGTGGGGGTATTCTGTTGGTTTTGCATTCTATCCTGCGTTGTTACGTTTCATTTCATTTTGTTTCCTGTTCCTCAAAATGGTAAACATTTCCTTTCATCCAGATAGATGATTCACTGTGTGCTGATTTTGCAGTGTTCCTATGCAGTCATCCCAGCCCATGATAACATTCCAAGCATGGCTTCATTCTGCCCAGGATCATTAAACTTTTTCATATAAAATAATTAATCTGACATTCCTGCCATGCATTTTAAAGGACCAACGTTTTGTAGGGGGATTAAACATAACTGAATGATTCACAATTTTTTTAAAAAATCAGTTCTACCTCCAGTAGAAGCAGATTTAGATTAGAAAAACAAAGGATGGAAAAGATAAGGAAAAGTTTTGAGATAAACCTTTTGAAGCAGGAAATATTAGCAAATTTATTTTGAGTATGTATGTATGTTTTCTTGACTCCTATTTGCATTTGCAGCTTTAGTTTGGGCTGTTACAGTAAGTTCTCTTGCTTCTTGAAAAAAGAATCAGCAGTTTTAACAGAAGAATTTCCCCAATTCCCCCAAGGAGAGGGCCCTGTGATCACAAGGCAACCAAGCCACTATTAAGGCAACCTCGAAAGGCTTGAACTTGAACCATCTACAGCAGTGTTTCTCAACCTGCTGGCTGGGAAACTCTGAGGGTTGAAGACCACACATCTTAAGGTTACTGAGGTTGAGAAACACTGATCTAGAGGGCTTCCAAGCCAAACCTATTACAGAAGAAAGAAGGCAGCCCATAGATTTATTATCAGAACTACTTCTAGGTTTTCTTTGTAACAGACAAACCAGGAGACCTACAAAATCCATCCCTTTTATAAGCACCATTAAATGGCTGCAGTCATCAAGGGAGCTTTTATTGGTGGCACCATAACCTGCAGACAATTACATGCTCGTGACCCAGGAACAAGCGTTTTCAAATTTTGCCCTTTCCTCTTGACATGTTCTTTGCTCTTACATCCATGAAGCACCTACATTTACATTCTCCACCTCTTTTGAAGACTCCCTCTTTGCTCAGGCCTTTGCCTGTTATTTGAGATTGTACTGACTCGATTGATATGCATTACATGAGCATATTTTTCTTGTGTTTATGCAACTATATTGTGCATGTTTTATTATTATGCTATTTGATTTGGGGGGGGTGTCCTTACAAGATGCTTCAAATTCCTTTGACAACCCTCCCTCCATTAATGTTATAATAGCGAGAACTGCCATCTATTTATCTATCTATCTATCTATCTATCTATCTATCTATCTATCTATCTATTTATCTATCCAACTTCTATCACCGCCCATCTCCCTCCCACAAGGGGGACTCTGGGCGGTTTAATGGGCAAAGTGGATATCCTTGAGCCCCACAATTCTATAACCATGTCAAGCCCTCACTTTTGAGCCCCAGAGAGTCTCTCAGAGAGAGTTTGCAACAGTCTCAATCTTTACCTCCCAAATAATCCGAATTATTTATTTATTTACATATTTTTTAAACCACCCAATAGCCAAAGTTCTCTGGGCAGTTTACCATGAAACAAAGTAAAAGATACAATTTGAATAAAACATATACAATAAAATCAAATGACGTGCAAAATGAAAACAAACTAAGCATTCACAATCTAAAACAATACAAATTAAAAGCCAATTAAAAAGAGAGAGAAAATAGAAAGGTCTTCACCTGGCATCAAAACAATGCTAAAGCGGGCACCAGTTGGGCCTCTCTGGGGTGGGAATTCCATAAATGAGAAAGCTGTTTCCCTATTTCTTGTATGGCTCCCAGGACCTGGGGCTATTTCGTACATCTGGGAGTGTTTGGTATTCTGTCAAACTCATTTGGCTTTCCAGTTTGTTGTTGTTGTTCAGTCGTTCAGTCGTGTCCGACTCTTCGTGACCTCATGGACCATAGCACGCCAGGCCTTCCTGTCCTCCACTGTCTCTCGGAGTTTACTCAAATTCATGTTCATTACATCGGTGATGCTATCTAGCCATCTCATCCTCTGCCGTCCCCTTCTCCTTTTGCCCTCAGTCTTTCCCAGCATCAGGGTCTTTTCCAGTGAGTTCTCTCTTCTCATTAGGTGGCCAAAGTATTTGAGCTTCAGCTTCAGCATCTGTCCTTCCAATGAACAGTCAGGGTTGATTTCCTTTAGGATTGACTGGTTTGACCTCCTTGCAGTCCAAGGGACTCTCAAGAGTCTTCTCCAGCACCACAGCTCGAAAGCATCAATTCTTCGGCGCTCAGCCTTCCTTATGGTCCAACTCTCACAGCCATACATTGCTACTGGAAAAACCATAGCTTTAACTATACGGACCTTTGTCGGCAAGGTGATGTCTCTGCTTTTTAATATGCTGTCTAGGTTTGCCATAGCTTTCCTTCCAAGGAGCAAGCGTCTTTTAATTTCATGGCTGCAGTCGCCGTCTGCGGTGATCTTGGAGCCCAAGAAAATAAAATCTGTCACTGCTTCCATTTCTTCCCCTTCTATTTGCCAGGAAGTGATGGGACCAGATGCCATGATCTGGGTTTTTTTAATGTTGAGTTTCAAGCCAGCTTTTGCACTCTCCTCTTTCACCCTCATCAAGAGGCTCTTTAGTTCCTCTTCACTTTCTGCCATTAGGGTGGTATCGTCTGCATATCTGAGGTTGTTGATATTTTTCCCGGCAATCTTAACTCCGGCTTGTGATTCATCCAGCCCGGCATTTCTCATGATGTACTCTGCATATAAGTTAAATAAGCAGGGTGATAATATACAGCCTTGTCGTACTCCTTTCCAGTTAGATTTCAGCATATGTAGGGCTGTCAGATCCAGGCTGCAGAAATCCCAGGGACCACTAGATGGCAGCAAAGGAATTCAGAAAACTCAAACTCTTTGCTGCCATCTCTGATCATCTGGATCACTGTAGCCAAGATCAAGTAGCCTTCAACACACCACAATTCAGGTACAAATGCAGCTGTGCTTTGCCCTATGCAAAGCCCAAGAGGGAACATACAGAAAGGCCAAGGATTCTGAGTTAAATTATAAACAGAGCTGAATGAAACTTAAGAGAAGATAACACTGCACTGTTTTAAAAAGCATATCATCAATTGATGCTTCTAGATATTTTTAAAAACTTTCCTGCATAAGGCAAAATAGATGCTAAGGGAAATAAGCGGAACATGGTCTTCTCCCCAGTGTCATACTCCTGTATGTTTTGGATTATTTGGACATGGGTGCAACTAGTCTGCAGTATCACCACACCATTGAAATACAAAGGTATACTTGGAGAAGAGTTTCACTCCATCACCTGTAAATTAAGCATACTATTCTTTTACTTCAGGTGTGTTTCAAAATATATTAGAACTTTTGGGCATGCTAAATAGCCCTCTGGCCATTACATCATCTGGTTACTGACTCTATAATGGAAATGCTCCAGAAAACACAAGATAAGTACATAATCATATGCTAAACAGTCTTAATTATGAATGCTGAAGCTGCTGCCATTATGACTCTAAGGTTTGCTGTTTGCTAATGTTCTGTAAAAGCAGAAAATATTTAAAGAGCAAGCAAATGGATTGCTTTAAGCAAAATTCCAAGTGTTGGAATGCTGTGAACTTTAAGGAGCCTGGAATAGTAGTAAATTGTTACAGGGGAGGTGGGAGTGGAGGAATGATATTTTACTTCAAACAGATTTGCAGTGTTATATAGCCAGATTCATCTTTTATTCTTTCTTTTTTTTTGCTTGCTAATAAATGGAAGGCATTGACAAGGTTTATTCTGGTCCGATTACATCAGCCCACAAATTATTTGTTTATAAAGATGCCCTTCATCTTAATGGAATCAATGTTTAAAAGCTGCAGTCGATTCAAAGATTCTGTAGCCCTAATAGCAGGGGTCAGTTGAGACGATACTGTACTGTATCAAATGCATTGTTCTAAATTTCACTAATCTATGGTTCTTTCCAAACATCACGTCCACTCATGACTTGGAATAAATAATATCCTTGGTGTCTCAAAGGCCAGGGCTTATTTAAATAAAAGTATTGATCTAAAAACAGATAATGAAGGTTAAGCCCCCGGCCGCTCTGACACTGAGGCCAAATCATACTATCTTTCTTTTCTATTTCTCAACCTCTGAATGGTGGTGGCGGCAGTTAAATTTATGGCAGACTTGTGACCATAAGCAATAAATCACCGAATCCCAGAGTTGGAAGGAACTGGGAGGTCATCTAGCTTAATACCCTGCTCGGTACAAGGTTTCCTAAAGCATTTTGGGCAGATGGCTATCCAGCCTTTGTCTGAAGATCTCAATGGAAGGGAACATACCAGTTCACGAGGCAGCCAATTCTACTGCTTGAACACCACCATCTCCACCCAATTAGCTCAGAACTGGGCAGATCACCATCCTTATCTCTCTGGATTACTGTACTCCCAGTACAGTTCCCAAAGGCAGAGCAACCTGTCCTTCTGATGTCTTTGGAAAGTGTCTGACAGTCGGGGAACTGAAACACAGTAAATGATGGTAGTAGCTGTTGTGGGTCTTCCGGGCTGTGTGGCCGTGTTCTGGAAGTTGTGGTTCCTAACGTTTCGCCAGCACCTGTGGCCAGCATCTTCAGAGGGCAGGAGCACAGACAGAAGCGAACTCTCTGTGCCCGTTTTGCCAGCATCTGTGGCCGGCATCTTCAGAGGGCAGGAGCACAGACAGAAGCGAACTCTCTGTGCCCGTTTTGCCAGCATCTGTGGCCGGCATCTTCAGAGGGCAGGAGCACAGACAGAAGCGAACTCTCTGTGCCCGTTTTGCCAGCATCTGTGGCCGGCATCTTCAGAGGGCAGGAGCACAGACAGAAGCGAACTCTCTGTGCCCGTTTTGCCAGCATCTGTGGCCGGCATCTTCAGTGGGCAGGAGCACAGACAGAAGTGAACTCTCTGTGCCCAGCTGGGCACAGAGAGTTCGCTTCTGTCTGTGCTCCTGCCCTCTGAAGATGCCGGCCACAGATGCTGGCGAAACGTTAGGAACCACAACTTCCAGAACACGGCCACACAGCCCGGAAGACCCACAACAGCCATCGAACTCCGGCCGTGAAAGCCTTTGACAATACATTGATGGTAGTAGCTTGACACTGAAGCACAGCCATTAAAAGTGCAAAGAAGCATGAGAAGAAAGAAAAAACAACTCTAAAGGAGGAGGAAGGTAAGATCAAAACAGAATAGATTTCTCTGAAAGATTCCCATAACGGTCCCCCCATGGTGAATGAGGGAAAGAAATAAAGGAAAAAGCCATGCTTCACATACGTCAGGCTTCTCGTATAAAGTTTCCTTGCCCTACAGATTTCTGAATAAAGGCAATGTTTCATCATATCTATGATTCATGGAGATCTCAATGAAGAAGATACATCACTCTGCTCAAGACAAAAAGGTGGGAGAACATTTCATACGCGTATTAGAGCAACACGTACATTGGCGCATCCAACATCCTGCTGGTGCAACACTTTTCAAAAGTTGTGCTTCCCCAAAGTTCTCATTCTCATTCCCCATTCTTCCTCCAAAATTCTCCCCATTTCCCAGATGGGATGGACTGAGATGCAGGCAACACAAGAGACATGCTCATTCCTAAAAATCAAGGGGGTCCAACTTCTGCCCCCATGAAAAGCTGTAAAAATCGACAACCTGCCCTACAGTAGTACTTTTTAAACACTAGCTACACAAATCAAGGAAAGGAGCCGTGCCTTATAAATGTAGCTATGCACAAAGAAGGCACAGTATTTTAGTTCATTAAGACAAAAATAAACCAGGTTGCTTCATTAAAGCACCAGGGAGCAATGTTATTTTGAAATGTCACTTTCTCCTTTAATTAGTGTGCTCTAATGATAAGTGTGTCATTCTTGCCTAATGAAAGTTTGGAGAACACATGAAATCTGGGTCACATTTCACAACTGGGAGTCATGTGGGTAAACACAGAATAAATTACACTTGCCATCAAAAGGAGGGAACAATTAAAGTGACACCTTTGTTGCCTACCATTGTATAGTTGGTGGAACAGTACCTCCCACCCACATAGCTGTTAAATTCTTCAAGCAATGTTGGAAACTACAAAAGTAACAGGATGGTCAAGAGCACACAGATATTACTATTTTAGTCTAGTTCTAAGGCCCCCCTAATAAGTTTTATAAGACCACAAAGTCTCCAATGTATTTTTCCAGCCACATCTTAGAAGTGCAAGCCTGAGCATGGCCACCTGCTCAGAGACATATATTTAATAAAATGTAACAAACAGGGCCAGCTGCTCACAAGGGGGAAAAATATATCTGTTACTAGATTGCACCGGCTGCAGCCAGAGAAGAGAAGCATTTACCCTTTCGGAATAAATCAAACCCCTACAAAATGGAAAATAGATTAAAACAAAACCAAAGAAAGCCACAGCATTGTCCTCCTCTTTATAAAAATTGTAAATAAATTCCTCTTTTTACTTGAAACAGGGGGTTGCTGACAAGAGAAGGGCACCTAAGCAAAAGATTTAAAGGCTACTTGGAGCAAGAAAGGAGAGAGAAATCCCAATGCCAAATGGGGTATTCAAAATGTTTATTTCAGTGTCAGCACCCAGTGGCTCTTGCTAACATTTCATAGCAGCCCTGCCACTTCGGCTTTTAAGAAGCAGAAATTGAAAAGATTTTCAGAAGAAGCTTTTAATATACCACATTTTCCTTTAAAAGCATTTTGCATGAAGGATTTCTGGAAGCCTCTCTTGGCATTCAGCCCTTCCTTGCGTATGAGGAATACTTATAGACTTCTCTACCTGGACATCTTTTTTCCCCCTTTATAACAAATCTCGAAAGAAATACCACTCCAGTATAAGAGTATGTCAAAGCAAGGTTTTCAACACAACAGGACTAAGCTCGATAGACTGGGTTTTAAAAGAAAGATAAATATCCATGGTAAGTGTAGACCGTGCGCCAACATGCAGTCATCCAGTTTTTCTCGGCATACCTTCTCATCAACCTTTGCCTGTGATACTATGCTATGCAAAAGGAGTTTGTCACATGGCTGACTACTTTCTATTCAGACCACTGTGTGTTCTTGCGCATGCAAGCAAACGTATAGGAATTCAGCTACGTGGTCTTTTCAGATAAACCATTGTGAAGAAGAAACGTTGGTGCTTGCTCAACAAAAGTTGGAAAAGAAGTGGCTCCATTTCCAAATAATGAAAGACTTCCATTACTCCTGCTGATTTGTCTTATTAGCAGGTGCAGAAAACAAGCAAGGGTAGTTCCATCTGGTTTATCATGTTGTCCAAACAGAGATTCTAGTTTTTTCCTCTTGGACAAATCAAAGTCAGAGGGCACAATTTGTTCTGTCTTGTTCCAAGAAGCATTTATCTCTGGTTCAGATAAAACTATGAACAAACCACACAACCAGCTATGCTAGCTATGCCAGCTGGGAAGAGAAGCCAAAGGAAGGGACTGGAGCAACAGTTGGTGACATGTAAAAAAAGGTTAAGGTTCCCCCCACACATTTGTGCAGTCGTGTCCGACTCTAGGGGCCGGTGCTCATCTCCGTTTGTTAGCCGAAGAGCCAGCGTTGTCCGAAGACACTTCCACGGTCATGTGGCCGCATGATGCATGCGGAACGCTGTTACCTTCCCACCGAAGTGGTACCTATTAATCTACTTGCATTTGCATGCTTTCGAATTGCTAGGTTGGCAAGAGCCAGGGCTAGTGCGGGAGCTCACTCCGTCATGAGGTGCTAGGGATTCGAACCTCCGAACTTGCGATCTTCCGATCGACAAGCCTGGCAACTTACCCGCTGAGCCACCATGTGACTAATGGGTGTCCAGAGGGCTATCTGTTTTAATGGACGATTAACCAGCCATGTACAACACGAAACACAAAAAGCCCTCAAGTCTATGGAATTTTGCAAGAAAGAGAAAAGCATATGGGAGAATGGCAGGTTGGGGTGAGGGGAGGATTGTCACATTACGGAATGCCTTTTGAATCTCACTTATGAAAAGGTATCATCTGCTTCTTTCCATCAAGGGCATTAGACTATTCAACTGTTCCGCACCGGCATACTTATAGATATGGAAGTCAATACTTCAAAGAATATGCAAGAAGTTGGAGCAATCGATGACAACCAGAGGGGGAAGAACCAAATGGAACCAATTACCGAGGAGGAGAGAGAGGACTGAGCCCTGTGGAACACCATGTTGGAGCAACCATGGGAATGACTGTTTTTCCCCCATGCCATTCAGTCTGGAACAGTCCCCTGAAGGAGGAGTGGAACAACTACAAGTCCCAGTCTTGTGGGCAATCCAGGAAGATATTGTTGATGGTGTTGCCATTTCCTCCCATGCCCATGCCCATGTCCATGCCATGCCTTGATCCTGACTTCATGGGGACCAGAAAATCTTATCCTTCTTGGATCCTCTATAAAAGGATCTTCTCCAAAAACTTCCCTTAAAAAAGAACATTGGAGATTGGCCAATATATGTTTAAGATGGAGGGATGAGTGATGACCTTTTCCAGAAGGGGTGTATCATTCAAATAGCCCTCTGGACACCCATTAGTTGTAATAACTCCTCCCTTAAAGAGTTATTAACCACTTCCCAAATCCAGCCACACACACACTGTCCTGCCATACAAACAAACCAACTGAGGGATAGATCAAGTTTACAGATGTCAGAGCATATATCACAAAGGCCCCTATCCACATCCTCAGTCTCAAAATACTCAAAATAATCCCACATAATCTTGTATGTTATCATCCAAGTCATCTTATTCAAGTGGGGCCAAGCTATGAGTGAATGTAAGCAATTTTATCTGCGAAAAATATGCAATAGCAGCCTGAGACAGATCTTCTCCCCTCTGTTTCCCCAAAATGGAATGGGTAACCTCAGACAGAGCTGCCGGACATGAGTCTGCAGATACACCAAGCACAGAGAAGTGACAACAGAGCAAACTAACAGAAAGCAAAAACTGGATAAGAGTAGAAGCATCAGTGACATGGCCTCCTGAAACTAATTATCAAACATACAAGGATGGATTATTGGAATGAATTGTTCATATTCATCAGCATTACCCATGTTTTTTCGTGAGTTCTTTTATAATGAATGGTGCATTTAGTAGCTTGTTAACCACTGTCAATAATCTCCCCTCCTCTCTCAACATATGTTTCATTTTTCTATAAATTTCTCTGAGAGGCCTACATGTTGTATTATTCCTTACAATATGGTTGCATCATCTCACAACAGCTATTTCTTCTTCGCCATTTGCAAGAGGTACAAAAAATAATTAGAAGGCACAAATGCAAACTGCTTCCTTCTTCTTCCTATGACAAATTCCTTTACATTTTTTGTTAGGGTGAAAAAAAAAAGATTGGCCTAAAAAGTATCCAGCACATGCTTAGCAATGAAAAGGCACTATACTTTCAGAATTACCTTGCTAAAATAAGTCAAGCAGGAATGCTACAAAAAAAAAAGTCAATTTTGACATTTCATATTTAGCTGAATTCTATTTCTGCACTGGCAATCACTGTCTCTTACATACAAATTAACAACCCACCATCTGTCAAGTGTTTAGATAATCACTGGGTTTAATGCACAGTATGGTTATTAGAACATGACCTGACAAAAAGAAAATGAACACTACCTAATTTGGACTACAAAATCTATGATCTCACTTGCCAATGACAAGACATTATTCTACATTTTGGCTTTAAGAGTAAAATGATTTTATGCTTACGTAATGCCATTAGTCATTCAACAAAATGCCTGAGATAGGTTAAACGGCAACATTTGCTTGATCATGCAATATTTTGAATAGATCTTTTAGATAATCATTTATGCCATGATGAGGTTTACTGATCCCAGGCTCACAATGTTAGGGGAAAAATCACAACTGTGGGGAAATGGAGGACCACTGATGGTTAAGAAAATGTTTTTAGTTTGAGACAGACCATGGACTGCGTCCAACAACACGAGTAAACTTCTTTTCATGCAAGGTGACATCACCTTCCTTTCTGCTCCTATCCACTTCTCCACCCCATCTGCTCAGAGTCTCCAATTCTCCTTTGCAAGGTCTAGAGTAAGTGCAGATGGGTGAAGCGAAGACAGAAAATCCATTTGGTATGTAGATGATAGTCCATCTGCAGAGAGATAGCATTGGCTATACCCTTGCAAATGTCTATATGTAGCACACACTCAAACAGAGAAAAGTAATATAAGAGTTGATTCTCAGACTGAAGATTCAAGCCACTGTTGTGTAAATATTTCACAGCTGCAGACTTCCCCTTTCTCAAGGAACAGTCTTGCCAGCAATCTGGTGCCTTGTATGGCTATGAGAAAAAGGCTCAGAAAACCTCCACTCTAATGAACACAGATTATCTACCTACCTACCTACCTACCTACCTCTATCTCAAAACTAAAAATAATCACTTGCTGGAATTCTTGTAACACTTCTGCTTTCCCCTTAATAAAGCAAAATTTGCTAAAGAGAAAGGGATTTGTGCTTGAGAGATTTATGCTTCCGAAAAACCACTTTCGGTTTAGGTTGCTTCCAAAGGTCTGACAAGTGAAGCATATATTGGTCCTTGTGAAAGAAGGAAGGCAAAATACTGTTTGGATTGGGTTGATCATTATGACTGGAATTCTTTTCTGAGAGATGACTGCATGGTGAGAATTTATAGGCCCTTAGGCAGCTGAAACTTAACGGAAAAGGAAGAGACATCTTCATCTGATTAAACCTAGCAAATGTTGGCTGATTGAGAACGCTAAGCAGGGTCAATCCTGCTTGGCACTTGAGTGGAGGACCGCTTGGGAAATCTGTGGTTGTAAGCTAGGCCAGGAAGCTGAAAAAACATTCCAGAAGGAAACGGCAAACCATTTCCACTCCGTTGCCAAGGAAACTGCATGAATGTCCATATGGTCACAGGAGTTAAGCATGACTTGAAGATGATTTTTGCTCATGGGAATAACAAAATTTTGTATTCTTTAAAAGGAAAATTAAACATATTGTTGCACTCTCTGTTACTAACGAAAGTTAAACACACTGCACATGACTAAGATTCCATCTCATGGGGAAGCTTTTGTGTGCAGAGCTCTGTGGGTAAAAATTTATGCACAGTAGACAATTGTGCTGTATTCATGGCAGGACAGTATGACTTTTCAGAGGGAGGGATGACTCATTCTGCTCACACAGCGAGTACTACCCACAAACCCACCTATGGTTATCTATCTAGCAGTGTAATTAGCAACACACACACACACCCCTCTAGCAAAAGTATGTCCTTCCATCAATGGAGAAGCTGGAATAGGTTCAGGGAGGCACTACCAGGAGGATAATAGGTCTGGAAACAAATCCCTATAAAGATTAGTTAAAGGAACCTTAGCTAGCAAAGAAGAAGGTGAGATACGATAGCAGACTATAAAGATCTTAAAGAACTTGTTCTCTATCAAAACTGAGGACAGGGCAGGGATTAAGAGGTTGAAGTTAAAAGTAAGAAGGTTCAGGAAGAATATTAGGAGGAACAAAAAGAACTGTCAGCACTGGAACGCTCGGCCTCTCCCTTGCTGAAGGTTTCCAAAGAAGCTGATGGACTTCCTATTGGAGACAGTTTCTCAACTCTTGCACTAGAACAAGACCCTTCTAATTCACACAGTCCATGGTTCTGATTCTAGTCTGTCCACTAAGCTGCCCATGTTCTCCCAAATTAGAACCTTCATCCCTCCCACCAGTTCCTTGCCACTCTTATTTAAGTATTCTCTTCTAGATACCTGTTCCTCTGGGAGGAGTACCTCAAGGCAAGCAGCATTACTCTACCTGTACCCTCATTGAGAATTTGTTTTTTCTTCTCCTAATTATGGATCCGTAAGCTGCCGACAAAGATCCGTATAGTTAAAGCTATGGTTTTTCCAGTAGTAATGTATGGCTGTGAGAGTTGGACCATAAGGAAGGCTGAGTGCCGAAGAATTGATGCTTTCGAACTGTGGTGCTGGAGAAGACTCTTGAGAGTCCCTTGGACTGCAAGGAGGTCAAACCAGTCAATCCTAAAGGAAATCAACCCTGACTGCTCATTGGAAGGACAGATGCTGAAGCTGAAGCTCAAATACTTTGGCCACCTAGTGCGAAGAGAGGACTCACTGGAAAAGACCCTGATGCTGGGAAAGACTGAAGGCAAAAGGAGAAGGGGACGGCAGAGGATGAGATGGTTAGATAGCATCACCGATGTAATGAACATGAATTTGAGTAAACTCCGAGAGACAGTGGAGGACAGGAAGGCCTGGCGTGCTATGGTCCATGAGGTCATGAAGAGTCGGACACGCCTAAATGACTGAACAACAACAACAAAGCTGCTTTTGTAGATTAAACCTTTGCCCCCTTCTCTACTATCCAGAATCCACTGAACATTTCTCTTCTAGTAAAACTTTCACGTGTCGATAGATGATTCTTACTCAGCTGGGTGAATCTTAATATTCATCAGGCAGAAATCCATTAAATGTGTCTGTTGAAAGTGAATGTAGATGGATTGTGGAATTTGGGGAAAACAGTACGCCTTATACTGATGCATTTGACATCAATATACCAAATGATGTGGAAAACTGAACCTCTTGGATGTCTACCTGTATATATACTTTCCTAACTCAAGGATGAACTGAAAAATCAATGCAAGTGGTAGTTGCAGGGACCACAACTTGTAAATCCATCATCATATGTTTAAACATACAAGTCTAGAATCTTAATCTAATATTTCAGTTTCCTCAATTTTTATAACATAAACAGATATTTAAATGAGTTAATACTCTGATCTAAACCAACTTTTTATATTATTATTATCACTGAACATTAGGACTTTACTATTGCTACTTATAGCACTCTTTAATATTCCCATTATTCTATATTACCCATGTATATTGTGCTATTTCTAAACATGATAGATTTCCAAGATAAATTGCACTATCCAAAGGTTTAAGGATAAAACTAGATTGGAAAACACTTCCTTTTAGGGTTGGATGAATTAATTGAAGCATAAGGAAGATGAAAAGCAAATCAGAGTTGAATGCAATTAGATTACTAGCATAATTAAGGAGAAACAACCTGCCCTTTAATTTATATTTCATTTTGCTTATGCAGCATTTATTTTGTATTAACTTTCCTATTTACTTAGAGTCAAGAAAAGGAAAGATGCAGTTTCTTGTTATGCTGAACTTCTCTATGAAAAAAGAGTTCTGAGATCAGGATAGGACCACCACAGAAAGCTGGCATAGGCGTTTTTCAACAATGTTATCCATTTTCAAAGCTTTAGTTGCAAAATGCCTCTTTCTATTATAAAGGTTGTAAATATCTCAAAGGGATCCTGGAGTAAGTAAACAAACAAACAAACAAACAAACCCCACAATTTTTGCAAGTTCTGCAACTGCTGCTAAAGAAGAAACCGTTTTTACATCTGTGCTGAACAGTAGCTACCCAACAGACTGAAGCCTGCAACTGTATTTGACAGTCACAAAGAGGAGAAGAGAGTAAGATAAAGTGTAGTTGCCATGGCAGTGTGGCAGTGAAAGATTTCCTCCTTCTCCAAGTATGCACAAATCAGTTTAATGGCACACAGGCAACTTTATGATTGAACCAGCAGTTCTGTGACTGTTTCGCTTGCCACATGGAAAATCCATATGGATCCCTTGTTGAAAGCAACAATGTGTTTGTACCTTTATATATGCAAGAGGGAGAGGGAGTTTGTATGCATGTGAAGACAGAAGAGAGGCTGAAAATGTCACTGATTCTGTTATAAAGACATTCTGATTAATTTTTATCCTTCATTAGCTCTTGCTAATGTAAGAAACATAAAAATTAACTGAAACTCTACATGGGCATTTAAGGTATATTTGCACTTAATAGATAACCCTCACTCAGTATTTTGTACTTGCTGTCTCCCAGCCTCCAGGCAGTGCAAAAAGAGAAAAGCCAGCATATAGACCAAGGATTCTAAGTGTTCATTGGGTACAAGGTGGTCAAGGCTAGTGCCACAACTACCCACCCAGGACCATTATCTGCACAGAAGTATATTTGATCGGGAGATACAGTGCTATTGTGCTGAACAGACTTTCCAAATCAACATCCCTATGGATAATTTGGACTACATTACCAGTAGCACCAGACAGTGTCTCCAAAACTTTGGAAAAGATCCCAAGTTTGAAAAAAAAAGGTGAATTTGAAAGCAGAGTAGCAGCAGCATACGTTAGGATTTCTGGGAACTGGAACCCTGATATATCTGGAAGACTGATATTGGGTGAAGAGAGCAGTGTTATGGCTGACTACAATATCTGAGAACACTACACCTAATTTTAGCATCATATTTGCCAAAAGTGAACATCTAAGGTGAAGGAGAAAGTCTCAGACCAGCAACGCAGTGTTGTCTACAGATCCCATTTCTGATGGCATCTAATCACAAGGATCACTTTGATTTGAGGACAAGCCAACCAACCAATGACTCAAGGAAGGCACGTCAGGCAAACCCTCATCATGACCGTCTCCCACCCGGAAACCTATGCCCTCATTGTGGGAGGTTGTGCGGATCCAGAATTGGCCTTTATAGCCACTTACGGATCCACTGTTAAAATTTTACCTTTGGAAGACAATCTTACTCGGCTATGAGTGATCGCCGATGATGATGATGAGTCTTATAATAAGACTTCTTGGACCCTGGGAAAGAAGATGGTGGTTTGCAAAATATTTTACAAGTCTGGAGCATCTGCACATTCCTCCTCTATCAGAAAAATGGGTAGCCACTTCCCCACTGCAACAACAGGTGGTTAGCAAATAGGATAAGAAATCTCTACCCTAATGAACCTTAAAGATAAATGGAGTGCTAAAGTGAACATATCAAGTTGTCAAGATCTCTTTAGTTGATCCCCCTTTTCCTTTCAATAAATCTGTATAATAAGATTCTGTGAGAATCTACTTTTTTGGTGGTAGACAGCTGACAATTCCTTTTCCTCCCCCATCTTGGAAGCATGCACCAAGGTTGGTTTCCCTCTCTCTCTCTTTCATTCATTTTCCCCCAGTTCTGGCACATGACATGGGCATTTGCATATGGCAGGGCTCCCTATCTACATAGATGAGACAGAATTTCAAGAAGATTTTGCATCAGGGACAAGGTAAGTAAGATACACCTTCTTGGGTGGGTTGAAAATTACTCTGAATTCCCCCAATTGTCGCTGGTTTTGGGTTCACCCCTTGTCAGATCACAGCCCTACTAAGAACGTAGGAAACACACAAAAGCAGACCATGGATCTATTCTACTCAGTACTGTAGCATCAATATTCACTGACATCAATTCTCCTGGGTTACAAGGAGGAGAGGCCAAGAAATGAACCTGAGATTTTTCACATGCAAATCAGGTGCTCTTCCCACTAACCTGTTTTATCAAAGCTCATTCACAGCTAAGGAAGAAGTTTAAAACACTGAATGATGTCAATCTCCCCATACGGCATCCATATATATACATACACAAGCTGAGGGTGAATATCGCTGTGAATTTAATTTTGAGTTCATTTAATGCCCTTTGAAATAGGCTGTAATCTTGAGTAGCCTATTTAAGTAAAGAGCACACAATTGCCTTAGGTTAATGGTGTAGGTATTGTTTTGTGGTTTAACTGTAAAGGAAATAAACTAATCTGAATTTACAAAATGGGCATAAGCAAAAGTAGAAATTTTCAATCCAATATTTTGGGGAGTTTTCTTTAATGCACTCTCACACTCACAAACTCACAAATATACAGAGGAAATTAATGGAAAGCTGCTTTGTACTTGGCAAGTAATTAATCACTTAATTGGAAAACAAATAGAAAGTGCTTCTTGTACAATAGAACTGAGATACAAAATGCCAGCTAGATACAATGTTGATGTTTTTAGTCTCACAGTTTTGTGTTTTTTAATCTGATTAAGCAATGACCGTCAAAGACACTGGCATATATTCAGGTAAAATTCAGCATTTATGTCAACCAATGGCACAATTCCCAGGAACCATTTGGTCACATTTTACAGATTTCCTTACAACTCTGTGGAAACTATTCCAACACAAGCACCATTCAAAGAAGAAAGGGACAACAGGGATCTTTTTGAATCTGGCACTGTACAAATGGAATAAATACATACATAAAACATGAAAATATACTGTATACAGTAAGTCATCCCAAAAAACTGATGCATTGTAGAACTTTGATCACCAAGAGGAGGCAGATACTCCAGCAAAGATCTCAATTTGAGGTATGATGTGTCACATCTGGAGGAGCCTTACTGCAGAAAAATGGTTTAATAATTATTAGAAGATGGATTTAAAATGAATTTAATCTACTTTAAATACCATCTATAATAGTGGCCAATTATAGCTTTACTCCACCAATTAAATCCTGCATGGCAGGAAGTATAGTTTGTTGTTTATTCGTTCAGTCGCTTCCGACTCTTCGTGACTTCATGGACCAGCCCACGCCAGAGCTTCCTGTCGGTTGTCGCCATCCCCAGCTCCCCCATGGTCGAGTCCGTCACCTCTAGAATAACATCCATCCATCTTGCCCTTGGTCGGCCCCTCTTCCTTTTGCCTTCCACTTTCCCTAGCATCAGCATTTTCTCCAGGGTATCCTGTCTTCTCATTATGTGGCCAAAGTACTTCAGTTTTGCCTTTAATATCATTCCCTCAAGTGAGCAGTCTGGCTTTATTTCCTGGAGTATGGACTGGTTTGATCTTCTTGCATTTTGTTGTTTTATAAAATTTGTGATCAGAGTTATGGAAACTCCAAGAGATAAGCTTGTAGTAAAAACATTGCTTTATTTAAAACAAAAGAACATAGGAACAAACCTTGAATCTTCTTCTTCAGCCGAAGAGAAGGCATGGTTGATTAACATAGCTATTTACATTTAGATAGCAGAGCAGAGTGAGAACAAAAGGCATTTACATTTTAAACCTTTACTTGACCAGCACCTGAGTGGATAGGATTTAGCATGTGACCAAAACACCTAGGCAACAGATTCCCAATATGGGCAAAGCTCAAACAGCTAATTCTGATTGGTCAGAACTCTCAGACTAGCTGGCTCCAAAAAAGGTAAATTAACATTCCTGAGTGGGGGTGAACATGTGCTCCCTCTTGAAACTCACAGGAAAAAAGTTTGAGGCCTGGCTTTTTAAAAACTAGCCTTCCATATTTCTTGACATAAAAAATATATACAACATTGCAGTCCAAGGCACTCTCAGAATTTTCCTCCAACACCACAGTTCAAAAGCATCTATCTTCCTTCGCTCAGCCTTCCTTATGGTCCAGCTCTCGCAGATTGCAAGTTCGGAGGTTCGAATCCCTAGCCCTGCGTGCAGAGTGAGCTCCTGCACTAGCTCCAGCTCTTGCCAACCTAGCAATTCAAAAGCATGCAAATGCAAGTAGATGAATAGGTACCACTTCGGTGGGTAGGTAACAGCGTTCCGCGCGTGTCATGCGGCCACATGACTGCGGAAGCGTCTTCGGACAACGCTGGCTCTTTGGCTAACAAACGGATATGAGCACCGGCCCCTAGAGTCAGACACAACTGCACAAATGTGCGGGGGGTACCTTTACCTTACCTTTTTATATATATATATCATTGGCGATCACTCGTAGCCGAGTAAGATTGTCTTCCAAAGGTAAAATTTTAACGGTGGATCCGTAAGTGGCTATAAAGGCCAATTCTGGATCCGCACAACCTCCCACAATGAGGGCATAGGTTTCCGGGTGGGAGACGGTCATGATGAGGGTTTGCCTGACGTGCCTTCCTTTTAGCTCTTTTCTCCCTTTCGCCCTGTACTCGTGCTTCTTCAAAGTCCATAGCACCATTAATGAAGGCTGACCTCCAATTGAAACGCTCATGAGTTAGGGCTTCCCAGTTCTCAATGCTGATATTACGTTTTTTTAAATTAGCTTTGAGAGTATCTTTGAATCTCTGCTTTAACTATGCGGACCTTTGTTGTCAGTGTGATGTCTCTGCTCTTAACTATTTTATCAAGTTTTGCCATTGCTCTCCTCCCAAGAAGTAGACGTCTCCTGATTTCCTGGCTGCAGTCAGCGTCTGCAATAATCTTTGCGCCAAGAAATATAGTAGTATAGGAAGTATAGTAGTTTGGCCATATAGTAATTTAGAATATAAAGGAGAAGAGAATAGTCTATTAGATGTCCACAAATTGAAGAGGAGGTCCAGAGCAGTGGTGTACAGTAGAGTCTGTAGGGTGTGGTAAAAGAAAATCAAGATTGTGGCCATGACAGTGCCATTGAAGTTCCACTCGTTTGTGTGTGTGTGTTGCATGCACAATGCATATAAAAATGGGCAGAGCCACCATCTTGACTTTTTTTTAACCATACTCTGTGGGCACCCCTGGTGGTGTACCTCCATCTCGATTGGATCACATGTCAAGGCTCACTTCTCACACACTTCTGTGATAGCAAAAACAAGGATGGCGAACCAATGCATTCACATAATTCCTTGTGCAAAGGAATATTTATTTATTTATTTATTTATATTTCAACTTCTATCGCCGCACCATCTCCCCCAAAGGGGACTCTAGGATGCTCACAGTTTCCCAGTCAAAACTATGGCTGAGTCTGTCCATATGTCATAACTATGTTATGGCTGTCACTATATGTTATGGCTGTCATTATATATCACATGTCAAGGCTCACTTCTCACACACTACTTGTTGCATATATTTTTATGATCTTAAAAGAATATGAAGGCTAGTTTTAAAAGCCAAGCCTAAAAGTTTTTTTTGTGGGCTCCAGGAGAGCACATGTTAGCTCCCCCCTCAGGAATGTTAATTGCTTGGAGCCACAGAGTCTATTTGTTTAGCCATTCAGAGATTTACCTGATGGTTCTTCCCAAATAAAGTGATAAGTTACCTAGGTGAATGGTCACATGTCAAGCCCTGTCCAATCAGGTACTGCCAAGTAGTGGTAAAAGCTTTAAATTGTAAATCTGCCTTTTTATTTATTTATTTATTTATTTATGATTCGATTTGTATTTACCGCTCCATCTCCCCGCAAGGGAACTCTGGGCGGTTTACAAGAATCAACAGTTAAAATTTAATAATTAAAACAACATATATATAATACTCTCTAATACAATAATAATTTATATATAAAATCCAAGATGTGATGGGTCGATGTTTAAAAGGGCTCTATGGGCTCTTTTGTCTTCGTTACCTTGCTGTTATCTCTCTGTTTTGTCTTCTCTGCAATGTGAGTACGGGGCTATGTTAATTAAGCCATGTGCTTTTCTTCGGCTGAAGAAAGCAAGCTAAGTTACTGTTCTTTGTTTTTAAAATAAAAAGCAACGTTTTTTACTGCAAGCTTTCAGTTTGTCTCCTAATATTTCTATAACTCTGATCTCACAAATTTTTATAAACTACAAAACTACTGTGATAGCAAAAACAAGGATGGCGAACCAATGCATTTGGTTGTATCTCCCTTTGGGGGAGATGGTGCGGTGATAGAAGTTGAAATATAAATAAATAAATAAATAAATAAATAAATAAATAAATAATATTCCTTTGCACAAGGAATTATGTGAATGCATTGGTTCACCATCCTTGTTTTTGCTATCACAGAAGTGTGTGAGAAGTGAGCCTTGACATGTGATATATAATGACAGCCATAAAATATAATGACAGCCATAACATAGTTATGACATATGGACAGACTCAGCCATAGTTTTGACTGGGAAACTGTGAGCATCCTAGACCAAACTAAATCCAAAAATGCTAGGGAATTCCTGGAAGCTTGGCATTCAGGCAAGTCAGCCATCAATAGACACATAGAGAAAAACCACATTTACAGACCATTCAAAAGAGACAATAAAAAAGCTAAGAAGGAAACAAAAAGACCAGAATGCATCCTCTCCAGCAACCAACACCCATATAAGCAGGGATTAACACCAGACAAACAAGCAATCAAGCAGTAAAGAACAGCCTAATCAAGGAACTACCAAGGAGAAAACCACAACCCACCAACACTGGCAGGGCATGCTGCTGTATATAAACAGGGAGCAAACCCCACACTCACTAGCACTGATGATGTTACCTAGTCAGGTAATGAAACGTCTGCAAGCAAACAACCAAGTTCAGAGAGCACCAAGGATTCCACGGTCATAACATACAGTAGTACCAGTCCTCTTTTGGTCACATGTCGAAAAACATTTATAAAACAATGTCAGTTCACCTCTGACATAAAAGTCAATGCTTATCCCGCAATCTTTCATCCCATAGAATTTCCATCCAACTCTGTAGAGTAGAGTATCAGATTGAAACAAACTCTTCTCCACTGTAATCGTCATTCAACTCTGGTCAGTGACTTGCACTAGGACAGAGTCTGACCCCAACTGAAGAGCAATGACAGCACAGAAAGTAAAGTATAATACTTTTTAAATTCACCTATCTAAAGTGGTCACTGTAAGCATACAACTTTTTTTTGAAGACAAACCAATGCGCAAGGTAATCACAGGTGATAACAATGCCCAGGTTCTCCTTATTAACTGTCTTGTGGTTTTATGCTCATTTACAAAAATAATAGTTTTCTCCCTGAGTAATTATGGGCTGAACGTGAAGTCTACACACATGGTGGACAAGTCAAATTGGGGAAGGCTAATCTGGAGGGATTTGGGAATATCAATCCTTTTTAAAGTAGGCCAGGTCAGGAAAGAGACATTGCAGGGATTCCAGGAATGCTACTTTAGTGTTGTAGGATATATTAACAGAATTTGGAAAGCCTGTCCAAACTCTGCATTGCCCCTTTTTAAGGACAACAAGATCAAGGCTCTGAGTCTCTTTTTCCCACTTTCCTACATTCCCAGGACTGAGCAACCATTCTCCCTCTCTCAAGGCCAGAATTGAATTCCTCTGCACAGACACAGAAGACTACCACTTTTGGCTCCAGGAAGCTAAGTTCAGACTTTTCATTACACTACAGTTTGGTTTAACTACGGATTTACTGAATAAGTCATAACTCCCACATAACTCAACCATAAGCCACAGTTTACAAGCAACAATAGCTAGATTTATATGTGACTCTTCAAGCAAACCATTGCATAACTTAGTGAATTCAACTTAAGCTCAGTAGAGTTTGTCCATAAGCAAAGCATGATGTACTTTCTTCTGTGCTGTGATTTCATACAGATCAATGGTACAAGGTCTAAAACATGGTCCTGCAAGTGCCTTCAATTTTTTCCCCAGAATCTTCTGCAGCGTACACCCAAATAAACACTGTGATAAATAGCTCAACCCTGAAAACAAATCTTATCTCTTAATTCTGCCAGTCTGCACGTCTCTGCTCTCTTAATTCTGCCAGTTGGAACAATGTGCAACATTTAAATCCTGAGTCCCTGGCTGAGAGAAGGATCAGTCCCACAACACTGTCACTTCCTTGATTTGCAGCTCACCTTTTGACTGGGTTCACATATGGAAACATTTGCCTAAGGGTGATATGAGATGTATACTCCCAAACACACATGTACAGCTTGAAAGGTGAAATGTTTAAAAAATGGCCAAAATCCAAGAGAATCCAGCTGTTTACTTACTGATATTATATCTTTGTATTTTTTTCTTTCCTGTTTTTTTTTTAATTATAAAATTTTTAAAAAGAGGTTTTGAAAGAGAAAACTAGGGTGAATTAATGTTTGTATGAAAAACAGCAAATTGATCTCTTATGGGGAAAAAAAATCCCAGTAAGTACAGTACATATGCTACTTTTTGGATCAAATCAAATACCAGAGCAATTTGACATTCCTTGGGATTGGAGTCCTAGAAATAATATTATTGCGGGGGGGGGGGGAATCTTATGGAAATGTATTGCAATTGATTGTTATTGTAAAAAATATGATCTGCAGTGTATTTTCAAGAACAAGCTTAGTTCTAAGAACCTTCAGAAAGCCAAATCTCTGCCCAACTTTTAAAGAAAAAAAGATTGTTCAAATTGTTTGATATCTTGGGAGATTTTACATGGGATTATTGAATTGTACAGAAGACACAAAATCAGAAGAGCCAGAAAGGACGTTTTGGTTATTAAGTCCATCCTCCTGCAGGATTCAATTTTCTATATATGGAAAAAATCAAAGTCAGCCACATGTGTAAAACTGGGACAGGTATTTCCACCTATATCACATCACAAAGGAACCTCTAGATTTTATCATATTTTATGTTTGCTGCTGTGATGATCCCAGTGTCAGTATCTTAACTTAAGAAATTCTTCAGACAATTCATCAGAATGCTAAAAAAATTCATTTATTAAAAAACAACTACATGGAACGGATGCAAAGCTCTGAATACCAGAGTTGGCGCCAAGCATTCAAATTAAGAACATCCCTCTGACTTCATCCCTTGTTAGTTTCAAAACAACCGTTTTCTCACTCTTGATCCTCCCCCCTCCCAACTTGTGAAGCTTAATGAGAGTCCAGGTGTCTTATCAGTGTCCTTGGTTTTTCCCAGTCAGCGAAGGAATGTGAGGGAGGCGGTTCTCTTCCCTGCAAAGTAGCTGGCTACAAAGCAGGCTGACACGAGTCAGCTTCTATACTGCTTGACACGTGTTGGCTCAAATACATGGCAGGCAAGCAAAGCGAGACTGACAGCTGCCTATCAGAATCACAGATGGCTTATTTCCCTAGTTGTGCGGATCCAGAATTGGCCTTTATAGCCACTTATGAATCCACTGTTAAAATTTTACCTTTGGAAGACAATCTTACTCGGCTACGAGTGATCGCCAATGATTTCCCTAGTTATGCCTATCTCTACTGTAAAAACAATTACAGTCTATGGAGCCACAATTTTACAGATATTATTAAAAAACTTTTTGCCAACAAATGCATCTATGTGTATGTAAAGGTACTGACTTTAGTTTTCCATAAATTTGCATATATACAAAGCTAAGATTTGATTTAAAATATGGACTTTTGGAATACCAAAACATACATATTTCATCAACATCCGATTTAAAACTGTCACTGTACAGGAAAGCTTCATTCCTGTCTATCGTTAGTGAATTTGCTTTTATTGTCTACTAAGCCTACAAAATTTGCCCACCTCTATTTCCTCTGCTACTACTAGTATCCCTTTACTCTGCTCCATTTGAATGTCACTTGAATGCCCCTTGGGTTTTATGGAAGAAGTCAGTCAGACAACATCGTATTAAGCCTTTCATTTAACTCCCCTACCTTTATCTTTCTTTACTTCTCTTCATCAAGCAGTTTTATGAGCTGCCTGGTCTACCAATCCCAAAATGGCCACTAATATTACCTTCTTAGCACAATAGCAATGAGTGTGGAAGGTTAAAAAGGATGAGCAGGTCACACACTTCAGTGGTGGCTCGCACACTATGCACCAGCAAGTGTGGGAGAAGACTAAAAAATTGGCTTCATTAATTTAAAGATACAGATACGACTCTCTCTCTTTTTTTACTGACACCTATGCATGATTACAAGGGGCGTGGTGGCTCAGCGGGTAAGACGCCAGGCTTGTCGATCGGAAGATTGCAAGTTCGGAGGTTCGAATCCCTAGCCCCGCGTGCGGAGTGAGCTCCCGCACTCTCCCCAGCTCTTGCCAACCTAGCAATTTGAAAGCATGCAAATGCAAGTAGATGAATAGGTACCACTTCGGTGGGATGGTAACAGCGTTCCGCGCGTGTCATGCGGCCACATGACCATGGAAGCGTCTTCGGACAACGCTGGCTCTTCGGCTAACAAACGGAGATGAGCACCGGCCCCTAGAGTCGGACACGACTGCACAAATGTGTGGGGGGGACCTTTACCTTTACCTTTTATGCATGATTACAGCCCCAATTAAATTGGAGCAAATTGTGAAAGAAGACGTATCTGGTAGATAATGCCCCGAATCAACAAACACCAGTGGAATTGTCCCCTAGCAGAGGCATCTTTGAACAGATGATTTGCCCTGTCTTGGAGAACACCCTTTTTATATATTATATTTTCATCAAGATCCCAAGGCTCTTAAAAGAATATAAAACGCTTGTATATCTGGATATGACTGATATGCTTGTGCCCTTAAACAAAAAATCCTACGCCAGAAATTATTAGAAATATATGAGCATCCCCAGTGGGCTTTAGCACAATCTAATTAGGAACCCCAACACTCAATTTTGTCAAAAAAGACTCTGACAACCTAATAACCAGATTGTCACTGTATGACATTGAAAAATGATATTGTGTTTTCAAGCAGTGGAAAAAAGAAACACTGTTCCCTGCCAGGCTCCCACAGATCCCATTGGTTTGCAGCAGTATTTAAATCTTCCTTTTTCAGTTAACAAGGTTATCTTGGCATTTTTCCTGTGTAATTTTTTTAACTATCCTGTAAGAACGGAGAAGCTCCTTGCATCAGATCTGAAGTGTAAAATCACAAATGCCACAACAACTGTATTTTCCATTAGAGGAATAAAAATCCCTTCTCCTTCAATTTTCTCCCCATTGGTTCTCATTCAGTTTGAAGAAAAATAATTTACTTTATAAATTTCTCCAAATTCTCCAGCTTGCTGGCTGGGGAATTCTGGGAGTTGAAGTCCACACATCTTAAAGTTGCCAAGGCTGAGAAACACTGCATTAGAAGGTGTCAAAGGACTATGTGTCAATGCCCTGTCTTCCTCTATGCCAGGGGTGGGCAACGTCAGGCCTGCAGGCCGTATAAGACCCGCGGGGCTCCCGCCCACAAACCCCGCCCCTTCCACGCGATTGGCTCCTGCCCGCAAACCCCGCCCCCAGTGCTTGTGATTGGCTCCTGCCCGCAAACTCCGGCCCGCGGTCCGCAGAAATCCCAGAAAGCCCACCCCCCACCCCCCGGTCATAAATGTCCAAATGGCCCTTGGCAGAAAAAAGGTTCCCCACCCCTGCTCTATGCCACCACCTCCCCAGTGGTCTGCAGCTCTCCTGGCTTCCTATAGTCCAATAAAATTCAGCAAAGACATTATGAGGAGCCTCCTCCCATTGTTTGTTTTTCAGATTGGGATCTATGAGCTGCCAATGAAAATTCAAGTTATGCTTAGAGAACAATGAAAAGATCTTTCTCCGAGCAGCCACAGCCGCCTCCTCTTCCAAATGAAATTCAAAAGAAATTCTCTCGCACCCTAACAAGAAGGTTAAAAAAGGAAAACAGAAGCTCTCTGTTGGAGAAAGATAACTGAGACATGTCTATGAAGGTTCTCAGTCATCCAGGTGGAATTGTCTGTAGCTTGAATCATGTCAACTGGATTTCTATTTTCTCAGTGGAAACGTTTCGCTCCTTATCCAAGGAGCTTCTTCAGTCTGAGCAAAGTTAGTAAGGGAATCCTTAAATATGTTTCTAGGTGGCTGTGTGACCTTGCACCTGGGGCTAGGTCATGGTTATTTTGAGATGTTATTTCTAAGTCCCTTTATCATCTAAAGGAGGATCGTTAAGATTACCATGCTGCTGTTGAGCTTGCAAAATGGTCTTAATCTTCCTAGGCACAGAAGACAAAGCAGGAAGGAAAATAGGTGAAAGATTGTGCCTGAGGCCCCCACCTCTATTCAAGGAAGGATTTTCCAAGTTGGCATAAATGGATTCCTTGACCCCTCTCTCAAACCACCTATCTTCTCTGTCTAAAATGTGAACATTAATGTCCTCAAATGAGTGTCCTTTTTCCTTTAGATGAAGATAAACTGCTGACTCTGGTCCTGTGGTGTTACTTTTCCTGTGTTGGGCCATCCTCCTGTACAAAGGTTGTTTGGTTTCTCTACATTGGAGAATAATAATTATATGAGATTTATTTATTTTCTATCCCGCCTTTATTATTTTCCTAAATAACTCAAGGCGGCAATTGTCTTAGTCCTGAAATAAGAATGTGCTGATGCATTAAAAAACTTAGTAGACTGACACATTAGATCTAAGTCATGTGAGAATGCATGCATTTGAGTGCTTATAAAGTTATGGAGAAAGTTATAGAGAGTAGAAGAAAGCATGAATTAATAGGCAACAGCAGGACCACCCTCCAGAAAAAGGTATGAATCTGGAGCTATCCAGATTGCTGAAAAAGGATCCTGATAGTTCTCAGGCATCCTTTCCGGTCTGAAGAAACTACCATTAACCCAGTTTAAAGTCAGTACTACAAATAGACTCCAAATGCAAGCAGGGCATTTCTCCTTTTTTTCCTCTTTCCCCATCCTACAATGAGTGTTTTGACTCAGTCAGGTCAAGTGGCAATCCACATCCAATTTAACAGGTAAGAGGCTATGTGCCAGCTGTTGGTCCTGCCAAATCAATAAAACAATCCTTTATTTTTCCCCAAGTATTTCCCTGCCGAGAAGGTTTTCAACTAAAACAGAAATAGGCTTATTATGCTCAGTCATTTCTCTCTTCTTGACATCTGCATCAATTGAGGGAAAGTATAAAAGAATGAGAATTGCTGGATGAACCATCAGGCTACTTTTAAATTTTAGAAGATTCTCATTCTCTCTCACTCTCTCTCACTCATTCTCTCTCTTTAAACTCATATAAACTTCTTAGGGAAAAACTGGATAACTTGGGTTTCAAGGAATTGCACCTGAGAAATGGAATGTGATCAGATTTCAGAAAAGAACACAATACTTTTCTTGGCTATCTTGATACCATGGATGCTTAAAAAATAAAATAAAATGCACACCTCGCATCAGGACTGCTAAATTTTCTCCCCATCCTCATCTCTTTGCTTATTCTGGCACACTTCTAATAGTTTTTGCCTCAAGAGCTCCCTACAAATGGGAATTAGAAACCAATATGGTTTGTACTTTGAAAACTGTAAACTTTTCTTTCAAGTAGCATAAAGCATTAATCTTTAACCTTACCAATGTGAGATTGGCTCCTGGTCATTTTTTTAAGTAATTTTTTTTAAACCAATACTAGTTCCTAATCAGTCTGTTAGAGTGATTGTAACATGTCAAAAGACTGGAAGAGCCTGATTTTCTGGTTTTGTATTGCCAAGTTATAGGATTGTTATTGTTACTATATATTAGGCAACACTGGTTGAGTTACAAGGTAAGAATCCATTCGTGGTATTGTAATTCTGTATATTTGCAGGTTTAGGCATTCATTCCCATAAAGGCAAAAAAATCCTTCAGTCCAACTTGGTTCCCATTTTCTTGGCAACAGCATGGAAGTGGTTCATCATTGCCTTCTTCCAAGATGTATTTTCAACTTCCCAGTATAGCCTATAGCCCTGGTATTCCTTGTAGTAGGTAGGGTTAGTAACTAGGTAGTAGCTAGGTAGTAACCAGGCCTGACCTTGCTTAGCTTCAGAATCCAGATAAGGTCCACCAAATGCTGACTCTTTCTGAGACAGTCATCATCATCATCATCATCATCATCATCATCATCATCATCATCTGGTCATATACTAAAGATCAAGATTTTCTAAGATCCTGGGGAAAATAACTTCCAGTAATTCACACATATTGTGAAATGGCTGCATGTAACAGGGTACTTAGGATTCCACCTTTTCATCATTCAACTGCTATGCAACAGTAGTCTACAATATACTATAAACACAAAACATTATTCTAATCTAGTCTCCTCTAATCCTGCTGCCCACTCCCACTCAAGTAACAAACTCTTGGTTGACATATTACAAGATGTTTTTCTATATAATTTTATTAAAGATTTTTTTTAAAAGGAAGATAAAAAACTAATACAAACTAATATAAAGTAAGACAAAGAAAAGAAAAAGAAAGAAATCAAAGAGAAAGCTAAAAGTGTAAGAAAGAAAAAATAAAAGTAAAATAGAAAAGAAAGAAAAAGATACAAAGAAGTAGCTTCCGATCTTTACAGCAGTTATGAGTTCAATTATAAATTTACCTTTTACTCTGTGGTTACAACATAACTCTCTTATTTCTATATCTGTCCAGTCTAGTCATCAAAACCATAAAGTATAAGTTCATTTTTTTCTGTTTCACGCAAAAAGTCTACAAGGGGTTTCCAGTCAGCATTAAACGTAGATATCATCTTTGATCAAAGAAGTCAATTTAGCGATCTCAGCAAGTTCCATCATCTTCACCAACCATTCCTCCATTGTGGGTAATGCCAAATCTTTCCATTTTTGTGCATACAATAATCTCACTGCAGTTATCATGTACAAAAACAAAGTTCCATAACCTTTTTTCCAACTATTTGTCCATCAATCCCAAA
The DNA here is from genome assembly GCA_023362775.1 of Charina bottae. Classification (NCBI taxonomy): domain Eukaryota; kingdom Metazoa; phylum Chordata; class Lepidosauria; order Squamata; family Charinaidae; genus Charina; species Charina bottae. The sequence goes on from JALMGJ010000002.1 coordinate 45,732,128, forward strand.
AGAAAAAACTCTGGTCTGAATTGTATATTAATCTTTAAAATCCTCTGAATCAGTGTATGTATTTGAATCCAGAATATTCTAGCTTTTTTACATGTCCACCAAACATAATAAAATGTCCCTTCTTGTTGTTCACATTTCCAACATAAATTTGAAGTGCCTTTATACATTCAAGACAATTTCTCTGGTGACATATACCAAGGGTCGGAAATGGCGGCTCGCGAGCCAAATGCGGCTCTTTGGCCCCTTGAGTGTGGCTCTTCCGCAGGCAGGCGTGGCGGGCGTGGTGCGGCAGCGAGTGTGGCGGGGCAGGCGCGGCAGCGGGCATGGTGTGCGTTGCTGTGGGCATACCCCTGGCAACCTGGCAGCCGTCTCTGGCAGCCATCTTGACGACGGGCAGGGCTTTCCAAACTGTGTGTCGCGTGACAAGCCGGAAGCGCTGAAGGGAGTGGAAATTCTCTGCGCCAATCAGCTGTGCGTCGGGAAGCCCGGCAGCCTGCACGCGCGATTTTTGCCTCCCTGCCGGAACCGAGGGCATTTTCGGGGTCCCCGGAGCCTGCCCTTTCGAAGGGGCAGCGGCAGCAGCAGAAGCAGTGCTGCCCCTTCGAAAGAGCAGGCTCCGGGGACCCCGAAAATGCCCTCAGTTTAGGCAGGGAGGCTGCGCACAAGCGGCGCTCAGCTGTTCTGCGGGGAGAATTTCCACCCCAGGGCAGCGTGTGCATGTGGGGAGGGGAGGTTTCTGCCTCCCTGCCGGAACCGAGGGCATTTTCGGGGTCCCCGGAGCCTGCCCTTTCGAAGGGGCAGCACTGCTGCTGCTGCTGCCACTGCCCCTTCGAAAGGGCAGGCTCCGGGGACCCCGAAAATGCCCTCAGTTTAGGCAGGGAGGCTGCGCGCAAGCTGCCTCAGCTGTTCTGCGGGGAGAATTTCCACCCCAGGGCAGCGTGTGCATGTGGGGAGGGGAGGTTTCTGCCTCCCTGCCGGAACCGAGGGCATTTTCGGGGTCCCCGGAGCCTGCCCTTTCGAAGGGGAAGTGGCAGCAGCAGCAGCAGTGCTGCCCCTTCGAAAGGGCAGGCTCCGGGGACCCCGAAAATGCCCTCGGTTCCGGCAGGGAGGCTGCGCGCAAGCTGCCTCAGCTGTTCTGCGGGGAGAATTGACAGCTTTGATTAGAGAAAAGACATTGACTAATTTTATGGCAAATTGGAAGCCCCCTTTGGACTTTTTGCATGAAACAGAAAAGAATGAAATTATGATATACGGATTTGATGGTTAATAATTTTAGTTCCAGAAGGACATGGAAACAGAACCAACTGAAAGCAGAAGACAGAGCAGCCCTCAAAAACCTAAAGATGGACCAAAATATCATCATCCTCCCAGCAGACAAAGGCCGCACCACCGTCATTATGGACAGATCACAATATATACAAAAAGCCTAAGATTTACTTGAGGACAAAAAAACATACACCCCAGTAAGCACCAATCCGATACAGAAACTGGACAACCAAGTCAAAAGAATCCTCAACGACCTCACCAAGAAAGGTCAAATCACTAAAGAAGAACAGAGGCAGATAAAAAGCAGTGGACCCATCATCCCACGCTTCTACGGACGCCCCAAAATACACAAGCCCGACATACCACTCCTCCAATTGTATCATTACCAGGGACCCCCACATACAACATAGCTAAAGAACTTACAAGAAAACTTGGGCATCTCACAGAGGAGAGCAAATACTCTATCAACTCCCCACTACAGTGCCTCCAGAAAATCAAAGACCTAAAAATAGATGAAGACGAAATTATGGTGTCATTTGATGTCACTGCACTCTTTACATCCATAGACCAAGCACTAGCGATTGAATCCATGGCAGCAGTTCTACGTAACACACCTGACCTAACTAGATACACCAAGATCAAAATACCCAGAATCATGGACCTCATCAACCTCTGCCTCACCACCTACTTTCAGTTTAATGGACAAATATTCCAACAAATCAAAGGAACACCTATGGGATCACCACTCTCAGGACTCATAGCAGAGATAGTAATGCAATGACTAGAAAGGATAGCACTCCCACACATACAACCCAAAGTATGGATCCGGTATGTAGATGACACCTTCGTCATAATAAAAAAGGATGAACTGGAAGAAACACATGAAACCATCAACAACATCTTCAAAGGAATAAAATTCACAAGGGAAGAAGAAAACAACAACACACTACCCTTCTTGGACATCCTCATCAGTAGAAGAAATGATGGCATTCTAGAAACACAAGTCTACAGGAAATCTACCCACACTAACCAAGTGCTCCACTACCAAAGCAATAACCCTACCTCCCACAAGAGGAGCTGTGTAAGAACACTATTCAGACGAGCACAAACACACTGCAGCAACCCAGAACACCAGAAAAAGGAAACAGACCACTTATATAGCACCTTCCAGCAAAATGGATATCCATGCAACTTTATCAAAAAGTGCCTGACCACTCAACCCACCACAGCAAAACCAACAGAAGCTATGAAAAGGATTACACTGCCATATATCAGAAACATCTCAGAAACTACTAATAGACTGTTACAACCACATGGCATCACCGTAGCACACAAACCAACCAAAACCCTTCAGAACATCGTAAGTAAACCAAAAGACCCAGTAACCCAAGAAGAAAAAACAGGAGTTATCTACAACATACAGTGTAAGGACTGTAACAGCCACTATGTAGGACAGACTGGCAGAAGACTAGCAGAACGCATCCATGAACACCAACTAGCAGTCAGAAGACATGATGAAAACTCCTTAATCTCACAACACATAGACAGACTTGACCATACTTTCAACTGGGAAACTGTGAGCATATTAAACCAAGCCAGATCCAAAAATGCTAGAGAATTCCTGGAAGCTTGGCACTCAGACAAAGCAGCCATCAATAGACACATAGAGATAAACAACATTTACATACCATTCATAAGAGACAATAGAAAAGCCAGAAGACCAGAACACCTCTTGGCCAGCAATCAACTACAAGATATGCAAAGATTAACAGCAAGATTAGCAGCAGAGGAGCAACCAAACAACACAATAGACCCTAATCAAGGGACTATTAACTCTGTCAATCAACCAAGCAGTAAACAACAACCCAGTCAAAGTACTACCAAGGAGAGTACAACACCCCCACCAACACAGGCAGGACATGCCAGGGTATATAAACAGAGAGCAAGTTCCACTCCCTTTTCGCACTGAAGATGTTGCCTAGCCTGGCAATGAAACGTCTGCAAGAAAACAACAAGGCTCAGAGAGCACCAAGGACTCCACAATATTAGTTGACAATAGAAAAAATGGATGTTACGTTGTAACCTTAGAAGAGTTTAACGTAACTTTTACCTATATCTGCTGTAAAAGAAGTTGGGAGTTATTCTTTTTCCTGTTTCTGTTCTTTTCTTTTTCTTTCTTTTTCCTACACTTCTGTTCTCTTTCTCTTAGTTTGTTAGATTTTATCTCTTTGTTTTAAAACATAATAAAGTTATTATATAAAAAAAAAAAGGCTTGGATCAGCCCAGCATAATTTTGATTCCCTCTTTTGATCAAATTCCTTCACATAGTCCAAGGAGGAAAAGAAAGGTATGTTAGGAATGGCCTTTTTCCCTTAATTACTTTGGAAAGGTTTCTTTTAGGAGCATTATCCTTACAACGAGATGTTCCTGTTGAATGCTGTGCAGTTTTATTACTTAATATAGTGGCATATACTTTCCCTCCAGCAAAGGAGATCGTTACCTTGTCGTGGTGCTGGAGCTTGAGCACCTCAATGAAACCATGAGCTAAACCGTGAAGGGACACCCAAGACGGGAAGGTCGTGGCAGAGAGGTCAGACTAAATACGATCCCTGGGGAAGGTAATGGCAACCCACCCCAGTATTCTTGCCATGAAAACTAAATGGATCAGTACAACCAAAGATATGTCGGTATACCATCGGAAGATGGGACTCCCAGGTCGGAAGATGGTCAAAATGCTACTGGGGAGGAACAGAGGATACGTTCAACTAGCCCCAGACGTGATGACGCAGCTAGCTCAAAGCCGAAAGGACGGCTAGCGGCCGACGGTGCTGGTGGTGAACGACGAATCCGATGTTCTAAAGATCAACACACCATAGGAACCTGGAATGTAAGATCTATGAGCCAGGGCAAATTGGATGTGGTTATTGGTGAGATGTCAAGATTAAATATAGACATTTTAGGTGTCAGTGAACTGAAATGGACTGGGATGGGCCACTTCACATCAGATGACCACCAGATCTACTACTGTGGACAAGAGGACCACAGAAGAAATGGAGTAGCCTTCATAATTAATAATAAAGTGGCTAAAGCAGTGCTTGGATACAATCCAAAAAACGATAGAATGATCTCAATTCGAATTCAGGGGAAGCCATTTAACATCACAGTGATCCAAATATACGCCCCAACCACAGATGCTGAAGAAGCAGAAGTAGATCAGTTCTATGAGGATCTGCAGCACTTACTAGATAATACACCAAAAAGAGATGTTATTTTCATTACAGGAGACTGGAATGCTAAGGTGGGTAGTCAGACGACACCTGGAATTACAGGCAAGCATGGTCTGGGAGAACAAAATGAAGCAGGACATAGGCTGATAGAATTTTGCCAAGACAACTCACTGTGCATAACAAACACTCTCTTCCAACAACCTAAAAGACGACTTTATACATGGACTTCACCAGATGGTCGACACCGAAATCAGATTGACTACATCCTTTGCAGCCAAAGGTGGCGGACATCTATACAGTCGGTAAAAACAAGACCTGGAGCTGACTGTAGTTCAGATCACGAACTTCTTATTGCAAAATTTAGAATCAGACTAAAGAGAATAGGGAAGACCCACAGATCAGTTAGATATGAGCTCACTAATATTCCTAAGGAATATGCAGTGGAGGTGAAGAATAGATTTAAGGGACTAGATTTAGTAGATAGGGTCCCAGAAGAACTATGGACAGAAGTTCGCAACATTGTTCAGGAGGAGGCAACAAAAAACGTCCCAAAGAAAAAGAAAACCAAGAAGGCAAGATGGCTGTCTGCTGAAACACTGGAAGTAGCCCAAGAAAGAAGGAAAGCAAAAGGCAACAGTGATAGGGGGAGATATGCCCAATTAAATGCAAAATTCCAGAGGTTAGCCAGAAGAGATAAGGAATTATTTTTAAACAAGCAATGTGCGGAAGTGGAAGAAGACAATAGAATAGGAAGGACAAGAGACCTCTTCCAGAAAATTAGAAACATCGGAGGTAAATTCCAGGCAAAAATGGGTATGATCAAAAACAAAGATGGTAAGGACCTAACAGAAGCAGAAGAGATCAAGAAAAGGTGGCAAGAATATACGGAAGATCTGTATAGGAAGGATAATAATATTGGAGATAGCTTTGACAGTGTGGTCAGTGAGTTAGAGCCAGACATCCTGAAGAGTGAGGTTGAATGGGCCTTAAGAAGCATTGCTAATAACAAGGCAGCAGGAGATGACGGTATCCCAGCTGAACTGTTTAAAATCTTGCAAGATGATGCTGTCAAGGTGATGCATGCCATATGCCAGCAAATTTGGAAAACACAAGAATGGCCATCAGATTGGAAAAAATCAACTTATATCCCCATACCAAAAAAGGGAAGCACTAAAGAATGTTCAAATTATCGAACAGTGGCACTTATTTCACATGCCAGTAAGGTAATGCTCAAGATCTTGCAAGGTAGACTCCAGCAATTCATGGAGCGAGAATTGCCAGATGTACAAGCTGGGTTTAGAAAAGGCAGAGGAACTAGAGACCAAATTGCCAATATCCGCTGGATAATGGAGAAAGCCAGGGAATTTCAGAAAAACATCTATTTCTGTTTTATTGACTATTCTAAAGCCTTTGACTGTGTGGATCATAACAAATTGTGGCAAGTTCTTGGTGGTATGGGGATACCAAGTCATCTTGTCTGCCTCCTGAGGAATCTGTATAACGACCAAGTAGCAACGGTAAGAACAGAGCACGGAACAACGGACTGGTTTAAAATTGGGAAAGGAGTACGGCAGGGTTGTATACTCTCACCCTACCTATTCAACCTGTACGCAGAACACATCATGCGACATGCTGGGCTTGAGGAATCCAAGGCTGGAGTTAAAATCGCTGGAAGAAACATTAACAATCTCAGATATGCAGATGATACCACTTTGATGGCTGAAAGCGAGGAGGAGTTGAGGAGCCTTATGACGAAGGTGAAAGAAGAAAGTGCAAAAGCTGGGTTGCAGCTAAACCTCAAAAAAACCAAGATTATGGCAACGAGCTTGATTGATGACTGGCAAATAGAGGGAGAAAAAGTGGAGGCAGTGACAGACTTTGTATTTCTAGGCTCAAAGATTACTGCAGACGCTGACTGCAGCCAGGAAATCAGAAGACGTCTACTTCTTGGGAGGAGAGCAATGGCAAATCTTGATAAAATAGTTAAGAGCAGAGACATCACACTGACAACAAAGGTCCGCATAGTTAAAGCAATGGTATTCCCTGTAGTAACCTATGGCTGCGAGAGCTGGACCATAAGGAAGGCTGAGCGAAGGAAGATAGATGCTTTTGAACTGTGGTGTTGGAGGAAAATTCTGAGAGTGCCTTGGACTGCAAGAAGATCAAACCAGTCCATACTCCAGGAAATCAAGCCAGACTGCTCACTTGAGGGAATGATATTAAAGGCAAAACTGAAGTACTTTGGCCACATAATGAGAAGACAGGATACTCTGGAGAAGAAGCTGATGCTAGGGAAAGTGGAAGGCAAAAGGAAGAGGGGCCGACCAAGGGCAAGATGGATGGATGGTATTCTGGAGGTGACGGACTCAACCATTGGGGAGCTGGGGATGGTGACGGCCGACAGAAAGCTCTGGCGTGGACTGGTCCATGAAGTCACGAAGAGTCGGAAACGACTGAACGAATAAACAACAACAACAAATATACTTTCCATTATTATACATCTCAAAACTTGCTGTTGTAACAAGAAACTTCATTTTAGAAGAAATACTCTGCGTTTCTGAGTGTAGTTCAGTGTACAAGTGGTGATGGCCTTAATACACTTTTACCAAAAACTGGGAGACTGAATAGTGGAATATATTGGGGAGTGCCTGATACTTGTCATCTCTCTCCCCATGCTATAAATAGCATGAAAGCATTTTTAATTCTTTATTTTAAGAAGTTAACAACTGCTTTCTAGACAGAAGGAATACTATGGAAGTGAAGAAGAAAAGAAATCATAAAACAGTTCAAGACGAACTAATTTAGAACTGATAGACAAAAGTTTATCTGTGTATAAGCCAGGTTGAAAAAGCCTATAAGCCACTGTAGTGAAAGGATATTCAAGTCTTAAAAAGACAGGTTTCAGGAGTGCTATTCTTAACTTATCAACACAAAACTATTTGCTGCTGATAACCTATTGTAAAAGGATTCTGAAAATAAAGCACAAAGCAAAAAAAAAAAAAAAAAAAACCAAACAGCTTAGACATTGTTCCATATGGCCAGAAAAATGTATTCAGGATAAAGAGCAACTTTGGAAACAGACTGTCTTGAAACCATTCTCCCTCAAACAGATTTTACTGGTATAAATTTGCTTTATATACCTCCTAGTTCAGAGCTTTCCAAACTGTGTGTCGGGACACGTTAGTGTGTCGGCTGCAGCGTCTGGGTGTGTCGCAGCTGCTGCTGCCTCCGAGCCCTGCCAGGATTCTGCGCAGGTCCCAGTGCCTGCCTTGTGCCCTGCTGCAAGAGTGTGTCGCGAAATGATGCATGTCTAAAAAGTGTGTCACCAACATGAAAAGTTTGGAAAGCTCTGTCCTAGTTGGTGGGATGCAGGCAACAGCATGTTAGCTTGCAAGGTCGTCTCTAGACTGGAAAACTTAGCTTGCACAGAATACAAACAAGGCTTCGGTTCCACTTGTGGCATACTGTTCAAAACGTGACATAACTAACACATATTGCTTACTATTAACAGGGAAAACTGCATATGGCACAACTAAAGCTGATACCTAATCTATATCTATATAGCCTCAATTGGCCAAAGCCATGATGGGCAGATGAGGACTATATCTATGGGCCCATTGGATGACTTCTTATGCCCTTTGCATAACGTTACTTATCCTGGATATTTTTAAAAAAGGAACATTTTAAAAGAAAATTATACAGAGCAAAAAATAAACTATATGACCCTTGGAGAGGCTTTCAAGACTGATGTCAGCTCCTTCTAATAAAATTCTTTATTTATTTATTTATTTATTTATTTATTTATTTATTTATTAATTATTCAAATTTATTCCCCGCCCATCTCCCATGCAAGGGACTCTGGAAAAAAAAAGACTGATGTCAGCTCTTCAAGGTAGGCCAGGTCAAGAAAGAGGCATCGCAGGGATTCCAGGAATACTCTGGAAGTTGTAAGGTAAAATCACAGAATCTGGACAGCCAGTTCCTCTCTGTCCCACCTTATACTAAATAAAAACAAGGTGGGGTTATCTTGAGTTTCTTTCTCACATTTCCTCATTCTCAGGCCTGTGTAATCTCTTTTGCCAGTCCCCTCACCCCCCTTGTAGTTTATTCCTTTCTTCCCCCCCCCCCCGCCTTAAAGGCTTTCTCATACCTTCCCAAAGCTGGGATGGCTGTGTGTGCCATGTACCATGCCCATGGTGACCAATAATGTTCCTTCTAGAATATTCTATAGATTTAGAATGACTAAATATAATTTATGATTAAATATAATTTATTTAATCAATTTCTGTGGCACATAGCAATATCACAAAGCAGTCTGCAATCATTACAAAAGAAACAAATAAAATTGCTATACATAAAAAGTACTAAATGCATAAGCCTCAGCCATTGGCAGCGTCTACTCAAGCTTGGCTGGTCTTCAAAAAGCTAAATAATACATGGATAGCAGACTATAAGGAAATTCTGTAGACTACAATGAGAAGCAGATTAAAAAATCCTGGAAAAAGGCAATGGCAAGCCATTTCTATATTGTTGCCAAGAAAAGTACATAGAAGGTTAGGAATCATTTCCAGTGCAAGAGATAATTCCTCCTCTTCCTCCCCCTCCTCCTCCTTCTTCTCCATGTTGCTGAGTGGCAGGAGAATTTATAGAGAACCAGTATTATTATAACCAGGTGAAGTGACTTCTGAAGGAGGCCATTCTAGGAAGAAAGGTTCTAACATTTTTGGTTCCAGCCAAGATGAAAGAGTGGACTCTAAGGGCTGCGCAACTCTCAAGGCCAAGAAGAAAAGCCCAAATTTGACTTGAAAAGTTGGGAGGAAAAGGACCAGATCTGAAACTCCGGTTTCAGAGAAGCTTTTATAAAGTGTTTGTCTATATTCTGCAGTAGGGTGATCTTCTGCATATACATAGCTTCCTTCTTGTCTGTAATACAGGTAGTCCTCACTTAACGACCACCATTGAGACCAGAATTTTGGTTGCTAAGTGGAGCAGTCATTAAGCGAATCCGACCTGATTTTACAAGCTTAAGTGGTCATTAAGCAAATCACCATGGCAGTTAGGCAAACCACGTGGTCGTTAAGCGAATCAGTTAATCAATATCATTCCTCAGTGCTCAGCACAGAAATGTACACTGTTAGAGAAGGAGTGCTCTCTGCTCCTCCCCTAGCCCAGAAATGTGGTCTTCTTCTCTTCTTCCACCAAACCAAGCAGGCTTGAAAACATTTTTGGAGGCCAGTAACATTGGAGAGCTTAGTTATAAGGGAGATAGAGAATATTTTTGACTCAGAATAGGGACTTTTGAGTTCATGCCCTCATTCTATGAAGCACACTAGGTAACCTTGAGCCAGTCACACACACTTTTCTTGAATTATACTCCAAGGTTGGTATGAGCAGTCAAAGGAAGAGGTTAATTATGGGGAAAAGAATGAAGAATATTCAGAAAAGCATATGTTTGGAAGGAACCAGTTAAGCCATCAAGTCCAATTCCCTGCTCACTGAGAGCCTGCATGTAAAGCACTTTCCTCTGAGTAAGACAGATAGACACCTAACTATGCTGTAAAAGAAACTGCATGTTTAAACTATTGGAAAGTTTCAAAATGATTCGCCACCTGGTTTGGGGCTGTTACAGGGCAAATGCACGCAGAATGCCAAATCCTGCAATCCATCCAGACCCAATTTTGTAAATCTCTTTATGTATATAAAGCAAATAACTGCTATTGCCTTACAGAAGTGTGCGTTTCCTCCTCCAAAGATTGTTTCCTTCTAGAAGCACACATTTTCCATACACTACCACGTTTTCCTTGCATTATTCTATCTACAGAACAGCTCAGCGATACATATAGCCTGCTTAAAAAACAATTTAGTGCACCATAAAATAGAAGTATACTTAATGCTTAAGAAAAAGAAAATATTAAATTCTGCTCAGAGGCAAAACCATAGCAAGATTACATAAATCTGTTGTTTAACCAGTGTTTTCCGCCATTGATCATAGAGGTTTACAATTGATGACATTCCAAGCCTAATAACTCACATATCACTGCATAATGTAACAATCTTCAGTTTCTAAACCCGTCATTTATGCTTTAGGCTGCTTTAATTATCACAGTTCCAAATTCTAATGTTTACCTTTTTGGAGGCTGATAGGAAATAAGCTCAGCATGTGAAAAACACTAAAAACGAATTGTTGCTTAAACATAATATGTAATCACAGGCTTTTCTGGTCTGCTGTTAATATCTTTCTTTTTTTTTTTAAAAAAAGAAGGGATAATAGCTTTCATATTTCAGTATTATTTTGAAGGACTTCCAGAGCTGTATGTTTTGCTGTTCTTCAAAATAATGAAGAAGCGCTATAATGCTGGGTGGTTTCTTTTTTTTTTTAATTTGGCAACTGAATTCTTCTTTCTCATTCCAGATCAGAAGTGAGTGAAGATTTTGGGGAGTGGGGTGGTTGGGTTTTTGTTGTTGTTTGTTTGTTTGTTTTGCAGCCAGGACAACAATATCACCATCATCATCACTACTTCTATTACTTTCTGCATCAGGGTAAAACTCTGTCTTGTTTTCTGAGCCGTGACACTTTATTCTGAACTATCCAGACATTCCAAAAAGTAACATAAGATTTTGGGAAGAAAAATGTCTCATGGTCATTCTTGCTGATGGTGCTCACTTGCTTCCTCTTTGTTACCCAATCACAATGGGCCTGGTATTAGGGTGCCTGCTTTTATGATGTTGATACATAGCAATATCCTGGTTTACATGTAATACTTAGGATTTCTGAAAAGCATATTTTGTCTATCGAGCCATAATGGTCTAGGTGCACGCAATATTAAGTTGTAATGGATGGGTGGAAACAACACATTAGGCCAACAAAGTGTTAACCAAATTAATATATTTCATTTATTACACAGAGGTATGTTATGGCTTTGATGAATGTCCATTATGTAAAGCCTTTGCTAGAATGGGTACTGGTCACTGCAGGAATAAGTTGGGCCTACACATCACACCTAGCCAAAATGAGGTTTATGTTGCGTTGGACTATGGTTTGTAGTCCACTGTTACATGTTAATGTGCTATTGAACCCTACTTATTGAGTTTAAGTCAGTGAACTATAGTTAAGTAAATTGTGGCATAAAACGAATTCTGGATCAGGTCACAAACTTAATAGATTATATAGTATTTAACTCAGACCACCATGATAGTATAATTTACTCAGACTACAGTCTGGGAGGAGACAGCTCAAAATGTCAGATGGAGGGGGGACTGGCACACCAAAAACTGGGTTGGTTAGAGTTGACTGGATTTAAACTGTATTTACAAAACAATTACTAATTGTCTAAAACAATTAAAATATAATATTTTTAACAATTTCTCTTTATCGCCTTAAAATTATAATTTTGTGACAACTTGTAGATGGGGTTTGATGATCCTAGAACCTCAAGGTATGCACTTTTGGAATAATCCTAACTCTACAAAGCAGTTCTTGGTCAACTATGGCCATAACCTAAGAAACATCCCATACAGTAGTTATTTAATCTGGATCTGATGAAGCAGACTCTTACCCACAAAAGCTAATGCAGTAAATCAATTGGTTAGCCTTTTTTGTGGTCTTTGATGCACTAGGGCCTAGGCAAACATTGCTAACACTATAGAGCTCAACTAGGAGAGTTATAGACAGAAGCTACTGGTTTAGCAAGATGGATAGAAAATTGCCCAATAAAAATCCCTGTTATTACCTAAGAAAGGTGGTGGTGGTGTTTTTTTAGCAAAATATCTACTCTGGATGAATTTCAAAGACAAGGGAAAAGTCTGACCACAAGGAGGGCACTTCCAGCCACAGGGTGTGCTATGGGAGAAGGGGTTGGGTCCTTTTCTCAGTTTATCATCACATCAATGCTCAGTTCAGAGTTTTATGCTCAGTCTAGATGACCAATTACATAGGCAGAAGCCTTTCCCCCTTCCCTCTGCTGAATGGTTATTTCATATCCAGTATAGCCTATCACAATGAATTAAACACAATGAGATTAAAACTCCCCTCAGCCGCTCACTTTAAACACCTTAGTGTGCCAGCCAGCTATAGTCAGCTATTACCAAAATCAGCCCTACTTCACACAACACCCCTTTGTTCTTTATTCTTCGGCATTAATCTCAGCTGTTAATATCTCAGCTGCCGAGAATAAAACACGTCAGCAATCCCACAAAAATTTGGCCACCCTCAGCACATTGCTGCCTTTCCTCACACTTTCCCCTCTAACTAGGGCTTGGCGTTTCATGCGAGGGACGGCGGTGCGGTGAACGAAATTGCCCTGTCAGCTCTATCATTAATCCAAGTACTTACGTTCCTGAATAAAAGGGAAATCAATGTTGCACAGCAATGTTTGTCGATGCAGCGTTATAAATACACTTACCTTTACGGAGTATTCTCAACAGCTTACAATTCTTTGCTTTCAAGCTGCAAAGGTAAAAAGGAGAAGGAATGGAAATTGAGCTTTTTATTTTGGGGTATAGATTTCCTTTTTTTTTTTCTAATTAAAGCGCTTCTGCACATATAAAGAATGGAACCCCTTCGGCCACTTTTCAGTTCTTGCTTTCGCTCTGCATTATCAAAATACCACAGTTGGAATATTGGCGCAGAGATGTATGAGCAGGGAAAGCATTTGTCTTCCCATCACTGAAAAAGCTATTCAGGTCAAAAGCACCGGTCAAAAGCACTCTAGGATGAACGAGGTCCACATGTAACTGCATTCAAAAGGCACCTTTGATCATTGTGAGCGTGTGTCAGTTCCTTGCACAAATCTCCTAACCAATGGAATGCAGCCAACAGCATGAGGGCTTGGACGATGAAAAGGAATCCATAAAGGCTGCGAGAATATTGTAAAATGGTAAGGCTGTAAGTATTGATGGTGCAAGTATTGATGGTGTAAGGGGCGTGGTGGCTCAGTGGGTAAGACGCCAGGCTTGTCGATCGGAAGATCGCAAGTTCAGAGGTTCGAATCCCTAGCCCTGCAAGCGGAGTGAGCTCCCGCACTCGCCCCAGCTCTTGCCAACCTAGCAATTCGAAAGCATGCAAATGCAAGTAGATCAATAGGTACCACTTCAGTGGGTAGGTAACAGCGTTCCGCGTGCGTCATGCGGCCACATGACCGTGGAAGCGTCTTCGGACAACGCTGGCTCTTTGGCTAACAAACGGAGATGAGCACCGGCCCCTAGAGTCGGACACGACTGCACAAATGTGCGGGGGGTACCTTTGCCTTTTTATTGATGGTGCAACTGGAGAAAGGTCAAAACAGGGATGTGGTTCATTTTTGGACTGGCTGTACAACCTGCTTAGTTGTACATTATCTAATATCCAACTGTGGTATTTTGATAATATGCGAAGATTGCATATAGGGTTGACTATTGGAAGAATGCTGATGTTGCTCCCCTACACAACAGGAAAGGTAACAAGTATCAGTGCAAAATACTACAGGGGGCTTAGTTTGTTAAGGGTGCCTGGGAAGGTGTTTGGCAAAATTCCGACTGAAAGGGTACATGAGGTGACAATCCAATAAATTCAAAAAGTGCAATGTGTCTGGCCACCTTTTGCTCTCCAGCAAGTCATTGAGAAATATAAATGTGGAAAGGGATTGTTACAGCTGTTGATTTAAATACAGGATATGATAAAGTGAATAGTCTTGAATAATTGAATTGTTTGCACAAATACGGAGTTGAAGGTTAGTTGAGGAATGCAATAAGAGTGATATGAGAGCTGGTTTGGTGTCGTGGTTAAGGTGCTCAACGAGAAACCAGGAGACTGTGAGTTCTATTCCTCGCCTAGGCATGAAAGCAAGCTAAGGGACTTCAGACAGTCACTCTTTCTCAGCCCAACCCAATTCACAGGGTTGTTGTTGTGGGAAAAATAGGATGCAGGAACATTATGTACCTCAGCTGGAGTTGTACAAAACTAAAGGTGGGATATAAATCTAATAACAAATAAGACAGAAGTAAAGCATGTATGAGAATAAATGGAACGCTTTGTGAATGTTTCAACATAGGCCAAGGAGTTAGACAGGGATATGTGATGGCCTGTTGCTTGTTTAATATATTTATGGATAAATGTATATGCATTGTTTGTGGGGATGTTAGAGGTGAGTTGGTTGGGGATGTGAATATGTATACTTTTGTATAAAAATGTTGCCATGTTGTTGGCTGAGAAACTGAATGATTTGTAACAGATTTTATATATAGATCATAGGATACAACAAGGAGTATGGATCTGAAAATTAATATATTGTAGATCAAGAGGGTGTTTCACAAAGAAACTGGAGTGAATGATTGCAAATTATAGATTTTTTTAAATCCATTCAATTGTGTCCAATTCTCAGAGACTGCCTGGAGAAGTCCCTGCAGTTTTCTTGGCAAGGTTTTTGGGAAGTGGTTTGCCATTGCCTCCTTCCTAGGGCTGAGAGAGAGTGACTGGCCCAAGGTTACCCAGCTGGCTTTGTGCCTAAGGCAAGACTAGAACTCCTGGTCTCCCGGTTTCTAGCCTGGTGCCTTAACCACTACCCCAAACTGGCTCTAAGTTATAGATAAGTGATGCAAAACTAGAGCATGAATTTGAGTACTTTGGTAGAAAATTTACTAAAACATATGGTGGAAAGTTATAGTACATGATGTTGCTATAAACTAGTTTTAGCTAAATTCCTTTTCTTTTTCTCGTGTAATGCCTTTAATTTCTTTGGCTTACTATTTCTTACTCCTTTTCTGCATTCTCCATAATGTTGCATATTGCAAAAAAGAACAGCAAGATATATATGTATGTATGATAAGAATCTTGGCCTCCACACTCTGTTGCTAGACAATTTCTCTAACCCAGTCTTTCTCTTTAATTTATATTTATATTTATATGTCTCAAATTTATATTAAACTGATATTGCAGAAAACACTTGGAAGACACCACATCAGGATATTGATTTGTCACTTTGAAATGTCCTCCTTAGGTGCTATTGTCACTCTCCATAATCTCCCCCATATTTTCAAGTGACTGATGCAAAATAAACGATTGATAATATTGTTAAGAGCCAAGGAGACCCACCCATAAGATAATAAAGTTTATGATAACCACAGTAAGCTGAGCCTAGGTTTTATTTTAAAAAGCAGCTAATTTTTCTCTCTTCTCTGTTTGATTTTTTAATAACTATATTGAATAACTCTACTGAACCAGAACCTGACGTTGAATAATTTTGCCTACCCTGGAGACAGAGGAGTTAGTAATGTGCTAGACTGTTGGGGATATATGCTTATTCTGCTTCTTAAGGAGATTAAAGAAAAGTTCTAGGGAAAAAATAAGCTTGCTGTTCTCTAGATGGGAAATGCCACAGGCCTGGATTCTTATATGACCCCATGGAGGATCATTCATTATTATTAATCGCAGAAATGATAATAGCCTATTTACCAACAAAATATACAACGAATCGATTATAGCAATCTATCCTACATCTATTTGTCACAATGGCACACACTTTGGCTCACATTTGCACATCTTTGTCAGAGCAAGAACTGCATGAGGATTTCAGGAAACATCACAATTGTAGCAGCCTCAAGTCATCCACTGATTTTTTAAATCTGACTTGTCAACTGGTATTAATCCAGAAGTCCCTTATTCAAGAATGATTCTAGTTTAATATAAACTGGGGGGTGGGGGAGAAATGAATACAAATGACTGTTCAAATTACTTCTGTGATTGGCTCATAAACCATAGTTCATTTGCAAGCCAGGTTAAGAAAGAGTTGACCAGATCTGTTTATCAAACTATAATTCAAGCTACATTGCAAACATCTCCTGAAAAAAGAGGTGAACGGATGATCTGGGGATCTTCTTACAGCAAGTTTTCATCTGAAGGCCAAAAGTTAAAAGAGATAAAGGTAAAGGTAAAGGTTCCCCCGCACATTTGTGCAGTCGTGTCCGACTCTAGGGGCCGGTGCTCATCTCCGTTTGTTAGCCGAAGAGCCAGCGTTGTCCGAAGACACTTCCACGATCATGTGGCCGGCATGACACACGTGGAACGCTGTTCCCTTCCCACCGAAGTGGTACCTATTCATCTACTTGCATTTGCATGCTTTCGAATTGCTAGGTTGGCAAGAGCTGGGGCGAGTGCGGGAGCTCACTCCGCACGCAGGGCTAGGGATTCGAACCTCCGAACTTGCGATCTTCTGATCGACAAGCCTGGCGTCTTACCCGCTGAGCCACCACGCCCCTCAAAGAGATACTATCATCAAATTAAAAAGAGGAAAAGTAAGCCTTTTCATTTTTATCAAGGCAATCATTCAGTTTCAAGCATAGACCTATTGCCTCCAAACATGCTTATAAATACTCCAAACTTTACATCTACTATACACCTTGAAAATTTAAACTTTGGAAATTCTGTAGTGAAATTACCTTCAGTAAATTCTCATTATAAAAGTTCTGAAATACTCTTATTTAGAGGTACAAAAGAAATAGGGATTATGTGTTTTAATTACAGTTGTGGGAACGTGTATTGTTTATTGGCACATATTCTGAAGTGCTAGCTAAGTTTCAAGCATACAGTATCTATGGGCTTCACTTGCATTCTGTAGAGTATTTGCTTCTTCATACAGCGTAATGGTTCTTTTTTATTAGGGAAGTGTGCATTAAATAGGAAAATAGGAGGAGGAAGTATTAGGTATGTTCGCCGCCTTGAGTTATTTATAAAAATAATAAAGGCGGGATAGAAAATCAATCAATCAATCCTTTAGATGCTAAGAGGAATGTTTTTTAAGCTTACTTTTTAGCTAAAATATTTAACTTCATTTTTAAAGACAATATTTTAACATTTGGTTTTGAATTTTAGAATGGAATTGCTAATATAAGTTCCCTTATATTTTATATTTACAGTATTTGTTTATATTTATCTACAGTATATACTACTAAAACTCTCCTGTTGGTTTGTCTGTTTATAATCTTCAATTGGCCAAACCGATGCATCATAGGGCAACAATTTTTGAAGCAAGGTACCTCAAATGGGCTAACTTAAAGAATGCATCCAAAATCCAGGACCCAAGACTCCCATGGAACTGAGGTTTCGAGGATCTTCACACCAGTTCTATCTGCAAAGTTGTGGCTACTGCAGCATCACTGTAGTTAGCTGTGGTCATGTGATCATGATTTCTGACTTCCCAGAAACCTGTAGGTTACGTGGCGCAAGGGAAGATGGGAGGGGCCACCCATCTCTTTCCCACCTCCTTCTGGCCCTTGCACCCAATCAGCTGGCAGCAAGGCCCAACGGGCAAGCTGCAATTGGCTCCTTTGGAACTAAGGCCAAAAACTGAAATCAATTAATGGCGGTGGGTGGCGAGGGAAGGATGAGGGAGCGACTCAGATGCCTGCTGGTGAGGTAGCGCTGGCTGTGGGGCGCCAGCGGTTGATGGGTGAGCCCTCTTCCTCCCTGGAGGGGGCCCTTGGGGACATGCCAGTATAGGGAGTGGAGGTGCAGTTTTTCTTGTGGTCTGCAGCTCCCTTTGTTCCCCCTCCCCCCAGCAAAGTGGCAGGCAGTTCCACAGGTCAGCTGAGGAGGAGGAGGAGGAGGAGGAGGAGGAGGCGGCAGCTTCACTGGGGTCTGCTGAGGGTTGTGAGAGGAGGGGAAACAGCACCAGCCTATATTATATGTGGAAAGAAGGATGGGTCATGGGCTGTCTAGTATTTTTATATATACAATCCTACAAACTCTGTCCTACAAACAGAGAACTTTTTAAAAAGGTTTTAATCCTTTACCTTCACTTTAGTTCTCATCCAGTACAAAGAGGCTGCTCCTGTCATTTGTCTTAGAAAAACAGTTTATATTTTATATTTATAGTTATTTACATTCATTTCTATTATTTCTATTCAGCCTTTCTGCACACCTTCTAACTTTTCTATTCCAAAAGGTGGTTTCTGCAGAAGTGATGATACAGCAGCGTCTTCTGCTTCATCAGCCCACCTGGGACTGAAATGCCACTTCATTCTTCTGCTTCAGGAATAGCTTTCTCCAATAACCCCATTTAATCTGTTCATTACTATAGCGATGCACGAACCAATACTTCTACTCTTCTTTTCTCTCACCATCACTTTTTCCTTTTGTAATGTAGATTGGTTAGATCGTATATCACTGTTTCACAGAAAACCACATTAAGGGCTGAAAATGTTTGAAATAAAGTGGTGCAATTTACTTGCTATTTGCTTGCTCTTAATAGCAGTATTATTATTAGCTGTGTTACTTTTACTCTGAACCGGTTATGCAAACATTTTAATATCAATAGGCATAATATGGCAAGGTGTGTGTGTGTATATATATGTATATGTATATGTGTGTGTGTGTGTATGTGTACTGTATGTGTATGTGTATGTGTATATATAAGAGAAAGAGAGAGAGAGATCAGGGCAGGAGACCCATTCAATCTAGGTCCTACAAACAGAGAACTATACAGGTTTTAACCCTTTGCCTTCACATCAGTTCTCATCCAGGACAAAGGGACTGCCCCTGTCATTTGTCTTGGAAAAACAGTTGCATTTCAATGGGGCCTTATTTTTTCAAAGCAAACATCTCTCCAAGACCAAAGCTGAAGACCATTAGTGGGCAGCTAGTACCACTGAATGGAGCAGAGCATATAACAGCAAAGAAACACGCACACACAGAAAGGAGTTTTTATCTTAATAGCATTAATGAGCACACTAGAGAGATATAGGTTATTGATCTTAAGCACATAGCCCACCCAAGCATAAAGAATTACACGCTTAGACAATGTAGGTTACAAAAAGTAAGTACAAAGGAGTTCTTACATTTATTTGGTCCAGTTACATCCATTTCAGTAGAAATTATTTTTCTTTGGTTCCCTAAACTTTGTGGACCCCTGGCCCTATGTTGCTGCCAGGGCTGCGTGGAAGAAGGGAAAATTCTGGAGTTGATGCCTAGCACATGGCCTCTCCATGGAAGGACCAGCAGCCACATGGTCCTCCTTCTCTGGTGGAAGAAAAAAAAAAGAGAAAGGAAGTGGGAGGGGCAACAAGCAGCTTCCTCTGGAAGCACAGAGTTTGCCTCCTAGAGCAATCATCCATATGCTAATGAGGCATGCTGATTTGCTGGAACCTCCAACAAAAGCAGGGTAGAAAAATTAATCCTTCTATCACCATCTCCAACATGTTGGGGTTCTCATCTAGATTGTTCCCATTAGGTTGGCTGATTGTAGAGAATTTAACCTGCGTTCTGGAAGAACTATATGATTACCGTGATGTGTAGCTTGGCCCAGCTTATATTAGATAATATGGAGGGAAAACACTGAAATCAGCAAAGAACGAATGATTTAGACGGCAATCCCTTTTTTCTCGCAATTATAATTCCTCCCTTACCTAGGATTACTAGGCAAATACCGGAAAAGATTGCAAGCTTCTTAAGCTGAAGAAAAATGGTTTAAAACAGCTATTAATCTTTTTTAAAAGGGGGAGGAGAATATTTTCAGCTGTAAATGGTGTCCTTAGTGGTTTATGGTAGAAAAGAACATTGCCATAAATCTCTACAGAATCAGATTCCATAACTAAACTGATTGCACACACTTAAGAACCAGTAAAGTAGGCAAATATTGATGCTGCCATACTTAATTTAGAGGGATACAAGAGTTTACCAGTTTATTGTTGTAAACAAAGGCATTTGGTTAAATGAAAATTCCATCAAAGCTTAACAGCCAAATTCAAGTGAACGTAAAGTAAAGGCTTACATACTTTCTGTGGTTTCTATAATGGCTAATCTAATAACTCTAAATGGAGTGTTACTGTTTATTCCTTAGCTTCCATTCCATAAATTAGATAAAGCAATCTGACAGCTACAGTATTTGAGAATTTTATTCAACTAAGTGTTTTTAAAGGATTCTCAAACTCTAACAAAGTCATAAGTTGAATGACTTCTACCAAGTCATTCCTTATGTGGTCAAAACGAAACAAAACAGGAGATTTTTTAAAAAGGGCCTGGGCAAACTACCCAGAATTGGTAAAGAAAGAGAGCCTCCTGCTTTCTTAAAAGAGGAAGCATGCTTTTTAAAATGAGTATCATCATATGTTTATTTTAACTGAAATGTAATTTAATTTCAATGTACTCAATAAATGTTCCTTTATTTCTTTGATACTGGGTTTTAATGGATATAACAGAATTATTGTAAGCTGAACTCCCTTTTTTGCAGAAATCTAGAGTATTAATATTCATTAGGGAGCATCTTAATTACTGGGAGCATTGACTCTTCTGCTTAAGCAACTGCACTGACATTCAATAGGATTCTGGCCTCAGTTCAAAATGCTGCTGGTGCTAAAATGCCTTTATATTTGGGAGCAGAAGAGCTTAAGGACAGTTTCCTATGAGCATCATTTCAAGATCCACAGTTGGTATCCTCCAGCCCAAATGTATCTAGAAAGATAGTTGTCATAATGCTCACCTGATCAGGTTGCCTGGCCCACTCTGCTTTCAAATGTTTAAAGAGTAACTTTAATGATAAATAAAATCAAAGGAAATCTGGCATGCTGTAAAGCAAACTGCCAGCCACTGAAATCATCTTTATGTCTTAGAAAGCCCTTGTATGCTACATAGCCATATAGGGTTCTTAGAATAT
This sequence comes from Charina bottae, assembly GCA_023362775.1. NCBI lineage: Eukaryota > Metazoa > Chordata > Lepidosauria > Squamata > Charinaidae > Charina > Charina bottae. The sequence goes on from JALMGJ010000002.1 coordinate 45,753,243, forward strand.
AATTAATATATTGATAATTATAAAATAATTAATGTAAATGACATAAAATAATTAATATAAGTGGCTGTTTGATTTGCAAATATGCCTATCTGCCTAGAAAAGAAATAAAGGTAAGCTGACAAAGCACCTGCAGGGAGGGCTAAAGGGAAGAAAATTAAGGAAAAGCTTTGTGAGCCAGCATGGTCCTAATTAAGAGAGACTTTCTGAGCTACAAACATCCAGACAATCATTACAAGGCACTGAAGAAATTGGAAAAACTCTCTTTGGTCCCATCCATCTAGTGATCATCTAGAGATCTGCAGTCCAAATATGGCAATCCTAAAACAAGCCGAATTGAGTTACAGCTCATTTCATCAGCCACCTTAAGCATCTGATGAAGATGCAGCTCATGAAAGCTTATGCTTTTTAATAACAGTTGTTAGTTGGGAAAAGTGCTACCAGATTTCTTCTGATTAATGTCCATTGGTGTCCTTTAGCATGCCAGTGCAAGGTTGGAGTCTCCTTCTGAGTTTGGAGATCTTCTGGAAGATTCTCCTTGTTTTTTCACATCTATTTTCATCTTCATTATCTTTACAGATATTGTTGTAATATTGCTTTTTGTCTCTTCTACTGGCTCTCTGAAATTCTTTGTTAAGTTTCTTCTAAAGATCTTTGTCTTTCTTGGCTTTGGCTTCTCTTTTCTTCTTGGCAATTTCCACCAGCTGTTCTGACATTCAGTTTCCATTCTTCTGTGTTTTTGGCCTTTGGCAGTTCTTTTTCCCCACATTCATCCTTTCTACCAAAGGATAATAACACTGATTTGGATATCAGCATCTCTATCTCAGAACTTCTCACAATGTGACTTTTGATCTTATATAGAGCTGCCATTTAAGTATGGACTCCTTCGGGGACTCTTTACAATTCCAATAATCACATATTTTAGCATTAGAAATGTTAGCAGGAGAACTTAAAAGATCTTAAGATTCCAAAGAAATGGAAGTCCATTTTGTCTCTCTTCTCTGTTGGCATTCCTTTTTGGTATTCATTTTGTCTCTGTTCCCTGCAATTCTCTCTAAATTGGTTAACTCTGCCTTTAGGAGAGAACAACCTCAGTCGTACAAAAATGTATGTGCTATACTTCTAACACTTCTAGATTACATGCAGTTTGGCATGTTGGACCAGTTTCTTCTTAAATATTGCTTTTAAAAATCTCCACTGAGGTGCATCTTAAAATTACATACTGGGATTGTAATTTTAAAAGATTTAAAGATTTGGTTTTTAAAACTTTAGTCCAAATTTTACTAAACCTATTTCCTATTTTGTGATAGAGCTGGATTATTAGTTGTATTTTAAGATACTAATCTAGATATTCATTTCATCTACTGCATTTGATTGTGTCCTTGCTTCAGGTATAAGGCCATCATTCAGGAAATATGAGAAATCAGCATCCTTAGCCTCTAACAAGAGCAAGTAGGGTGGCATTTTTCCTACTTGCTCAAACAGCATGAAAATAATAAAGATCCTTCTGCTGAAAATGAGCTGCTTAGATCGCCCTTAAATCCTTACAAGTTTGTGAGGTTACTGGATATTACATATGGCTGCGACCTTTACACCAAAGAGACACACATTTACTGATACCCTCTTCTTTAGCTATGTTGACTCCTATGCAATCATAGTTTCATCCGTAGCCTAGAAAGCGGAAACCAGGGAGAGATGTGGGGAAGAGAGAAATTCCCTGCAGATTTCATTCACGTAAGAATCTGCAAGCTGTTCTGTATGACAGCTGAGCACCGCAAGCTAAAGCAACTTGTTCCGCCTGTCAGCATCTGAGTATCTACAGCAATGAGATACAATTGTGATGACACCACTGCAGTAGAAGTGGGTCAAGCTGACGGTCACTTTAAAGCAGAATGTCAACCATTCCTTTCTCCCTCAGTAATTTGATTCGGTGCCACTTGAAAAACCGTTAGAAACTATTAGCTTCATATCTAGGCTCAGAAGCAACGTGTGACAAGTGTTAGGAGAATCTTCCTGTGAGCCCCAAGGTCTATCAGAATGGAATGCCAACATGACTGGCTTTTCTCTAGCAATATCAAGTATATTTCACTCCAAACCTTTCCTGGGCTATTCATGATGTTGGGCATCTTCCTTAATTCTGCAAGGATTTTCTGCCTAGTTGTATAGGGCAATCAGATTTTCATAAACTGCTTCCAAAACAAACCATCCTCCAATTATTATTATTTTCTTTCCTTGCCAACAATAGTAAAGATTTTCAAGCAGAGCTATTTGATATAAACAGACAATTTTTCTATCCCTGGTTTTTTTTTCTAAATTACAAGTGAAATGCAAAGATATCTGAGCCTAATCTGTGAAATAAACAGGCAAGCAATGCTGATAAGATTTACTTGAAAAAAATACATTAGCTCCAACTGTGCCAGTTAATCTCACAGGTTTTGTTTCCATTATGTTTTGATAGGAGCAAAATCTTGTACTGAATACAGCATTCACACTGTGCATCTGTTCACAGCAAGAATAATTGGATGTAAACAGCTGATCAGTACAACTTTCTAAACACTACACTACAGGTCAACATTATAGCGTTCAGCAATGAAAATTTAACATGGTAATTCTTTCCTCCCACCCTTATTCAAAAACAAAAATACTGACCCTTACCTCCCGTACCTTTTTTAAAAAAAATATGCATACAGTGAATTTTCACCCAGACTCATGCATGATTGACATTAGAAGTTTATTACATTTTCTTCCAATGCTCAGCGTCCTTATTATATATAATGGATGCACAAGGAGCTTACAATATGGTAGCAAGCAAACCAGAATGATCAAGAAGTCCAGCCACAAAGACTGCTGCCATCCCAACATTCTTTTAACTTCTTCCGTACAAGTAAAATCTCCTTTGAGTTGAGCTCACAGCAACTCTACCAAAGTGGTTTGCCAATTGCCTTCTTCTGAGATTTTTTAAAATTATTTCCTAGTCTAACCTGCATCTCTGGTTTTCCCTAATAGTCTCCCCACCTTTCTAGTCCTAACTGGACTAGAGCCAGTTTGGTCTAGGGCAAGGGTCGGAAATGGCGGCTCGCGAGCCAGATGCGGCTCTTTGGCCCCTTGCGTGTGGCTCTTCCGCAGCTGAACTCACCCCCGCCCCTTCCACGTGATAGGCCCCTGCCCGCAAACCCCGCCCCCTGGCTCTCGCACTGAGCGAGGCCTGGCGCGGCAGGGAGGCAGCGCCATCTCCAGCCGCAGCAGCCCCTGCGCGGAGAGAGGCAAGCAGGCAGGTAAGCTGGCAGGCCTCGTTTCCCGCCCCCCATCATCTTCTTCGCTCAACGCGGGCAGGCGGAAGCGGCCGAGGGGGGCGGGCCCGGCGGCGGAGGCCAGGGCTGCCCGCTTGCCTGCCTGCCTGCCTCTCTCCGCGAGGCCCCCGATCCGGCTTGGATCCGGGGAAGGCAGCGGGGGGCCTCGCGGAGGGAGCCAAGCAGGCAGGTAAGCGGGCAGGCCTCGTTTCCCGCCCATCATCTTCTTCGCTCAACACGGGCGGGCGGAAGCGGCCGAGGGGGGCGGGCCCGGTGGCGGAGGCCAGGGCTGCCCGCTTACCTGCCTGCCTGCCTCTCTCCGCGAGGCCCCCGATCCGGCTTGGATCCGGGGAAGGCAGCGGGGGGCCTCGCGGAGGGAGCCAAGCAGGCAGGTAAGTGGGCAGGCCTCGTTTCCCGCCCCCCATCATCTTCTTCGCTCAACGCGGGCGGGCGGAAGCGGCCGAGGGGGGCGGGCCTGGTGGCGGAGGCCAGGGCTGCCCGCTTACCTGCCTGCCTGCCTCTCTCCGCGAGGCCCCCGATCCGGCTTGGATCCGGGGAAGGCAGCGGGGGGCCTCGCGGAGGGAGCCAAGCAGGCAGGTAAGCGGGCAGGCCTCGTTTCCCGCCCCCCATCATCTTCTTCGCTCAACGCGGGCGGGCGGCGACGACAAGCGGCGCGCTGAAAGCCTGAAGCGCGGCGCTTGTAGTCGCCGCCCGCCCCCCCCACGGCCGCTCTTCGCCACAGATCCCGCCGGAGCTGATCTCCCTGGACCCCGGGCAGCTGGGCTTGCCTCCCTCTGCGAGGCCCAGGCGCGCTGGAAGCCTGAAGCGCCGGCGGAGGAGGAGGAGGCCCGGGCCGGCTTCCAGCGCGCCTGGGCGTCGCGGAGGGAGGCAAGCCCAGCTGCCCGGGGTCCAGGGAGATCAGCTCCGGCAGGATCTGTGGTGAAGAGCGGCCGTGGGGGGGGGGCGGGCGGCGACGACAAGCGGCGCGCTGAAAGCCTGAAGTGGAGGAGGAGGAGGCCCGGGCCAGCTTCCAGCGCGCCTGGGCCTCGCGGAGGGAGGCAAGCCCAGCCGCGCCTGGGCCTCGCGGAGGGAGGCAAGCCCAGCTGCCCGGGGTCCAGGGAGATCAGCTCCGGCAGGATCTGTGGTGAAGAGCGGCCGTGGGGGGGGCGGGCGGCGACGACAAGCGGCGCGCTGAAAGCCTGAAGCGCCAGCGGCGGAGGAGGAGGAGGCCCGGGCCGGCTTCCAGCGAGCCTGGGCCTCGCGGAGGCAGGCAAGCCCAGCTGCCCGGGGTCCAGGGAGATCAGCTCCGGCGGGATCTGTGGCGAAGAGCGGCCGTGGGGGGGGCGGGCGGCGACGACAAGTGGCGCGCTTCAGGCTTTCAGCGCGCCGCTTGTCGTCGCCGCCCGCCCCCCCCCACGGCCGCTCTTCGCCACAGATCCCGCCGGAGCTGATCTCCCTGGACCCCGGGCAGCTGGGCCGGGTGGACGCCGTCTCCCGCCCGCAAACCCCGCCCCCTTCCACGTGATTGGCCCCCGCCCGCAAACCTCACCCCCTTCCACGCGATTGGCCCCCACCCGCAAACCCCGCCCCCTTCCACGCGATTGGCCCCCGCCCGCAAACCCCGCCCCCTGGCTCTCTAGCATTTCAAAATGTGCACGAGCATGTCAAAATGGCTCCCGGCATAAAAAGTTTGCCGACCCCTGGTCTAGGGGTTAAGGCAACAGGCTAGAAACCAGGAAACTGTGAATTCTAGTCCCACCTCAGGCATGAAAGCCGGCTGGGTGACCTTGGGCCAGTCACTCTCTCTCAGCCCAACTCACCTCACAGGGTGGTGGTTGTGGGGAAAATAGGAGGAGGAAGGAGTATTAGGTATGTTTGCCACCTTGAGTTATTTGTAAAAATAATAAAGGCGGGATAAAAATCAATCAATCCATCAATCAATTAATTAAATAAAACTGGCCAGACTCTGCTTAGCTTTCAAGCCAGAGGAGATCAGCCAGGTGCTGCTACCTCCTTATCAGTAGAGACAAAACAAATATAGAGTTTGTATTGAATATCCTCAAAATATTCAAAAGATCAGGATTCTACGGAGAATTTCATTTCGTAATATTTTCACTACGCCACATCAAGGTTTGAAAGGTGGCGTAGTGAAAAACTACATGACTATAAAATAGCATTCTTGGTGCTTGTCATAATTGGAAGAGGAATGCGTAGGCCCCCAAAGCATGAGTTCGGAAACAATTTTCCTCCGATACATCTGGAGGGCACTAAAATAGGGGAAAGCACAGAGCAGACTTCCTTTGCTGCTGCATCAGCAGCAAAGAGGGGACTTCTCCTTCAAGAGGACTGAGGTCACGGTTCTCGAGGGCTTCTGAGAAAGGTCAGGGAGGCTGAACAGATCAGACGCTATTCGCTGCTTTTAAGCCAGCTGGCACAAAAACACCATCCCATTTTACAGCAATGTTTCTATCACATCAAGGTTTCTTTTCTGAGAGAGACGGGGCTGGTGAGTGGTGATTTCTCTTTTCCTCTGTAAGCTGCTTGTAGTTGGATGCTATCATAAAAAAGTGGGATGTAAAATCTAGCTGACTTTCTAAAGATACTGTACAGCTGTACCTGGGTGTAAAAACAGCTGAAAATGAGCCGATTAAAACATATTTTATGGCACAGAACTGCAGGGGGATGAGTGAGCTATCTTAGTCTTCATGGGAAGATTTATGCCTTTAAGAGCAAAGGGTATGAGGAGGGACAAATGGGTAGAACAGATGGACCAAGAGTAAAGACTATGAAAGCCTCTGAAATTAAATACATGAGAAAGTTAAGAATCTCCTTTTCCATGGTTTTGCTTCATGACATACATTTCATTGCCTTTATATTGTACCCCAATAAATTTTATTTAAGGGTAGGATAAAATACATATTGATCTCCAAACCAGAATCAGCCAAAGCATAATATCAAAGAATGGTGAGAATGGAGGAAGGAGAGGATAAGAATACAATAGAAAATAGCTTGAATCATGTCAACTGGATTTCTATTTTCTTAGTAGAAACGTTTCGCTCCTTATCCAAGGAGCTTCTTCAGTCTGAGCAAAGAAAAAGAAAAAAAAAGCTCCTTGGATAAGGAGCGAAACGTTTCTACTAAGAAAATAGAAATCCAGTTGACATGATTCAAGCTACAGACTGTTCCACCTGGATGACTGAGAACCTTCATAGACAATAGAAAATGTTGCTGAAAAAGCCTGAGAAGCAGGGAAAAGATCTAAACGCTCAGTTTGGTCAAAATTCAGTAAAGCTCTGTCTGAACGAATAAGAGGGCGAACAGGTGAATTTCCACAGACTTCTTGCAAAATGGTCTCCTGGGAAGCTCTGCCCTTAGCTTAACAAAAATTAATCATGACTATGGTCCAATGAAACTAATGATATAAAGCCAGTTCAAAACTTAAGGATATACGTATGTGATACCTTCAATAGTTGAACAATAGGCAATAATGTTCCATATAATCGTGCTAATGATCTGAGAAAGAAGAGTTAAGACTTTTCCTGGACTGGAGGGATTTCAGTACAGCAAATGAGCATATTCCTTTGAGTAAAGTTTATGTTTTGGCATTTAACTATCTAAAGTCTACTAGAGTCATTGAAAAATATGGCACTTTTTCTCTCAATTTTCAAGGATAACAAGCCAATTAAAAGTATGATTGCCATTCTTACAAAAATGACTTTGTAAATTCCAAAACTATCATGTTATAATGTACATTCCAGATTTCTCAGAGTAATAGCATAATTATTGATGATGGTGATGTGCCATCAAGTCAATGTCGCCTCTTAATGACCACATAGTTTTTCTCTGGGACAATCTGCCCCAATAATTTGAGCCTGGCCATTTGGGCCTCAAATGAGAATTCTGGGTTGATTTGTTTGTTTTCTTAGCTAACCATAGTATTCTTGGGAATATTCTAATACACTGTACTTCAAAATGCTTCAATACTCTTGTTAGACTGCTTCTTCAAAGCCCAACTTTTGCTTCCATAGAGCGTCAGAGGGAAAACCATTGCCTGCATGATTCTGATTTTTAAGATATCAACACATCATAGCATCTGAAGATCTTTTCCCAGGCCTATATTTATTTATTTATTATTTATTTATTTATTTAATTTCTATAACCGCCCATCTCCCCCCATGGGGAACTCTATATTGCTACTGTACCAAGTGCTAGTCTGTATCCTATTTTTCGGCAACTGGTTCCTTTACTGTTGATGGTCAATCCTACAAGGTAGAAACTATCCACCACTTCAATACCTCCACTGCCAGTTCTAAGCCTGGTTGCTGTACCTGTTGTCATTCTTTACGTTTAATTGTAGCCCCATTTTTTCACTGTCCTCCTTGACTTTCATTAGTAGAGCTTCCAGATCATCTACATTTTCAGCTACCAGAGTAATGTCATCAGCACAGAGCAGGTTATTGATATTTCTTCCTCCAGTTTCAAAACCATACCCACCTTCTTCTAAACCAGTTTTTCTTATTATATTAGGTATATAGGTGGAATAAATAAAGGAGAGTATATAGCCTTATCTCACTTTTTTGCCAAGTTAGGGCCAGTCTGATTTAGCATGTTCTGTCCAGACTGTGCCTTCCTGAGCTGTGTATAGGTTTTGCATGAGGACAATGAGATGTTCTGGGATTCCCATTTTAGTAATGAGCATTCCACAGCTTGACATGACTCACACAATCAAAAGCCTTTCTATAATCAATGAAGTACTGTACATATTCACTTCTTTTTGGTATTCTTTGGCTTTCTCAATTACCCACTGTGCATCAACAATAATGTCTCATGTTGTTTGATCTCTTGGAGTCAGTTACTATTTATGTTCTTTAGCATACCAATTCAAGGTTGGAACCTCCTTTTGAATTTGCAGAACGCATATCAGATTTACCAGGATATAAATAAAAAGAGTTTTAAAGTTAAGTAGGAGAAAGGCTGGATCATAAATTTTCAGAGCTTATTTAGCATTTTGTATTCACTAGAAGACTTGCTATTGCTTTGTGTATATATAAAAGAAAGACGTCATGAAGCAAAGATTTCTAAAATGGAAATAACTACTGGAAGTGTCTTAAATAGGTATAAAGTAGACATATTTGGACTTTACAATAATAGGAACAGTCTGAAAGGAAATGGTAATCCGTAAAGAGACAGTTTATATATACTTCAGCTAATCCCATTTATTGATTGATGACTGGCAAATAGAGGGAGAAAAAGTGGAGGCAGTGACAGACTTTGTATTTCTAGGCGCAAAGATTACTGCAGACGCTGACTGCAGCCAGGAAATCAGAAGACGTCTACTTCTTGGGAGGAGAGCAATGGCAAATCTTGATAAAATAGTTAAGAGCAGAGACATCACACTGACAACAAAGGTCTGCATAGTTAAAGCAATGGTATTCCCTGTAGTAACCTATGGCTGTGAGAGCTGGACCATAAGGAAGGCTGAGCGAAGGAAGATAGATGCTTTTGAACTGTGGTGTTGGAGGAAAATTCTGAGAGTGCCTTGGACTGCAAGAAGATCAAACCAGTCCATACTCCAGGAAATAAAGCCAGACTGCTCACTTGAGGGAATGATATTAAAGGCAAAACTGAAGTACTTTGGCCACATCATGAGAAGACAGGATACCCTGGAGAAGAAGCTGATGCTAGGAAAAGTGGAAGGCAAAAGGAAGAGGGGCCGACCAAGGGCAAGATGGATGGATGATATTCTGGAGGTGACAGACTCAACCATTGGGGAGCTGGGGATGGTGACGGCCGACAGAAAGCTCTGGCGTGGACTGGTCCATGAAGTCACGAAGAGTCGGAAACGACTGAACGAATAAACAACAAAAAATCCCATTTATCATCCTATTAGTTTATTGGCAAAGTTCATAAAAAGTTTTGCATTGTCATGAATTTGCTAAAATGTTATTATTTACAACATAATGTAGTACAACACTGACATTCAAACTAAAGATAATAAATTCATTTGTGAGACTGTAGAACGAACTATTTTTAAAACAATTTGAGTTTCATCTCTTTGTATGAACAAGCAGGGCATGATTTTTAGAGGCATTTTTGCTACTGTCTTCATAACGTTAGCTTTTTTAAGACTTGCTAACTTACATTTGATTTTTGTTCAGTCGTTTAGTCGTGTCCGACTCTTCGTGACCTCATGGACCATAGCACGCCAGGCCTTCCTGTCCTCCACTGTCTCTCGGAATTTACTCAAATTCATGTTCATTACATCGGTGATGCTATCTAACCATCTCATCCTCTGCCGTCCTCTTCTCCTTTTGCCTTCAGTCTTTCCCAGCATCAGGGTCTTTTCCAGTGAGTCCTCTCTTCGCATTAGGTGGCCAAAGTATTGGAGCTTCAGCTTCAGTATCTGTCCTTCTAATGAGCAGTCAGGGTTGATTTCCTTTAGGATTGACTGATTTGACCTCCTTGCAGTCCAAGGGACTCTCAAGAGTCTTCTCCAGCACCACAGCTCGAAAGCATCAATTCTTCGGCGCTCAGCCTTCCTTATGGTCCAACTTCCTTATGGTCCAGCCATACATTACTACTGGGAAAACCATAGCTTTAACTATACGGACCTTTGTCGGCAAGGTGATGTCTCTGCTTTTTAATATGCTGTCTAGGTTTGCCATAGCTTTCCTCCCAAGGAGCAAGCGTCTTTTAATTTTTTTTTATAATTTTTTTATAAATAAATTAAATTTAATATAATTACATTTGATACCTCTCCCCAATTTGGTGAAGAATCTTGTAATGGCAATATGTGCTCTATGTGCGCTGGATAGAAGGTGAGACTACATCTTGGTTCCCACCAACCCTCCTTCATGCCTGCCCGTAGCCTCCCACCTACACCCCTTTTACAGTCTGGCCAACTAGGTTGTGTACCTCAGGTGCTTCCATAGGCTACAGTTGCTCAGCAGTGATAAAGCATCATCCGATGAAACGTCAGAAGCAAAGCAAGTGCATTTAGGTTCATTTCTTGCTATAGTGAGCTCAAAATGAGTTACTTGAATGATGTTCTAGCAAACTCAACATAGCGGTAATAACCAGTCTGTATATACAGCTTGAGGGAGGAAGAGTGCAAGGGTTGACACAATTAGGCTGTATGTGGGAAATCGTAAATGGATGTGAAATTCTCCTGGGAGACAAACATCCTGATCTTAATTACATTTTTCAAAAAACTTGGAAGTAAGTCCCTCTGCTTTCTGCCAAAATGTGCTTAGAGACTAGAACCTAAGAGATTCATTGGTTGGGCATACGCTAATTATTTCGGATGACGGATGCAGTCCTTTGATTTTGTTCTTCTAGCTACATAAAAAGCAATCATATCTGTATTTGTCCATAGAGAAAAGAACTCCATAAAATCCATACAAATTTAGTGGTAGACATTACCAAAAAAAAAAAAAACCCCATACACACACACAGTGAAGAATAGATTCTATGTCCGGAAGAAGAGGATTTTATACAGTCTAAAGAAAGATGCCATATTTTGAGATCTAATCTTTTTTAAACTCTAGGTAGGACTACACAATTCGGCTTAATTGATTTGAATCATTCTCTGGCATTGTACATATAAGACCTGTGATGTTTCTGTGTTTCTGCTTTGCTCTGGTAATTTCTTTCAGATCTGGGGAGAGCTGAACTGCCTACATTCAGTCGATTACCTTCATCTTGGAACCACCTTAATACTACAAATTTAATGACTTTAAACAGCTAAATTAATAATAATTTATTTCTTCCTTCCTTCTCCATCCCTCCCCCCTTTTTTGTAATAAAATGAAGAAGAAGAAGAGTTCTGTAGAACTCTGAAACTGGCAAACACTTTTGTATTTATTTATTTATTTATTTATCAGATTTTTATCACCGCCCATCTCCCCCTCAAGGAGGGACCCTGTGCAGTTTACAATAAAAACAAATTTTAAAATTCAATACAAGTTATCAATAATATAAATAGGGGATAAAAATATAAAATGCAATAAAATACAATAAAATCCAGATGGTGATAAGTTCTTTTTCAGTTCGTAAGTGTATAAAGAGCCAGACTAGGGCACCAGCCATCCCCAAGACTGACTGTTCCCCTCCCAGACCCGATGGCAAAACCAGGTCTTCAGTTTTTTATGCAAGTCCAGGAGAGAGGGGGCTTGCCTTACCTCCAGGGGAAGAATGTTCCAGAGGGTGGGAGCTGCTGCAGAGAAGGCCCACTTCCTGGACCCCGCCAGATGGAATTCTCTTACAGACGGGGTCTGTAGCATGCCCTCTCTGCATGACCGGGTGGGGCGGGTCGATGTAATGGGGATAAGAAGGTCCCTCAGGTAACCTGGACCCATGCCAGGTTTAAAGGCTTTAAAGGTAATAACCAACACCTTGAATTGGACCCGGAAGCAGACAATTTGTATCAATTTGCCCAGAAGGCTCTAGGCAGCCAACAATCTCATTGGAAAATAAATATTAAAAAAAAAGATTGAAAAGACACAACACAAAAAAACAATAAAGGGAACCTATCAACATTAAAAAAAAAAATCAATAAAATACAGCAACCCCACTACCAATAAAAGCATCTGCTCCTCCTTTGCTAGACAGAACAGGTGGGTCTTAACAGCTTTTCCTGAAACCCAAGAGGGACAAGGATGACTGAAGACCAGTTGGAAGGCAGTTCCAATGTGTCGGGGCGACTACTGAAAAAAAAACACTTTCAAGGCCCCGTCAGATGCCAATCACAAACAGATGGGAGCTGGAGGGAGTTAACCTATCAGAGAGACAGAGGAATATGGGGAAAGGCAGGTTCATCAGATATTTATTTATTTATTTATTAAATTTCTATGGCCGCCCATCTCCCTCTCAAGGAAGGACTCTGGGCGGTTCATAGCTATAACAATAATACACTACAATAAAAACACGATAAAATACAATACACTAAATATAATAAATATAATTTAAATTAAAACCAAGTGGTAGATGGTTTGCAGTGCTGCTGAAGACTATTTAAAATGTTTGGGGTGGCTCTAAGCGATCAGCCATCCCCAAGCCTGACCACTTTCCCTCTTGCCCCAGGCGAGATCACAGAGCCAGGTTTTCAATTTTTTTTCTGAAGTCCAGGAGTGAAGGGATCTGTCTTATCTCTGGGGGAAGAATGTTCCATAGGGCAGGTGCCGCTGCAGAGAAGGCTCGCCTCCTAGACCCCGCTAGATGGAACTCTTTCATAGAGGGGGTCCGTAGCATGCCCTCTCTGCAAGATCGGGTAGGACGGGATGTTGTAATGGGGATGAGGCGGTCCCTCAGATAACCTGGGCCCATGCCATGTAGGGCTTTAAAGGTAATGACCAACACCTTGAATTGGACCTGGAAGCAAACTGGCACCCAATGCAGCTCACAGAGCAGAGGTGTTATATGTGTCGATCTTGGTGCACTTAAAACTGCCCACGCGGCTGCATTCTGTACCAGCTGTAGCTTCCGGATATTCTTCAAGGGTAGCCCCATGTAGAGTGCGTTACAGTAATCTATATGGGAGACAACCAGGATTATCTGCTGCCTGGTCCTAGAGCAATTGGAAGCCCGGGGCAAGCCTCAGTTCCAGTTCCATGCACCTTGAATTGGACCCGGAAGCAAACTGGCACCCAAGATAACCAAGTTTTGAACCCTAAAGAGCTTTAAAGATGACAACCAGAACCTTGAATCACACCTGGAAGTCAACTGGCAACCAGTGCTACTCCCTAAGCAGCGGAGTCTCCCAGGTATACTAGGATACATTCATCACTGTCCAAACAGCCACATTCAGTATATATGTACACATGTATATACTGGCCCTATTCTGATACAAATGCCATCTAGCACATCTGCAGATTTGGGGACTCAAAAGCTGAATGAGAAGAAACACCAGTCTACCTTAGCTGCTTCTAAAGTGATTTGATTGATTGATTGATTGATTGATTGATTGATTGACTGATTGATATAGCCACCCATCTCACGTATGAGACTCTGGGCAGCTTACAATAAAATAGATAGAGCACATACAATTAAAAAAATAAAACACACAGCATCTGGGAATCATAAAAACCACCATTAAAGTAACCAGGAGATGGGCTCTATCACATACCCAGGGCCCCAGCTTGGACACAGAATCAAGTTTTCAAGGCGTTATGAAAGGCCAGCAGAGTTAGGGCTAATCTGATCCCTGGAGGGGTGATTATCTAGGAAAATGCAAAGTGAATGGAATTGAGAGAAGGGGAAATGAAGCTTACGATATGAAGCTGGCTACCGATTCATAGAAATACGATATAATTAATGCCTATTTGCAACCCTGTGTAATTTGATTCCAATTTTTTTCCACGTCCTGACAAAACTTACATATCAAGCTAAACAATATGATGAAATTATTCATGTTAACAGGCTCTCAGCTTTTGCAAATAAAGAAGTATAAAAGAAGAATGGAGATGATGAGGTAATTTCTGTGGCATCACAAAAAATCAACTGAACAATAAGGCTAAGAGAGACAAATGGAACCTGATTTCATCACAGATAGATGAACAAAAAGAATGTGGCTGATGGCTTCTATTTCACAAAACAGAGAACTAATCATCCAAAGGGTTCTCAAGGAACGTTTGGAAGAATCAGACGGAAGGAAAAGCAGCCAGTCACAGATTATTTTTTCTGTATGTAATCCATCTGATGTCATGTTTTCATTCTAATGAGTGAAAAAATATCATTCCAGCCCAGCTTCTCATAGCACCTTCTGTTGAAATCTGTGTTCAACAAAAGAAAATACCTCATCTCCAGAAGTCATTCCTCATGGCGTTAAAAGAATGACAACACTTCGTGCTACTTTAAGGAACATTATTCAGCCTGGAAGATAGGTTCTGAATTACTTTTAACTAAAACAAGTGCACCACATTTTTGAAGAGCTGGTTCTAACTCTTCTTCAGAACTTTTTTAAAGGTTCCAAAAGATTGCACAAGGGAAAGGGCCTTACTTCCAGGGACAACCTCTCCTTGAAAAACAAGCCTGGAATTGTCAGGCAACTCTGATACAGCACTTGTGTGAAAGGATGTATGGAAGGGAGGGGGAGATCAGCATCATCTCATACATGTGCTCAGAAATGCTGTCTAAATGCCAAACCCTCCCTGGGTTCCAGTAAAACATCTCATGGAACATAAAATCAGTCAGAAGACCCCACCAAGGCTTTCTGCAGCATGTTGAAGGCCATGCTCTAAAGTGGATGAGGCCAGGGGCTGCTTCAAAGGGAATGGTTTTAAAGGGGAGGGGGAACCACCTTAAGCATCTATAAGGCTTACAGCACCCATTTTGTCCCTCCCCAAATGCAAAACTCCCTACTCTGGGAAGACTCTGAGGGATGCATAAAAGTTGCTGACAGTGGAGTCCTTGGTTGTTTGCTTGCAGACATTTCATTACCCAACTAGGTAACATCATCAGTGCTGTAACATCATCAGATGCTGACAGGCCATGCACAACCTCCAAGGTGCACTTTCTGTATCCTTGGGTTAACGGCATAAAATTATAGCATAATCTTTCACCAAATACAGAGTTTACACAAACGATAGCATCCATTTAAGCATTTATAAAACTGAACATACTTCGAAATGGAAAACTCCATTAAAAATCACCACAAGCAGATACAATCTGGTAGACAGGCTTTAGCAGTACAATTGAAGAAAGTATCTGAATACTGGCTGTTGTGGGTCTTCCGGGCTGTGTGGCCGTGTTCTGGAAGTTGTGGTTCCTAACGTTTCGCCAGCATCTGTGGCCAGCATCTTCAGAGGGCAGGAGCACAGATAGAAGCAAAATCTCTCAAAATCTCAAAATCAAAAATCTCAAAAAACAGAGATTTTGCTTCTATCTGTGCTCCTGCCCTCTGAAGATGCTGGCCACAGATGCTGGCGAAACGTTAGGAACCACAACTTCCAGAACACGGCCACACAGCCCGGAAGACCCACAACAGCCATTGAACTCCGGCCGTGAAAGCCTTCGACAATACATATCTGAATACTGATTTATCACAGATAATCATATACAAGTCATTACTAAATCCCTTGGCATGTTTAAAATACTAAAAGTAATCTTTCAAGCCAGTAGTAGAAATACAGATTTGCAAGGCACACTTGTTATACTTCTGTGTGGCACAGTGTAACGTGCAATATGTTTCTTCTCTTCTCGTCCTTCCCCTCTCCAAAAACACACTAAAAATCCTTCTTGTTGGCCTTTGTGTTGCTTTTCAGAAGTTATAGTAACAAAATGGCTAATACTGAACAGGCTTACCAGATGATGTTAGCCCAATTACAGCTTTATCCTTTGTACTTTGATGCACTGTTTAATTAGTGTTTATTTGCCTTTTTTAAAGATATTTTGTTTGAGGTCAAACATTAATATTCATTGGTCTTCTAACAGTGGACTAATTAGAGCCTTTAATTACAGAAATCTATTCAGACATCATGCAAATCCTGCTTTTAAAAAATGAGGTTTTGACCTGATTCCAGAAGCAGAGTAACCCAGAAGTGCCTAGCCTTGCAATGTTCAGCCCTGAGAGTTATTGGCCAGATGAGGGATCAGGGGCCAAGTATGTGCAGGTGCTTGCAAACATAAAGCCTCCTCTATACTATCTTGACTGCACTGAGATCCCCAGTATTGTCAACGGACCTAAAATCATTGTTTCCCCCTGATATTAGGAGCAGAGGAACAATTTTCTTAATCAGCATAGCTGTTTGGTGGGCTGCAGGGAGTCTGATCACGCAGAGGAAGACAGCCTGAAAGGCCCCTGCTCTCCATGGCTCTCCACAACCAACCAGAGGAAAGATCTTCAAGGGCCATACATGATCAGTGATCAAGAGCAACCTGATTTAACATGAGGATATACTAAAGAGTTGGGGGAGGGGGTGGCTCAGCGGATAAGATGCCAGGCTTGTCGATCGGAAGGTCGCAAGTTCGGAGGTTCGAATCCCTAGCCCTGCGTGCGGAGTGAGCTCCTGTACTAGCCCCAGCTCTTGCCAACCTAGCAATTCGAAAGCATGCAAATGCAAGTAGATGAATAGGTACCACTTCGGTGGGATGGTAACAGCGTTCCGTGCGCGTCATGCCAGCCACATGACCGTGGAAGCGTCTTCGGACAACGCTGGCTCTTCGGCTAACAAACGGAGATGAGCACCGGCCCCTAGAGTCGGACATGACTGCACAAATGTGCGGGGGGAACCTTTACCTTTACTTTATACTAAAGAGAGTGTGGCTTATGTCTGAGTAGACATGCACAGGACTCGGATTTAAATAATACATCACTCTGTGCCAGTACGTTTCATCTTTTACAAAGTGTAATGAAGGAGGTTAAATGTGGCTGTCCTGGTACATTCAGCAGTAGATCCATTTTTTAAAAAATCTAAAAGAAACATTTCAAAATACATTAACCATAATCCAAAGAGCCATTATAATTAGTCTTGGAGACTCTTCACTTCAGGGCCTTATCTCTTACTCTTTAAAGCCAAAATCAATGCAAACTACATCACGGTGCAAAGAAATTGCAAAATATCAATGCAGCACACCAAACTAATGTAACAGGCTCCTTGTTTTCACGGGGAAAAGTATATCTCAGTGCACATCGACTCAAAAATAGGCCTCATCCATTTCCAGGTAAGCTGATCCAGAATGATAGCAAATCCAACAACATTTAGGAAAGCTTATTCCTACATAAGGTGTCTTTTTGGTCCCAAGGTCTCTGCCCAAAGAATTAATTTACAGCAATTGGGGATAGTTTTTGGTTTATTGTTGATCATGTGCTTAGAAAAAACAATAATTAGCCACACTTCACTGGCTCATACTGGCATCCTTATGAGATTTTATTATTAGCTCACTTGCATTTTAATGATGAGTATTACATATTTTAAAGAAACATTTTTATACCGAGAGATGGGAAGAGAAAACGCAACCCCATCAATTCATCATTCAAATGAATGAATGTAAATTACAGGTAGTCCTCGACTTATGACCATTTGTTTAGTGACCATTTGAAGTTACGATGGCACTGAGAAAAATTACTTGCGACTGGTCCTCGCACATCCCTGCCATCACGTTTTCAAAATTCAGGTGCTTGGCAACCAGCATGTATTTATGACGGTTGCAGCATTCCGAGAATCACATGATCACCATTTGCAACCTTCCCAGCTGGCTTCCAACAAGCAAAATCAACGGGGGAAACCGGATTTGCTTAACAACCACGTGATTCACTTAACGACCACAGCAAAAAGGTAGTAAAATCGGGCATGGCTCACTTAACAACCGCCTCGCTTAGCAATGGACGTTCCAGTCCCAATTGTGGTCGTAAGTCGAGGACTACCTGTATATGTATATTCAATAGATATTAAGTTACTACAGTTTAAACATTAAATATTGCAGATCCTTTATAAATGGTACTCTAATTATAGAATTATTATTATGATTAAAAATAGGGAAGAAATAACAAAATCCATGTCGGGGCGAGCGGATGGAGTGGCCTGCTTCTCTCCTAGGCACCAGCGATCCAAGTACTATGCAGTAAATAGACTCCAAACAGAAGTTATATCAAATATCCTATTTACTTATATACATACGTATTTACAGATCACTTCCACACAGGTAACAAATGATAAACCAACGATATAGCATACACGAAGTAGAATGAGAATAAATGAGAAGAATGAATTACAGGACATCTCTGTATTGTATATATAAACTGACCAATCACCTTATAGGTCACTCTCATTATTCACCACTCCCAACTTAACTCTAAGCACCTGTTGTATAAGTCACACACTGACACATCATCCCTACAACAATGGCTGCTAATTGGGTGACTCTGCAGAATATTTCCCCTTTCACCTACAGTAAATATCAAGCCTCTCAATATAATTTATATCTAGCTGTAAATTCCTGGGTATATCAAACCCCAACACCCCTTCAATTTACAATAGATATTACATTCACATATACAGAATAGAACACATACACATTTGAGATATACACATCCTATGTCTATCTATGCTTAGAGGCTTTGTCATCACATCTGCTACATTACATTCAGATGGACAATATTGCAAATCAATACAATACAATACAATTAACTTCCAATTATTGACTGATCATATATTCTTGATCACATGAAGTTTGGTCATCATCTCCAGTCTCTGTTTTAACAAAATCTGTTGTCATCGGGGTTGGAACCTCCTTGCAATGCTCCATATTGTTCTCTCTTAGCAGTGCTTCAATTTTCTTCTGCTGCTCTAGAACATAACCCCCATCAACCTTCTGAATACCTACACCTAGGTAATTCCTAATCTCTCCCAGATCTTTGACATCAAATTGTTGTTTTAGGTTTTCAGTAAATTCAATTACCCTGCTTTGATCTTTCGCTATAAAACACAAATCGTCTACAAAAATCAAAAGCAAAATCTGTTCATCATTTTCACATTGCTTTACATACAGACATGGGTCAGCTATACTACACTCGAACCCCATTCTTTGTAATTCCTTATCTAACTTTAGATTCCAGCAACGTGCCGATTGCTTGAGTCCATACAACGCTTTCTGCAACTTGTATACT
The DNA here is from genome assembly GCA_023362775.1 of Charina bottae. NCBI lineage: Eukaryota > Metazoa > Chordata > Lepidosauria > Squamata > Charinaidae > Charina > Charina bottae. The sequence continues at coordinate 45,772,134 of JALMGJ010000002.1, forward strand.
CTTCCTGCAATATTTGATTCATAACCTGGGGCTTCAGCCATATAGAACTTTTCTTTCAAATCAGCATGCAGATATGCTGTGGTAATATCATAATGGTGTACTACACAATTCCCAGCTGCTGCCATTGCTAAGGCAAACCTAAATGTCTCCCCTCTTAGCGTTGGTGCAAAAACCTCATCATAAGTCTGATTCTTTACCTGGGAAAATCCTTGTGCTACCAACCTAGCCTTATATTGAATATCACTATTCACTAAGGTTTTCTTCTTATACACCCACCTACAACCTACTGCCCTATGCCCCTCAGGCAACCTGGTAGATTTAAAAACCTTATGAGAATTAATGGCTTTCATTTCCACATCCATAGCAGCTTTCCATCTACTCTGCTCTTGTAATGGCAACTCCAAAACTTCCTTGTAATTACGAGGTTCATAATTGATAAAACACACTTTTACATCACCTGGTGTATAACGTTGAGGTGGTATGCCCTTGTTAACTCTCTCAGACCTTCGCAAAACTGTAGCCTCCTGCATCATTGGCACACTAGGAGTTAATTCCTCTTCCTTCTTAATTACATCAGTGGACTCTCTCCGCTCTGAAAACTCAAAACTTCTGACTAGGAAGAAAAACTTTACTACTCCCGTGTAATTTCTGCCAATTGCTGTGCTCACTAAAACTTGCTGATCTAGAGATAACAACTTTCCTGCCATCAGTGAACCTATATCCCTTGGTCCCTGGCTCATACCCCACAAACGTCATCTTCTCTGCTTTTGCCTGCCCTTTCCTGCGTACCTCTTTATGCACGTGAACATAGGCAGTGCACCCAAACACTTTCAAATGAGCTAATGATGGCTTCTTGCCATATAACATATAATATGGAGTTTGATTTACAGACACACTCCATAACCTGTTAATTAAATAATTAGCAGTTAATATAGCCTCTCCCCAGTATCCTCTTGATAATCCTGAGTCAGCTATAAGTGAATCCTTTACTGTCTGCAATGCTGAGTATCTTTGTTCTGCCACTCCTGGCCCTGATTTGGTTCTCCTATGCACAATGCCCCTTCTACCGAGCCATTGCTGAAAACTACCACTCAGAAACTCAGTACCCCGGTCAGTTTGTAAACTACACACCTTTGTGCTATATCTACGTTCCACAAACTGCATCCAGTTTCTAAACTTATCAAATGTTTGACTTTTAGTTTTCAATAGGTAACAGAACCCAAATCTGGTGTAATCATCTACAATGACTAAAACATATTTAGCACCCCCTATTGCAGCTGGTAATGGACCAATTAAATCAGCATGAACTAATTCAAAACATTTATGTGACTTCCTATCACTAAATTTGCTCACAGGAAATACTTTTGACTTTGCAACCTTACAAGCTGTGCAATCCAAATACACTTGGCACTGTTTCAAATTCATTCCAGAACTTGCTTCTGACATCTTTTCAATCACTTTGAAACTCGGATGCCCAAGCCTTCTATGCCATAGGTGCTCACATGAATCATGTGTTGGTTTGTTAATTGTGGCTACATCATGGCTTCTGCTTGTCCTGGTTTGTACAATTTCATAAAGACTGTTCTGTAAAACACCTTTACCACAGACATTATTATCCTTCATGACAATACATTCACCATTACAAAACTGTACATTATAACCCAGTGTATCCAATTGTGAAACACTTATAATATTGTACTCCAGTTCTGGTACACATAACATTGATAATTCAACATTTAATCCTGGTACATACACTAATCCCTGACCAGTCACAGATGCAATGCTTCCATTTGCTAGGCTAACATGGTCACGGTCAGCCTGCATAAAACTCTTAAACATCTGTCTGTTATTGGCTACATGCTGACAAGCCCCGCTGTCAAACAGCCAGGGTCCCTTTAAATCTTTTACACTTGAAGTAATTAGAGACAGCTGTGCATTGTCTCCCGGCTTGGAATTCCCTGGCTTGGCTTTAGGCTTCTGTTTCTTATCACAATCTCTTAACAAATGCCTTGTTGAACCACAGCGAAAACATTTACGCTTTACAAATAAAATATTGTCAGACTTATTAGAATAACAGTTCTTATCAGAAATACTGTTTTGCTTAGACCTAATTACAGTAGAATCTAGCCTTCTCTGTTCTTCTTCCAATAATCTGCCAGACAAATAATTTATGGTCAAATCCCTTTCAGATAAAGACCCGAAGCTTGTAGCTAAATTATCCCATGTTTCATTTAGAGAACTGAGAATTACATACACTTTATTTGCTTCTGTAAACGGCATATCTCTCTGAGCCAACTCTTGAAACAAACTTGTCATATAATGCTGGTGATCCCGAATATTATCAGATACCCCTAATCTGGCATGATAAAGTTTTCGTGTTAACAAAACCTTGCATAACGGCGTGCTTCTCAGATAAACATTCTTTAAAGCTTCCCAACACTTATTGGCTAACTGACAATCTCTAACATAACATAATTGGCTATTCTCCAGACATAAAATTATGCTTGCCAATGCTTTCTCATCCTGTAGAACAACGTCTTCATCATCCAGGTCTGGGTCAGGGCAAAGTACACTCCTCCAAAGACCCTCACGTCGAAGATACATTTCCATTTTGTATGCCCATGATGAATAATTAGTGTCATTCAGTCTTTCCAGAGGAAAACCTCCCCCGACTGCTGGCAACATCTTCGCTTCGCTCATCTGTCTTCAGCCCCTTCTGGGCAGACACTGATGATTAAAGACACAGACCTTATCAGAATGTCCTCCAGCTGCAAAACAAGCGTAGGAGAAAAAAAACACACACACAGGCACGGAACCTGTTAAAGCTCCAAATCACTCCAAATAGCCACACGACTCCTGGATAGGCTTCCAAAGCTTCCAGCTCACAGACTGCACACGATCCCACGATCCACAGCCAGTCCAAAAGCTCCTGTCGTCTATGGCTTCTCTGTCGCCTCTGGGCCCATAACCTGTCGGGGCGAGCGGATGGAGCGGCCTGCTTCTCTCCTAGGCACCAGCGATCCAAGTACTATGCAGTAAATAGACTCCAAACAGAAGTTATATCAAATATCCTATTTACTTATATACATACGTATTTACAGATCACTTCCACACAGGTAACAAATGATAAACCAACGATATAGCATACACGAGGTAGAATGAGAATAAATGAGAAGAATGAATTACAGGACATCTCTGTATTTATATATAAACTGACCAATCACCTTATAGGTCACTCTCATTATTCACCACACCCAACTTAACTCTAAGCACCTGTTGTATGAGTCACACACTGACACATCATCCCTACAACAATGGCTGCTAATTGGGTGACTCTGCAGAATATTTCCCCTTCCACCTAAATATCAAGACTCTCAATATAATTTATATCTAGCTGTAAATTCCTGGGTATATCAAACCCCAACAATCCACAAGTAAACAAACCACAAGGACTTTCATCAAGGTGGAACTGTGGCACCAGAACTGCACAGGATGAACAGGCTCTGGGGAGATGGGATTACGTCCCCTGTCCCTACCCTGCAAAGCACAATGAAACTTGCAGTTCTGTAAGACTTCGTCCACATGGCTGAGGACTCTACAGAGTCCCTGTAAAACATACAAAACCAACACACACACACACACAAACACAGAATTTATATATGCAGATAATGAAATCTCCCTTAAGTCAAACTCAGAACCTAGTGATTTCATGAATTCTTCCTTTTTTATTTTATAATTTTATTAAAAGTTTTAAAAACAAAGATAAAAACTAATACAAAGTCACATAACGTAAGGAAGAAAAAAGAAAAAGGAAGAAATCACAGAGAAAGCTAAAAGTGCAAGAAAGAAATAAAATAGAAAAAGAAGAAATATACAAAGTGGCTTCTGATCTTCTTTACAGCAGTTATAGGTACAATTATAAATTTACCTCTTTCTCTAAAATTACATTATGACTCTCTTCTTTCTATAATCTATCCTGTCTAATAATCAAAACCATAAATCATAAGTTCATTTTTTTTTCTGTTTTATGCAAAAAGTCCATAAGGGGTTTCCAGTCAGCAGTGATTTCATGCATTCTTCCATGGAGTTTTCTTGACTACAGACAAGACTGACCAAATCTGCCATTTATTGAGACATGCATGCAGATGGTCTGTATAAAATATGTATCAACGAAACATGTATATTGGAGATTATCCTGCTCCTATATTCTACACCAAGAATAGGCAACAGGGTGACTTCCTGAAGATCTAGATGACAGCTTCTGCAATCCAATGATACGGAGTATGTTGGGTGAAGTGTTGATGGGTGCAATAAGCATAGAATTGTAAAACTGAAAATATAAGCTACCAAATCATGATCTTTTTATTTGTGTGACAACCCTTCAAGTTCTTGAATACTGCTATCATATCATTCCATTGTTGTATTTTTGCAAGACCAAACATATCCAGCTCCCTCAATTTCTCCTTTAAGACTTAGTTTCCCTTTTCTACACTCATTTGTTTCTCTGAAACTTTTTTTAAAAGGGGTTGCCCAGAACTAGAGACATTCGAGGCGGGGCCTGATCAACACAGAACACTTGGAGGGATTAAATGCCCTACCCGTGTTCTGCATAAATGTAAAGGCTGCACAGCACTATAGAATAGTATTGTGTAGTTTGGTAACACAACTTTAATTTCATTCTATCAAATTGGATGGACACAGGATTATAGATCCCTGACAGGAAACTTCAGATCCCAACAGTAATAAGAATAGCCATGCTGGGATCAGGCCAAAGTTCAGCTTAGTGCAACATTTTGTTTCTCATGGAATCCAACCAGATGCTTCTAGGGTACTTCCAAGCAGGAAATGGAGACATAACTTCTTTCTCATTGTTCCCCTGAAATTAGGATTTAGAGGCACGCTACCCTCAGTCTGTAAGTTACACTGAATCTCCAAGGCAGCCCTTTTAGATCCGTCTTCCATGAATTTATCCAATCCCCTTTTAAAGCCATCCAAATCAGTAGCCATCACTGTATCTTATAATGATGAATTCCACAGGTTAATTATACACTGTATGAAGGATTGCTTCCTTTTTCTCCCTTAAATCTTCTTCCAATCAGCATCCTTGGATAACCTGGGTCATACTATTTTGGGAGAAGGAGAAAAACTGTCCATGTCCCATTTCTCCATATGTATGATCCTGTACACCAGGGGTCCCCAACCCCCGGGCCACAGACCAGTACTGGTCCATGGCCTGTTAGGAACTGGACCGCACAGCAGGAGGTGAGCGGTGGGTGAGCGAGCGAAGCTTCATCTGTATTTACAGCCGTTCCCCATCGCTCACATTACCGCCTGAGCTCTGCCTCCTGTCAGATCAGCGGTGGCATTAGATTCTCATAGGAGCGCGAACCCTACTGTAAACTGCGCATGCGAGGGATCTAGGTTGCACGCTCCTTATGAAACCATCCCCCCCACCCCGGTCCATGGAAAAATTGTCTTCCACAAAACCGGTCCCTGGTGCCAAAAAGGTTGGGGACTGCTGCGTACACCCTGATCATGTCCTACCTCAGTTGCCTTTTTTCTAGAGTTAAAGAATCCCTAACAAGATCCAGTGTTTCATTAATCAGGTGAAATGCCAGGAAAAAAGAGGTGAGGATACAGAATCTTGGAAACTCCAGCAAATTCATTAGGATGGGGTTTTTATTAATTCCTCAAACTTTGTTCTCTCAGACTGCTTACCCGAAAAGCTAATGGCCCCTTTAACAGATAGGACTGAAACGTCCATCTGCTCTTTGTGTGTCATATTTTGAAATACCCCCTTCTGTTTCCACACAGACTAGCCTTTTCTTGTGGGGAAGATATTCAGCTTCATGTATCATGGTAAACTGAGGCTTGTTCAATCATTGACCAATGCATACAACATTCAGAACAGTCAGAATGATACTAAGCCACATAATGGCTTAGTGCAGTGTGTGAACCCAACCATGGGTGATTCATAAAGTGTATGGTTTACATACCCTTACATACATACAGGATACCCTGGAGAAGATGCTGATGCTAGGGAAAGTGGAAGGCAAAAGGAAGAGGGGCTGACCAAGGGCAAGATGGATGGATAATATTCTGGAGCTGACGGACTCGACTGTGGGGGAGCTGGGGGTGGCGACGGCCGACCGGAAGCTCTGGCGTGGGCTGGTCCATGAAGTCACGAAAAGTCGGAAGCGACTGAATGAATAAACAAAACAACAATGGTTTACATATTATGTGAACACAGGCTAACAATGGAAGGTGATAAAGGTATTGGATTCTAAAGTTGTCTTAGACACCACCCACATAAGATGCTGAAGAGTCTCAGTGTGTGTTATATAATCAGTCATAACAATATTTTGAGACACACCGTGCAAATTTTCTGGAATAATTCCTGGCTGTTGCATGGCTCAGTTTATACATTATGAGGTAATGATTCTAAACTTCCTTCTCTATGTTGAACACTATATCATTATCAGATCACGTAGGACCCCACATAAGACAGTAATACAAAGCCTGTGGAAACCATATGTGTTATTCCCTCTTGGAGTCATCCAAAAGTCTTCAAAACTAAATAATAGTATAGGAGTTATTTTTAATGACTAATCATGTGAGATCATCAAATCTCCTGTCTGAAGTCTTATAAGATATTGGGCACCTTATGAGATTTGACCATTCAAAAATGTATACATATATTTTGTTTTGTTGCTTGTACCAGGGATCAACTGAACAGCTTTCATTGCCTACTAGCAGTCACCAGTCCTCAGGTTAGCAGCAACTCATCAGTTGATTTGTCTGAATTATGACTAGTATGTGTGTATGAACCAGGACATTACAGTTTGTGCAAAAAAACTATGATTAAAATAGTTTTTATAATTTAACATGAACTCAGCCAACCGATATGGCTTAAGTATTGAATGATAGCTTTAATGCAAATATTCTACAAGTTCTACAGCAAGAAATAACATTCAGTTACACAGTACTACCAAAAAGGGGAAGTACTTCTCAGATTCACTATATTATAACAAATAATCTGCATTTTGCAGCACACCATTCCGTTGCAACTGTAAATTGGGTAGCATCATTTAACACATACACGCACACTCTACAAATGATAAAGAAGTGTTTCGGTTTATGTATTGCATCCACAAATTCCCACATTACATTGGATAACTAGTTTTGACTATTGTTTCAGCACAATAAAGGTTATTAAGGTATTAAATTGCCTTTCTTATAATTCTGCAAAGCTCTCCCTATGACCTTTACAGAGGTTTGAGATGTACACATATGCAGAATAAACAAAATAATCTCTAAGAAAATTCACAGAGCACACCTGACCTTTCAAAATAGCACTGCTAATTTTAATCAGATTTGTATAATGTTAACCTCTGCACTGACCTTTGTCTAGCTTAGTAAACATTCATAAACATAGGAGAAAGCGAGATATAATCTTTAAAGCAGAAATATTTTGAGCACATTAGGTACACTACTATGCCCACACAGCAGAGGATCCATTCCCTTGGCAGGCATGGCTCAGGTTCCGAAGGTTTGACGCTATGGGTATCAGGTTGGGAGCCATTGCTCTGCTAATAAAATCAGCATTACTCTGGTGACATACTTTTTAACTTGGGTCTTCATTGTGCAGTAGCCCCTTAGCTGCCTAATCCATAATGACAATATTCTGTCAAAAACACCAGGTTCCTTACAGCATTACAGACCAAAATATGAGGATTTACAAGGCCATCAGCCAGAGACAGGTGGCTCATTCAGACAGCAAATCAGGAAGAGTGGCAGATTTGGGTCAAGCTTTATTCACCGCCATCCTGAAGTATCTCCCAGAACAACTGGCTGCTTCAGTAACTCACTCTCAGAGCTCCTTACCGCGCTATATGACCTTTGTGAGTTGAGGACACATGTATTTTGAGAGCATGCAGTAGGTGCACTCCAAACACGGGTGCTATGGGCAACTGGACTATTTACAAAATAGGAATCCCCGTGAGAATCGCCTGTTAAAAGACACACAATCATCACAAAGCACAATACACCCCATGATGTTACCTATCATCATTGCATAAGAACCATTGCAGGGCCCAAAGGACACCATTCCCACCCCCACCCCCCAAAAAAATGATGCCAGAGGCTGATCTTCTGTGCTCCTATTTTTATTTTATTTATTTATTTATTTATTTATTTATTTATTTATTTATTTATCGTATTTGTCCACCGCCCATCTCGTAACGACTCTGGGCAGTTTACAACAAATTAAAACAATAAAAATTAAATGTCAATTAAAAAGATAATCACCACAATGAACCCTCTCCTAATCTCTTGTAAATGACCCACAGAAGACACACACACCCTCTCAGCAGATATAAACACCAGCAGGAACACACACCCTCCACTTGGGCACAGAGAGAATCTTCTAGCTGTGCTCCTGTCCTCTGAAGATGCCAGCCACAGCTACTGGCAAAACGTTAGGAACCAAATCTGCCAGAACACGGCCACACAGCCCGGAAAACCCACAACAACCATCAATTAAAAAGATACATTAAAATATAAATATACAATATAATAAAAGCTCTAAAATATAAGATATAAAATCTACAACCCAAGATGGTAAGATCGCAGTCTTGATAAAATTCCCTGGGCCGCATCAAGGTGCCAGCCATCCCCATGACGAACTATCCCCCCTCCCACCCCAAGTGACGTGGCACAGCCACGTCTTGAGCCCCTTTCGGAAGGCCGGGAGAGTGGGGGCTTGCCTTATCGCTGGGGGTAGCTTATTCCAAAGGGCAGAAGCTATGGCAGAGAAGGCCCTCCTCCTGGACCCTGCCAATCGACAATCGCTCATGAACGGGGTCTGTAACATGCCCTCTCTGCCTGACCGGGTGGGACGGGTCGATGTAATCGGGGTGAGGCGGTCCCTACAGGTAATCTGGACTCATGCCATGTAGGGCTTTAAAGGTGATAACCAACACCTTGAATTAAACCCGGAAGCATACTGGCACCCAATGCAGCTCGCGCAGCACAAGTGTTATATGGGCCATCTTTGGGGCTCCTAAAACTGCTCGCGCGGACGCATTCTGGACCAGCTGTAGCTTCCGGATGCTCTTCAAGGGTAGCCCCATGTAGAGCACATTGCAATAGTCTATATGGGAGATAACCAGGGCATGAGTGACTGACCGGAGGGACTCCTGATCCAGGAAGGGGCATACCTGGTGCACAACACAAAGTTGGGCAAAGGCTCCCCTGGCCACAGCTGCCACCTGCTCTTCGAGCAGAAGCCTTGAGTCCAGAACCCCCAGGTTCCGCACTGGGTCTGTCTGGGGCAGTGCAACCCCATCCAGCACTAAAGATGGTAATTTCCTCGATACCGAGGGTCTCACAACCCATAGCCACTCCATCTTAACAAGGTTCAGTTGAAGCCTGTTGCTCCCCATCCAGACCTACAGCCTCCAGGCACCGAGAGAGGGTGGCCACAGCCTCACTTAAGTCCCCCGGGATGGAGATGTGTAATTGGGTATCATGAGCATGTTGATACCTCATTCCGTGGCAACGGATGATCTCACCCAGCGGTTTCATGTATATGTTAAAAAGGAGCAGAGAGAATACCAAACCCTGCAGCACCCCACAAAGGAGGGGCCACGGGCCAGATCTCTCGCTCCCTATCACCACCAATTGGGACTGGCCCTGGAGGAAGGAAGTGAACCAGCGCAAAACCACGCCACGCACCCCCAACTCGAGCCGACCCCAAAGGATACCATGGTCGATGGTATCGAAAGCTGCTGAGAGGTCAAGAAGAGCCAGGATGGATGCACTGCCTCCATCCCACTCCCGCCAGAGATCATCCAAAAGTGCGACCAAATCTGTTTCTGTCCCATATCCGGGCCTGAAACCTGACTGAAAAGGGTCCAGATAGTGTCCTGGTTCAGCCTCTGCCCCAGGGCCTCAGTGAGGAGTCAGAGGACGAGCTGCCCCTGGCAAACCCCCAGGGGATTGAGCCAGGCGAGGCCCCAGATGCGGACACGGGCCCAGACGATGACCCAGCACCGCAGGAGGCAGCAATACCTGAGGCTGCAGGAGAGCAAGCTGGGGATGGTGGTTTGGCCCCACCCTCGAGCCAGCAGCCAGCAACCGAGGCTACAGCGGAGCAAGCTGGGGATTGCGGTTTGTCCCCACCCTTTAGCCAGCAGCCAGCTGGATCCCATCAGCCTCCCAGCTCTCCTGAATCCCCCAAAGGGCAGAGGCGGAGGCGTGTGCGCCTCGCCTTAAAGGACAGAAGGAAAAGTGCTCGGCTGGCTGCTAGGGAGTTACGCAGAGGGCAGGGAGAGTCTTTGCAGGACCCAGAGGACAGCTTCTGAGCTCCTGATAAATCACCAGACACAGTGAGGGATTTGTGGGAGCAACGTTGCACTTTGGCTTCGCGACCACTCTGGTATCCTGTTTCCTGCGTTCCTGACCCTGTTTGGACTATCTTACTCTGCCTGCTGGACCCCTGGACCTGGCTTGGATTATCGTGGCTCGGACTTCTGGAACCCTTGACCCGGTTTGGATTATTGACTACTCCTTTGCTTCACTACTCTGATTATTGGCACACGCTGGTTTCTCTCTCTCTTGGCCAGTCTTGCAAAGAAACCTTGGGCTGCATTCCTTACCTCGGGCTGACTGCCAAGACTCTCCAATCTGTTCTGGAGGCGAGCCAGCACAGATAATCTGTTTCATCCAGGCTCCTCTGGAGCTGCAACACTACCACTTTCTCAACCACTTTCCATAAAAAGGGAAGGTGGGAGACTGGACAAAAATTGTCCAGCACAGTGGGATCCAGTGATGGTTTCTTGAGGAGGGGGTGCACCAGCGCCTCTTTAAAAGCACTTGGGAACACTCCCTCCTTGAAGGATGAATTCACCATCACTTGGACCCACCCACACATCACCTCCCGAGCTGCCTTCACCAGCCAGGAGGGACAGGGATCTAATTGACAAGTGGTGGCATTTACAGTCCGGAGGACCCTGTCCACTTCCTCGGGCACAACAGGGTCAAACCGTTCCCAGATAATTGGGTAAGTATGTGCCCCAGGCATCTCCACAGGCCATGCTGCGTGCTTGGCATCCAACTTGGAACAGATCCGAGCGATTTTATCCTCCAGATGCCCAGAAAACTCCTCTGCACTGCCCTGTAGGTGGGTCACTGGGCCCACCTTCCCCAGAAGGGATCGAGTGATCTTAAACAGGGCTGTCGGGCAGCATTCTGCGGATGCAATAAGGGCAGAGAAATATTGATGTTTGGCCACTCTTATCGCCACAAGGTAGGCCTTAATAGCAGTTCTAGTTTGTCTTTGGTCGGATTCGGTTCTTGTCTTCCTCCAGTGGCGCTCTAGACGTCTCTTAATCCTCTTCAGAACCCTCAACTCTTCCATAAACCACGGTGAGTGTTGGGTTCGACCAGACGAGAGGTCGCACAGGTGCAATCCTGTCCAAGGCCCCCACCTCCCTATTCCAGGCAGCAGCCAGGGCCTCTGCTGGATCGTGCAGGAGATCCTCGGGTATAACTGCTAGCTCCCTCTGAAACCCCATCGGGTCCATCAGTCACCGGGGGCAGACCAATCAAATGGGTCCTGTCAGGGACAGGTCCTGCCTCCCTGTGGAGGGGGGCAGTGTAGGAGAATCTCAAGGTCACCAGGGCATGATCTGACCATGACAAGGGGGATAGATCTAACTCTCCCCTCAGATCACATGGCCACTGCTCTGACAAGAAAACCAAGTCTGGCGTGAGGCCACTGTCCCGAGTCGGGTCCCAAATAATCTGGGACAGGCCCATGGCTGCCATTGTGGCCATGAACTCCCGAGCCACCTCCGAGGCACGCCCCAGGAATGGAAGATTAAGGTCCCCCAGAACCATAAGTCTGGGGAACTACACCACCAGCCCCGAGATGGCCTTCAGCAGCTCAGGCAGGGAGGTTGCTACGTGGCAGGGAGGCTGGTACAGTAGCAACACTCCCAACTGTTCTCGGGAGCCCAATTTGAAAAACAGGGTCTCACAACCGGCCACTTGTGGAGCAGTGCACCTGGAGGCCGCTAGAGATTCCCGGATGACAACAGCCACCCCTCCTCCCTTGCCCATGAATCTCGGCTTGTGCCATACCGTAAACCCAGCCAGGCACATTTCCGAAAGGGGCACCCCCACTTCAGGGCCCAGCCAGGTCTCGGTAATACACGCCAGGTCTGCCCCCTAAATGATCAGATCACATATAAGGTGGGCCTTGTTGTTAACCGACCTGGCGTTAAGAAGCAGCAGCCGAAAGCCAGGGCCTCAATGGATCTGCTGTCCAGGGCCCGGGTCTGAGCACAGAGGGCCGGAACATGCCACTGGTACCAAACAACGGGGGCGTCTTCCCCGAAGATGGCCCGCCCTCTGACTCCCACCATGGCGCCCCCGCCCCATCACCACCTGAATAGAGCAACCCACCCTAAATCCCCCAGAGCTCCTATTTCTATCTTCCCCCAATCCTGGCCCTCCAGGTACCCTGGTTAGGGGTCCCTCCATCCAATCACACCATAAACACACACCAATCACAGGGTGTTGGCAAGCCCCCCAGCACTCCAGCTCACCCTCTCAGCGCTGCAGGGACCCAACCACCACTCCTACACCTACCGCGCCCCCTTCACCGGCCTCTCTCACTAGCCAGCAGGGGGTGCCACACTCACTTCTCCTCCTCCCTGACTCTAAGGAGGGAGGGAGGATCCTCACATACATGCCTCATTCACTCTCAGGCTCCCTCCCCGTCTCTCACACCAGGGAGGGAGCACCCCACTCCTCACACTGGAGGGACCCCAGCAGGGTGCTCAACTCCTTGCTCCAGGAGGAGCTATGCCTCTGTTCTTCGGGGGGGAACCATCTTGGTCCACAGGGCCACTCTTCAGGGGGCCCGTGCTGGGTTTGCTGGGCCACCCCCAGGACTTGCCGCATCGCCTGGCTGTCGCCCCGTGCCTCCACTGCTCCAGGGGCTCCAGCCCAGTGTCCTTGTTGTGTTTGATTGCTTGCCGCCCCTCCCGGCCTCATCGGAACCGCATGCCTCGCCCGGTCGTCGCGCTGCGCTTCCACCACCCGGCACCTTGGGGAGCTCCGTGGGGCTTCCGTCCGGGTCTGCTGGGCCACCCTTCGTGGTTCGCACTGGGTCCCTAGTGCTCCAGGGGCTCTTGCAGTACTACTTTTGTAACTGAAAGAATCTTTGTTGGTGGATACCAAAATTGCCTATCTGTGGCTTAAAGCAAAGTATTGGGGCAAATGCACCACTTTCTGGAAGAGAGATTTATTTTTATTTACTGATTTATTCGATTTATATAGCCGCCCATCTCAGACCAGTGACTCTGGGTGGCTTACAATAATAAAAACAATCAAACAATAAAAACGATACAAAAAATTAAATATAAATATAAATACAGCCGAGAGATCTTAAAAACCATTGGTGTTAGCACAACCATGAAAAGGGGCCCTTCACACACTCGGGGCCCCAGGCCTGGGCACAAAGCCAGGTCTTCAAGGCCTTTTGAAAAGCCAAAAGGGTCAGGGCCATCCTAACCTCAGGAGGGAGGATGTTCCAGAGGGCAGGTGCCACAGCAGAAAAGGCACGTCTCCTGGTCCCCGCCAGCCAACATTCCTTGGCTGACAGAACCCAGAGCATGCCCATCCTGCCGGACTGGATTGAATGGATAGAAACAACTGGGAAAAGACGGTCCCTCTGGTAAGATCCTCAAAGTCCTTCCTGTGAATAATTTTTTGAGCAAGACATCAGAACTTTCATCAATTGCTGTGAAATATATGCCCCAATGCCTCATTCTGAAGAGTCTCCAGCTCAAGGCTCTGAAGCTAGAGTGTGCTCCTAGGATCCCTAGGGTGCGTCTTCAGCACTGCTATAGGAATGTGATCAGTGTGGCTATCAGGAATGCACACACCAGGGTCACATTCTTCTCTTAGAGGAGGTGGTGGGCAGGAGGAAGAACAGCAATAGCCATTAGGTGGGGTTGAGCTCAGTAAAGAGAGGTTCAGAGATAGAAGACGTAGCCTTTTAACCTCATATATGGCTTCTCTTTTACTCCGGGCATTTGCTCAGTTTTGATCTCTAAATGACCCTTGTCCAAAACACAGTTATCTCAGTATACAAATAAATTTTAAGGAAATATAAGTATGAAGCTGAACATTTTTCATCCTGATGGTAGAAGGCTCTTACATAACATTTGCAGTAGGGAAAATAGATGCAGCACAGCAACTATCACACAAAAAATGAGCTTTTGCGCTTGAATTTTGTGAAAATGCGAGACAGTTTTGATTCCAATCGAAGAGAATATTTGTAGCTCAGGGTTGAACTGTGGAAATAGACCACTTATATAGCATCTTCCAGCAAAATGGATATCCACGCAACTTTATCAAAAAGTGCCTGACCACTCAACCCACCACGGCAAAACCAACAGAAGCTATGAAAAGGATTACACTGCCATACATCAGAAACATCTCAGAAACTACTAATAGACTGTTACAACCACACGGCATCACCGTAGCACACAAACCAACCAAAACCCTTCAGAACATCGTAAGTAAACCAAAAGACCCAATAGCCCAAGAAGAAAAAACAGGAGTTATCTACAACATACAGTGTAAAGACTGTAACAGCCACTATGTAGGACAGACTGGCAGAAGACTAGCAGAACGCATCCATGAACACCAACTAGCAGTCAGAAGACATGATGAAAACTCCTTAATTTCACAACACATGGACAGACTTAACCATACTTTCAACTGGGAAACTGTGAGCATCTTAAACCAAGCCAAATCCAAAAATGCTAGAGAATTCCTGGAAGCTTGGCACTCAGACAAAGCAGCCATCAACAGACACATAGAGGTAAACAACATTTACATACCATTCATAAGAGACAATAGAAAAGCCAGAAGACCAGAACACCTCCTTGGCAGTAATCAACACCCAGATATGCGAAGATTAACACCACGATTAGCACCAGAGGAACCATCAAACAGCACAATATACCCTAATCAAGGAACTAATAACTCAGTCAACCAACCAAGCAGCAAACAACAACCCAATCAAGGAACTACCAAGGAGAGTACAACACCCCCACCAACACAGGCAGGACAAACCAGGGTATATAAACAGAGAGCAAGTCCCACTCCCTTTTTGCACTGAAGATGTTGCCTAGCCTGGCAATGAAACGTCTGCAAGAAAACAACAAGGCTCAGAGAGCACCATGGACTCCACATTTTTGATTGTCAGCCAATCTAGGTGTCTATTACTCAGCCTCACAGGGCACTGTAGTGTGGAGAAGTACAAAAGGCCACACAAATGCCTTCCATATCCATATTAATACAGAGATTAAATAATAAAAAAGCAACAACAAACAATATGAAACTCTTCTCCATTTTTTTTAATGGCACGGTGGCAATTTAGAGTTCAGAACATCTGACATTGCTATGTATTTTGTCTTTCCAAAACAAAGAAAAA
The DNA here is from genome assembly GCA_023362775.1 of Charina bottae. Lineage (NCBI taxonomy): Eukaryota > Metazoa > Chordata > Lepidosauria > Squamata > Charinaidae > Charina > Charina bottae. Next base: position 45,787,648 of record JALMGJ010000002.1, read on the forward strand.
TGATAATGGGTAATTATGTGACAAACTAGACAGTCTTGTCCTAATGCAATTACTAGAGAAAGTTATCCTTAAAGCATTTTTGGCAAGGAAAATAAGCCATTTTATGAAACGTTTAACCTATTACTAAATAATAACATTGGGCAAAAGTCTTTATTTTCAGAACTATACCATCTCCTGTCCTGAATTTGAACTTAACATTCTGTTTTCATTAATTTATAGTTGCTTCCAAGGCTGGAGCAAAGAAAACAGAAACAGGGAGATGATAGATGATTGATAGATAGACAGACAGACAGACAGACAGACAGACAGATTGACCCCCCCCTTAAATGTTTACTAGATTTATATCCCAAATTTCATTCAGGAGCTCAAGATGGCATACATAGTATTACCTCCTGTTTTCCCTACAACAGCCCTGTGAAATAGATTGGACTAAAAGAGAATGGCTGGCCCAGAGTTCCCCAGGGAGTTTCTGTGACCAAAAGTGTACTTGAACCTGGGTCTCCTTACACCTTGCCCAACTCCTTCTGCTGGCTATTATACAGGGAAGCCGTATACACAAGCCGTTCAGAACCTGTTCCATAGTCAATCTCTGGCCATGTCTTTGCTGTTATAACTGAGCTCTTCCACCAACTTGTACCAATAATATAGTCAATCTTATTTCTGTGTATTCCATCTGGTGTAGTTTTGGTTATTTGTAGAATATGTTAGCAAAGAAGAAATCACTGACTGGCAGAAACTGATGAATCTTTCTCTGGCTTCATTCTTACTATTTCCAACTTTGGCATTCCAGTCTCCAACAACAGGAAACACCTCTTGCTTGCATGTTCTGTTGATTTCAGATTGAACTTGATCATAGAACTCCTCAGTCAATTCTTCTGCACCAGGGGCTGAAGCATAAACTTGGATAAACTTGGATATTCAAGGGTTTTCCACAAATTTTAATTTATGTTATTTGGTCACTGGTCTAGTGGTTAAGGCACCAAGCTAGAATCCAGGAGTCTGAGAGTTCTAGTCCCACCTTAGGCATGAAAGTCAGCTGGGTGACTTTGGGCCAGTCGCTCTCTCTCAGCCCAGCTCACCTCACAGGGTTGTTGATGTGGGGAAAATAGGAGGAGGAAAGAGTATAAGGTATGTTCACCGCCTTGAGTTATTTACAAAACAACAATAAAGGTGGGATAAAAAATCTTTTAAAAAAATTGTAACCAAATAATGCCTTTGCTATCCTTCCCGATTATGAAAGCAATGCCGTTTCTTCTTTGCTTTTCGTGTCCCGAGTAGCAAACAGCATGATCTTCTGAAAGTGTCCAATTCCAGTCCATTTCAATTCACTGATGCCTAAGATGGGAATGTGTAGTCGATTAATTTCCTTTTTCACTGATTTTTCCCATGCTCATGTTTCTTACATTCTATGTTTCTGTCATTGCAGCTTCGGATTTTTTTTCCCCAATAGGAACTGGATGTCCAGAAGACTAACCACATCATATACACCATCAGTACTCCAAAATATCCTCAGCTCTTTCTCAGTAGCACATTGAGTGCCATCCAACCTGAAGGGCCCATCATCTGGTACCATCTCATCAATCAATTGCATCCAGAGTCACAACTGTGATATGGATGGCTATATAAACCTATATAATAATAAATAAAGACAGTCAGTTGGTTGTAGTGGTTAAGGCATTAGGCTAGAAACCAGGAGTACGTGAGTTCTAGTCCTATCTTAGGCACGAAGCCAGCTGGGGAACCTTGGGCCAGTCCCTCTCTCTCTCATCCTAGGAAAAATAAGGCAAGGGCAAACCACTCCAAAATCTTGCCAAGAAAATTTCAAGGACTGCCCAGGCAGTTTCCAGAAAGAAAGACTGACTCAAAGTCACCAATAAATGAATGAATGAATGAATGAATGAATGAATGAATGAATGAATGAATGAATGAATTTGTCTTGTCTATTCATGTGGTTTTTTCATAAAATGCAAAAGTGGTTTACTATTGCCTTTTCCTGGGGGAGATGGTAAAGGTAAAGGTACCCCCCGCACATTTGTGCAGTCGTGTCCGACTCTAGGGGCCGGTGCTCATCTCCGTTTGTTAGCCAAAGAGCCAGCGTTGTCCGAAGACGCTTCCACGGTCATGTGGCCGCATGACACGCGCGGAACGCTGTTACCTACCCACCGAAGTGGTACCTATTAATCTACTTGCATTTGCATGCTTTCGAATTGCTAGGTTGGCAAGAGCTGGAGCTAGTGCGGGAGCTCACTCCGCAAGCAGGGCTAGGGATTCGAACCTCCAAACTTGCGATCTTCCGATCAACAAGCCTGGCGTCTTACCCATATAATATAATTATACATACATACATACATACATACATACATACAATCATATAAATTGAATAAATAAATAAAATATGAAATGATGGCTTTGCTATTGTCACTAAAGTGTTCATCCGCCTCCACCATCTTCCTATTTTGCTGCTGCTGCTGCAAAAGGCATAGTTATGGACTTCCTGCCCTGGATGTAAAAAGGATATTTTGCTAGTAGAGAAGAGTACCATTAGCAAATTATTAAAATATCCTTTCTTCCTCCTTGATGCATATCCCACCAATCTTACTGCATTGCCTGAAAATACAGATTTCTCCCTTGGATCTGGGGTCGTCATTAGAGTCATGTATTCTGAATGTGAGAAATCAGTGAGATTATCAGTTTCTAATGTTTTTACTGTTATCCTGGTCTGCAGCCCTATTTTTCAAAATACAGTAAGTGCTGAAAATCAATTCTCATTCAGGGAACCCTGTTTCCACCGATAAAAACACAATGCTGAATTTGTGTCTATATCACGAAAAAGGGAGCAATTTTAGCCTTTCCAAAATGTCTCATATCTTTAGAGAGAGCCTTTTTTCTCTCAAAAGTCTGATACTTCTCCAGGCATCAAGTTAAGTGCTCTCAATTAAACACAGGCAGTTGCCAAGACACTTGACCTCCAGCACTACCACCTACACCATTTTTGCTTAGATTTTGAATGAGCCAGAAAGAGAAATCTAGCATCCCAGCATCCCTCTGCATGCTCCCGCCACTTAAAAGGTGGCTTTGTTTGCTGAGGTAGAGCTTGCGAAACCCTGAAGCTCTCCTATTGCTTTCTTGTTTTGTATCTTTCTTTCATGCTTATAGCTCTACCAAGGCATGATCAATCAAGCAGCTTGCCTAAAGATGACCCATTTCCTTCAGGTATTCCTTAAAAACCAGGTGATTGACCTGTGTTTTTAGATGACTTTCCATTATTCCTGGAAACCTTCTTTGGCACAGTCCCAGACTAATATACTTCAACCCGGAATGCCTTCCAGTTGCATAGCCTATCCAGCCAGTTAATTGGTTACTGCTTTAAAATGATATAAGCAATGTGTCCCTATTAAAAACTCTTCATAAAAAGACTCAACATTCTGCAAATGAGAATCAATACTGACAATTTGGTCTAGTCATGCATGATAACACTTGGTTATTTTTTACTGCAAAGCTGCTAAAAGGGTTACAATGCCAATACAACTTTTGCAAAAATATACCCCCAATGCCAGGTATAAACTCCGAGGTGATCATGATCTACTCAGTTACAGCACTGGGAGCAAACTTTGCACATAACTCTGACATGAGCGAAAAGACCGAGCATGTTTAACCTGAGAAAAATCTCAGAAGAGGAAAAGTAAGAGTCTCCATGGAAATTGCCTCTCAGAGCACAAACTAGAATCAAAGAAAAACTAAGAAATGTCCTCTAATTTGTGACTCTCTATTGTTCATCTCATTTACTCGTGACCCATACTTATACTTCTGTGCCACTATAATTCTGTCCTTATTTTCTATGAAAGCCTGGAATTCTGCACGCTAATAAAAGAAGAGTGGCAATTTCTGTCCCCAAATAGTCATTATTTTGCTTCCTCTCCTCCTGAAAAAGGATAGGGCTCTCTATCTGCATTTTCTCTAGCAACTGGTACACTGAGAGTCTAGCACAGTTAATTAAAATGGCTGAATTCACAAAGCACATTAAATCATAAGGTAAAGGTTCCCCCCGCACATTTGTGCAGTCATGTCCGACTCTAGGGGCCGGTGCTCATCTCCGTTTGCTAGCCGAAGAGCCAGCATTGTCTGAAGACGCTTCCACTGTCATGTGGCCACATGACGTGCACGGAACGCTGTTACCTACCCACCAAAGTGGTACCTATTCATCTACTTGCATTTGCATGCTTTCGAATTACTAGGTTGGCAAGAGCTGGAGCTAGTGCGGGAGCTCACTCCGCACGCAGGGCTAGGGATTTCAACCTCTGAACTTGCGATCTTCCGATTAAATCGTAAAATTAAATCATTAAACCAATTTAATCATTTAACCGATTAAATCATTAAATCATAGTTTGCTTTTATTGTACCATGGCTTATTGAAGAAATTTAATTCGCAGGCTCATATAAAACACAAACCACAAAACTTGATTCACAAAACACAATGGTTGGATTGAGTAAACCCAGTCAATGGATGGATTCATGTATCACATTAAACCAAAAATAAATTAACAAGATTATATTGTGGTATTTTGAATCAGGTCTGTGTATTTTGAAACATGGCTTTCTGCAGCCATTGGTAAAAATGTCTCTGCATCTCCACATATCATCCCTTTTGGAAATAGTTCACTAGGATGTATCAAAAGCTTAGTAACTTTTGGTACAGTATAATCTTTCTGATTTTTCACTCTTCACAGCTGCAAAAAAGATTGCAAAACAATATAATAAATAGGAAACAAAGAAAATAAATTGTTTATACTTCTTGAATAATATTTTTGATTCCAAATTAAATAACATGGTAGTAGAAGAACTGATATTTAGTTTTTCATAATTAAAGCATGGTTGGCATATAAAATTCAATGTACTATTATTCCACTTTGGAAATTGTTTCCAACAACGAAAAATGCCTAAAACTGAATAAATAAATACAATTTAGCGTGACAATATTTCCATGAAGAATAAGCTTATTCATAAATTATGCTTTTAGTACGTAGGATTCTTGGCTTTTTTACTTAGCATGCCATGTAAAACATGTGGCTTGTTTAACAAACCAAAATTTAGCATTATACATGCTACTACCTTGCATGTATAATGCAACAGAAGATAGGAAGTTATATTAGAGAAGATCCAAGATGGCGGTCGGAAGCAAACACAGATCGCTCCCGCTCCCGCTCCCGCTTTGAGGGACCCTAGGGCCTTGGAGCCTTTCGGAGAGCTTGAGCCCCGTTATCCCCAGCCCCACTTATCTGTTATTTGGGGGTTTGGGGAGAGTTGGCTGGAGTTTGCTGGAGTTTGTTGGAGTTCCCTGGATGGGGTGGAGTAACGGCGGAACGCGACAAAAACGTAACAGCCCCGGCAGACGCAATCAGCTTCGGCAGTCGCTTGAGACCTGGAAGGTTTGGCGGCGTGGGGGTCGAATGCATGGTCCTCAGAGGCGTGGTTGGTAGGGTAGCAGCCCTTTGGAGTGGCCCCTCGATATGGTGGACTGGCTCGGAGGACCATTGACACAACGAGCCCAGACACGGCAGACGAACCCCAGCGCGATAGACAGTCAAAACAACGAGCCCCAGGTACAGCGGAGCCCCAGACATGGCAAGTTTGGAGAAGGGGCGAGCTGGGGGTGTGTGACTGGCGAGCCCTAGTTTCAGGGAGCCTAGATACGGCAGGCCGTTGCAACGGGCCGGCAGGACGATGGGCCTTGGCTATAGTGATTCAGCACAACTGCCCAGCAGAGTAATAAACTCCAACACGAGGAATCAGTGCGGGAGATTAGAGGGCGACGAGTCCCAAACGGAGCAGACCAGCACGGAGGACCAGTGGGAAGACGAGCCCACAGTAGGGCAGAGTGGCATAGAGGACTTACGGGACGGCGAACCCCCGACGCGGTGGGCAGGCAAAGAGAACCATCTGGATGTAAGCCCGGGTGCAACAGACCAACAAGCACAGACGTGGGACTTGCAACCAATCAAGACTTGGCTAACTGCTCTCAACCCCTCTAATTTGCTGACTACAGCAGAGTTTTAGGGTCCCTCCAAAGTGAATGATTGGCTCCCTCCCAAGTGTGAGAGACGAGGGAGAGTGCCTGGGTTTGTATGGTGTTTGATAGAGCACTCGCCCTCCGAGTGAGAGACAGGGGGTGAGAGGTAGTGAGTGTTATGCCCCCCTACTGTCCAGTGAGAGAGGCTGAGGGGGGCATGGTAAGTATGTAGGTGATGGTCGATCTTACCAGCGCCGAGAGCGAGAGCTGGTGCGCTGGTGGTCTTCCATCTCCGTGTGGTCGTGTGGTTGTATGTAGAGTGGGATGAGAGGATGGAGGGATTCCTATTCCAAACCAGGGATTCAAAAGGTCCAGGACTGGGGGCGAATGGGCCGGGAGACCCTGGGGGATATAGGGCGGGGCATTTTATTGAGGTGATGACGGGTAGGGGATGTTATGCCGGAAGCCGGAGGGTGAGTCATCGTCGAGGAAGATGCCCCAGATGTCTTTTATCTGTGGCGTGTTCCGACCCTCCAGACTTGAACCTAGGCCCTGGACAGCAGACTCATGGGAGTCCTGACCTCCGGCTGCTGCTACTTAATGCCAGGTCAGTTAATAATAAGGCCCCCCTCATAAGTGACTTGATCACGGAAGAGGGGGCTGACCTGGCATGCATTACCGAAACTTGGCTGGGCCCGGAGGGAGGAGTAGCTTTGTCAGAGATCTGCCCGGCTGGGTTTCGAGTGTGGCACCAGCCGAGATGTCAGGGCAGGGGAGGAGGGGTGGCAGTTGTCATCCGAGAGTCTCTTGTGGCCTTCAGGGGCACTGCTCCACAAGTAGCCGGTTGTGAGACCCTACTTTTCAAGTTGGGTGCCTGAGAGCAGTTGGGAGTGTTGCTGCTGTACCAGCCTCCCTGCTGCGTAGCAACCTCCCTACCTGAGCTGCAGGAGGCTGTCTCGGGGCTGACAGTGGAATCCCCCAGACTTATGGTTCTGGGGGATTTCAATCTGCCATCCCTGGGACGGTCTTCAGAGGCGGCTCAGGAGTTCATGGCCACCATGGCGGCCATGGGCCTGACTCAGATTATTCGGGACCTGACTAGAGATAGTGGTCTCACACCGGATTTAGTTTTCTTGTCGGAGCAGTGGCAATGTGCTCTGAGGGGAGAGTTACATCTTTCCCCTTTGTCATGGTCAGATCACGCCCTGGTGGCCTTGAGATTCTCTTATGCCACCCTACTCCGCAGGGAGGCAGGACCTATTCGATCGGTCCGCCCCCGGCGACTGATGGACCCAATTCGGTTTCAGAGGGAGCTGGGGGTTGTTCCCGGAGATCTGCTGCACGGTCCAGCGGAGGTCCTGGCTGCCACCTGGAATAGGGAGGCGGCCGGGGCCTTGGACAGGATCGCGCCTGTGCGGCCTCTCTCGTCCCATCGAACCCGATACTCCCCGTGGTTCACGGAGGAGTTAAGGGTCCTGAAGAGGATTAAGAGACGCCTAGAGCGCCGCTGGAGGAAGACAAAGACCGAACCCGACCGAACACAAGCTAGAGCTGCGATTAAGGCCTACCTTGTGGCGGTAAGAGCGGCGAAACGTCAGTATTTCTCCGCTCTTATTGCGTCCACAGAATGCCGCCCAGCAGCCCTGTTCAGGATCACCCGATCCCTTTTGGGGAAAGGTGATTCGGAAAATCACCTGCAGGGACGTGCTGAGGAATTTTCCAGGCACCTGCAGGATAAAATCGCTCGGATTCGCTCTAAGTTAGACTCTAAGCGTGGAACATCGTCTGGGGAGATGCCTGAGGTACGTACTTACCCGGTTATCTGGGAACAGTTCGATCCTGTTGGGCCTGAGGAAGTGGAGAGGATCCTCCGGACTGTAAATGCCACCACATGTGATTTAGATCCATGTCCCTCCTGGCTGGTGCAATCAGCTCGGGAGGTGACGTGTGGCTGGGCCCAGTCGATGATAAATGCATCCTTGCAGGAGGGGGTGTTTCCGACTGTCTTCAAGGAGGCATTGGTGCGCCCCCTCCTCAAGAAACCATCGCTGGACCCTGTTGTACTGGACAATTTTCGTCCAGTCTCCCACCTTCCCTTGATGGGGAAGGTGGTTGAGAAAGTGGTGGCGTTGCAGCTCCAGAGGATTCTTGATGAAACGGATTATCTAGACCCCTTTCAGTCAGGTTTCAGGCCAGGATATGGGACGGAAACAGCATTGGTCGCGCTTATGGATGATCTTTGGCGGGAGCGGGATGGAGGCAGTGCATCCATCCTGGCTCTCCTTGACCTCTCAGTGGCTTTCGATACCATCGACCATGGTATCCTTTTGGACCGGCTCAGGGAGTTGGGGTTGGGCAGCATGGTTTTGCGCTGGTTCGCCTCCTTCCTCCAGGGCCACTCCCAATCGGTGTTGATAGGGGAGGAGAGGTCGGGTCCACGGCCCCTCCTTTGTGGAGTGCCGCAGGGCTCAGGGCTCTCTCCTCTCCTATTTAACATCTACATGAAACCACTGGGCGAGATCATCCGTCTCCATGGGATGAGATATCATCAATATGCTGATGATACACAGTTATACATCTCCATCCCGGGAGAAGTAAGTGATGCTGTGACTACCCTGTCCAAGTGCCTGGGGGCTGTAGGGGTCTGGATGGGGAACAACAGGCTTCAGCTGAACCCTGGTAAGACGGAGTGGCTGTGGATTAATGGCCCCTCGATATCTAGGAATTTATCATCTCTAGTTCTGGATGGGGTTGCACTACCTCAGACAGACCCGGTGCGTAATTTGGGGGTCCTCCTGGACTCACGACTCCTGCTCGAAGAGCAGGTGGCAGTCGTGGCCAGAAGGGCCTTTGCACAACTTCGTGTGGTGCGCCAATTACGCCCTTTCCTGGAGCGAGAGGCCCTTCGAACAGTCACTCATGCCCTGGTCTTCTCCCAGATAGACTATTGTAATGCGCTCTACATGTGGCTACCCTTGAGGAGCGTCCGGAAGCTTCAGCTGGTTCAAAATGCGGCCGCGCGAGCCATCTTAGGTGCCTCAAGATCGGCACATATAACACCTTTGCTCCGTGAGCTGCATTGGGTCCCAGTTTGCTTCCGGATTCAATTCAAGGTGTTGGTTATTACCTTTAAAGCCCTACATGGCATGGGTCCAGGTTACCTGAAGGACCGGCTCATCCCCGTTCAATCGACCCGTCCCACCCGGTCCCGCAGAGAGGGCACGCTACGAACCCCGTCTGCAAGAGAGTTCCACCTGACGGGGTCCAGGAGGCGTGCCTTCTCTGCAGTAGCCCCAGCCCTTTGGAATATTCTCCCCCGGGAAGTAAGATCGGCCCCCTCTCTCCTGGACTTTAGAAAAAACCTGAAGACCTGGCTATGTCATCAGGCATGGGGAGGGGAGGGGAATAGCCAGTCTTGGGGTTGGCTGGCTTCTTAGATCTGTTTCGACCAGCCTTGTTGATCAGTGGAATAAGATCTACCACCTTTGGATCAAATTATATGATGTTGTAGGTGTATGTATATATACATATATATATGCAATTTTATATTGTTATCATTGATATTTATTGTTTTAATTCTTTTAAATTGTTGTGAACCGCCCAGGGTCCCTCCTTGTGGGGGAGATGGGCAGGATATAAATGTAATCAATCAATCAATCAATCAATCAATCAATCAATCTTCCATTGGGGCTTCTGTACTTTTTAACTCTTCTGCAGAAAAGTAACAATGCTGTGCTGTATCAGCAGACGATGGCATCCTTTTGGGAAAATAATTATTTATTTATTGCAGAGGCTTCTATGTTGCTTCAATCATACAACTCTAAGCCACTTGCAGCGCAACCTAGAATACATAGATTACAATAAATCAGAATTTATCAAAATTATGTAAGATAAATACTATCAACATAAACCCAACATAATTAATATTAATAGCATCATGAAACCATCACGTAACATCAAGCAGCCGGATTTGACTCAGTTCAGGCTTATCTCTCATCCATGTCTCAGTCCACAAATGCCCATTTAAAACGCCACCTTTTAAATGCACTACAAATGCCCCCTTTTTATTTACCTTCCTGTAGTCTGAGTATTTCGAAGAAAAATTACCAAAGAATAAGAGGGGAAAAATCTGTCTGTAAGGATAAGTGTGCAGAAGAGGATTTAGAAGACAGCAGATGACAAACTGAACATGAGCAACACAAAATACCAAATCTTTTCATGTATATACAAGGTTATCACTTGTATGACAGCAGGATAATCCTGTTCAAAGAAAAAGGCTGCAATAGCTGACCTAGACCTATTTATCCTGTTTTCTTCTTCTTTTTTACTCCCTCCTACCATGGACTTTCTAGCAAGATAATCCCAAAATTCCAGTGGCGAGATCTCAAAAAATAGAGGATCTACAACTTACCAGCACAATCATATGCATGTTTATGCATATTTAGTGGGGCATTTCCAGATATTCATGTACAAGATTGCATTGACTACAGTGAATAATTTAGTTCTGAATAATATCCTAAAGATAGCAATGTTAATTCTTCACGAAATAAAACCAAGATCAAAAGGGACAAAAGGGACAATTTAAGTTTTACTATACCAAGATACTCCTAATCTGTTTGTGAAGACACAGCAAAATTTTAATTTTGTGTTTATTGAAGAGGGCAGAATAGAATACAGTATGTATTCAAACTGCATAGAATGCTTTTTAAAAAAAACTCCACTAATATTTATCTCAGTTTATCGGTGGTAGCATCTGTTACTTGCTTTGTGTTAGATTAAACTAAATTAGATTAAGTGGGATGTTTGTAGAATTATAGTAGGAAGTTTTGATGGATCCAGGCTCCTAGGTATCTTTCACTTCCCTTTTGTTTGCAAGTCTAAGCTTAACAATGGTAATATATGGAATTAAAACAATTTAAATGTGTTGTATCATCAAAGGAAGCAGAACAATTCTAAGAGAAAGTAGAAGATAACTCATTGTTCTGCTCAATACAAGACATTTTCCATCTGTTTCTACCAGTTTCCAAATATTGTCTATCCAGAACAGCCAGCTTTGATACTAGTATCCTTTGATGCTAGTTTAACTCCCATTTTCATACGCAGCGAATCCTAAATTTGATATCCTCATTGATGTGTGGTAGGGATGTGTAAAACATAACATTCCTGCTTTTTTGACGAGTAATCATCCAAACTAGAAGTGATTCTTGGTGTGCTGGATCTGGCCCAGCCCCAAATTCTATCTGCTTCCAGTTCAAAGGATTAACTTGCAGAAAACTCTGGAACCAGAAAATCACTGTGGGCTGGGGAAGGAACACAATGTTCTGGAATTCTCTGGAATGTTCTATTATTGGAATGTTAAGTTTTGTACATACCTAACATGTGCCTTTTTGCTTTACTTCTTCCATTCCTCTTTTCTTTTGTTTGTTCCTTTCTCAGTCTTTCTCTCCAGCTGCAAAAAAATGATTGGGCTTCAGAGATGCCATTTGCCCATGAGTTACTAAACACCTGCAATAATCAAGGCAAAATTATAGGGGAAAAAGAATCATTTTCCACATAATTGCAACTACAGAATCTGATCATTAGTGAGAGGTCCTTAGGATTAAAGAAGCTTAACTTGGAAGTGTTAATGACATTAGAGAACAGATACCGAATTACCGTTTATTATTTAAAACTGATAAATTATGTTTACCAATTAATTCTGATATTAATATCATAGTACATATGGATATCAAGGCATTCACCACCCTAAAAATGGCACCCATCAATCCCCCCAATTATAACTAAAGTAATAACAAATATAAATGTGCAATAATTTAAATGAGTTCTCATGTGAAGTCATCCAAGATAGTAGTGCCCTCACATAAGAGCTCAGAGTAAGATTGTCAGGCATGAGGTAGTTATTTATTTATTTAGTCAATTTAAGTTTGATAAATAAATAAATTTAGTCGATTTATTTAGCCCCCCACGCAACATACAACTCAGAGTGGTATACAATTAAAACAACAAATAACATTCTAACAATAAAATATAATAAATTAATTTACTGTGCAACTCTCACAGTAGCAGTGTTATAATATAGGTGTATTGAGGTGCAAGCATAGCTATCTACACAGGTGCATACTAGATCAGCTGTAGCTTCCAAGTGGTCTTTAAGCACAGCATCAGGTAGAGTGCATTGCAGCAATTCAGACAAGAGATGACCAAGGTATGACTGTGCGTAAAGGGTTACGCACCCTGTTCTTAAAGGGTTATCTGGCACACAATATGGAGATTTGTGCAAAGGCCCTCAGAATCATGGCTGGTCCTGGAGGACAAAGGAGAACCATCACAACTCCATGTCTCCCACAGAAAGAATGGAGTGGGACCATAGACAATGTACAATAGCACTAGGACCTAAAAAGATTGCCAACCTCTGAATTAATGAATGTGAAGGAAAGTGTGGAAATGTTAATCAAAGACTCATTCATGTAAGAATGCGCTATCAGACTATGGACCAAAGTACCACAAACATGTTTCTGTCAGGCTTTATTCCAGGGATGGCTGAAAAATACCACTCTCCAGTTCAACACTTTCTGGATTGAGAGATACACTTTGCCTTTGTACTCCAAAAATAAATGGGTGTGGTTAGGAAAATTAACATTTAATTAAAATTACCCTTAGTTAAAAATAATCATTCTTTACTCATATATTCAAGAGCCAGCTTAGTGTAGTGGTTAGAAACACCAGGGTGGAACCAAGAGGACATAAGTTCTAGCCCTTCCTTAGGCACAAAGTCAACTGGGTGACTTTGGGCCAGTGACTCAGCTGCAGGAAGACAGCAACAGCAAACCACTTCTGAAAATTTCCCCAAGAAAACAGCAGGGACTTGTCCAGGTAATCGCCAGGAGTCAAGACTGACTTGAAGGCACAAAAAACCAATAACAAAATCTTGGGAAATAAGAATGCTAGGATTTAGGCATGTTGATTTTTAAATATCAGCATGAGAATACAACCTATTTGTCTCTAAATGTCAACATTCAATTAGATACATTTGACATATGTTTGCTCCTTCACCTGTGATTCACACAGAAATCTCTAACCATTTCTGGAATCTAAAGCTTTCCAAAAGAGGAGTGCAGTTGTTCAGACCTTGCACAAGATTTAAATAAATTTAAATGACTGCTGATTTTTAAAAGAGGTGTAATTAAGGTAAAGGTTCCCCCCACACATTTGTGCAGTCGTGTCCGACTCTAGGGGCCGGTGCTCACCTCCGTTTGTTAGCCGAAGAGCCAGCGTTGTCTGAAGACGTGACCACGGTCTTGTGGCCGGCATGACGCACGCGGAATGCTGTTACCATCCCACCGAAGTGGTACCTATTAATCTACTTGCATTTGCATGCTTTCAAATTGCTAGGTTGGCCAGAGCTGGGGCTAGTGCGGGAGCTCACTCCGTTACGTGGGGCTAGGGATTCGAACCTCCGAACTTGCGATCTTCCGATCAACAAGCCTGGTGTCTTACCCGCTGAACCACCATGCCCCATAAATAATGTAATTAAATTCCACTACTACCAAAATTCAATGAGCTACTGCAGTATTGGAGTTTAATGGGAGTGAAAATCATATTCCTTAGGTCAGAGCTTTCCAAACTGTGTGTCGGGACACGTTAGTGTGTCGGCTGCAGTGTCTGGGTGTGTCCCGGCTGCTGCTGCCTCCTGGCTTCCACACAGGTTCTGCCTGCCTTGCTGCCTCCAAACCTGCCCTGCCAGGATTCTGCGCAGGTCCTAGTGCCTGCCTTGTGCCCTGCTGTAAGAGTGTGTCGCGAAATTATGCCCTGCTGTAAGAGTGTGTCGCAAAATGATGCATGTCTAAAAAGTGTGTCACCAACATGAAAAGTTTGGAAAGCTCTGCCTTAGGTTGATCCCCTGGAGAAAAAAATATATCTACTGCTCAGAGAAAGCCAGGTCAAACTAAAAAAGGATTTCATATTTGAAATTTATCTATCTGCTATACAAAAGACTTTTCTTATAGGAAAATAAAACAAAACAAAATTCAATATGTATGCCTGTGTGGCAGCTATTCCTATGTCTACTTCGATAAAAGTACCTGTAGTGAAGGGGCTGAATGGATAATTTAATTGCATTCAGTTTCCACAATCACTCCAGATTTTCCATTTAGATTCCATTTTTTAAAGGAGAAAGGCCATTTGGAAATCAATTCTCTTTTACAGAGCCCAGAATGTTAACTTAAAAAATTGTGATTAGTATTTATCCGTCATTCAAGGAAGATTTAAAGGTATTTTGAATATATTAAAATGCATGGGAGAGAAATATGAAAAGCAGATTATGAAATCAAGGAAATTTGTATCTGTTGGACATTGCTAAAATGTAGTCCTAGAGAAAAAAGGTGAGATATTCACTGCAAGATATTCCCATTAGCCATTTCAGTTTTTAAACTGAAAATTAAGTGGCTAAAATCCTCTGAAATAGTCTGGAAGGTCTTACCTAAATCATCAACCTCAAATATTTGAAAATTACTTACTAGGAAATCCACCTAGAAGTAAGAAATACTACTGGAATTTAATATATTTATATTTTATATTATGTATCTAATAATATATGATTAAAATAATATATTTAATATAATTTAATACATGAATTGAATAGAAGCCTGATTTGGACTCTTACTCTACAGAAAAAGGGCATTGCCTTTCTTATGACTGACTGCAACACATCTTAAGTGCACCTCCACAATGATTGTTGCATACCTATAGTAGTTCACTGTTTTATTTAAAATATGTCACCACTGATTGTGACATATTTTAATTATTTTTTTCATTTGTGCCATTATGAACATTCTGTAACTTTTTCTAATAAGGCACTTAATTTACAAAGCAAAGATATCAACTTTATATTCTAAGAGGAAAAACATCTCCTTATACACTATGACTTTTTGCAGCAAAAGGTGGCGGACATCTATACAGTCGGTAAAAACATGACCTGGAGCTGAATCTAGTTCAGATCACGAACTTCTGATTGCACAATTTAGAATCAGACTAAAGAGAATAGGGAAGACCCACAGATCAGTTAGATATGACATTCTAACATTCCTAAGTGGAAGTGAAGAATAGATTTAAGGGACTAGATTTAGTAGATAGGGTCCCGGAAGAACTATGGACAGAAGTTCGCAACATTGTTCAGGAGGCGGCAACAAAAAACGTCCCAAAGAAAAAGAAAACCAAGAAGGCAAGATGGCTGCCTGCTGAGACACTGGAAGTAGCCCAAGAAAGAAGGAAAGCAAAAGGCAACAGTGACAGGGGGAGATATACCCAATTAAATGCAAAATTCCAGAGGTTAGCCAGAAGAGATAAGGAATTATTTTTAAACAAACAATGTGCGGAAGTGGAAGAAGACAATAGAATAGGAAGGACAAGAGACCTCTTCCAGAAAATTAGAAACATCGGAGGTAAATTCCAGGCAAAAATGGGTATGACCAAAAACAAAGATGGTAAGGACCTAACAGAAGCAGAAGAGATCAAGAAAAGGTGACAAGAATACATGGAAGATCTGTATAGAAAGGATAATAATATCGGGGATAGCTTTGACGGTGTGGTCAGTGAGTTAGAGCCAGACATCCTGAAGAGTGAGGTTGAATGGGCCTTAAGAAGCATTGCTAATAACAAGGCAGCAGGAGACAATGATATCCCAGCTGAACTGTTTAAAATCTTGCAAGATGATGCTGTCAAGGTGATGCATGCCATATGCCAGCAAATTTGGAAAACACAAGAATGGCCATCAGATTGGAAAAAATCAACTTATATTCCGATACCAAAAAAGGGAAACACTAAAGAATGTTCAAACTATCGAACAGTGGCACTTATTTCACATGCCAGTAAGGTAATGCTCAAGATCCTGCAAGGTAGACTCCAGCAATTCATGGAGCGAGAATTGCCAGATGTACAAGCTGGGTTTAGAAAAGGCAGAGGAACTAGAGACCAAATTGCCAATATCCGCTGGATAATGGAGAAAGCCAGGGAGTTTCAGAAAAACATCTATTTCTGTTTTATTGACTATTCTAAAGCCTTTGACTGTGTGGATCATAACAAATTGTGGCAAGTTCTTGGTAGTATGGGGATACCAAGTCATCTTGTCTGCCTCCTGAGGAATCTGTATAACGACCAAGTAGCAACGGTAAGAACAGACCACAGAACAACGGACTGGTTTAAGATTGGGAAAGGGGTACGGCAGGGTTGTATACTCTCACCCTACCTATTCAACCTGTACGCAGAACACATCATGCGACGTGCTGGGCTTGATGAATCCAAGGCTGGAGTTAAAATCTCTGGAAGAAACATTAACAATCTCAGATATGCAGATGATACCACTTTGATGGCTGAAAGCGAGGAGGAGCTGAGGAGCCTTATGACGAAGGTGAAAGAAGAAACTGCAAAAGTTGGGTTGCAGTTAAACCTCAAAAAAACCAAGATTATGGCAACCAGCTTGATTGATAACTGGCAAATAGAGGGAGAAAACGTGGAGGCAGTGACAGGCTTTGTATTTCTAGGTGCTAAGATTACTGCAGATGCTGACTGCAGCCAGGAAATCAGAAGACGTTTACTTCTTGGGAGGAGAGCAATGGCAAATCTCGATAAAATAGTTAAGAGCAGAGACATCACACTGACAACAAAGGTCCACATAGTTAAAGCAATGGTATTCCCCGTAGTAACCTATGGCTGCGAGAGCTGGACCATAAGGAAGGCTGAGCGAAGGAAGATAGATGCTTTTGAACTGTGGTGTAGGAGGAAAATTCTGAGTGCCTTGGACTGCAAGAAGATCAAACCAGTCCATACTCCAGGAAATAAAGCCAGACTGCTCACTTGAGGGAATGGTATTAAAGGCAAAACTGAAGTACTTTGGCCACATAATGAGAAGACAGGATACCCTGGAGAAGATGCTGATTCCATGGAAAGTGGAAGGCAAAAGGAAGAGGGGCCGACCAAGGGCAAGATGATATTCTGGAGGTGACGGACTCGACCGTGGGGGAGCTGGGGGTGGCGATGGCCAACAGGAAGCTCTGGCGTGGGCTGGTCCATGAAGTCACGAAGAGTCGGAAGCGACTGAATGAATAAACAACAAATACACTATGACTGAACTTTGCCAATATTGGAGGCATCATCCCCATCCACCAAATTGTTTCTTTCATGATGCAGAATAGAGGAGGGATCTCCTGGTGTCCTACTTTCCAAGTCTAAGGCCACTCCCTTGCAATTGTCCATGCTAATTACCCACAATATTGTTTCCAGTGGTTGTGCTTTTTGATATAGTTATATAATGTAAATTCTTGCCTCTTGTTCATGCCCTTTCCCTGTTTTTGCCTTTTGTCTCATTTTTGCCGGTTAACTGTTGATGTTTGCTGATATGTAATAAACAAACAAACATTAAGCTATATTTTTGCTAGCTGAACTGAGTGGTCTGTGTGCTTGCTCTGATCTGGACATAGGGATTGACTGGGGGTGTTTTGGGTGCCAAATGAAATGGAAATCACCCATAGTAATTTTCCAACAGCCAAAATGTGCTAGAGTGACCATTTCATTTTTAATTGTTATTCCTTCCAGATTTCCTGTGGTGAGACCGTAAGTAATTTTTAAACTGTTTTGTAAACAACCGGGAGCACATTAAAAAACCAACAACTGTGCAGTTTGCCCAAGTATTTATTATATATTGAACATTGTGTGAAATCAGTAATGAACTGTTAACAGAACAACCTAATCCAAAATGTTATTGCTTGCCTGTGACACATGTATTGTGTGAATTTAGCCAGTCTAGTTATTTTATAGAGCTTCCAATGACAGATTCGAAGCATTTGTGGCTTATTCAATAAACCATAGTTAAAATAATTCTAGTCCAGAATCCACTGGAGTTGGGCAATAATAAATATGAATGAATGAATGAATGAATGAATGAATGAATGAATGAATGAATGAATGAATGGACTGTTTTATTATGATGTGAGAACCTAGTGAACACAGCCTACCCCATCCATGTTGGCTGGATTTAAAATGTAATCCAATACATCTGGCTATGGAAGGTTAGCCTAACTTTAAGCACAGTAATTTAAAAAATGAGAAGGAATACCAGCAATGCCCAAATACAGTACACACAGCGTAAAAATAATATTTGGGTATAAATATGTGTAAAAATATTCTGTTGTAAAACTGTAAAAAATATTCTGTTGTAAAACTGTAAAAAATATTCTGTTGTAAAAATGTAAAAAACATTCTGTTCATTGGTCCCCAGAGCTTCAGCCATTGGCCATTGACCTCCAGTGCTAAGTTGGAATGGTTTAAACCATGGTTTTTGGGCATCAACCATAATGGCCTAGACTGCACATGTATTGATTTATTCTTTATATTCCATCTTCCTGCCCTTATAAGTTCCCCACCCACCTTTACTCTGAGGCAAAGTCATAGTAAGCCAAATGGTGGTTCAGTACTATCTGTGATTGAAGCTTTTATGGATGCAAACAGTAGCACTTCCTATTTTGGGGGGTTTGTGGGGGGTTTTTGGTTTTCAGCACATACCTCCCTAAAATTTAAAAAAAGGGGGACAGGGCAATGAACCCTCCAAAATCCTCAGGCCATCCCCAAATGCCCAGCAATGGTGATGTCAGCATAATGCAGACCCTCAGGAAGAGACTCAACCGGCCTCCTACGGTGTGTGCTCTCAGGAAGTATGTCGGCATCAATGTGCTTGGTCTCCACAGTGGATCTCAACTCTGCCCCTTCTGCAGGGGTGAGTGATGGATTCCCTGCTGGCAAAAAGAAACACCCACCAACTGCTCTCCCTAAAACAGCCTGGGGTTAGGAGAAGAGAGGAATGACGGACGATGAGAGCAGTGGGCTGAGCCATTTATCAGGGCCTCATTTGGAAGGTGGAAGGTGTCCAATAAAGGAGGAGGGTCTCTCCCTTTCTGCAGCATTTAATCCAACCACTGGTGGGAGAGAACAGAGGCCACACCTCCATCAGAAAATTGTCCCTCCACTTCACAGGGAAGACCCTACTCATCCCCAGATCACCCCCCCGTGCCTGACCTGCCAGAGTGGGGTGACCGCGGCAGCATCCTACCCCCATGTTTTAGACACTGTAAGTGATCCATGGGCGAGTTGTGTGGGTGCAAACTTTTGTCAAAAAAAGTATCTTTCCTGCTTTTCATTCCAACGCATCCTAGGGTCTGGAAGTCACAGAGTTGCTGTGTGTCTGGTCCACCGCTACCCACACAGGGCATTCGGAATGACGCTTTTGCTACGCAAAGTGGGTAGTGTCAGTCCTCCCAGGTAAACCAGACAGGAAACACGATGAATTGAGCTAATTGTACTTTATTGTAAGGCTACATTAACAGAATCGTGCAAGTCTGAAAATACTGTACAAATCTCCCGCCCTCCCTATTTATCGCCTGAGTAATTAGGGCGGGCCCTTCCTAAGTTTCTTCCCCTGACCGTTACTCTGTTGTGGGCTCCTTTCTCTTTCCTTCCCTAGGCGGCATCTCTTTCCCCCATCTTCCAAGGCCACCCTCACATTCCACCACAGGTAGGGGCTTGCAGGAAGAGTGCGTAGTCTGGTCTGCAGCAAAAGCACCCCACTAAACACGTAGACACTGCCTATTCCGGGATCATCTGCAGCTCCTAATCATCTGGGAGTGGGATAACCAAGGATACAGATCTCCTCCTAGATACCCCATGACCTGCCAACATGTGGAGGGGGGGAATGGTGCTGGATGAAGCAGCCCCTACAACCTGCTAACGTAGCTGCCATCATCTTATGTAAGGGATCTATAGGAGATCCACCTGTTTTAACCAGCACACCTGCTGACACAGTTACCAACATGCCACATGGGGGATTTGGGGAAAGAGGGTAAATATGTTCTCCCCACTGCATGACCTGCCTGTGAGCCACTACTCACTACAGCCAATAGGAGTTGAACACATCCTACCCTCCATCACATCAGCTCAATTGCTGCCAAAGCAGCATACTTCATGCAAGGAGCAAGATTTACGGTATGTCAGGAGGAGATGGAATACACTGCTTCGACTTCAATTCAGAAAAAAACGAAGTCAGCTATGGGCCAAGGAAGAGATAAAGGCTGCTTCGTGCAGAGGTGTCCTTCAAGAATGGTTAGCTACGTATCCATAAGCTAGTGTTAGGAGAACATGTAGAGTAGATGCCTCTGCTCTTAGGATTCGAATTCCCTCCCTTTGCCAAAGAAAAAAAGAAGAATCCTTTTGGAAGAGAAAGGCAGCATGATCAAAGCAGGCAGACATCACACACACAGAGACACACACACACCACAGCAAGTAGTACTGGATCCCTGTTGTTGCTTAGAAAATAACTGTTACAACGGAAATGTTAAACTAGAGGTTAAAGACAGCAATCCTAAACATGCCAACCTAACAGTCTAAACATACCAGAGAAGATATCATTAAAATGGGAGTTAATGTGCACATACTGCGATGTTGTTTCTTTTGCAGAAAAAAGCTCACCTCTCCAACTAAATAGATACAATGGTTCTTCTTTGCACCTGCTAGGTTTTTTTTTCATGTGGCCATCACCAGAGGAAATGAAAGAATTGGTCTAAAATGCCATGTGATCCAGAGACCAATTTCTTTCCCACTTCAATAATCTTTCATTGATTTGTTTATCCCCCCCCCCCTTAATCCTTAGTGGACTCAACACAGTTTAAATATACTAATACCAAATAAAGCAACAATGAATTCAAAATTACATTACATGCAAATTTGCTTTAAATCCTGGCACAGAAGACTCCAATCATTCCCAAAAGGCCTTCCAGAAGAGCCAATTTTTAACTAGCTTTTGGAAGGTCAAGAGACCATCCTCATCTTGGTGGACATACAGTATTGTTTCGTAGAATGAGAGCCAGGGAAGCACTGGCCATCAGGCATCTCTCCACCACCTTCTGAATATGTGGAAACCATTAGCAGGTGTTCCCCAACCATCTGGATCAGGCAGGCAGTTACCTATTTCTGAGAAGTGATCTCTTAGAGCAGGGTTTCTCAACCAGAGTTCCGTGGAACCCTAGGGTTCTGCAAGAGGTCACTAGGGGTTCCCTGGGAGATCACGGTTTATTTAAAATATTATTTCAAATTTGGGCAACTTCACATTAAAGAGGTAAGTTTCATTCTTTATTTTTAGTTAAAGAACACTGTTAATGCACTTATACAAGCCTACACATGAAACGAATATAATAATTTTGTAACTTCTGGCCTATCTTTGAGCCTGGATTTGCAGGGGTTCCCCGAGGCCTGAAAACTATTTCAAGGGTTCCTCCAGGGTCAAAAGGGTGAGAAACGGTGCTCTAGAGGCTCTAGGAGGTGGAATTCTTTAAATTTCTCACCTCTCACTTTTTCAGGATCTCATCAACTCCATCCAACCATGACTACCTTGGTTTTCCCCTTCCTCTTGACCCATTCAGCCATCCAATATATTTGATTTGTGATTCAATCTTCATTCGTTCTGTTTTATGACCAGACCACCTCAATGTACTTCTTTTGTGCTGAATACTCACTTTTACATTCGGTCCATGTTCATTCATTTAGCACTCATTCATTCTTGCTTTTATATCTTCTTGTTGTACATACGCTTCTTAAAGACCCCATTCCCACTGCATTGGACTCAGTGTTGTCTCTCCCACTATATCCAACTCTCACTTTGACATAACAAAGTATATACTCTTACAGAGGCCTGGCATCTAGAGATGGCCTGTTGAAGGCCATCCTTCTTTGTGAAGTTCATGGGGTATGGACTGGGCGAGAAGCCTTCTTAGTGGCAGCCCACATTCTTTGGAATACTCTTATTTGAGTGTGCTTTCAGCCCGAGGGGACGCGATGGCTCAGCGTGTAAGACGCCAGGCTTGTCGATCAGAAGGTCGCAAGTTCGGAGGTTCGAATCCCTAGCCCCACGTGACGGAGTGAGCTCCCGCACTAGCTCCAGCTCTTGCCAACCTAGCAATTCGAAAGCATGCAAATGCAAGTAGATAAATAGGTACCACTTCGGTGGGAAGGTAACAGCGTTCCGTGCTCGTCATGCCGGCCACACGACCGCAGAAGCGTCTTCAGACAATGCCGGCTCTTCGGCTAACAAACGGAGATGAGCACCGGCCCCTAGAGTCAGACGCGACTGTGCGGGGGAACCTTTACTTTACTTCAGCCCAACTTGAGTCTGGGCACCTTATTAAGTGTTATTTTATGCAATGCGTTTTTGCATCTGCCCAAATTCCATCAGAACTGAGGCCCAATTCCATGCACGCAACCAGAGGCTCTTTGTTTGGCTTTTTTTCACCCATTTCCATGACAATTCTTTATTTCCACCAAAATAAAAATCCATGCAGCATTTTCTCTACCTCTTTTAACTGTTCTTTGCTCTCTGACTACATTCTTTGCAACTATCTTTTTCTCTCTATACCCCTTACTGTACACAGTGTATTTCAGTCCCATTTTTTCTCGCAGCAATCATTCTCTCATATGCATATTTTCTAATCCAAGCATCCTTTATTTTTTCGAACCGAAGGGAATCATGGAAAGAAATTATATAAAGGAACTTGAGATTGTCTTCTGTCCATCCATCAGCAAGATAACTCTCCGAAAACAGAATGGAACAGGACCAAATCTGAAGGGGGTAAGGGAGAAGCTGGTAAAAATATTAGAAAACAGACCAGATCTGGTTGGGGGTTATGGAGACAAAAAATATCCTCCCATGCATTCTTTTGGGAGAGAAATTTGGGCAGTGACTTGGAATGCTGCCAACTGCTCTATTCTAAGCCCCCTCCCTCTTACCTCTTAATCATGTGACCCCGAGTGGAGCATACAGGTAGTCCTCGCTTAACAACCACAATTGGGACTGGAATTTCAGTTGCTAAGAAAGCGGTCATTAAGCGAATCTGACCCGATTTTACCACCTTTTTGTGGTGGTCATGAAGCGAATCACCGCGGGCGTGAAGCGAACCATGTGGTCGTTAAGCCAATCACGTAGTTCCCCAGTGACTTTGCTTAGCAGAAGCTGTCCAGGAAGGTCGAAAATGGCGATCACGTGACCACAGGACACCGCGATGGTTGTAAATGTGAACCAGTTGCCAACCACCCTAATCGTGATCATATGACTGCGGGGATGCTGCGACTGTCGTGTGAGGACCAGTCGGTTTTTTCAGCACCATCGTAAGTCCAAACCGTCACTAAACAAATGGTTGTTAAGCGAGGACTACCTATATGTAGCCTATCCTGTGCTTAATCGAAGAGAATATTTGTAGCTCAGGGTTGAACTGGGGATTCTTTGGTGCTCTCTGAGCCTTGTTGTTTTCATGCAGACGTTTCATTGCCAGGCTAGGCAACATCTTCAGTGCGAAAAGGGAGTGGAACTTGCTGTCTGTTTATATACCCTGGCTTGTCCTGCCTGTGTTGGTGGGGGTCTTGTACTCTCCTTGGTAGTTCCTTGATTGGGCTGTTGTGTGCTGTTTGGGTGATTGACTGAGTTAATAGTTCCTTGATTAAGGTCTATTGTGTTGTTTGATTGCTCCTCTGCTGCTAATCTTGCTGTTAATCTATGCATATCTTGTTGTTGATTGCTGGCCCAGGGGTGTTCTGGTCTTCTGGCTATTCTATTGTCTCTTATGAATGGTATGTAAATGTTGTTAACCTCTATGTGTCTGTTGATGGCTGCTTTGTCTGAGTGCCAAGCTTCTAGGAATTCTCTAGCATTTTTGGGATTTGGCCTGGTCTAATATGCTCACAGTTTCCCAGTTGAAAGTATGGTTAAGTCTGTCCATGTGTTGTGAGATTAAGGAGTTTTCATCATGTTTTCTGACTGCTAGTTGGTGTTCGTGGATGCGTTCTGCTAGTCTTCTGCCAGTCTGTCCTACATAGTGGCTGTTACAGTCCTTACACTGTATGTTGTAGATAACTCCTGTTTTTTCTTCTTGGGCTACTGGGTCTTTTGGTTTACTTACAAGGTTCTGAAGGGTTTTGGTAGGTTTGTGTGCTACAGTGATGCCGTGTGGATGTAGCAGTCTATTAGTAGTTTCTGAGATGTTTCTGATGTATGGCAGTGTAATCCTTTTCATAGCTTCTGTTGGTTTTGCTTCCCAGGGCATACCTACAAACATATACAGAGACAAAGGGAGAACAAAAACATCTGCAGACACATACACCAAGGTCACAGATATACACGCGCCCCTTCTATTTCCACACACAAAATCCCCACACAGATATAATGAACACATCCAAATATTTATTACATTGATAAGGCCGCCCAGCTCCATAGTGAGAAAGTGCAGAGGTGCAACACATTTCTCCATTGTACAAAAGGAAATACAGATGCCTCCTGGGACGGCTGCAGAGGAGGAGACTGGAAAGAGGCCATGCTCTGCATGTTGCCCTGCCTTGTTCATACTTTCCATTAGCTTCACTCCATACACTTCTATGGCCCTCTGTAGCATCTGCACTCCATTCATTCCAATGGGAAATTACCTTCCCATATTTCTCCTTCTGCACTCATTGTACTTTTGCTCTTATTCACTCCCTTCTTTCCTTTTCTTCCATGTCCATTTTTCCCAAGGCCCACTCTTGACACTCCCCAGTGGTTTCTCTCTCCTCACCCTTGTTTCCTTCACTAATTCTATCAATCTTTCATGATAGACAATCAAAGCAATTGCGCTTTTAGATTTATTTTCATTCCTTCGCCATGTGTATGTATGAATAGGCAGGGCCTCTAATCATGTAATTGAAACAAAAGGCATTTTTTGAAGCAGTCTCCATTGTAATTCATTCCTGGATCTTGAAATCATTTTTTCAGTCACTTCATTCCCACCTATCCGTTCATGGCAGCTTGCAGAATATTTTTTATCCTATTTCTCATTTGTTCAAAACATTATACATTCTGGTTCTTCCATTACCACCATTCACTGGAGTGCAACATATAACTATCACCACTCATGGATTCCTCCTTTCATATGCATCTATAACAACCTAAATGATACCAACCATTCATTCTGACATATACATCTCACACATTCAAACCTACACCATCACTACTGTGACTTATTATTATTATATCCCACCTCATATTTTGTACAACGCAAGGTGGTATACATAAACAACAACCCTGTGAGCTGGGTTGGGGGGGGGGGAGAGTGAGAGAGAGAGAGATTGCCCCAAAGTCACCCAAGTGCCTAAAGCAGGATTACAACTCAGCCTCTCCGTTTCTAGTTCAGCACCTTCACCACCACACCAAACTGGCTCTCTCTTCCCTGCTCCACAATGTCATACCACTTTAATTTAGTATTATTTTATTCTTTCTCTTCCTTTTAGTTTTATGAACATAAAAAAGGTAAAGGTTCCCCCCGCACATTTGTGCAGTCGTGTCCGACTCTAGGGGCCGGTGCTCATCTCCGTTTGTTAGCTGAAGAGCCAGCGTTGTCCAAAGACGCTTCCACGGTCATGTGGCCGCATGACGCGCGCGGAACGCTGTTACCTACCCACCGAAGTGGTACCTATTAATCTACTTGCATTTGCATGCTTTCGAATTGCTAGGTTGGCAAGAGCTGGAGCTAGTGTGGGAGCTCACTCCGCACGCAGGGCTAAGGATTCGAACCTCCGAACTTGCGATCTTCCGATCAACAAGCCTGGCGTCTTACCCCCTGAGCCACCACGCCCCTTTTTATAAACATACAACGTATCTATTTTGCTTTATTTCATTCCATTTATTCATACTGATAACCATTTATTTCTCTTACACCCTGTGTCACAATTCTCTCTATGTGATGGCTGTCATTAGTGGGGACCATAAATCTTGACCTCTGCCACCCATCAGGGCTTGGTCAGTTGAGATTTTCACATAATGCTTTTCAGTAATATAGGAAGCTGCTAATTAGGTTACTAGTCTTAGTCATACCCATCCCAGATATAGCATTCCCTGATTATAGTAAGAACAGCACCAATCAGTTTTAGCACATTTTGGCCAGTATGAAACAAGTGCAACAAAAGCCCAGTTTTACCCCAAGGATATTCCTGTAGAAATATGCAGGCTAGGATCTCTAGTACAGGGGTCACCAACCCCGGTCCGTGGCCTGTTAGGAACCAGGCCGCCATGCCGGTCTCCGAACCCCCCGCCCCCGGTTCACGCGATTGGCTCCTGCCACAAAACCGGTCCCTCGTGCCAAAAAGGTTGGGTACCCCTGCTCTAGTCTATAAACCAGCCTGTGAACTAACATACAGGTGCCCACATCCCATCAATTCAAGGCATATGCAGGACACTGACACATACTCAGGACACTCAGGGCAATTGTAAATATAAAAAAGGAAATACATTTAGAACCAAAGCTGATTATTTTTCATAGTTAACTACAACTCCAATGATTTGGTCGAAATGAACAGCCATCAACTACTAGAAGAAATGAAGGGTTTTTATTTATTCTGATTAACTGCATTCTAACTATTATTTTGAATATCTGCTAAGAGTCAAATTGATCGTGGCAGGATAGAAATCCAATAAACCAACATCCAATACTTGGCTTTTGAAGTTTTGAAAATTGATGACAGCAGAATCAGAACGCGTCCCATATTCAAATACAATCAGAACAAAGAAATATGAGCATTTGTGTGTACAACCACCATGGTAACAGCCATTTTTCTTCTTCTTAAAAGGAACATGTGAGCAATAAGCAAAAGTAATTCATGAGCAGGTTTTAAGAAGATCCAGAAGCCAAGCTGGGACCAAAATTTGTTTAAAATTGCTAGATAGATGAGTAGCATATTCATGAGAGAAATGGCTCATCATCTTTTAATAATCCTCACTTCTATATGGAAAATAGTCAAACTACATTAATCAAACCTCGGAATACATGCCCAATAAATGATGGTAGCAGTGTTCAAGAATATAGCATTATTGAATCTACATCAATTAATTCAGAAGAGCAAAATTACACCAGAGTTGTGTGGTTTGTGATAGCATGAAAGATTTCACAGCCAAGGGCTGTACTAAGCCATAATATGCTTTGATTAGCTTTGGCTTAGTATGAAGGGTTTGTAAATTATATTTAATGGCTTAGGGCATCATGGGAATAAAGCCAAGCATTTTCCAGGATTACATTGGGTGCTGTGATCATTGGGGTCCATGCATTAGGTGTTCAGAAAGCACACTCAGTTGAAAATGTGGTTGACTTATTCGTGGCTTGGACTGTGCGAACTAGCCAGTATGGTTTCAGTAAGCAGTTAAGCAAACCACAACACAGCTGCAAGTCACACTTTTTCTCTTTGGTCCACATGCACACACCCTTCACCATCTTAGCAAGCAATAATTTCTTGTTGTGGCACCGCTAATTCTGCCATCCTCTGCATGCTTCGAAGCAAGCCTGGATGCTGGTCGATGCGCAGCCCGCAGCCTCTCACTCCTCCCGGCTAAATGACAATCGTGCAGGCGGGGAGGTGACCCTTAAGAAAGAGCGCGGGAAAGGGGAGGCTGATCCCTTTCCTGATTTTGCAAAGCAACCCGCCCACCATCTCCTCCGCCCCCGCGGGGAGAGGAATGGGTGCATTTGGCACCCAGAGAAACTTTTCTTCCGTAGCAAACATCCAACCCCCACCCACTCCTGCTTCTCCTACGTCCCGATTCTCAATACTGTACGACTAGGCGGGAGGCAAATAGAAGGGGGGGGGGAGGAGAGAGAGAATGGCAACAAAATGGAGACTTACGCTCTCTCTGCCACAGCTACTGCGCGTGCGCAGTCAGTAAACCCACGTGACGAGGGAACTGAAGAAATAGATCAAATGAACGCTCTGACTGTGCAGCCTTATTAATCGGTGCGGGCGTAGTTCAATGCTTCAGCAGCAGCGCACCGGTGCAAAGTTGCAGTGTTTGTGGCTACAGGCTCTCGCGCTCGTCCCTTAAATCAGAATGGGCTGAGGGTGGCCGCGGAGAGACACATTTAGAGATAAACGTATGAACTGATCACACAACGGAGGGTAGAATCGTCTTCCTGCGTTCTTTTCACGTCGCAAAAGTGGGGGCTTTTCCCTGGGGAACGTTCGAAAGAACTCGGACTTGCGTGTTACACAACTGGGGGTGTCTCGCCCCCACAAGTTTGAAAAGATGAGCTATTCTAAAGTTGCGCGTGTTTCTCCTCCCCCCCTGGCATAAACGCAATTCATGCTTACGAATGAAAACGTGATAGCAATGATTTTTCAACTCTACTTACAATGAAAATACATATATACAGTCCGTTATTATCCTTTATATTACCGGGCGGGGGAGTGGATGGGAGTGACAACTTTGCACTTCATTCCAGGACAGGAAATAAGAATTGCCTGCAAGAATGAAACATTCATTCATTCGTTAGACTTATACGCTGCTACAATCTAACGAATCTTGATGGTTTCTATAGCATATATCATAACAAAAAATGTAAAGAATCCATGGTGAGACCAAAATATATCATAAAACCCCAGAAATCATAACAACCAATGAGAAAACAGAAATAAAGAAATAAAAGATGGCTCACTGTTTAAACATAGCCCCACTATGTAGACCAGACCAGGAAATCAACTCCAGAGGAAGGCTAAAGCTGTTTTTATTGAGATTGGCTATCATAACAGAATCTTCCAAGCCTGATAGTGGTGCACATTCTTCCCCTTCTTATACTCCTGTGAATCAGGGAGGGGTCTGCCTGAACTGCTTCAGGATGTTATGTTGTTGCTCTGAACTTAAAAAATGCTTCAGCCCCTTTGCCTGGGTCAGGGTTCTTGCATGTCAAGGTCAAGGTCATCCTCCTTACTCTCTACAAATGCCCACTGAAATAACTCTGTTTTCAAGATCTCCCTGAAGGTCAACAAGGAGGGGGACAGCCTAATCTCCATCAGGAGGTTTACTCCACAGCATTGGCACCTGCAGGGAAAAGCTTGAGACTTTCATCACTGCCCAGAACTGCCTGCCAGAGAGCTGGAAAATTCCCCAAGCTCCCTCTGGAACCCTCCCTGCAGGGAGCACAGCACCAGAAAACTCTAAAGCCAACAGAGAGCGATCCGTCCACGGAAAAGGATTTATGGTAACATCCCCCAACTCCAGATCACATTGCCACTGTCCCAAAATAAAAACCAGGTAGAATGTGTGAAAGGGGTGTGGTGGCTCAGCGGGTAAGACGCCAGGCTTGTCGATCGGAAGATCACAAGTTTGGAGGTTCGAATCCCTAGCCCCGTGTGACGGAGTGAGCTCCTGCACTCGCCCCAGCTCTTGCCAACCTAGCAATTTGAAAGCATGCAAATGCAAGTAGATAAACAGGTACCACTTTGGTGGGAAGGTAACAGTGTTCTGCATGCGTCATGCCGGCCACATGACCGTGGAAGCGTCTTCGGACAACGCTGGCTCTTCGGCTAACAAATGGAGATGAGCACCGCCCCCTAGAGTCGGACACGACTGCACAAATGTGCGGGGGGAACCTTTACCTTTAGAATGTGTGACCTCTGCTATGAGTCAGGCCAGAGGTAATTTGGGTCAGGTCCATGGTTGTCATGGTAGCCATGAACAACTGCCTCTGAGTCCATGCCTAGGGATGACAGATTGAAGTCCCTCAGAACTATAAGTCTGGGGTACTGCCCTGCCAACCCAGCCACAGACTCTAGCAGCTCAGGTAGGGAGGTTGCTGTGCAGCAGGGAGGCAGGTACACCAGCAACAAGCTCTTCTGATCACAACAGCACAACCTCACAAACAAGGCATCACACCCACCAATCCACAGAGCAGCACCCCAGAGTAAGGAAGATGACCTTGACGGAGATACACAGGCTCCATTGTCTATGCCAGGGTTTCTCAACCAGGGTTCTGTGGAACCCAAGGGTTCCATGGGAGGTCTCTAGGGGTTCCCTGGGAGATCACAATTTATTTAAAAAATTATTTCAAATTCGGGCAAGTTCACATTAAAGAAGTAAATTTCATTATTTTTAGTTTAAGAACACAGTTAATGCATATACTGTATATAGGCCTACCCATGAAACAAATATAATAATTTTGTAGCTTCTGGCCTATATTTGAGCCTGAATGTGCAGGGGTTCCCCGAGGCCTGAAAAATATTTCAAGGGTTCCTCCAGGGTCAAAGGGTTGAGAAAGGCTGGTCTAGGCAAAAGGGGTTGAGGCATTTTTTAAGCCCGCAACAAGATAACGTTCAGAAGTGGCTCAGGCAGTCACCTCCCTATTTCACTGAACTATAAGGAGGAGGAGGAGGTACAGCACAATCAGACTTGTGAGACTGATGTCATCCCTGCTAGGTAGGCCACACCATGAAATCACCTCCACGGAAAGGCTAAAACTAGTTTTACTGAGATTGGCTATAATAATAGAAACTTCCACATTGATGTCAAGCTGTAGTTTCCTTAGTCTACTTTTTTCCTTTTTTCAAAGTTTTGGAACAACGTTGACTCTTCTCCAGCCTTCTGGCACTTCTCCTGTGCTCTAGGATTTCTCAAAGATTTCAGTCAGTAGCTCTGAGATGACACCCACAGTTCCTTTAATACCCCGGAACAGTGTTTAAGATGTATGGACTTCCACTCCCAGAATTCCCCAGCCAGCTTTGCTGCTGGGGAATTCTGGGAGTTGAAGTCCACACATCTTGAAGTTGCCAAGGTTGAGAAACACTGCCCTGGAATGTAATCCATCCAGTCCAGGAGATTTGAATTAATTCAAGGTAGCTAGGTGTTCTCTCTCTCCAATTCTGTACCTATTTTGATCTGCATTTCTCTTCTGCTCCCCACAGTGTTGCTTCTGTCAATTTGGACTGCTTTTTCCTTTTGTGAAAAGACAGATGCAAGGTAGGAGTTAAGCAGTTCAGCTTTCTCCCTGTTGCCTGTCATCATCTTCTTTACCATCTTGCCATCTTGAAAGTTGCTTTTTTGTTTATTAAAAAAAAAACCTCTCCAAACAATTTGTTTGTGTATTTATGCAGGCGTATACGTATTAATTAATTAATATACGTATTAATTAATAGGGGCGTGGTGGCTCAGCAGGTAAGACGCCAGGCTTGTCGATCGGAAGATTGCAAGTTCGGAGGTTCGAATCCCTAGCCCTGTGTGACGGAGTGAGCTCCCGCACTCGCCCCAGCTCTTGCCAACCTAGCAATTCGAAAGCATGCAAATGCAAGTAGATTAATAGGTACCACTTTGGTGGGAAGGTAACAGCGTTCTGCACGCGTCATGCAGCCACATGACCGCGGAAGCGTCTTCGGACAACGCTGGCTCTTCGGCTAAGAAACGGAGATGAGCACTGGCCCCTAGAGTCGGACACGACTGCACAAATGTGTGGGGGGAACCTTTACCTTTACCTTTTTATACATATTAAATATATCATGTGACTCATATGACCCATAATGACTTAGAATAATAAAAATGACCCGTACTCATGCTACAACAATGATATACACTATGAACTGAAAACTACTACATTTAAATCCCTGAAATTTATTAATTGAAAGAAACGTACTATGTATTGTCGAAGGCTTTCACGGCCGGAGTTCAATGGCTGTTGTGGGTCTTCCGGGCTGTGTGGCCGTGTTCTGGAAGTTGTGGTTCCTAACGTTTCGCCAGCATCTGTGGCCAGCATCTTCAGAGGGCAGGAGCAGAGCAGAGCTCCTGCCCTCTGAAGATGCTGGCCACAGATGCTGGCGAAACGTTAGGAACCACAACTTCCAGAACACGGCCACACAGCCCGGAAGACCCACAACAGCCAAACGTACTATGCCTCACTGATTTCAATGAGACATCTTTGTATTATTCTACATAAAGTTAACAGGAAGAAACATGCATTATTTGTGTGTGTAGTTAAAATATAAAAAATGAAATCCATCAATAGGTTTTCACTCATTATCCCATAAAAAGAAACTATAATTTTTAATCTGTCACGCACATACATATTGATTGCATGTGCGTAGACAGAAATCCTAGCTTATTTTTTTTAGAGACTGCTATTAGTATTTTATATTACCATATTACCATTAAAATACAGGTTTTAATACTTTTCTTCTGATGGGTTTTTTTATTTGTGTATGCTGCCCTAATTTGCACATGGATTGGGCGGCTATATAATTGATTTAATAAATAAATACATCAGAACTGACAATAGGGGTGGGGGGTTTTGCCCTTTAATTTTTCTGTGCTTTTATAGAACCAGATAATCTCACAGCTTCTACCTGTACTCCATTATTTCCTGCTGAGATTGCAAACACATATTACCCTGTCTAAGTGCCTTTCTGAAGAGAAAAATAATGCCTTAGTTCAGGAGACCAGACCAAAATTACTTTCTAGAATAATCATTCACAGGAAAAATATCCTCAGCATCTTTTACATTCGGTATTTTTTCTAGTCTGTTGCTGTTGCTAAATGGTGAAGGAAATCCTTTTCCTACATTGGCATCATGTAAATCTGTAGTTATTTTTCAAACTTCTAACTTCTGTAAACAGTCTTTTTACCTTCTCTTGTGATGAGTAATTGCATCTGTCAATTCTGTGATGTTTCCGTTTGGATGACTAACAAAACAATAAAGGAACAATTTAACTTTTATTGATGGACTTAAGCATACTTAAATACAAGAATCAGGAAATAGCAGGAAATAATATTGAAACTATTTAACATGGGTTGCATCAAGACATCCTACTAAGTCAAGATTTTTCTTCATCCATGTTTTGTTGAACAAGCCATAAATAACTCATGGGTAGCTTCACACATTACACTAAACCAGAACTGAAGCACATTCTGTCTGAGCACAATGTGTGAACCCAACTACATTTCGTTTTTAAAAAAACACAGTATGCAAAGGAACCTAACTGTGTTCCTAAAAGGAAAGTTTTACACCAAGAAGCAGAAGTTAACTAAGAGGAAAATAGGGATCTCTACAAAGGGCATTACAGACCTTCAGAGTAGCTCTTGAAAGGCATACAAAAAATTGCTAGGCATCACATCCAGACTGCAAGCTATGGGCTATGCTGTTTGCTGCAAAGCTACAAAGCTAACAGCCAGGATGAAGACAATCACATGTACAGTTAGATAATTTTAGAAGTTTTTCCTGCCAGGAGAGTGCTCTGCATTGGCCAGCAAGTACACCTGTTTTGCTTGTTTGAGACAACTAAGCAGTCTGTTTAAGATTTGTTTGTTTCAAGAAAAGCTTATTATTTGTTAGAACTATGTTTAGTCCACTCGTCAGTTTCATGCTTGCAACATGTCTGGATGAAAGAAGAAGCAGGTGATTTGTTTATATCTTTATGTTCTTCCTCTCCCCCAGCATTCGTTTTGTCTCCTAAGCCAGCGGTCCCCAACCTTTTTGGCACCAGGGACCAGTCAAAAGGTTGAGAAAGGCTGCACTAAAAGAATGTTCCTTAGTTGATTGCTGAATCTGCCTTTGTTACATCATGCATCCCCTCACTGGATACAGAGTGGTCCCAAGCGCATACAGGTAGTCCTCATTTAGTGACTGCCTTGTTTAGCAACCATTCACAGTTAAACAATGGTGATGAAAAAGTACCTTTGTGACCAATGCCTGCATTTACGACCTTCACAGGTCTGTAAAGCAAAGGAAAGCTGAAGTAAGAACTTGAGCAGATTTTGAAAATCTGATTTTCTGAATCAGAAAAGTCCTGGAATCAGAAAAGTCTAGAATAATAATGTCTTTACAAAATGAAAAATAGGTTCTGTACCAGGAAAAAAATGGTCTGGAACAATAAGCAACTTTTGGAAATTTCACTATCTAGACCAGAGCTTTCCAAACTTTTCATTTTGGTGACACACTTTTTAGACATGCATCATTTCGCAACACACTCTTACAGCAGGGCACAAGGCAGGCACTAGGACCTGCGCGGAATCACAGCAGGTTTGGAGGCAGCAAGGCACAAGGCAGGCACTAGGACCTGCCTGGAATCCTGGCAGGGCAGGTTTGGAGGCAGCAAGGCACAAGGCAGGCACTAGGACCTGCGCAGAATCCTGGCAGGGCTCGGAGGCAGCAGCAGCCGCGACACACCCAGACACTGCAGCCGACACACTAACATGTCCCGACATACAGTTTGGAAAGCTCTGATCTAGACTGAGAAAGGCTCTTGAGTTCACTCCTCTACAACTGCACAAACACACACACACACACACACACACACACCCCAACTCCAATTGCAATTGCAGTTAACACTGCTTTGTGGCTTTCAGCACATTGTGGCCAGAAACTCTCAATTGCTCGCACACATGGACCATTTCTACTAAGGAACTGTGAGTTACAATAAAATTGTAAACTCTTTTTATGTTTGTTGTGGGTTTTCCGGGCTGTGTGGCCGTGTTCTGGCAGTTTTGGTTCCTAACGTTTCGCCAGTCGCTGTGGCTGGCATCTTCAGAGGACAGGAGCACAGCTAGAAGATTCTCTCTGTGCCCAAGTGGAGGATGTGTGTTCCTGCTGGTGTTTATAGCTGCTGAGAGGGAGTGTGTCTTCTGTGGGTCATTTACAAGAGATTGGGAGAGGGTTCTTTGTGGTGATTAGGGGGTGTGGTGCTGTCATGTGTGGGATTAGCACATCTATTGTGTGAGTTGTTTGTATATTTCTGTGGTTGAGTAGAGTTCGTTGACCTTTTGCAAGCTGTGTTTTTCAGGACTGGCAGCCAGGTTTTGCTGATCTTTAGGCTTTCTTCTTTTTTATTGAAACTGTGTTGTTTATGTATTTCTTTTTTTTAATTAAATAGATTTTATTTACATTCAACATAAAAAAACTTACATAACACATAACATTTAATCGCATTATAACAAGTTGTATATACACATTTTTCAAACATTTCTATTCATTTCTTAATATCTAACCCTTATTTTTAAACCTCTTCCTACTTTCCTTTTTCTTCTTACATCCTTCTCTCTTCTTCTCAATCCTTCTCTGGTCTTATACCCAGTTCCTACTTTCCATCTTTCCTCCTAAAGTCCATTCCTCATCTTTTTTATCTTTTTCTAGTACATTAACTATTTTTCTACCCTTCCTTATAATTGTTTTACTATTCTATTACATACCTATCTCTCTAAATTTTTACAACTTTAACATGTATATACATCTTTAAAATTACTCCCGGCTTTCTTAACAAAGAATATAAATGTAACTATCTAGTATACATTTTCTCTCTTACTTCTTCTATCTTATTATTTGTTCCCCCCCCCCTTACTATACTTAATATTCTATTTATATTTTTTGGCTCACTATTTTATATCATATTCTTTTTGAATATATTCTGTAAAGGGGTCCCATACTTCCCTATACTTCCCTTTTTCTTTCCCTTTTATTAAGTTTGTCAGTTTATCAACTTGCATCAGTTCCATTATTTTTATAATCCATTCTTCTTTAGTTGGTGTATTTTCTTTTTTCCAATATTGGGCATATTTTATTCTTGCAGCAGTACTTAGATACAGAAACAAAATCTTTTGTCTTTTATTCATATTGTCATCAATTTTGCCTATCAGGTAATATTCTGGTTTCATCTCTATATTGTTACCTAGTATTTCACATATATATTTATGTATTTTAGACCAATATTTTTTTGCTTTCACACAAGACCACCAAATATGGTAAAAAGATCCACTTTTGTTTTTACATTTCCAACTGTCGTGTGTAGGTGCAGAAATAACACGCCGAGGCAAGGAATCTAGTCTCTAGTGTTTATTGCATACCTACATACAGAAATCCTGCTAAACTAACGATGCCTAAAGATTCCCAAGTATATCAGTCCAACCTAGGGTGGAGCTTTCTTCTGACGTTTGGGAAAATAGGCTAGGCTCTCCGAGCTGCGTGCTCGCTTATCTCTCATGGCCAAGCCCTCTTCTCCACTCTCTTGTGTCTCCCTGACACCAACAAACATTAGTATTTCTAATTTTTGATTTAAATAATATCTCAGGAGACAAGTACCACCTAAAAATCATTTTATACATATTTTCTCTTAAACTATTACTTAAAGTGAATTTTATATTTTTTGTCCAAATTTTTTGCCATTGATCATATGTAATTTCAATTCCTAAATTTTCTTCCCATTTACTCATATATTTTTTTATTTTAATGTCC
Source organism: Charina bottae (assembly GCA_023362775.1). Taxonomy (NCBI): domain Eukaryota; kingdom Metazoa; phylum Chordata; class Lepidosauria; order Squamata; family Charinaidae; genus Charina; species Charina bottae. The sequence goes on from JALMGJ010000002.1 coordinate 45,823,738, forward strand.
TTGGTTTTCATCTCCAATATTATTTTATATATTTTTGAAATTAAAAGATCATCTTCTTTTTCTAATATATTATCCCAATTATTTTCGATTTTTGTAAATTGATAATTTTTTTTGTCTGTTTTGTATTGCTCATTCAGTTGCAAATATGTAAACCAATGACATATTATGCTTTCGTTTTCTAATTCCTCTCTTGTTTTAATTCTATGATTATTTCCTTCAATTTTTAACAAATTTTTATATATTCTTTTTTGTTTTGGTTCAGTATTCTGGCACTTGCCTCCTGAGTTGATACCCATAACGGAAGATTTGGTAATATCGTTTTTTATACTTATTCCAAATTTTCAACAATGATTTTCTTATTATGTGGTTGTTAAATGCTTTATGTACCTTACATCTATTGTACCACATATAACCATGCCATCCGTATCTATTATCATGTCCTTCCAAATTTATTATTTTATCATTTTCTAGTTTTATCCAATCTCTAATCCAGATTAATCCACATGTCTCATAATATAATTTAAAGTCAGGCATTGCTAATCCCCCTCTATTTTTTGTGTCTTGTAAATATTTTAGCTTAATTCTAGGTTTCTTCTTTTGCCATATAAATTTTGTTATTTCCCTTTGCCATTTTGTAAAATTTTGATCTTTTATCATAATTGGGATCGTTTGGAACAAGTATAAAAATCTTGGCAAAATATTCATTTTTATTGTTGCTATCCTGCCTAATAAAGATAATTGTAAATTTACCCATTTATCAAGATCTTTTTTTATTTCTTTCCATAGACTTTCATAATTATTTTTATATAAATCTAGGTTATTATTTGTTAATTGTATTCCTAAATACTTTACTTTTTTAACATTTTGAAATCCTGATAATTGTTCTATTTCAGTTATCTCTTCTTTGGTCATATTTAAATTAATCATTTTAGTTTTCTGTTTATTTATTTTAAATCCTGATAAGTCCCCATATTCTTGCAGCTTGGCGATTAATTTTGTTATTGAGTTCTTTGGATTTTGTAAAGTTATTACCAGGTCATCAGCGAATGCCTTTAGTTTATATTGTTCTTGCTTTATCTTCACCCCTTCTAACTTCTGGTCTTATATAATTTCTTCTAATAACACCTCTAATACCAAGATAAATAGTAGGGGAGAGATAGGGCATCCTTGTCTAGTACCTTTTAATATATTGCATTCCTGTGTTTCTTCTCCATTTACCATTATTCTTGCTTCTGGATTTTGTATATTGCTTTTATTGCGTTTATAAATTTTTCACCAAAATTTCTATTTTCTAACACTTTATACATAAACTTCCAATTTACATTATCAAAAGCTTTTTCTGCGTCCAGGAATAATAACGTCATTGGCTTTTCAATGTGTACATTTGCATATTCTATTAGGTCAATTACATTTCTTATATTATCTTTTATTTGTCTGTTCGGTAAAAATCCATTCTGATCTTGGTTAATTATTTTCTGTAAAAAAATTTTTAATCTTTCAGCAAGAACAATGGTAAATATTTTATAATCATTATTTAATAAGGATATTGGTCTATAATTTTTGCAGTCTGTTAGATCTTGGTTTTCTTTTGGAATTAATACTATATTGGCCTCTTTCCATGATTGTGGAATTTCTGATCCCTGTAATATTGAATTAAACATTATTTTTAGTGGGTTAATCAGATGTTCTTGAAATTTTTTATAATAATTGGCCGTAAGTCCATTGGTTCCAGGTGTTTTAACTGTTTTCAATGTTTTAATTGCGTCTTTAATTTCTTGAATTGTAATACTATTATTTGTAAATTCCTTATCCTCTTCTGTTAGTTTTTCTAGATTACATTTTCTGATATATTCATCAATTTTGTCTATTGATATTTGTTGTTCTTGATACAAATTTGTATAATACTCAAAAAAGGCTCCCTTAATATCTTCATTATATGTTAATTCCACATTTTTATCCTTAATTTTAGTAATAATTCTTTTTTCTTTCTCTTTTCTCAATTTATACATTAACCATTTTCCTGGTTTATTTGCATGTTCAAAATTTCTTTGTTTTATAAATTTTAGCTTTTTATCTGATTCTTCTGTTAGTTCCATCTTAACCTTAAGCTGCAATAATTTTATTTGGTTTATTATTTCTTCCTTTTCTTTCCTTTTTTTAAATTTTTTTGGAGTTCTAGTTCCTTTTCTTTTATCTGCTCCATTAATGTTTCTATTTTTTTATCTGTTTTTTTTTATAATTATTGATCGATATCAGATGACCTCTCATAAATGCCTTGCTTGCCTCCCATACTATTTCTATGTTTACCTCATTATCCATGTTCCAACTTAAAAACTCTTGTAATTTTCTCCCTAATTCATCTACGTTTTTTTTATCTTTTAGTATACTTTCATTCATTCGCCATCTATATATTTTTTTATTTATACTTAAGGTCATTTGTACGGGGTTATGGTCTGAAATTGTTTTTGAAAGTATTGATATATCTTTTATTTTGTTTTCTAAATTTTTTGACACCCATATCATATCAATTCTTGAGAAGGAATTGAATCTATTAGAGTAATAAGTATATTATTTCTTATTTCCTTTAATATTTATTTATTTTATTTATTTATTTAAACATCTATCAACATTAGATTCTTCACCATATTAAAGAATTTTTTTGGTAGTTTTCCTTGATTTTTATTGATATGGTTTTCTGACTTTCTATCAATCTCAGGTTCCACTACCCCATTCAAGTCACCCATCAATATCCAATTATTAATACTGTTTTCTGAAATCACATCTGATAAATCTTTAAAGAAACTCTTCTGGTTAGTATTTGGGGCATAAATTCCAATTATCTTTATTTTCATATTTTGACATTCTATTTCTACAATTACAAATCTTCCTTCCTGATCTTTTACCACTAGTTGGGGTTTAAGCAAAGGTTTAATATATATTACAATCCCATTTTTTTTCTTTCATTGGTGTTATAAAAGATATTCCTAGTTTTTTATTTTCTAAATATTTTTCATCTCTCTTTTTAATATGTGTCTCTTGAAGACAAATAATGTCTAAATCTAGTTTCTTTAACAGTTGAAATAATCTAAATCTTTTGACTGGTGAATTAAGCCCGTTAACATTCCACGTTATATTATTTAATTTATTCATCTCCTATATTTTCAATTTTGCCTATTTTTATGCTTTGTGTTCTTTTGACCTATTCCTGTTCTTTTGTTGACTCCTTTTTATTTCCCAATTCTTTCTCTATTTTTTTATGGAATTCCTTTGCTTTAAATATGGAATTTAACCTGTATCTTTGTCCTTTATATAACAAATTTAGTCCTTCAATGTTTTCCCATCTAAAATTTATTTCGTTCTTCTTCAGTATATCTGTAAGGAATTTGTATTCTTTCCTCTTCTTTAGAATTTTCCCTGGGATCTCTTTAAATATGGTTACTACTTCACCTTCCACTTAAATTTTTTTATTAAATGCAGCTTGGATTATTATATCCCTGTATTTTTTTAAAAAAATTCTGTAATTATATCCCTTGGTTTTCTATTAACTTTAGCATATTGTGAATTTACTCTATATATTTTTTCAATTTCTTCCTCTATTTTTTCCTCCTCCCACTCAACCAAATCTGCAATCATTTGTACTAATAACCCTTTTATATTTTCCTCTTTACCCTCCGCCACCCCTCTTATTCTTACATAGTGTTCTTTTTCTTTCAATTCTAATAAAACTATGCGTTCCTCTTCTTCTTCTCTTCTTTTTTCACTCATGTCCGCCTGTTTTTTGACTTCTTGTATCTCAGTCTTTAATCTTCTTTCTATTATGTCCAGCTTTTGATCCAGTTTTTTTTCTAGTCCCTCTAATTTTTTTTCAAGTACTTTTTTCACAGTCTGTGTTATAGTCTCTGTTGTCTTTACTGTGAATTCATCAAATAAAGCCTTAAGACCTTCTCCTTCTAACGTGTCTGATCCTTTTCTTACTAATCTTTTTGTGGCCATGATTATATTATCAAAGAAAGAAGCAAAAAAATATATAAAAGAAAAAGAATGAGAAAGAACCTTCTATTTTTTATCTATATATTTCAACACCAAAACTATAATCTATTATCCCTACAATATTTTTAAATCTATATTATTCTTAATAATATGCCATACAATTATTTAAAGATAGAGTAAAACAATTACTTACAATATTTTCCTCTAGTTATATACTTTATATACTTTATGTTTCTAATCTAATATTTAGAAGTACTGTTACATTATATTCAAAATGGTGATGTTTAATAATTAAATAATTAAGTCTCAATTTTATAAGTTTTATAAGGAAGTATTTCAGTCTTTACCCAGTCTTTTATTTATCCTTCGTTAGGAAATTTCATCTTCTTTTTCTTTAGTTGTTCGTTGTAATTTGTGGCTGGGATAGCAACCCCGTTAGACTCTTTGTCCAACTTCGCCCGTTGGTTAGTTTTTTCCTTTCGTGTCACTCGGTATCACAAGCCTCCATACAACTCCGACAGGGACACACAGCAAACAAGACAAAACGCTCACTTGCCCGGCACGCTCCCCTCCGTGACAGCAGAAATTCTTTTCAGAAGGGTTTTACTTCACCCTTCTGAGCCATCTCGCCTCTTTTTTTCCTCAGCGAGACCTTCTCCCAACGCAGCGATTCATAACATCAGTGGAGCTCGTCCTTTCCGCGTCCGATCGCCATCGCAGCTCACCCGGAAGTCGTTGTTTATGTATTTCAATGGCTTCCCTGTATAGTCTAACATAGTGGCTGTTGGTGTTGTCCAGTAGTTCTGTGTTTTCAAATAAGATTTGGTGACCAGTTTGTTTGAGAGCATGTTCAGCTATTGCAGATTTTTCAGGTTGCTGTAGTCTGCAGTGTCTTTTTATGTTACTTTACATTAACGTGTGAAGTGTGTTTATTTTGTGTTTTGAACTGATTAAGCCTTATGCAAGTTTATGGGAACGCTTCTACTCTGCTACACACTAATAAGAAGCTGCGTGGAGTTCTGGTACTACCATCCCAGAATTCCTACAGACTTCAACTCCCAGAGTTGCTGGCTGGGGAATTCTGGGAGTTGAAGTCCACACATCTTAAAGTTGCCAAGTTTGAGAAACACTGCTCTAGAATATATTGTACTGCTTTCTCTCATGTTCCATCCTTTCCCTTTGATCTTCCTACTTTCTCCAGTTATCCTGCCTCTGATCCTTTCCTTAGCGAAAAGGATTGGAGTGACTTGGGTATCTGTGTCAATTTGGGGGGCTAGTGGGTACCCTTGGAATTTTGAGAGCCTGCTGTGGGCATTCTCAGAAAAAGGCTGCCACCGTGATGGCTTGCGCATTAACAAAATGGCTGCTACGGCAGGCCCAGCTTGCCATAAACTGCCATTGATCAGAAAGCAAAGTGGTAACCTCGCTTCTTGGCATTCCTTCTAACTGCCGCTCCCCAGAGAATCCTTTTCTTCCCCAGGCAAATGGGCTTACTTCCAAGAAAGCCCTATCACATACCCAATCATTTTTCTTCTCTAAGAATGCTTATGGGGCCAAAGTGGGCTCCAGACAAATTCTTGAAAAGAAAGGTGATACAAAAGGCTGGCATTTTCCTTTTCAGGATGTCAGTTTCCCACTGCTTCCATTAATTAAAAGAATCTAAAGGAAGAAATTAAAAGTCAGATGTGGTAGGAAGCTTGGTGAGCACAAGGGGAAGTGTCTGTGGGCATATTAGTGCTCATAGACTTCAGTCACTTCTGAGAGAGAGAGAGAGAGAGAGAGAGAGAGAGAGAGAGAGAAAGAGAGAGAGAGAGAGAGAGAGAGAGAGAGAGAGAGAGAGAGAGAGAGAGAGAGAGAGAGAGAAGGGCAGTTGGGGACACTGTGTCAGAAAGAGACAGAAGGTGAAGCTGAAGGAACCAGGGAGGTCCTGTTATCTCCCACCAGGAGACCCAAGGTCGCCGATCGATTCCCTTATAAGTTTGTGCATTCTGCCTGCTTCTGTTTGCTTGCTTATTTCTAAATAAATCAATTAGCCAAGCAATCTCCAGAAAGTACAAGAAAGGCTTTTATATAGCTTTCCCGTGAAATTAATAAATTTTCAGATCTACACTGCACGTTATGCACAGAGTGCTTTTTCAAGAGCCACACAAAGGACATTTCAAAGCTGCCCACTGATTTTTATCATTTAGGAAAAAACTGTCAAGAAATCCCAGTTCTGTCAGTACTGAAACACATTTGGATCAAACCTTTTGGTGATTGCTAAGTGGAAGGAGCAGTATACTGTAGAGGCAGAAATATGTGCTTTTATATAGATGGAGATATGATCTACATATAGATTCAGCTTTCATCCCATGCTTAATAAAGTGAATGTATACAAGTATAGTTTGTGAATGCCTTGATTTTGCCAATATTCAGATTTATTTATTTATTTATTTATTTATTTATTAAATTTCTATGACCGCCCATCTCCCCCCCAAGGAGGGACCCTGGGCAGTTCACAGCCACAACAATAACAATAAAATACAATAAAAACACAATACAATACCAATACAATAAATATAATTTAAATTAAAACCAAGTGGCAGATGGTTTGCAGTGACGCTGAACATACAGTATTTAAAATATTTGGGGCGGCTCTAAAAAATCAGCCATCCCCAAGCGTGACCACTTTCCCTCTTGCCCCAGGCGAGATCACAGAGCCAAGTTTTCAATTTTTTTCTGAAGTCCAGGAGTGAAGGGGTCTGTCTTATCTCTGGGGGAAGGATGTTCCATAGGGCAGGTGCCGCTGCAGAGAAGGCTCGCCTCCTAGACCCCGCTAGATGGAACTCTTTCATAGAGGGGGTCCGTAGCATGCCCTCTCTGCAAGATCGGGTAGGACGGGACATTGTAATGGGGATGAGGCGGTCCCTCAGATAACCTGGGCCCATGCCATGTAGGGCTTTAAAGGTAATGACCAACACCTTGAATTGGACCCGGAAGCAAACTGGCACCCAATGCAGCTCACGGAGCAGAGGTGTTATATGTGCCAATCTTGGTGTACTTAAAACTGCCCGCGCGGCCGCATTCTGTACCAGCTGTAGCTTCCAGATATTCTTCAAGGGTAGCCCCATGTAGAGTGCATTACAGTAATCTATATGGGAGACAACCAGGGCATGAGTGACTGTTCGAAGGGCCTCTCGGTCCAGGAAAGGGCGTAACTGGCGCACAACACGAAGTTGAGCAAAGGCCCTCCTGGCCACGACTGCCACCTGCTCTTCGAGCAGGAGTCGTGAGTCCAGGAGGACCCCCAAGTTACGCACCGGGTCTGTCTGGGGTAGTGCAACCCCATCCAGAACTAAAGATGACAAATTCCCAGAGACCGAGGGGCCATTAATCCAGATGCACACAATCTCATAATATACATAATAGTAAATAACAATAATAATACAGTATAAGATCAATTTAAAAATAGATTGCTATAGCAACATTTATGTTGCAAAATAAAGGTAAAAGTTTAATCTAAATAATTAGAGTGGCTTAAATACTTCAAACTGCAAATGGCGTCCACCAGAAAATTGGTTGATTATGTGCCATTAAGTTGGTGTTGACTCCTAGGAACCATATAGATTGATTTTCTCCATGACAATCTGTCCCCTAACCTGGTCCTTCAGATCTTCCAACAGTGCACTCACTGTCACTGTAACTGAGTCCGTCCACCTTGCTGCTGGTCGTCCTCTTCTTCTCTTTCCTTCCACTTTTCCCAGCATTAGCGCCTTTTCCAGAGAGCTGGGTCTTCACATAATGTGTCCAAAGTAGGATAATTTGAGCCTTGTCATTTGTGCCTTGAGTGAGAACTCTGGGTTGATTTGTTCGATGTTCCATTCGTTTTCTTGGCTATTCATGGTTTTCTCAGGAGTCTTCTCCAGCACCAAAGTTAGTTATGAAATCTGATCTTGGATTCTGTTTTTTTTTTAATTGTTCTTCACAAATGTGATTTCATTGTTTGAGCCAGCATGGGGTGGTGGTGAAGATGTTGGATTATGACCAAGGAGACCCAAGTTCAGGTCCATCCTCAGCCATGGAAGGTCACTGGGTGCTTTTCGGCCACCCAGTGACTGGAAGTGAGAGCACTGTGTTTACTGCCTAGAACTACTGGGGTAAAAATAGGATGTAAACCTAACAAGGAACAGTTGCATGATAACAAAAGAACAGCTATAAAAATGTATCTTAAAGGGGGATGTTACCAGCTCAGCAAGGAGAGAATAGCTTGGACAACTGATTTTGAATGTAATGAAAGGGAAACAAATATTTATGCATACGTTGTTATTTGTGGTTATATTTTACCTGTGCCATTCCAAACATTTATTTCGATTCATTTAGGTATACTCATTCCATTTGACTAAAACTTTTTTTCTGCAAACATTCAGGAAATTTTAGTTACATTCTCCTAGGAAAGGTGTCGCGTTCTTTGATTTTCCTTAGTAATGTGGCGGCCAGGAAGAGTCCTATCCTCCATTGTCCAATAGTCTCACAATCTCTCTGCAGCCTTTACCTGTGAGAATTCAGTCCAAAGGAAAGGGTGCCTGCCCTATGGAAGAGGGTCCCCTGCCTGAGTCTATGTGCCCCTGGCCCTGCTGGCCCTTGAGAAGGCACCTGAGGCCCACTTCTTCCCACTGGCTCTGAGTTAGGTTGGCATGTGGACCTGCTAATCACCAGCAGTGGCGTAGCCCATTTGATTTGGTTTCCTCCTCGCACAAATATTTTTAATATTTGTTTTTTACTGTTTTTAAGCTGCCCAGAATCATCAATGAATGGGCGGTCTTAGAAACTGAATGAATGAATAAACAAACAAACAAACTTATTTTTCAACACAGGGAGGTGGGGGCTTGCCCAGGAGTCTACAGATTGATGGAGACCCGTATAGCCATTACATCCACTGTAGCACCACCCACTGCCATTTGCAATAAAGGAAGTTCACAACTGCAATTGAAAGAAATTAGAAAACAACGGGAAATGAAAACAAACTAACAGAAGACTCCTTCAGAGTAGGAAAATCTTCATTGCCAAGAAAGAGATGAAATGCTGAAATAGCGGGACTAGCTTTTAATACTTTGCATCATGAAGGGATGGTCAAACTCCATTTGACCTTAGGAGCAAAATGTTTGGGCTGGCTGTGAGAACACAGATTCCACCTGCTGAGGATTTTTAAATAATGTATGAAATGGACTGCAGCTGGAGATATTACTCCACACAATCGGTCATTTTCCTAAGCCTGTGGATTCTGTGATGCTTAATTTTAGCTAATTATTTGGTGCATCAATTTTTATTCCACTTGTTAGAGACCCTTTTGGCTCAACTGTGAGACTGCTTGACTTGTCAAAGAGACTTGTCACATACTCGCTTTATTAATATTGTCACGGTGTGCATTATAGATATCCAACTATTTGGGGGGGGAACTGTTATTTTTATCGTCTTTAGAGCCGTTTGGCTCACTTTTCAATTCACTATAGTAGGGCAGGTTGGAAACCTTGCACTGCTAGTTCATCTAGCCCCTAAAACAGAAATCTTTTAAATATAAACAAGTACAGACAAATCCACCGTTGGCTTAAGTCTAGACTTTAGCTAGCAAGCGTAGATCACTTGCCTTACATTAGACACCTGCCTTTGGCTCTCTCATGAATTTCAGAGGGCAGCAAAGACTTTAATCTGTTTTAACCTCCTGCTACGGAGATGCACTTTAAGATGACCCACTTGTTTTTATGTCTCGCTGCTGCTGCTGTTTTAATTATTTAACTCATCTATCATGTTTGTTTTAATTGAGTTCTTGCATTTTTAACATGGGTGTGTGTGCGCGCGCGTGTGCGCGCGTGTGCGCGCAAAACGCAGGCTATAAATGTTCCAAAAGAGGAGGTAGGCAAGCAGACAGACAGGTGAGTGTATGTTTGGGGCAAAGCTGTCCGAACAAAATGTGGTAGCCCATCATGCTGTGCCACACGTCTGTATCTCTTGCCTTTTCGATACAGTTGCGTGGGTATCAACAACATCTTCAAAGGAATAAAATTCACAAGGGAAGAAGAAAACAACAACACACTACCCTTCCTGGATATCCTCAGCAGCAGAGGAAACAAAGGTGAGTTAGAAACGCAATCTATCCAAAAACAACCCACACTAACCAAGTGCTCATTACCAAAATAACAACCCAACCTCCCACAAGAGGAGCTGTGTAAGAAGATTATTCAGACGAGCACAAACACACTGCAGCAACCCAGAATGCTAGAAAAAGGAAACAAACTGCCTATACAACATCTTCCAACAAAATGGATACCTACGCAACCTTATCACAAAGTGCCTGACCACTCAACCCACTACAGCACAACCAACACAAGCTATGAAAAGGGTAACAATACCATACATCAAAAACATCTCAGAAACAACCAACAGGCTATTAGCGTATTAGAAGAAGCGAAAACCACCAGCATTGAAACAATGATCATCCAACATCAACTTCGCTGGACCAGCCATGTTGTTCGAATGCCTGACCATCGTCTTCCAAAGCAGCTACTTTACTCCCAACTTAAGAATGGAAAACGGAATATTGGTGGACAGCAAAAGAGATTCAAAGACACTCTCAAAGCTAATTTAAAAAAATGTAATATCAGCATTGAGAACTGGGAAGCCCTAACTCATGAGCGTTTCAATTGGAGGTCAGCCTTTATTAAAGGCGCTATGGACTTTGAAGAAGCACGAATACAGGGCGAAAGGGAGAAAAGAGCTAAAAGGAAGGCACGTCAAGCAAACCCTCATCATGACCGTCTCCCACCCGGAAACCTATGCCCTCATTGTGGGAGGTTGTGCGGATCCAGAATTGGCCTTTACAGCCACTTACGGATCCACTGTTAAAATTTTACCCTTGGAAGACAATCTTACTCGGCTACGAGTGATCGCCAATGATGAATGAATGATGATGACAACCACACAGCATTACCATAGCAGACAAACCAATTAAAGCCCTCCAAAACATCTTAAGTAAACCGAAAGACCCAGTAGCCCAAGAAGAAAAAACAGGAGTCATCTACAACATACAGTGTAAGGACTGTAACAGCCACTATGTAGGACAGGCAGGCAGAAGACTAGCAGAGCACATCCCTGAACACCAACTAGCAGTCAGAAGACACAATGAAAACTCCTTCATTTCACAACACATGGACAGACTCAATTATAGTTTCAACTGGGAAAGTGTGAGTATCCTAGACCAAGCTAAATCCAAAAACTCTAGGGAATTCCTAGAAGTTTGGCATTCAGACAAATTGGCCATCAATAGACACATAGAAATGAACCATATTTACACACCGTTCAAAAGAGACAATAAAAAGCTAAGAAGGAAACAAAAAGACCAGAACACACCCTCTCCAGCAGCCAACATCCAGATAAGCAGGGATTAACCCCAGACAAACAATCAAGCAGAAAACAATCCCCTAATCAAGGAACTACCAAGGTGAAAACCATACCCCCACCAAAACTGGCAGGGCAAGCTACTGTATATAAACAGGGAGCAAACCCCACACTTACTCGCAGTGATGATGTTACCTAGTTGGGTAATGAAATGTCTACAAGCAAACAACCGAGCTCAGAGAGCACCAAGGACTCCTCAGTTCAACCCTGAGCTACATATATTCTCTTCTATTGGAGTTTTGTACTTGTTTTCAAATGCATGGATTATCTTGTGTGTTTTGCTTTGATCCTGACTTCAGGTCACTCAGCCACTAAAATCTGTCTGTCTGTCTGTCTGTCTGTCTGTCTGTCTGTCTGTCTGTCTGTCTGTCTGTCTGTCTATCTATCTATCTATCTATCTATCTATCTATCTATCTATCTAATCTATCTGATTTATATGGCCACCCATCTCAAACACATGACACTAAAATTCTGCATGTTGGCTCAGCATTTGAAGAAACAAAAGGGGGACGGGGAGGAGAGCTACCTTGGCTTTTTGTCTTTCCACCAGTGGGAGGGTTGAGGAAGGTTCTCAGGCCAGAGACTCGTCTCCTGCCTCAATCCTCACAACTTGTTACCCAAATAGAATGGGGGTGATTTGGCTTCCATAATAACTGGAAAAGGCTGGGTCAGTGACTGAGGCTGTGGCCCCAGGCCTTAACAGAGCTCTCTAGCTAAGCTTCTGAGGCAGTGGGAGAGTGCTGGAAAATCATAAAAGGGAGATTGATTGTAGAAGACCTAGTTGGCTGGGCTACAGAAACATTGTGTGGGATTTGGGTCTGGGGAACAGGATTGGATAAGAGGCATACAAGGGGAATATGTCTACTAGCATTGTATTTTGCATTTCTCCTTTTCCCTAGACCAGTGTTTTTCAAACTTGGCAACTTTAAGAAGACGCCATTCAAAAGTTGCTGATGATTTTCAATTTTTAATGCAGCAGAAAATACAATTACTAAATGCACAGGAAATAATCCTAGTAATTCTATTTCTAGAATTTTACTGAAGGGTTACATTAAAATTAAATTAACTGAACTGAACTGAACCACCCCCCCAAGTCAGTCTGGAGTCAGGCGGCGCTGAAATCAAATTGAATTAACTCAATCATTCAGTAAACAAACTGTAAATTTAATGATCCAAGACAAATTTAGTTTTTGTCCTGGCCAAATTCAGGTGGGTGGTCATTCCACCCCCAGGGCACTTTTCATAGCCTAAGCACAGCCTCAGGCCCAAAGACATTGCCCTGGTCATGCGTGCTGATCTTCCCCTCATGATCTTTTTGCTTTTGCCTTTGTGCTTTCAGCGGGAAGGGGAAACACCTAGTTTCTTTGTCCCCAAATGTAAAGTGTAAGATAGTACCTTCAACGGCGGCCTTTAGTCTACAGCTTCATTTCAGAACTTTTCTTCACTAGTAATCTACAGCAGCACCAGAACGCCCTGGCAGCCTCCATTTTGCCTCCTACCCCATGATAATGACCTTGTATCAGCCACAGGCCATAATTTATGCCACCTTCTCCTGCTGTTTCCTCCACCAGAAAACATTCACCAGCTACAAGACGCAGAGGATAGCAAAGAGAGACAGGACAATGCATCATTTGCCTGCCATGCTATTGGTTGCCGCAGCAAGGGCTCAATTCCATTAAGGATCATACTATCGGAAGGCTCTCAGACTGACTTTCAATTGCAGACCTCACAACTATAAGACCTGGACTTTTCCCTTATTTCTTCACACCATCCACACGGTTTTGGGCCACCTTGCTTGAGGAAGAGTTCTGGAGAACTTGGAAGCTTGCCTGATGGTTTTTGCCCTGTGTCCAGTGGAGATCAGCCCTGGGAAATTTTGCACAGAATCACAGGGCATGCTGATTCTAATAAGTCTCTGCTGGGTCTTGCTGCTTTTTGATTAAGTACAAGGGTTTTGGGGAGAGTGACTTGGTTCAAACATCACACTAGGCCATGATTTACTAACCCTGATGTGTTAATAAGCCACAGTAGCTTGGATTATATAAAACACTAAGCCATAAACCTGGGTTTACCACTACAATATGTGAGTTCATATAATATATTAAGCTGTAACTGAATACGTTATAGCTTGACATAATATATGAGCCCAGTTACTGTATTCCATCATAAGCATTTTTCCATTGCAGTGATAAATTCACCAGTACATCACTGATTACATATATTAAGTAAACACAATAGGATTATCCTGCTTTTATAATTTGTAATTTTGGAATTGGCTGGTGTTGACAAAACTGTAGATTAAATTGGCAAGATTCTTTCAAATGAACATTTTACTACTGAGAGAGAGAGATTATAATCATTCAATTGTAAGAGACAATTCTTCCATAACATCAGTTTCTTCAAAACACAAAATAAAGACTGATTTTTAAAAAAACTAAACACAACAAAAAGTAGTCAAACAACAATAGTGTGAAATTAAAGAGCAATTTTCACATCATGAATAGTCATCTGTTCGATTTTTATACAAATAAAATAAGAAACAGGAAACCATGTATAATGAGATACTGGTTGATAGGTGTAAAAATTGGCTATTAAAACCTGTAGTATTGAATCCAACATTTGCACATTATATATGATATGTTCAAAATTTCATTTCACAGTGATAATGAATTTGTATGCAATTAACATCCTATCACTCAGTTCAAAATAGTGTTAGAAAAGCACTTTAAAGATACTCCGGTAAGGGAAGGGAAAAAAGAGAAGAAAGACCTGGAATTACTTATCTATTTTTAGTGCCAAGTATTTATCTGTTTTTAGAGTATCTGTTTTGGGGCTCTCAACAAAGTCTTCCCTTTGATAGTAATTGCTCTTTCTTACCTGAGTATCCTGTTGTGATTTCTCTGCTGGAAGTACACATTATACTAACCCATCATGTGCTCAACCCATTATTTTCTCATCATTTATTTCCCTATCATGAGTTCTAGTCCTGCCTGAGGCATGAAAGCCAGCTGGGTGACCTTGGGCCAGTCCCTCTCTCTCAGCCCTAGGAAGGAGCCAATGGCAAACCAGGAGACAGACTTCTAGTCCCGCCTTAGGCATGAAAACCAGCTGGGTGACCTTGGGCCAGTCCCTGTCTCTCAGGCCTAGGAAGGAGCCAATGGCAAACCAGGAGACTGAGAGTTCTAGTCCCGCCTTAGGCATGAAAGCCGGCTGGGTGACCTTGGGCCAGTCACTCTCTCTCAGCCCAACTCACCTCACAGGGTTGTTGTTGTGGGGAAAATAGGAGGAAGAAGGAGTATTAGGTATGTTCGCCGCCTTGAGTTACTTATAAAAATAATAAAGGTGGGATAAAAATTAAATAAATTGGGTATTTCCACATCTTATGTGAGAGAGCCAGTTTGGTCTAGTGGTTAAGGCGCTGGGCTAGGAACCAGGAGTCTGTGAGTTCTAGTCCCACCTGAAGCACAAAGCCAGATGGGTGACCTTGGGCCAGTCACTCTCTCTCAGCCCTAGGAAGGAGGCAAGGGCAAACCACTTCTGAAAAACCTTGCCAAGAAAACTGCAGGGACTTGTCCAGGCAGTCTCCGAGAACGGACAAGATTGAACGGATTAAAAAAAAATCCCTATCAGCTTTCCTTGACCTCAGAGATATCTCTAGAAGACATCAGAAGTTTAAAGTATAGAATAATGAAACAAACAAATGTTCTGACTGCTGGAAGTCTGCTCAGATGGGATGACTCCAAATCTCATGATTCTTAAGAATGCTGTTTGTGTGGGAGTGTCACCAAATATCGAATCAGTTTCAGGTTTCACTGAAAAACATCCTTCAGTGCAATGTTGATTTGGAATCACTCTTTGGCTTCCTGCAATCAATTTAGATGCTAAGAAAGTTACTGCAGGCTAGAATTGCCTTAGCATCTTCCCTTCCCAGTTGCCTTCCTATTTTTTCTTATATGCTTTCCGGAAGATTTGGTAGAAACTTATGAAATATGAGAAGGACTTGTATGAACCTGGAGGGGGAAGAAAAGGAAATATCTTATCGACACCATCAACCTTAGACTTGAGAATGTCTCCAGATAATAATTTCTGTATTTATTGATTCTGAGATGTTTATAGGTTGCCTTCCCAATATTCAAGGCTGCATAACAATATTGTACTATGAAATCAGATCATTAAACGAAACAGCAAATTATCATTACCAACATGCAGCTCCCAGAACAACTAAGCAAACCAAATGCCTGCTGAAATAATGAAACCTTGAAGCAGTTGGGGAGGGGGGGAAACAGGGATGTAAAAGAAATGGGGAAGACTGCTGCAGTGAGCAGTGGCCTCAGCATGTGTAAAGGTAAAGGTTCCCCCCGCACGTTTGTGCAGTTGTGTCCGACTCTAGGGGACGGTGCTCATCTCTGTTTCTTAGCCGAAGAGCCAGCATTGTCCAAAGACGCTTCCACGGTCATGTGGCCGGCATGATGCATGCAGAACGCTGTTACCTACCCACCGAAGTGGTACCTATTCATCTACTTGCATTTGCATGCTTTCAAATTGCTAGGTTGGCAAGAGATGGCGCGAGTGCAGGAGCTCACTCCGTCAGGCGGGGCTAGGGGTTCGAACCTCCGAACTTGCGATCTTCCGATCGACAAGCCTGGCATCTTACCCGCTGAGCCACCATGCCCCTTGAAGCAGTTGGACCTTGAAGCAGTTGGACGTTGAAGCAGTTGGGGGGGGGGGAGACAGGGATGAGCTCCCCCTTAAGTCTAAGAGTAGAATTTTTCAAAAGTTTAAGACAGCCACAAAATTTCACCACTGCAGTAGGAAGAAGTCAGATTATGGTGCAATACACCACAAGCACTCAGCAACACCATCAGCTGATTGGAAGGAGGCCCAAAGATCAGAAAGAACCTGCGGAGAGCAAGGCTGGATCATCTGTAGGTTGAGTCATGGCAACTGGGATTCCTTAACCCCTCTCTCAAACCACCTATCTTCCCTGTCCAAAATGTGAATCCATTCATGCCAAAGTGGAAAACCCTTCCCTCAATAGAGGTGGAGGCCTCAGGCATAACTTGTCCCCCATTTATCATGCTGCTCTTTCATTAGTCCCCAAGAAGATTAAGACCACTTCACAAGTTCACCAGCAAGGCCACATTTAAGGATCCACTTGCAGATGAATAAAGGTTTTAGGAGTAAGACATCCTAAAGATTAGCTGCACCTCAACTGCCCAATTAACAAGCCATTCAGGTGTAAGGCCACACAGCCACCCTGGAAGACATATATGGGGTCCCCTCACCAATTTTGCCCAAACTGAAGAAGCTACTTGGACAAGCAGCGAAAAGTTTCAACCAAAAGAAAGAAATCCAGTTGCCATGACTCAACCTACAGACAATTCCACCTGGATGTCTGAGAATCTTCATCGACAAGGTTGGATCATGTTGCAATTGTTGCACAACCTGAATCCATTAGCAACACATTTCAGTTTAACGTGGTTTTAAAGCCTACCTGTGCACATTCAACTGACAAAATGTCAGGAAAATATGGTTATTAAGGATTACTTCCTTACCCTGTAAATTATTTTTAGGGACTGTCACATTGCATTGCTCATGGCCCGCAAGCCACTCTTCTGCATCCAGTGAACTACAGAGTGCTCACCAATGGGCTATTCTAAGCCACTGGGCTACCTTTGCAAAACTATTGGCAAATCATTTTTCAAACTAAACCAAATAGGGGGGTGGGTGGGTTAAGTAATAAAAAATGTTTTTGTGTTTATATTCCTTGCGTGAAAGGAGGCTGCACTTCAGAAGATTATGACTTGAAAATTAAGAGTTGTGTGACAGTGGAACCAATTATCCAGCAAGTTGGTGGGTGCCCCTTCCTTTGATGTGTTCAAGTGGAAACTGGAGAGTCATCTGTCAGGCATGCTTTCGTTTCAGTTCCTGCCTTGAGCAGTGTGTTGGACTCAATGGCCAAATTGCCTATTCCAACACTAACTATCTATCTATCTATCTATCTATCTATCTATCTATCTATCTATCATTCAAATTTATCACCGCCCATCTCCCCCAACGGGGGACTCTGGGCGGTTTACAACAGAGTCAGCAATTAAAAACCTGTAAACATAAGTTACAGTCTAAACCAGTATAATAAATAATAGATAAAAATCCAAGGGATGGTAAAATCTCATATAAAAAGGAGGATACTATGGGGCCTGCCACCCCCAGGAGGAACTATTACCTCCCCCGTTCCAGGCAAGGCGGCAGAACCAGGTCTTAAGAGTCTTCCGGAAGGCCGGGAGCGAGGGAGCCAGCCTCACCTCCAGGGGCAAGATATTCCACAAGGCGGGCGCTATTGCAGAGAAGGCTCGCCTCCTGAACCCCACTAGATGAAATTCTTTTGTTGATGGGGTCCGAAGCATGCCCACTCTGCATGGAGTGGGGCGGGTCGATGTTATCAGGATGAGACTATGACACTATGATTCTATGATTCTATGATGACATGGGGATATGGCCCATTGATCTTACTTCAGAATGAAGGCGTGGACAGAATGTGTTTTAGACGTATCTGGTATATACCAAGTGAGTCAATGCATTACTACAACGCATCTCAAATTGCAGTGAATCTTTCCTTGGAAGCACTGAAATTCTGCGGAGCTTTCAGGTGCTTCATTCTCCTATTGGTGGAAGCTCTTGTTTGACCTGCTCCTGGCATCTTTCTCTCCTCCCCCATAGTGTTACCAGCTATCCAAGAGATGACAACTGTGGCAAAGTTCAACCCCCTTTTCAGGGACTGGGGAATGGACACCATGGCCCTAAGTCATACTGTAAATACAGTTGGGTTGTCTTCACGCAGCATCACATGCATCCTTTTTAAAAAATTAGGCATGTACTCAAATGTGTTTTTAAGGCCTGATCTGAGCAACAAAGCTACCATTTTTCTATGAGAAATTATTTACCAAATTTGCCAATCAATTGGGGGTGGGGTGGATGGAAAATTCCTTATTCTGTAGTAAGAGTTAAAATGTATCAATGATGTCTCTCCTTCTCTTTCCCCCTATCCAAGAACATTGGGGAAGAGGGAGGAAGCAATATCTATCCCCATAGACAGCAGGCAGAAAGTGGGGAGAAAGAACTCTAACACAAGCACATCTCATTCAGCAATCCCACTCACTGCAGAGCTCTTCCCTGAAAGCCAAAAGGGCGACAATGTCCACCTCTTCTTGAGAACAGACAAGTGATGATAGGGAACTTCCAGATACCTCATTATCAGCAATTACCCACAATCCCAAACTCCCCCCAGCTTCAGGCAGGGAAGGTTGGAGGGGAGTAGTGTCCATCTGCTCAGTTATTCTCTCTTGTCCAGAGGTTTCCCATGCAGCTTCAAATGGGAGGAGCCCTGGTGTGGAGGACAGAGGGAATGGCCTTGAAGGACAGGAGGAACAGCTGCTACCAAGGCAATGGTCAGATAAAAGGGGCCTGACCCAGGCCAAGAATGTAATGTGAGTAAACATCTCAGACAAGCCCCTTCCTAGTTCACATGAAGGTAAAAGGAGAGTGGGGGGAAGCACATTATAATGGTATGTGGGAATGACCTTGGGAGATTGGGCCCAGAGACGCTGCCTAGAAAACAGTCAGATAAGAGACAGCATAACTCTCCCTAATTTCTTGGATGTAAAGGAGACGGGGAGAGAATTGTACTTTCAGACTTGCAAGATTCTGTTAATGTAGCCTTACAATAAAGTAGAATTAGCTCATCTGGTTGGGTTTCCTGTCTGGTCTACCTGGTAAGGGTGACATCACCTCCCACTATCCAGCTGCGGGCTATTCTGTCTCTTATCTGACTGTTCCTTAGGCAGTGTCTCTGGGCCCAGTCACCCAAGGTCATTCCCACATACCGTTACAAACATTCAGAATTGCAAGATTCTGTTACTGAAGCTTTACAATAAAAGTAATACTGACCATCATGGCATTGGTTTCCTAGTTTGGTCGACTTTGTAGGGCTGACACCTGGGCGTTAGTTGGTAGTAGAGCAGCCAACACCCCACACTTTCCCCAGCCTGGTTCTCCCCCCCCCCCCTCAAAATTCAAGGAATCAATAACTGGAGAAGCTGCAGTGCAAGGCGAATCAAGAAGTTTGATTTCATGTGAGTACTGCAAGTTGAACTGGTATAGAAGGGATGGCTCGTGGATGTGGTCTGTTGCTTCCCAAGATTTTTCTGCATCTGTATAGAACTTTTAGCAAATCAGATATTCCACTCTCTCCTTCCTGTGCCAGAAATCCCCAATCTGTTCCACCTCCTCCCTCTACCAAGATGGGTAGGTGCTGCTTATATAAATGGGGTGTGAAAAGCTGACTGGAATTGTACAAGAAGGATTAAGATCAGGTTCCTTGAAAAGCCATTGGAAGACCTGAAAGGCCAGGTTAGGGACAGATCGTCATGGAGAAAATCTATCTATGTGATTGCTAAGAGCTGACACTGACTTGATGGCACACAATCAATCAATCAATCAATCCCTGATAAGGCTGTCTGTATTCTTTCCCCAGTATGGCTGTGGTAGACCCTAAATAAAAGTTCCCTTGTGCTCAGCAGATAGGAACTGGGGAGTAGGAGCAAAGCCATTGCAAAACCAGACCACCCATAAGCTCCAGCACTGCATGCATGTATATGCATACTGTGTATATTCATTCCTAAAAGAATCTCGCATTCAGTGAATTGAATGACATCTGCAAAAATAAGGAACTGAGAAGAACCAAAGTTAACATATGCCTGAAAATGAGAAATATCAAAGTGGATAGATTCATGTGCACTTATCCCACACTGTGATCCCCAGCCTTTTTCTTCTCCTCACAGTGAAGCTCTGACACAGAGGCAGCCACAGGGGGAGCTGGTCACAGAAATTGAGATGGTGACCACATATGCACAATCAAACCCCACAACGTTTTCACGTGTGTCATGCATATGACACACATTAAAAGGTAGGGCTTCAATCACACAGTTGGGCTGCCATCTTGACTTTTTTGACCCCTCCTATGGACACCCTTGCTCTGATGTCTGGGTGAAAGAAAACTAGATGCTTCTGCAGAGAGGAGAAATCAGAGTTCAGCCCTTCACTGAGTTCAGAAAATTTGGAAGGGAAAATTTAAGAAATCCAGAGCTGGAGGGGTACCTTTCTGGGGTACATAGGACTTCAACCTTAATTAAAGAAATTTGTTTCCTACACAGGATGCACATTTGCTTTTTCCCATAAATGCAAGCTGTTCACTGTGGCCAACCCTACTTTCCCTGGTATTGCCTCCATGTTTACTTTAAATTATGCAGATTTTAATATTATGTGATTGGCCCTCTTGTCTTGAAGTATCACTAAAAATAGGGCAACAAATCAAACCCCGAAACTTTGACCACTGTCCTACATGTCCCTCACACATCTTCGGCAAACAGAGAAACTAATGTTAAAGATGGATGGTGCAGCATCTCAGTACTCCTCCCCCCCCCCCCCCAAGCTAAAGGAAGTATGGCCAGACATGTTTCCAGGGTATGAGATTAATTTAAATGCAACATCAGTCAGGACACATTATGGATGCTCCGGAAGTGAGCCATCTCTCCATGTAATTCAGTTCATTTTCCCCAGGAAATTAATTTGTGATGTACACAAAGCAGTCATGCATGCTTGGGCGCTGTCCCAATATAATTGCCAGGAAAGACACAATCGTAGTTTGCAAGGCATGGAAGATGGCAGAATCAGAAGGATGTAGTCCTTATACATCCAAACAAATGCATTTTCTTTGCACCATGTTTGCAATTACACCTTGCAAAGAATTAGCCAATGTTTTTGTTTTCATCATCCCAATGAAACCTGAGCTTTCCAGAGATTAAGACCAAAACAACAAAACAACACAAAACCCTGTTTGCTGTGCTAAGAGCAGATCATATTAAAAATGGCATTTTGTAATTTTAGTATGCAGGAGCAGTATACATGCTCATCAAGCCACATTAACACAACGACTCTTCTGGCGCCATTATACCTGATGATGCCAATGATCCACAGATTATATACTTTTTCAGGTCTGCTGCACTTAACAACTGCAGAAGCTTTCTCCGTTTGCTGCTGTTGCTTTTTCATGGCATAGACGGCTTTTCTTGTTTCCCCTTCCAGTATGTCCTATTTACACAAGTAAAAGCATGAATATCAGCCTAATTTATCATCCACCAACTGTGCGGTGTTCATCGTTAGCTGAGAATGATGGAAGTTACGGGTCACACATTTCTGAAGGTATCCAGCTGGGAAAGGTTAAACCTTCCTAACTGTATCCAAAACACATTAGAGCAAAGATAATACATTCTAAGATAGGGTTGGGCTGGCTTCAAATTTATTCGGAAGGGCTCTCAACCTCTCCTGAGCTCAGGACCTCTCAGCTATTTATTAAAACAACATTTCTTTTTTTCCCCTTGGGTTCCATGCAAGTCTGAAGAAAGATACGGCTGCTTTAAAAAGTCAACTCATTTCTGTTAATGCAGTTCTTAGAGCAGCCACAACTGTTTTTCAAGTTTGTGGGGCTGCATTAAATGAAAGCAGATACATGCTGTACTCTTGAAAAATCCAAAGCACGTCTTCCAAATGGTTTTTGAAGGGTGTACAGCCCAAGTATAAATGTATATATTAAATGATTCAATCTGAAAGGAATAAATATGCAATATGTTTATTTTACTGTGCATTTTAAAAAATACACTGTTTTATAGCAGATTCTACATATATATTGTAGTACCAGGGCCTGAAAGAGGAACTGGAGAGGATGTGGAAAGTGAAGGCCAAAGTGGCCCCAGTGGTGGTAGGAGTGCTCGGGGCTGTGACTCCTAAGCTGGGAGAGGGGCTCCAACAGATCCCAGGAGCAACACCAGAGCTCTCTGTCCAGAAGAGTGCAGTGCTAGGAACAGCTGAGATCCTGCGCAGAACCATCAAACTCCCAGGCCTCTGGTAGAGGACCCGAGGTTGAAGAAGACACACACCACCCATAAGGGTGAGAAGGGAATTTATATGTATGTATCAATCCTCATAAACTCACAATTAGCAGAGAAGTAAAGGTGGTAGATAGATTGTTTCTTGAGCTAAAAAGATGGGCAAAGATATATATGACTCTGCCTTCTAGGAGAGTGGAAATAGGATCACGTTTTAAATCTTCAGAAGAAATCATTGTTCAGAATAGAGTTTTCTTTTTTTTTCTTTTTTTCAGTCTAGCACCTACAGCAATTTCCCTCAGCCTGGCACTCTCATATCTTTTCTTGTCCAACTTATTAGGAATTAGGAATGCTTGTCGGCTAGGTACAAGAAACTTTTTAAAAATGTAATGGAAGTTCATGATTAAAAAAAAAAATTAAAATGCTCCAGTCCTAGATAGGCTTTTGACTAAATATACACAGGATGAACTATTAATCAACCATGGGATTCAAACTCTATTTAGTTGAGGATAGGAGGCCTCACTTAATGACCATTAATTTAGTGACGGTTCAGATTTACAACAGTGCTGAAAAAAACGACTTACAACCGGTGCTCACACTTATGACCGTCGCAGCGTCCCCGCAGTCACGTGATCACAATTTGGGCGCTTTGGCCGGTTCGCATCTATGACCGTTGCAGCATCCCGTGGTCACGTGATCGCCATTTTTGATCTTCGCAGCCAGCTTCTGGCAAGCAAAATCAATGGGGAACCGTGTGATTCACTTAACAACCACGTGGTTTGCTCTATGGTTCTGCATAGACAAAGCCAGTGGGGGAAAAGAGAAAAAGGGTTGGTTGATGCTGCTATTACAGTGTCTGCATTCAGTTACATCTTAGAATGAAAAATAGGAGAAGATTTTAAATATTTAGATTGGGCTCTGCTGAGTGTGAAATAATTTCTGATTTCAAGTTAGACTGTCCATATGGCAGTTCAACTATTATTGATCCCACGTTTAAAAATAAAATACAATCCAGATGTTACTTATATTCTGTCTCCATTCTTAGGCAAATACACAGGACACTGCTGAATTAAGACGAATGTGGAAACACAAAACCTTCTAACTAGCTTTCAGGGAGTATCTAATGCTGTGCATGAAAAGAAATCCAGGTGTGATCCCTAATATTGGTGTTTAAGGGGTCACAGGTAGCAGTTTCCTGTGCAAAGCCTCCACTTTTAAGGCAGTGTCTGGGTTCACATACAGCATTAAGCATGAGCCGTGGTGTGCATTGGCTACATCATGTAAACATGCTAAGCCTATTTTATTGCTTACGGCAATGTGTGGAACCCAACCATTCTGGGTTGAGTGTGTGAACCTAACAAATAGTGAAATCTTGCATAAGAACTTGCTGACCACAAGATTAATTCTGGTGTTAAATAATTTATTTTTGTTTCCAATAAGCCTTCGTGCTAGGAAGTAGGCATTAAAGGGAAGATGAGTCATGAAGAATACTGACCAGAAAAAAAAAGGCTATTGTCAAAAAGACTTTGAAATTGTCAGCCTACCTAGCATATCAGGAGGAAAAGGACAGCTGAAATGTACCAGTGAAAGGATGAAAATGCAGAAGTGGAGAATAGTTGTTTATTCATTCAGTCGCTTCCGACTCTTTGTGACTTCATGGACCAGCCCACGCCAGAGCTTCCTGTCGGCCGTTGCCACCCCCAGCTCCCCATGGTTGAGTCTGTCACCTCCAGAATATCAACCATCCATCTTGCCCTTGGTCGACCCCTCTTCCTTTTGCCTTCCACTTTCCCCAGCATCAGCATCTTCTCCAGGGTATCCTGTTTTCTCATTATGTGGCCAAAGTACTTCAGTTTTGCCTTTAATATCATTCCCTCAAGTGAGCAGCCTGACTTTATTTCCTGGAGTATGGACTGGTTTGATCTTCTTGCAGTCCAAGGCACTCTCAGAATTTTCCTCCATCACCACAGTTCAAAAGCATCTATCTTCCTTCGCTCAGCCTTCCTTAGGGTCCAGCTCTCGCAGCCATAGGTTACTAAAGGGAATACCATTGCTTTAACTATGCAGACCTTTGTTGTCAGTGTGATGTCTCTGCTCTTAACTATTTTATCGAGATTTGTCATTGCTCTCCTCCCAAGAAGTAAATGTCTTCTGATTTCCTGGCTGCAGTCGGCATCTGCAGTAATCTTTTTGCCTAGAAATGCAAAGTCTGTCACTGCCTCCACGTTTTCTCCCTCTATTTGCCAGTTATCAATCAAGCTGGTTGCCATAATCTTGGTTTTTTTGAGGTTTAACTGCAACCCAGCTTTTGCACTTTCTTCTTTCACCTTCGTCATAAGGCTCCTCAGCTCCTCCTTGCTTTAGTCTTGCAGTCAGCTCTGATTATATTTTTTTTTCATAGAAACGATGTTACTATCACTATCCGAGGAAGAGCAGCAAAGCAGGATGACTTCGAGTTACAACAGTCTTTCAGCCAAGG
This sequence comes from Charina bottae, assembly GCA_023362775.1. Classification (NCBI taxonomy): domain Eukaryota; kingdom Metazoa; phylum Chordata; class Lepidosauria; order Squamata; family Charinaidae; genus Charina; species Charina bottae. Next base: position 45,848,581 of record JALMGJ010000002.1, read on the forward strand.
CAATTATAAAAATGTTAAGCTTGCTTCCATTCAGAAGCTTCAAAAAGGCATAATAGAATTTTTCAAGGTGATCAGAGAAGGGCTGTACCATAATTATTCATGTGAAGAACCTGATTGTGATAAAGGGGGGACTTAATAGGCAGAGATCTCACTGATAGCCTGGGACGGCCCGCTAACTCCAGAAGGCTTGTGGAGCTGGAAGATTTTGCAGCAGAATATCTGCAGGAAGTCCCAAGCCATATTTAAAGATGTTGGGATCCAAAATAGCCACAGAAATAGCTTTCTCTCCTAAATCCTTTTATATGAAGGGGTGACTTGCTTGGCGTCATCTCCATATGCGTAACAATTTATGAGACGATAGCTAGATTCTCACTTGGTTCTAAGCTATGCGCTGTAGTGATACAGTACATGAACCCCAAATTAACCATATTTTCACTTTGTGTGGTTGTATGTGAATCCTGCCTGTCTGACTAGTCCATGGTGTAATGTGTCAGGTGACCCCAGAAAACAATACAGTAACTATGGGTAAATCTATCATATAAACCCAGACCAATGTGAATTGTTTGGTTTTGACTTAATGTATTGTATGAACCCAGCCACTGTGGTTTTATAATGTAGCATAATGGCATAGTATAAAGTATAACCCTAGTTAATGTGGGTTATTCAACAAATTATAGTTAAAACAAACCATACCTTAGTATGATCTGTGAATCCAGGCAATGAATGAATCCATAGGTCCATTCATCTTAGCACTGACTCCATGGTTGGGTTTACATATCGCTGTAAGCCACATTATGTTTGATTGGTTTTGGCACAGTATGTTCCAAGAATCAATCCTTTATGTATATAAACCCTTGCTTATACCTCAGGGCAGTATTCAAGCTCAAGTCATTGACTCTGAACTTTATCTTTAAGTTTTCATTCATGCTTCATTCTTCTCTATGAATTTCTCTAAAATGAAATACCTCTGAAACTCATGTGGCCCCCACCCTGTTGGTGCTCCATAAAGCCTTGAAGACCTGGTGGTTCTCCCAGGCCTTGGGCTGACATGAATGGGGCCTCTTGTTGCATGTGTCTTTGTTTATTTTTGCATATGGTTGTATAAAGTGACAAAATCCCATCTTGTTCTCTTGGTTCCTTTGTTTGTTTTATGGTGTACTGTATTATATTGTGAACCACCCAGAGTCAGTTGGAGTTGGGCGGTGCCTAAATTTGAATAAATACATTAAATAAACTAGGCTCTAGACCTGTCGTCTCCAGTCTGGTATTCTTCAAATGGGTTGGGATTTCAACTTGCAGATTTTCCTTCAAGCCAGAGGGGAAAAAATGTTTTCTAGGCAAAGAATTCTGGAAGTTGCTGTCCCAGTATCTCTGGAGGACGCCAAATTGGGAAAACTTCCCTAGAACAGGATGTGCTATTGCCATGGATCCACTGATGTCTTTCTTATAAATCATGCACAATTTCCATTTTGCAAGTATCAGTCATAGTACACCCTGATGGACAATCTGCATCATTGTTCAGATTCCATATAAGGAAGCTTTGTAAATACCAGTACCAAGGCAGATAAGTATAATTTGGACAGGATCATAGCTCAAAGGAAGAGCACAAGTAGGAATAGTGTATCGTGGATGAAGAAGAATGGAGCACAACACTGAGAAGGAAAGTGGCTAGATTTGTTAATACAATGATCGCTGGGTTCCAGGTTACAGAAAAAGAGGAACAGAGAACAATAGGCTTTTATAGACAATTTGACCCGTGGTGCTAGTTGCTTACAAGGATTTGATATTATTTTTTGAAGCACAGGACAAACAAATCCATTTGGTTTGGCTAAACATGACTGGAAAGGAAAGTCACACCATTGAGAAAGAGCAGCTATATTAGAAAAACTTTTGTTAACAAGCAGTGGTGTATTGACGAGATGATGCCCATGTGCCCTGAGTGACATTGCTGCCTTTTTTGTTGATTAGGTTAGACTAGACAATTAGGTAAAGCTGAAGCGCCACGGTTTCTAGCCTGTTTAAGGTACACAACGTTTCTGTTCTTTTAGTTGATGATAGAATTAAAGGGACTTGGAGAGAAGAGAGAAGCAAATTTTAGGCTTGATAAGATTATGTAAACGTTAGAAATGACCCAGTCCTCATTCATCTTCACAATAGCAGGGGGAAAATAGACCTGAAATAAATTCCGTATTATTAAACAAGTAAACCAGAAATATATTTCTTGTTAATTAAGCCAAAAATAACAAATATATCTCCAATAGTTTCTGCCCATCCCACACCTTCTGAGTTATGGGTCAGCATGAGTCAGCATGCTCCAGGTCCCATTGATTAAACAACGTCACCTGGTGGGACCCAGGACATGGGTCTTTTCTGTCATGGTGCCTGCTCTCTGGAACACTTTCGCTCCTGAGATTTGTACAGCTCCCACCCTATTTAACTGAGTCCTTAAAACCTGGCTGTTTCCCCAGGTATTGGGTTAGGATGGATGACAGATCGCTTGTGTGGTGTTTTAGTGTATTCAACAGTTGTTTTTTTCTGGACTTTTTTTCACTTTTTTTTAGGCAATGTATATCTTTATTCATATTGTGATATATTGTGTAAACCTCCCAGAGTCAGGATAGATTGGGCCTATAAATTTAATCAATAAATAAAGGAGGCTTATCAGTAGTTTTAATCAGCGATGTTATCAAAGTAAACAATCAAACATTATCCAAAAGATTCTGTATCCACATCTATGGAATGTATGAATGAGTTGTCAGGATTTAGCATCCTTCCAGTATAGTGGAGGGGCATTGTAGTGATGGGTAATGTAATATTTGTATTAGCATGCTTGCAGTGGCAGTTCGGTATGTCGATTAGAATTGTTGAGACGGCCTGAGTAAGCTCCAAGGTCAGCTTGGCTGGCACTATCAATGCTGGTTAGCAGAATGAATTGCAGCTGGGAGTTAGAAGCTGTTAGAAAGAATTCAGCATTTAGGGAGGGGCTGGCACAAAGGGGGATTTTATCATAGCAATTGCACGGGCTTTTCTTCAGTCTGATCTTTGCCTTGGATTGATCACCTGTATTAATAAAGATTTCTTCCACATCCTAAGATGGCTTGTGATTAAGAGACTCTGAATTAATAACTAAGGATCAGATTCATCACAGAGTGGATATGATGCAGGCTTACCAATCTATAGTCTTAGTAGAATTCCATAGCACTGTAATTCCTAAAAGGTCTTCTCTACCCTTGCCTGCTTTCCAGCTACTTGTCCTCCAAAGTCCGTGTGTTCACTGAATTTGGGTCCTCAGATTGTTGCATGAAACAATCCTTACACTGCTTGAGAAATACCCAGGAAATCCTCCACCTCACATTTTTGCTGTTTTGCGTGATGGCTCTGGATAAAACAACAGTAACAAATAAAGCTTAAAACAATGACAAAAACACATGTACATTCCTGGTTCCTTAAACTTGTTTGCAGTTGGATGTAACATAGTAGGTATTTTTACCTTCTAATATTCCAACTGCTTCATTCGATAGAGAAGGATGGGGATCCCTCATAATATTTTGGCATAATTGTGCATTGCTGGTCACTGGTAATGCTGAAAAGATTTGATCATCCAAAGAAGAAGAAAAAAAAGAAAAGTGACACAGCAGAGTACCTGCAGGAAACCTTGAAAGGAACTTGAAAGGAACTTCCAGTATTTAATTCTGTGAAAATTGATTACCTTCATAGGCTTTCAGATATTATGAGTTCAATATTTTATTCTGTTAAAGGAAAAAAGAAAAAGTTCACAAATATTATTTTGCCTCTAACAAGATTACTTCTCCAAAAGTAGTCATAAAATGTACTTCTGTTAGTTGCCTCCATTCTTTAAAAAAAGTTATTCTTAGTTATTGTCGTTGTATACGAGATGGGCAGCAGAGAAATTTGACAGACAGACAGACAGACAGACAGACAGATAGATAGATACCGACCGACCTGGCTGGATAAGGCAGAAAACCTCATATTGAAACAGTCACATATACTCTGGCCCTTATACTTCATGTTAACATCACAAACTAATTGCATAAGACCGATTTTTTTTAATGTATTTGCAAAACCAATCACACGCAGGAAAACTAATTTGGATAATACCTTGTTTCAATTTGATTAAATTATATCTGTTTAAACAGGATTAGCAAAAGAAATAATATACATTTTGTTTTACATGTAAATATATTGTATTATAAATTCAGTAAAGAATGTTAACATCTTCTTGTAGTTGACAGGAGTTAACAGTTTGACATACCAGCCTTTTCAGATTAACAGACAATATGACCCCAATGTTTGACATTACTAAAAGTGGATTAGTGTTCTCCTCAATGCAACATATGAAGCTTGCCAATTTAACAAAAGTCTCCTGTGTGAAGTCCTGGAGATTTGTTGTTGTTGTTGTTGTTCAGTCGTTTAGTCATGTCCAACTCTTCGTGACCCCATGGACCATAGCACGCCAGGCCTTCCTGTCCTCCACTGTCTCCCGGAGTTTACTCAAATTCATGTTCATTACATCGGTGATGCTATCTAACCATCTCATCCTCTGCCGTCCCCTTCTCCTTTTGCCTTCAGTCTTTCCCAGCATCAGGGTCTTTCCCAGTGAGTCCTCTCTTCGCATTAGGTGGCCAAAGTATTTGAGCTTCAGCTTCAGCATCTGTCCTTCCAATGAGCAGTCAGGGTTGATTTCCTTTAGGATTGACTGATTTGACCTCCTTGCAGTCCAAGGGACTCTCAAGAGTCTTCTCCAGCACCACAGCTTGAAAGCATCAATTCTTTGGTGCTCAGCCTTCCTTATGGTCCAACTCTCACAGCCATACATTACTCCTGGGAAAACCATAGCTTTAATTATATGGACCTTTGTCGGCAAGGTGATGTCTCTGCTTTTTAATATGCTGTCTAGGTTTGCCAGAGCTTTCCTCCCAAGGAGCAAGCATCTTTTAATTTCATGGCTGCAGTCACCGTCTGCGGTGATCTTGGAGCCCAAGAAAATAAAATCTGTTACTGCTTCCATTTCTTCCCCTTCAATTTGCCAGGAAGTGATGGGACCAGATGCCATGATCTGAGTTTTTTTAATGTTGAGTTTCAAGCCAGCTTTTGCACTCTCCTCTTTCACCTTCATCAAGAGGCTCTTTAGTTCCTCTTCACTTTCTGCCATTAGGGTGGTATCGTCTGCATATCTGAGGTTGTTGATATTTCTCCCGGCAATCTTTTAGATTTTTTAGATACATCTAAAAAATCAAAAAATTAGGGGCGTGGTGGCTCAGCGGGTAAGACACCAGGCTTGTCGATCGGGAGATTGCAAGTTCGGAGGTTCGAATCCCTAGACCTGCGGGTGGAGTGAGCTCCCGCACTAGCTCCAGCTCTTGCCAACCTAGCAATTCGAAAGCATGCATATGCAAGTAGATTAATAGGTACCACTTCGGTGGGTAGGTAACAGCGTTCCACGCACGTCATGCGGCCACATGACCGTGGAAGCATCTTCGGACAACGCTGGCTCTTCGGCTAACAAATGGAGATGAGCACCAGCCCCTAGAGTCAGACACAACTGCACAAATGTGCGGGGGGAACCTTTACCTTATATAGTTTTCTTGGAAGATTATGGAAGCAAACTGCTTTTACTATATATCCATTACCTTTGTAAGGCCCCTGGCTTACACTGTTTTACCCAAGTTCCTGAGGTTGCCAAAAGAGAGACTTGAGTCGAGGCTTGGAGATTAAAATAACAGCATTTATTTGGCCAAGCAAAGCTGGGTGGAATATCTGCAGACATCATGGCAGTGAAATGTCTGGGAAGATATCCACACACACACATCGCAAGTTCAATGCTTATATAGGGTTTGCAAAGCTCAGTAAGAAAGCATAAATGAACTCTTCTCCTAGTGAGAGGGCAAGGTTACAAGAATACGGTATCTGCATTTCTAACCAGCTTTCTGCCGCCTGGCATTGTAAACAAGCCTTGCCATGCATTATCTAAATGAACTCTCTCCTAGAGACAACAGCAAGGTCTTTGCGCCACCTTTCACCTAATTCTCATTTGCAAGCAGTTTTCCAAAAGCATAATGGCGTTGGTTAAGCTAACCCTTACACCTTCTTTCAGAACTTCTCTAGCCTACACCTCTTCTGTTTCTTGATAATCTCCCCTCCAAGAACTGAACCAGGTAAGATACTGTTTAGTTTTTCGAGATCAGACAAAGTCTGCTAGATACCACGACCTAGCTGGGCCTAGCCTCTTCTAATCAGTGGGGAGCAGAGTAGCTTTTAAAAGAAAATCCCCAACCTCTTCGATTGTAAAAGTCAAGCTCCAAACACAGTATACACTGCATATTTATCATTCACGAAATCACAACTATCCAACCACATTATGCTAGCATGTTGCACAAAGCCAGCCTCTGATTAATTTATAGCTCAACATACCATGCAAACCTAGAAAATTACATTCATGAATGTAAGATGCCATGCAAAGAGAGCTGGCATTGTCAAATTACCATTACCCAAAACTATGGATCCAACTAATTGTACTTTTTCAAGAAGATAGCATTAACAACATCATAACTTAGCCACACTATGAAAGGATTTGCAGTTGCAATCAGCAGTAATTTGGTTGTTTGGTTCCAGCTTACCTTATTATATTTTATTTACTCAACCACTGTTAAATAAATCTTGGCTTAGCGTGATTTGTAACTCCAGCCATTACTGCAAGTAAAGACTAAAATTTTGGTATGATTAGCCTGGTCTCAGTAGGCAGAGTGGTTTCCAACCAGGGCTTCTCATTCAAGATATATAATCAAAGGAACAGATCACCATAAGTATGCAGTGCATGTACATCCCATGCTGATCTGTTCTCTAAGTCAGCTAGTCTTCTGGATTAGGTTTCCTTATCAGATTACCTTATCTGGTTCTCAAGTATCTACACAGTGAAACTCGTTGCCCCAGGCTCCTTATTACAACATAATGATTATCAAGATTGATGCAATTTGACAGGAATCCAAGAAATTCTCTGTGCAATATATCTGGCGGCTACTTGAGTTGGGAGCGGGAAAGCGGGAAAAGAATGAAAAATGGATTCTCTTTCTAGCACTAATTTGGCTGGCAATAAATAAATAGAAATGAAAAGAGGTCAAAATGCCCTTTTGACCTCCCATGCAGCTATTCACATTCAATATTCCATGGCGTAGCTTAAACGCTAGGGCTCCCAGCCAGCCATCATGCATTTCTAATGCGTCTCAAGCCTTTTTTTGCCAGAGGATTAGATTTTAATGTTCCCTTTTAGAGTGACTTATTAAAAGAGGGACTTGACACAAGTTTGATAATGCATGGATTTTAGAATGATTCTTGTTTGCAGTGGATGGCACCAGGGGAACGTTTGAGTTTGCTCTTCCTTCTTGCTTATAGAATGATATTTATTCCAGACTAGCCCAGAGGACATTTGGGGAAAAATTAAATACAAATCAGGCCACTGATTGGACTGGCAGGGTTCCTCCACAGCAGCTTTTCTCAAGCTGACTTGGCTGAGAGCATTTGGAATCCAGCACATACTTTTAAAAGCTGTTATCATACGGCTTTTAATACCTTGCTTTTGACAAGGTATGCATTTTCAGTGTATCTTATGCAAGCTGGGATCTGAGCATGGGCAAGATTTTTAGCCTCATACACCTCCTTTGGTCCCTGTCACACACCCTGCCCACCAGCCAATTAATTTTGTTCAGTGATATCAAGCAAAGTATCAGCCTCCAGAATAATCTTTCTTGCCCAGATGCACTTGAATGGGGCATTCTTAGAAAATAAAAAAAGGTGGGTAGTTCCCTCCCCCAGTGCTTTGTTTGTAAATGTCCCCACCCTTCCCTCAATGCCAGAACATGAAAACAGAAATATATCCTGGGTTATGGTATGAAATTCTAGGCGCAAAGATTACTGCAGACGCTGACTGCAGCCAGGAAATCAGAAGACGTCTACTTCTTGGGAGGAGAGCAATGGCAAATCTTGATAAAATAGTTAAGAGCAGAGACATCACACTGACAACAAAGGTCTGCATAGTTAAAGCAATGGTATTCCCTGTAGTAACCTATGGCTGCGAGAGCTGGACCATAAGGAAGGCTGAGCGAAGGAAGATAGATGCTTTTGAACTGTGGTGTTGGAGGAAAATTCTGAGAGTGCCTTGGACTGCAAGAAGATCAAACCAGTCCATACTCCAGGAAATAAAGCCAGACTGCTCACTTGAGGGAATGATATTAAAGGCAAAACTGAAGTCCTTTGGCCACATAATGAGAAGACAGGATACCCTGGAGAAGAAGCTGATGCTAGGGAAAATGGAAGGCAAAAGGAAGAGGGGCCGACCAAGGGCAAGATGGATGGATGATATTCTGGAGGTGACGGACTCAACCGTGGGGGAGCTGGGGATGGTGACGGCCGACAGGAAGCTCTGGCGTGGGCTGGTCCATGAAGTCACAAAGAGTCGGAAGCGACTGAACGAATAAACAACAAAAATGGTGTGAAATATCCAAGGAAACTAGTGAGGGTGCCTTCTGGCGAATTATCATTTGAGACTAGTAAGACGCCAGGCTTGTCGATCGGAAGATCGCAAGTTCGGAGGTTCGAATCCCTAGCCCTGCGTGCGGAGTGAGCTCCCGCACTAGCTCCAGCTCTTGCCAACCTAGCAATTCGAAAGCATGCAAATGCAAATAGATTAATAGGTACTTTGGTGGGAAGGTAACAGCGTTTCGCGTGCGTCATGCCGGCCACATGACCGCGGAAGTGGGGGGAACCTTTACCTTTACCTATTGCCACAATGGCAAGCACTTAGTAACAAACCCCCTTCTCCATCACAATCATTTTAAGTGCCCACAACACCAGGACCCCCAAAGCATCTCCATGTAGGGCTTCGATATACAAGTACCCCTTATTTAACCTTTTTTTCCAGCCCTTTTCATCTAAACAATAATCCTCTTGACACAACAGGGAAAGATGCTTTATTTCTCCACATAGCATGGATCTTTCTTTCCAGTAGGTAAATTTGTGTAAACTTTCCCAGTGAAGAACGCATGCTGGCTATACTTGCTCTAGTAGAGTCCACTGTGGCCCATTGCAGCATTTTGATTGAAAAGAATTTAGTGACAGATCTTGTGTAACAGACCTGGCTTTGCAGATTCAACATGGGCAAACTTGTTTACGAGGAAAGCATCCTGGGTACTTGATTCCTGAGGCCATGCTGCACTGGTAAACACTCAATGCCTGCAAATTTTGCCCAATGGGGCAGGATTTTACTTGCATCGGTTGAACCAACCGAGGGCCAGTTTGGTGTAGTGGTTAAGGCACTGGGCTAGAAACCAGGAGACCGTGAGTTCTAGTCCCGCCTGAGGCACAAAGCCAAGTGGGTGACCTTGGGCCAGTCATTCTCTCTCAGCCGTAGGAAGGAGGCAATGGCAAGCCACTTCCGAAATCTTGCCAAAAAAACTGCAGGGACTGGTCCAGGCAGTCGCCAGGAGTCAACACGGACTCAAGGGCCAAAAAAATAAAATAAAAATTGAAACAACCACCTTTGGTTCTCTAGCCTGTGTGCCCTGTTTCCATTGTAACCAAGGTAAAGCCATTCCCTAGCTATGTCTTTGTATAACGGCTCACTTTAATCTTATTCTGGGTGTGCAGTTCAAAGGAAGAAGTTATGCCACGTGCTGCTAAGCCTGGATCCGAATCTAGCAGTTCATGTCACATGGCAATTAGTATTTTGGGAACATTCTTACCGGGGAGGGGCGGGCACTGTAATCTTATTAACCCATGACTGAGGGCTGCACTGACTCGAAATGAAGATATGATTGCATTGCAGCTCCCCAATATTCCTGCCTTATGAGGCTGCCAGAGGAACAATGATGCTTTCGACGTTTCTGACTGACAGCCTTTGCAGCAAAGTCAGCAAGACTTCCATCTCGATTATCCTTCCACAGCAGAGCGCCTGCAAATCCCAGGGAGGCTGTTCATACCGATCGCTTCTGCCCAGTGCTGCAGAATCTGAACCTAATAGTCTTGCAAAGTGGGGCGGGGGGGGGGAGGGGGGTGTTGAATCCCGAAAAATACATATTAAACTAAAACTAAATCAGTTTTACTTACTAAAACTAATCTGGAACACTGCGTGTGTCAGGCTGTTGTCCCCTGGCAGTAAAATAGTTTTATAAATAAGGGGGTAGAAAAGGATGTGGTGGTCAATGTCAGCTCCTTGGCCTCAGTATACCTATCAGCCCATGCTTACATTCATGTGCTCTTCTAGGGCTACGTTGGTCCTTGGTCCCAAAGCTGCAGCTGGTGCAGAATGTGGTGGCCAGGTTGCCAAGCAGGTCACTCAGCCATGCGCACATTACATCTTCATTAAAGCAACTGCACTGGATGCCAATTAGTGAGTGAGCATCTGACTTCACCCCAGATCCAGCAAGAAATCTCCTGTCTTCAGAAACTGAACCAAACACTCCGTGGCTAAGTGCAGAAGCTTCAAGGCCACGCATAGCGAGATAAGGTTTTATTGTAGATATGACGGAAGTCCTATCTGCAGACCACTAGCCTGCTGTATAGCAGAAAAATCAAATCCAGTGTATATGTGTTTGCTTGCTTCTAAATCTTTTTCTTCTGCCTTTTTGAATTAATGGATTCTTAGTAGGCTGATCATACGTCCCGTTTTGAACAGGACAGTCCTGTTTTTTTAGCATTTTTCAACTGTCCCGTCGTTTTGATAAAAATCTCAATTTTGTCCCGTTTTTTAAACCCAGCGGGAATGATGCGGAAGGAGGATCCAAGCCGGAGCTGCCAATTGGAGGCAGCCCGGAAGAGGAAGCCCTCCCGCCTATCAGCGCGCGGCAAAGGAGGGTGTAGAGGAGGGTGGACCGGGGGTGGGGTTTGCAGGTGGGAGCCAATCACGTGGACCGGGGGTGGGGTTTGTAGGCGGGAGCCAATCACGCGGACCGGGGGACGGGGACCCCTGACTTTTTCATGAATACGGAATATTACATAAGACCCCGTCCCATTTTGCCATCCCAATGTCCCATTTTTGTCTCAAGGAAATATGGTCAGCCTAATTCTTAGCCATTCATTTCCCAGCCCTGATGATTGATAACAGCTCCATGTTTGCACAACCATTTCATCTGGCCTTAATTCCTGCCTCACTGGCTTCAGCCATTATACCTTACAGTCAAGTTCTTGTTTATGACTTAAAAGGCCACAAACAACTTGGGATCAGAAACATCATCTTTGCTTTTACACATCTGGTCGATCACTGACATCATGACAGGAGGTCCTGCAATGTGGTCCTTCTCTCTGCTGGTGCCCACGTTCTGGAATGTTCCATCTGGAAGAATAGGAGGCACCCACTCAAAACTCATATATCCAGAGAGGCCTTCCAAAGATGAAAGCTGAAAAGGGTTTTTTTCCTCTCCATCTTTTTAACAACAATGTTTTATTAAATGATGTTTTATGTTATTTTATTATGTTGTTTTGTTATGTATTTTCTGGCTGTTTTATAATAAACCCCTTTAAGATGCTTTGGCAGAGGAAACATATAACATATGTTATGGAAACATGACATATAATAAATAAACAAGCATGATCTTAGAAATGGGGAAGAATGCTATAGCGAGCAGTGGCCTCAGCATGTGTACCAACCTAAAAATGGTCACTAAACATGTTTCCTCCTGCCTCCACCAGCATCCAAGTATCTGTGTGTGTGAGAGTCAAAAAAAGCAAGATGGCTGTTGCATCAGAGTGAGTTTAAACGATTTAAACATGCATGCAACATCAACGTGCCTACAAGAGTGGGTGTGGCTTCAATTATGCTTCTGCAGCTGCCATCTTGCGTGCTCCTTCTATATTGTCCTTTTCACCTGTCACCCTCTTAGGACCTTATTGGCCTGTGGGGCCTTGGACGTTGGCCCCAAGCTGCAGTCCATGTTCCAATGCTGTTGGATTGGAACTGGCAGGTGTTTTCCATGCCCAAAGTTGTGGAGTGGAAACCGATAGCCTTCTTAGACTTTGGGGGGGGGGTTAGATTTTTTTAAATCCTGCCTTTATTATTTTTATAAATAACTCAAGGCAGAAAACATACCTAATACTCCTTCCTCCTCCTATTTTCCCCACAACAACCACCCTGTGAGGTGAGTTGGGCTGAGAGAGAGTGACTGGCCCAAGGTCACCCAGCCGGCTTTCATGCCTAAGGCGGGACTAGAACTCTCAGTCTCCTGATTTGCCATTGGTTCCATCCTAGGGCTGAGAGACAGGGACTGGCCCAAGGTCACCCAGCCGGCTTTCATGCCTAAGGCGGGACTAGAACTCTCAGTCTCCTGGTTTCTAGCCTGGAGACTTAACCGCTAGATCAAACTAGCTAACTGGTTGAATTGCACCTCACCCCCCTCATGCTTCACCCCTGACCATGCTAATCGTGGTGGCCAAAATTTATACTTCAGCCATGTTTAGAGGTCCATAGCTCTTTCCCCATCCCAGTCTAGCCAGTTCCATCTGAATTTGTTTTTCAAAATGGAAGTTCACCTACAAGACATTTACTGGGTTGCATGTTGCCGCATGCATCTTGCATCAACTGTTCTATTGTTCAGAAAGCTATGGACTGATTTCTCCTCCTTTCCTCTTCAGCTTCCTCATTAAATCTCACTTTTTATACCTCTATTATTTTGCATTTTACAGTGCCTCGGGTTCATTGGCTACTGTTTTTCTTTTTTTAAACTCTAAGAAATGTCTCTGCAACAGAAAAGACTCCACTCGGTATGACAACAGACTGACACAACAAATTGATGAATTTGGTCTAAAAGGCAAATCACAAAATATCCTGCAGCTGTGCAGATGGAGAATTCCCTTTTGTTAGTAACATTTCTTTTTATCATGGTTTTATTTTATACATAAACAAGCAATCCTGAATTTTCTTGCCTCTTACTGTTCTACAGTTCATAATTGCAGGACAGTGTAAGGTTTGACACATGACCTCCTCACTGTTGAGAGTTGGAGAGAGTTCGTCCCGTTTTCTGCATTAACTGTTTAACTGGATCCCCACCTAAGCAGATGTTTATTATAATCACACAAAGAGTCTGTGGGAATGAACCAGCATGGTCCATCTCAATGATGACACTATCACTTGCAGGCTGTTAACATCTTCACAGACTAGAACCTATTGAAGGTTCAGCTTCCCTTTTTTATCTGTCCATCTCTAACATATTGTCTGAATCAACACAGAATTAAGTCTTTCATGTGGTTTATTTGGCTTTGATTTATTTATTGGTCAATTTTGTCTACTGCTGTGAATCACATAGAAGATCATCATCCTGAGACTTAAAGACATCATAAAACATGGCAGTTAAAGATAAGCATCAAAATAATACAAATAATAAAACTATATAACAAACCCACCAACCAAAGTCAAAAAGCACTCACTCCACCATTCTTGGAAACAGTTCAATCTTAGCCAGCTTTCAAAGAATATCATCACAGTTGGTGCCAATCTTTATGTGAAGCTAGCTAACAACGGCTCATTCAGCAAATCATAGTTAAGCAAGTTGTGGCTTGGTAAGATTGCCTGACTATTTTGGGCTGGCTGCTTTATAGGCTGAATAACATGGAGTGCATTGCGTACCATCTGAACACATGTTTCAGTAGGCGAAAGAACGGCAACTTGGTTTGAACTTGATGTCTGGAATCTTGAACACTGCCTCACAGATAAATAACTGCAGAGGGAATACATAAGTTGTCAAGAAGGACAGTTCCATCATGAAAAAAAAATGGGTAGAGAAGAAAAGCGAATGCTCACTTCTTTTCTTCCTTCCTCCACCAGACCATTCCCTTGCTTCCTCCATAATTCTCCACATGTTTAGTGGGGTACTTGATGAAGAGGGTTTGGCATAAGACCTTCTCATCAAAAGATAATACTGAAAGGTATTGGAGAAGGAGTGATATCATCCTGATTGTTTGCTAGAGTCCAAAGCATATGTATAAACAGTTAACAATACGTCAATTCTTTTATCCCAATGAAGAGCTCTCCAACCATTCAACACTCCAAAAGAAAAGGAGATTAAAGGAGAACAAACTTCGGTAGGTTAAGGGGGATAGCAAGTTGCCGCCCCACTATAGCTTGCTCTTTTCTGTCTTTCTCTCTGCAAAGTGACAATATTTATGGAAAACTCATTTTTGAAAGAAATTATGTGTTTGGGGGGGAAAGGTCACTATATACGGATGGCTCACAGTTCAGCTGCATGTAATTGAAAATGCATCTTGTCAAGAGGAACAGACACTGAAAAACCAACTGAGAGGTACAATCAGCAACAAGTGCCACCTTCACAAAGGGGCTCTGTATGACAGCAATAATCTGTACTGCTTGCTTGCTTGCTTGCTGATTGATTGATTGATTGATTGATTGTTCAGATTTATCACCGCCCATCTCTACAGCAGTAGACTCTGGGCGGTTTACAATAATATTATATGAAAAAATTAAAACCTATACATCTAAAATACACTATAATAATAAATAGAAAAATCCAGAAGATGGTGAGATCTTAAAAGGAGGATATTACCAAGCTAACCACGCCCAGGAGGAACTATTATTGCTCTGTAGCTCTTCCAAAGACATTCCAGGGATCTTCCTGATACCATCAATCCAACTTATCCATTGCCTTGTCTCCTCCTCATCCTTACCAAGGATAGTCATTTTTTCTAGTCCGTCATCTACTTGTACCACATAGGTAAAGGTAAAGGTTCCCCCCGCACCTTTGTGCAGTCGTGTCCGACTCTAGGGGCCGGTGCTCATCTCCGTTTCTTAGCCGAAGAGCCAGCGTTGTCCGAAGACGCTTCCACGGTCATGTGGCCGCATGACGCGCGCGGAACGCTGTTACCTTCCCACCAAAGTGGTACCTATTCATCTACTTGCATTTGCATGCTTTCAAATTGCTAGGTTGGCAAGAGCTGGGGCGAGTGTGGGAGCTCACTCCACACGCAGGGCTAGGGATTCGAACCTCTGAACTTGCAATCTTCTGATTGACAAGCCTGGCATCTTACCCACTGAGCCACCATGCCCCTTGTACTTCTACCACATACCCAAAGTATATGAGTTCCTGACTGCTGATTATACCCTAAGACAGGTGTTGATCCACTGCTTTAACTATTTTTATCTTTGTCACAGACATGTTCTTATCTTTCTTTATCTTGTCATTGTTTTTAATAGCAAGCCTTCATCTCTTCTACTTTTTCAACATATTTGTCCATCTTTGTTTATCTTTGCCCATCTTTTTAGCTCAAGAAACAATCTATCTACCACCTTTACTTCTCTGCTAATTGTGAGTTTATGAGGATTGATACATACATATAAATTCCCTTCTCACCCCCATCAATGGTATGTGTCTTCTTCAACCTCAGGTCCTCTACCAGAGGCCTGGGAGTTTCAGGGTTCTGCGCCGTATCTTAGCTGTTCCTAGCACTGTACTATTCTGGACAGAGAGCTCTGGTGTTGCTCCTGGGATCTGTTGGAGCCACTCTCCCAGCTTAGGAGTCACAGCCCCGAGCACTCCTACCATCACTGGGGCCACTTTGGCCTTCACTTTCCACATCCTCTCCAGTTCCTCCTTCAGGCCCTGGTACTTCTTCAGCTTCTCATACTCCTTCTTCCTGATGGTGCTGTCACTTGGCACTGCTACATCTATCACCACCACTGTCTTTTGGTCCTTGTCTACTACCACAATGTCTGATTGATTGGCCAGTACCTGCCTGTTGATCAGGATCTGGAAGTCCCACAGGATCTTAGCCCTGTCATTCTCCACAACCTTCTGTGGAATCTCCCATCAGACTTGGGAGGGTCTAGCCCATACGCTGTGCAGATGTTCCTGTACACAATGCCAGCTAATTGGTTGTGCCATTCAGTGTATGCTGTTCCTGCCTGCATCTTACACCCTGCCATTATGTGTTGGACTGTCTCTGAGGCCTCTCTACACAGTCTGCACCTTGAGTCCTATCTAGTGTGGTAGACCCCTGCTTCTATGGATCGGGTACTTAGTGCCTGTTCTTGTGCTGCTATGATCAGTGCCTCAGTGCTGTCTTTTAGTGCAGCCCTTTCCAGCCACTGGTAGGATTTCCCAATGTCAGCCACCTCAGCTATCTGTCGATGGTACATCCCATGCAGGGTCTTGTCTTGCCATGGCACTTCCTCTGCTTGTCCTCCTTTGGCCAGCTCACTATAGTGGCAGGGTGTATTTGATGACTGGCAGGGTGATGTGTTGATGACAAGGATCTTGTTCTTCCCATTGAGCTGGCTCTTCAGGACCTGTCTTATCCTTTGGTGGTACTTGGATGTTGCTGTCTTCCTTGCCTCCTCCTCATGGTTCCCATGTAACTGTGGGATACCAAGGTACTTGTAGCTGGTCTGTATGTCTGCTATCTGTTCCACCCCATCAGTCTTAACTACCTTCCCGCTCTTTATTACCATCCGGCCACACTTCTCCAGTCCAAGTGACATCCCAGTGTCCTCACTGGAGATCCATGCCAGGTGGATCAGCGAGTCGATGTCTCGTTCACTCTTAGCATACAGCTTGATGTCATCCATGTAGAGGAGGTGGCTGATGGTAGTTCCACTCTTGAACTTGTATTTGTATCCAGTCCTTGTGATTATCTGGCTGAGGGAGTTCAAGCCTATTTAGAACAGCAGCGAGGACAGTGAATCACCTTGATATATGCCACACTTGATGGCCACTTGTGCAAGCTGTCTTGAGTTGACTTCCAGTCCCATTGAGTTCTTGAGGAAGGTCCTTAGTGTCCTCTTGACTTTGTATAATGCTAGGCATTCACAGATCCATGTGTGTGGCATTCAGTCATAGGCTTTCCTGTAGTCCAGGCTGTGCTCAGATTCGTCTGTCTAGACCTTGAGTCTTGGGCGACTGCTCTATCTATGAGCAACTGGTGTTTTGAGCTTCTGGTGTTGTTCCCAATGCCTTCTGAGCTGTGCTCATATGATTCTGTAGCTTGGTGACTATGATGCCTGATAGGACTTTCCATGTTGTGGGGAGGCAGGTTATTGGCCGGTAGTTGGATAGCGCTGTTCCCTTGTGGGTAGGCTGACCATACGTCCCGTTTTGAACGGGACTGTCCCGTTATTTCACCATTTCTGGAGCGTCCCGTCGTTATAGTAAAAACCTCAATTTTGTCCTGTTTTTGAAAGTTTCCCAGAGAAGCGCGTGTGCACACGTGCACACCCGCACGCCCCCACACACACAAATGTGCACACCCGCATGCCCCCCCTGCATGCCTCCCCCCCCGTGCGCGCACCCGCACGCCCACTTTGTCCAGCCACGTTTTTGCCTCAAGGAAATATGGTCAGCCTACTTGTGGGGGTCTTTCATGATCAGCACTGTCCTTCCTTGTGTTAGCCAGTCTAGGTGGGAGCCTGCTACTAGCAGCTGGTTCATCTGTGCACTGCTGTTAGTTTCTTTAGCCAATACGTGTGGATCATGTCTGGGCCAGGTGCTGTCCAGCTCTTCATGTTCTTGACCTGCTGTTGAATGTCTGCTATTGTGATGGTGACTGGATTCTGCTCTGGGAGATTTCTGTGGTCTGCTCTCAGGTCCTGCAGCCACTTTGCACTGGTGTTATGTGTCTTCTCTTTCTCCCATAAGTTCTTCCAGTACTGTTCTGTTTCTGCTGTTACTGTGTTGTTGCACTGCAGTTAGGAGTACAGCTTGGATGGTTCTTTGGAGAACAGGGCATTTATCTTTTTGGCCTCTGCTTCTCTAGTGTATCTCCTTAGCCTGGTAGCTAGTGCTGTGAGCCTTTTGTTTAGCATTCTCTAGAGCAGAGCTTTCCAAACTTTTCATGTTGGTGACACACTTTTTAGACATGCATCATTTTGCGACACACTCTTACAGCAGGGCATCATTTTGCGACACACTCTTACAGCAGGGCACAAGGCAGGTACTAGGACCTGCGCGGAATCACAGCAGGTTTGGAGGCAGCCAAGAACAAGGCAGACACTAGGACCTGCGCAGAATCCTAGCAGGGCTCGGAGGCAGAAGCAGCCACGACACACCCACTGCAGCCGACACACTAACGTGTCCCGACACACAGTTTGGAAAGCTCTGCTCCAGAGCTTCAGATAGAGTCAGGCCCTTGCATTTTCTCAGTAGCTGAGTCTTATCCTTAATCTCCATACCATTCTGTAGTTCCACCAGCTGACTAATTTCTCTCCAAGTTGCCTTGACCTTAGGCTCCAACCTCATTTTTCAGGAGGGGTATGTACTGCTGTTCTTCTTGATCAGCCAAGCATCTCCAGGATTACAGCAGCTGTAGCACATACCAGTTCATTGGTTTGTGTTATGGTGGTAGTAGGGATTGTCATGAGGGTTCTATTGGCATCTTCTAGCATACTATCTGATGGTACCTCTCCACTGAGCCTTGGTAATCGGTAGCTAGTTTATCCATGATCTTATGCCTCATATCAGCTGCTGTTTTCTGTAATGGAGGGGGTGGCAGTGAAGTTCCAGCTTCAGGTGTTGGCTGCACTTCCAGTTGTTCTTCCGGCTCTTCTTGAGTCTGGGATGTAGTGTGTAGTTGGTCTATCTCAAGTTGTGACAGCAGCTTCCTCTTCACTATGTTGAAGTGTTGAGTAACTAGCTGTTTCTCAGTTAGTGTGGATATAGGTCTTTTGTCCATCCATAGTTCCCTCATACGTTTCATATATCCCCTCTCATTAGGTCTACTGTTGTAGTAGCATTCCATCAATTCCAGGTTCTCTTGTCTCGTCCATGTATGGTTTGTTCCAGTAGCCCATTTATTGTCAGATTGTCCTGGTTCCCCAACATCTGGTGTGGACCTTGTTAATCCGGGCGATGTCTGAGCTGGAATGACTCTCTTAGTTTGTGTCACTCTCATATCTGAGATAGGCAGTTGAAGCGTTACGCGGTCTTTGCCCAAGGACCCCTACTGGTAAGATAGGTACCAGCTGGGATTGAAACCCCTGTCTCCCATGCCAAAGGGTGGCTCTCTAACCACTACGCTATCCAGCCGCTCAATAATATATATAAAAAATCCCTTCCTACCCTTATGGGTGGTATGTGTCTTCCTCAACCTCGGGTCCTCTACCAGGGGCCTGGGAGTTTCAGGGTTCTGCGCAGTATCTTAGCTGTTCCTAGCACTGCACTCTTCTGGACAGAGAGCTCTGATGTTGCTCCTGGGATCTGTTGGAGCCATTCTCGCAGCCTAAGAGTCACAGCCCCGAGTGCTCCTACCACCACTGGGACCACTTTGGCCTTCACTTTCCACATCCTCTCTAGTTCCTCCTTCAGGCCCTGTTACTTCTCCAGCTTCTCGTACTCCTTCTTCCTGATGGTGCTGTCACTTGGCACAGCTATATCTATCACTACCGCTGTCTTCTAAACCCCTACTGGTGACGTAGTTACCAGCTGGGATTTAAACCCCAGTCTCCCGTGTCAAAGGGCGGTGCTCTAACCACTATGCAATCCATCCTCTCTCTCTCTCTCTCTCTCTCTCTCTCTCTGTGTGTGTGTGTACACACACACATACATACCAGATTTTTCACTTTTCAGTCTCACTTTCTTTTTTACACTTATTTAACTCTTCTAAATCTTCTTTTACCTTTCATCTAATCAAGTGGTGTAACCTGCATAAGTCATTCCAGCTGTCAGATCTTCTAATTCTGCCTTTCTTATAATATATTAACTGTATAAAGTAAATAGATGTGGGGATACATTATTCCTTTTCCTATTTTGCTTCTCCAGGCACAGTTCTAGCAGTTCCTCAGATTCTTTTTAGCATAAGTCAAGTGTAGTGGATCTTCCTTTGCCTTAATCTTATAACCTGTCTGGATGTCCTCCAAGTCACATCTTACGGAAACAACTATTTTCTAAGTTTAACCTATATATTGATAGAAATAATCCATGGTCTAGTACACAATTTTAATCTGGAAGTCTTCTGACTGGAGTATACTTTTCCATCTTCCATTGCCTATTATATAGTAATTTTATTTCAATGTTGTGCAGCTAGAGATGTCCAAGTGTAAGGTCTGCATTTCTGTAGCTTGAAGCAGATACAGGTAGTCCTCGCTTAATGACCACAATTGAGACCGGAATTTCGGTTGCTAAGCAAAGCAGTCATTAAGGAAATCTGACCAGATTTTCCGGCCTTTTTTGCGGCAGTCATTAAGCTAATCACGGTGGGCATTAAGCAAACCACCTGGTCATTAAGCGAATCACATGGTCACCCATTGATTTTGCTTGCCAGAAACCGGCCGGGAAGGTCAAAAATGGCAATCAAATGACCACGGGATGCTGTGACGGTAATATATGTGAACTGGTTTTTCATTCTGGTTTATTACGGTCACTGACCAGTACAAATGTGAACTGGTTGCCATGCGCCCAAATCATGATCACGTGACCGCGGGGATGCTGCAACAGTTGTAAGTGTGAGGACCGGTCGTAAGTCTGTTTTTCCAGCACTGTTGTTAAGTCCAAACCGTCACTAAATGAATGGTTGTTAAGCAAGGACTACCTGTATTGGAAATAAAGAATAAATTTTTTTCACAAAAATCTTTTAACCTATCTCCTGCATTTTCCTGGTTCCTTTGTTTCTACGAGTACAATACTGCATTCCAATCACTCCTTACTATTACTATGTCCTTTCTAGAGATTGCATTTAGAACCTCTTGAAATTTGCCATGGAATTTCTATATCTGTGGTTGGGGCATATATATAAATAACATACAGTAGATGTTCATTAGATAACCACTATTTCTAACAGATATGATCCTGTTACTGAGTGGCTTACAATCAAGCTTATATCTAGCAATGTCTTTTTAAAGTATCATTGTTACTCCATTCTGCATCTGAGTAATCAGCTGATTTAAACTGACCCATTCCAGTCCATCTATATTCATTTATTCCTAAAACATTCAATTTTAGTATACTTCATTTCTGCTTTAATAATTTTGGATATTCTTGGGTTTGTGTTTTTCACATTCCATTTTCTAACTATAGTGGCTTTTTGAAAACAAGGACCTCTTCCTTCACCCTCAGGCACCAGTTTCCTTGTTGTTTTGGTCTGGCCATGTCATCACCTCCAAGTCTATTTGTGAAAGTTTGATACTCTTCCCGAGAAACTATTAGTATGTTTCCAGCTTAGTGAAGGGAGTCAGTATTTGGTACCGAAACTTGCCTAAACGTTTAGCTATGTCCAAATAATCCTCTTGGCAACAATATAGGAATGGTTTGCTGTTGTCTTCTTCCAGGTATAAGTTTAATTGTCCTTCTTCTGGGTAGGTTGGCCTCCTTCACAACGGCAGAGCTCCACCTGCCCTCACCCACCTTGTGGGTTGCGCTTCACTTCACCCTTCCCCTTTCAACCTCATCAGCAAGATGGACGGTTCTAGGAGCTGTAAGTGGCATCCATCTCCAACTCCAGATCATTGAAGTTAGTAAGTCTTCCCACCATGTCCCGGTGACAATCCCCTGTGAGGGATTCTGTATTGACTTTATTTTATTCTGTGCATGACGATGATGACGGATGATGATGATGATAATGATGATGATTTGTAATGAGAAGCAATATAGAAATATGCTTACTAAATAAACTATAGGCAATTTGGCCTGTATTTTATATGTGCCATTCTTGCTCCTAATATATTTTAGATGAAGGTTTCAGGACTGAACAGCAGCATAGCTGTGCTGTATTTTCTTATCCTACAGGCAAAATTCTGCTTTGATAAAAATAATTTACATGACTTTACGTTATTTTTCTACAGTGCGCTGCAAAAGCATAATGAACTATGACAGCATGTAACCTTCTCTCCTTCCCTCCAAAGAAAAAGACTCCTCTCTTCCTCATTCAAACTCTATGTTGCAAAAGGTCTTGGGCTGTCAACTTGGCCTCTTCACTAATTTATACTTAGTAAGAACACTAATTGGTTCTGGCCGCCCAGGAATCCTTGAAGTTCTGCCGAAAATAAATCCCAAAGCTCTGACTTCAAATTAATAAGTAACCAAGATATTGGATAGACATTTTTTTGGAAGACAATTTATCTGATTTCGGTTTTCTCAAAAATAAATGCTGCAAGGGCCTTCTTCCCTTTTATCTGTGCTATCTGAGCAATTCAGAATTTTGTGAAAATTTTATAGACCTCTCTATAGGGCTATTCAGCCTGGAATTAAAAAGCATCAAGTTAGCTAAAAATCAGAAGGACTCTAGTAGCACCTTTTCCAACTAACAAATTATATTAAAAGGCTTCCTCAGATGCTTTGAGTGGCTAGACTGATGTAGGATTTAAATTGGGATGAGGTAGGGGAGGGGAAAACAGGTCAGCTACACAGCTGCAGGTTACATGTGAGAAAGATAACAATTGTAATGTGTGAAAAACCACTGTGTTTGTTGAGACCTTCTGGAATTGCCTGAAACCTTTAGATGAATGCAAGTTCAACCGTTCCTTGCTCAAAGGAGCTGTTAAAATCTCATTTGTCCAAAATGGTCACTTTGAGGTCTGCCATAGAGTATTGTGGTAGGTTGAAATATTCTATTACTTTTGCCTTTCTTTTGAGTTGCAATGTCAACCTTGTATCCATTAATTCTTTTGCGCAAAGCTTGTCCTGTTTGTCCCATGTGGAATCCAGAGGGGCAAATAATATAGCACATTAGAGGAAGAATATGTGAAGCATGTTGGGGCTTGTGATGGTGCTGTTGGTGCAGGTGTGGGGGCAAAGTAGACTACCGGGTTTGTAGCAGGTACCATGTACCTTGTAGTACCATGTTAGCATCATTATCCCCTTGCTTCTTGTTGTTTGTGAGAATCTGCTTTAGGTTAGGTGTTCTGTTTTTTTTTTCTTCTGTAGTCTATCTTTTTAATTTTTTTATCAAAAAGTGCCTGACCACTCAACCCACCACGGCAAAACCAACAGAAGCTATGAAAAGGATTACACTGCCATACATCAGAAACATCTCAGAAACTACTAATAGACTGTTACAACCACACGGCATCACCGTAGCACACAAACCAACCAAAACCCTTCAGAACTTCGTAAGTAAACCAAAAGACCCAGTAGCCCAAGAAGAAAAAACAGGAGTTATCTACAACATACAGTGTAAGGACTGTAACAGCCACTATGTAGGACAGACTGGCAGAAGACTAGCAGAACGCATCCATGAACACCAACTAGCAGTCAGAAGACACAATGAAAACTCCTTAATCTCACAACACATGGACAGACTTAACCATACTTTCAACTGGGAAACTGTGAGCATCTTAAACCAAGCCAAGTCCAAAAATGCTAGAGAATTCCTGGAAGCCTGGCACTCAGACAAAGCAGCCATCAACAGACACATAGAAGTAAACAACATTTACATACCATTCATAAGAGACAATAGAAAAGCCAGAAGACCAGAACACCTCCTTGCCAGAAATCAACAACCAGATAGGCAAAGATTAACAGCAAGATTAGCACCAGAGGAGCAATCAAACAACACAATAGACCAGGGCTTTCCAAAGTTTTCCCGCGACGACACACCAACCGCCGTTGGTGTGTCGCCGCAGGAAAACCCGGAAGTGCCGCCGTTGCGGCAGCATGGAAAAACCCGGAAGCGCTGCTGCAAGTTTTGGTTTTTGTGCACCGCCATTGGTGTGTCGCCGCGGGAAAACCCGGAAGCGCTGATGATGATCAGGGTTGTTTGGCAACACACCAGACTGTGTGTGGCGACACACTTTTGTGTCGCCACACACAGTTTGGAAAGCTCTGCAATAGACCCTAATCAAGGAACTGTAATTTTATATATTTTAATCACTATTTTGCTGTGCACCGCCCAGGGTCCCCGTTGGGGGAGATGGGCGGTAATATAAATTTAATAAAATAAATAAATAAACTATTAACTCAGTCAATCAACCAAGCAGCAAACAACAGCCCAATCAAGGAACTCCTAAGGGGAGAACAACACCCCCACCAACACAGGCAGGACAAGCCAGGGTATATAAACAGAGAGCAAGTCCCACTCCCTTTTCGCACTGAAGATGTTGCCTAGTCTGGCAATGAAACGTCTGCAAGAAAACAACAAGGCTCAAAGAGCACCAAGGACTCCACAGTTCAACCCTGAGCTACAAATATTCTCTTAGATTAGTTTTTATGTGTCTATTCTGTAGTTTTACAGTGACATCAAAAAAGTGGGCATGTGCTGTAGAAAGGTTTAGGCTGAGGTTGATGGGGGGGGGGGCATTTGTTGAAGTCATGGTATTTGATGAGATATTCATTTCCTTGGTTCACATACAATGATATGTACAGTATATGGATCATATACAGGATTCATAGGGAAGAACAATTTCCTTCCTCCTTTATCTTTTCCCCCCCAATGTTTTGTGTTCTTGCCCATGAATGGTTAGGATACGTGTAATGTTTGACATCAACTTGTGGCTCCCTTCAGATACTGAGCATACACAAGTACCGTTGTTTGAAATGAAATGGGTAAACAACTGATAAACAGGTGTGGCTATTATACTAATCCCAAAAGGGTCTATTTCTCCCAATCAAGAATCAGAGTTTGCTGTTGTGTTACAATTATCTTGGGCTCCTTCTAAGATTTTTAATTATGTGATTATCAAGGTATCAATGCTGTGGAACTCAGGTAGTTCTCAAAAAGTTAAATTAATCTGTTGGATGCATCCATCATTCCATACCTTGGTACAGGGAAGACTACTATAACATGGTTTCCCTCTCCCTCTCTTTCCCTCTCCCTTTCTTTCTCTGGAGAAACATGATCTTGAGGGAGGGAGGATTTTTTTTAAGGTTACTTTTTTTACTGAGTTGGCAGCTGCCCTGGAATCTTTTGGCATATTGCTGTGACCAGGAAAACATTGTCCAGCATCTGACCCAGAATGCCAGGACTGCATTGAAATGTTGGATAAGCTCTACAGCTAAACTGGTCTTCCCTAAAGAATGGAAAAACTCTACTCAGAAAGGATGATCACACAGATAACAAGGATATGTGCCATAAAGGGCTTTATGGATGATTGCCAACAGTTTGAATTATACCCGGAAACACGTTGGCATCTCCTGCGATTTAGGAGTTATTCTGATAAACTGGGCCACTGCATTTTGAACCAACTCTTTCTGAGTAGTTTTCAAAGACAGCCGCAAGTAGAGGACGTTACAGTAACCCAAATGTGAGGTGATGAGAGCATGAATGACTGCTGCCAGAGTATCTGTTCAGGAATAGCCACATGTGATGTCACAGCTTCCACCCATTATTCAAGCCAGGAGAACTTTCCAGGAAGTGCAACCCCATTGAGAGCTAAAGTTAGGATGTTATGGGAATGGGCCTGTTAGGGATTGAGGAGCAGCTGAATGCTAGGCAGAAGCAGCTTGGAGAATACCTACAGACCAGTTGGCTGGTGAGGCAGTAACATCAGGTTGTTGAAAGGGGCTTGTACCTGGGGATATGTGGCAGGGAATGTGGGAAGTCTTATGGTCTAATGGAGAGATAAGGAAGGCAGGAACATCTTGGTTATGGTGGGCAAAGACAAATATGATGGGAGATGGGGGCAGGATGTTTGCAGGGAATATGTATTCTGTGTTTGGTACTGATTCTGCCTTCTAGCCCCCTGGACTCAGCCCCAATGCCTGACCACCAAACCCTCAGTGGTCTCTGACTGCTGCTGCTTAATGCCAGGTCAAGGCAGGCAAGATCAGGAAACAGGAGTTGTTGGGAATCTTGGAATGTACTTTAATGTAGTTAGGGCAGAGCTTTCCAAACTGTGTGTCGCGACACAAAAGTGTGTCGCCACACACAGCGTGGTGTGTCGCCACACCACCCGGAAGCGGCGGCACGCGCGTGCACGCACGCGCCGCCGCACACACCCCACGCCGCCACCGTGCACCGCCACCGTGCATGTGTGCCCCCCTGTGCCGCCGCCGCGCGCACGCACGCCGCCACCACGCTGCCGCCGCCGCTGGTGTGTCACCAGCGGCAGCACTTTGGAAAGCCCTGAGTTAGGGTATCATAACAGAATCTTGAAAGCCTGTCAAGGCTCCTTTCCACTTCAACTTATACCTAACACAATCAGGGCAGAGTTGTTTTGAATTTCTTTTTCATGTTTCCTAGAACTCAGATATCTTTAATGACTTAACATTCCCCTCTCCCTTCTTTGAATCGAACTGACCTTCCTTCACAGTAATAAGGCCTTACAATTCAAAATGTTAAAGGGACGAGAGGGCTGACCTGATAGTTGAATGGGCACTGAGTGTGCCCCTCTTGGAGATGTGCCTACCTGGGTATTGTGTGTGGCATCAGCCGTGACTCCAGGATAGGGGTGGTAGAGTGGTTACTGATTCCTCCAGTACCAGGGATTTTATATCTGTAGCTCTCAACAGGCTTGCATTCCCCAAGATAGAACTGCTGAACTATTTGGATGTCTTCCTGGATTTGCAGCTGCTGCAAAGACCAAGTGGCAGCTGTGGCCAAGAGGGCCTTTATCCAGATTCATCTGGTTCACCAACTGCACCCTTTCCTGGACCAGGACTCCCTTCTCAGAGTTCCTTATGTTTTATTCACCTCAGATGTGAACTATTGCAAAGAGCTCTGCGTGGTGCTACCCTTGAAAACTATTCAGAAGCTGCAGTTGGTGCAGAACATGGTGGTAACCCATGTAACACGTCTGCACAATTCCAGGTGAAATTGAAGGTGCTGGTCATTACCTATAAAGGCCTTCATGGCATGGAGCTTGGCTATGCAAGTGTAATGGGCAGAAGGAATAACCTTGAGGAAGAAGAGGAAGAGGTGCAACCAAGACAATGGTCTGATAAAGGAAATCTGAGTCCAGGCCAGAACTGTAATCTGAGCAAGCATCTCAGACAGGACCCTCCCTAGTTCTCATGAAGATAAAGGGAGGGAGGGGGGAAGCGCATTCAGACTTGCAAGATTCTGTTACTGTAACCTTGCAAGAAAAGTAGTTTTAATATTCATGACTTTGGATTCTCATTTTCTCTGCCCATCTGGTAAGATCTGACATAGTAGGCATGCTCCAGGTCTCATTTTTAAAGCAGTGTCATCTGATGGGACCTAGAAAGTGTGTCTTCTGTTGCAGCACCTGCCCTCTAGAATAGTGTTACCCTAGAGGTCCAAGTTGATCTAACCCTCCTGTCCTTTGAGACCTGGCTTTTTGCCCAGGCCCTGGGTTAGGTGAGGTGCCCTTGAGTGAAACTGTATTAAAGTGTTAGGTATGTGTACTTCCTTGGCTATCACAATCTTTTACCTATTTTATTGTAGTGGATTGATTTTTAACTTGTATGGTGCCCAATGTCATTATGAGTTGGGGATTCTGATATGGCCTAGTCAATAAAGTATTACTACTACTCCAGTTCATTATGAGTTGGGGGCCTTGTAAATGTAATTTAAATATAATTTAATTGTAAATGTAATTTAAAATAAACAACAGTACAGTATAACTGGGTATCACCTGCAGACTGGTGATGCATCTCCCCAAACTGACAGTCGACCTCCAATGGTTTCAAGCAGATGTTAAACAAAATGGGAGAGAAGGTTGAGCTCAAAACAGAAGTGGCCAAGGGCATTTTCTCCCCTCCCATCCCCACTAACTGGACTTGCCCACTAAGGAAGGAGTATAACCACTCCCAACCCTTGGAGATGGTTGAGAAGAATACCATGGTCAATGGTATTGAATGCCACCAAGAGCTCTTCTAGGGCCAGAAGGGTCACACTCCCTCCATCCAAGTCCCACCACCGGTCCTCCACAAGAGCAACCGAAGCTGTTTCAGTTCCATGCCTATGTCTGAAATCCAGCAAAAACCCCAATAGCTGCATTCCTGTGAGTGAAGTTTAATGCATCTGTTGAAATGAAACCTAGCCTACATTCACTTATGCCATGCTAAATATTCTGAGCTTATTTATTTATTTAATGTAGTTCTCATACCTTAGTTGGAACAGCCCTTGGTGCTATTTACACGTCAGTAGAAAGAAGCAGCCCTGTTCTTTAGCTTTCAGACTAAGATACAACATCAAAGGAAAAAGGAGCTGAGGTATAAAATGTTATAAAATGATCCTAGCTTCTCCCTCTGCCACAGCCCAGTAGAATGTTTGCTGGAAAACTTTTGAGACGGAAGAGAACACTTGATGGAGTAATACATATCTTTCGTCTTTCAAGTGCCACAAGACTCTTTGATGTATTCACTGCAGTAGACTGATCGACTAGTCCTCCAGAAATTATCTTCAGATGTTGCTGTCCTTTGTTTTCAGAAATTCCAAGCATAGGGCCTAAATCAGGAGTGTGATATGTGGGAAGAAGGATCTGTTCTTCACCCAAACAATAATCTAGCTCAGGGCTTTCCAAAGTGCCGCCGCTGGCGACACACCAGCGGCGGCAGCTTGGTGGCGGCGCGTGCGCGCATGGCGGCAAGAGGAGGCGTACGGCGGCGGCGCGGGGGGCATGCGGCGGCGCGCACGTGAACGGTGGTGGCGGCAGCGGCGGCAGCCTCCACTAAAACGCGGAAGCACTGATCCCGCACCGCTGCCGCTACCGCCGTGCATGCATGCGCCGCCGCTTCCAGGTGGTGTGGCGACACACCACGCTGTGTGTGGCGACACACTTTTGTGTCACCACACAGAGTTTGGAAAGCTCTGATCTAGCTCAGTGTTTCTTAAACAATTTTCTCTCAGGACCCCTTCCCACTTTTAAAAATTATGGAGGACCCCAAAAGAGCTTTTGTCTGTATGGGTTATATTTATCGATATTTACAGTATTAAAAATTAAAATTGACACATTCGCTGCTGCTACTGCTTCTCACAATTGTTTGATGGGATTTTAATATTGTATTATTTTGCAACATACGCTGGCTAATAATTTTGATTTTGCAGACCCCTGAGAGGGTCTTGGAGGACCCCCAGGGGTTGTAGGATCACACTTTAAGTAACACTGATCTAGCTGAACCCCCCCCCCCCCTTTCCCGTTATTTAACTTGGAAGGCGTCATTTCATGAGATGGGCAGATATAGGAATCTGCTAAATAAATAATTTGCTGCAATTATTCATGTAATTTTTTAGACAACTTCTGACTGAGGAAAACTTACACATCAGAAGTAGAACATATGCCCTGCATGCATAAGAGTTCCAGCACTTCGAAGTAATTTTTAAATTCTAA
Source organism: Charina bottae (assembly GCA_023362775.1). Taxonomy (NCBI): domain Eukaryota; kingdom Metazoa; phylum Chordata; class Lepidosauria; order Squamata; family Charinaidae; genus Charina; species Charina bottae. The sequence continues at coordinate 45,877,751 of JALMGJ010000002.1, forward strand.
ATTATTATTGTTTTCATCATCATTCACTATCATTCTTCAGGAATTCCAAGCAATGCACACAGCATGACCATTAAGCTCTCCTCCATTTTTTCCTCACAACAACCCTGATATAAATTGGGCTGAGAAACAGCAATTTACCCAAGTCACTAGTAAGCTTCTATGGTGAGGATGGACTCTGTCTCTTTCTGATCTTAATCTGACACATAACCACTATGCCACACTGGTAGAACTAGGAAGTTTTCTTTCTTCAAGAGCCTATAGATCAGAGCTTTTCAAACTGTGTGTCAGGACACGTTAGTGTGTCGGCTGCAGTGTCTGGGTGTGTTGCAGCTGCTGCTGCCTCCAAGCCCTGCCAGGATTCCGCACAGGTCCTAGTGCCTGCCTTGTGCCTTGCTGCCTCCAAACCTGCCTTGCCAGGATTCCGCGCAGGCCCTAGTGCCTGCCTTGTGCCCTGCTGTGTGTTGCGAAATGATGCCCTGCTGTAAGAGTGTGTCGCGAAATGATGCCCTGCTGTAAGAGTGTGTCACCAGCATGAAAAGTTTGGAAAGCTCTGCTATAGATCATCACTGCCATTCTGAGTTTACAGTGCTAAGCTGGAATGATGAATAGCCTACCTTTGTGATATAAAAGAAGTGCATGCCTTTTGTTCATTGTTTGAAAGCCTCCATCTCTGCTCCCTGTCTCCATATTCTGGAGGTCTGCTAAGGTTGTGATTGCTGACAAATAAAGGCATTTGGGTGAATTCTTAAATTCCCAATGTCCTTTTCTGGACTAACATATAAAATGTATAATGCATAAAAATCAGCAATAAGCATGCTTTTATTTTGTTGCCCAATGACAGCTCTTCCTAAATAGTATCAATATTTTTCAAATATTGTGCATCAAGGATTATCAACAGTAAAAAAAAAACAGCTTCCGCATGAACAGTGTTTAGTATCCTTCCTTTTATTACAGGGTTTGGAGGAAACAGTGAGGCCGAGCAATCCAACTGACCCTAGATGAACTCTGGAATGGAACTGGATGGAACTCTTATGTGTCTTGAAGCCATAGCAAGCAACTTCCATTGTGGTATTATTCCTTTCTCCTCCCAAGGTTTCTCTATTTTGTAGCTCTTTACATTCATCAATCATAGAAAAGGAAGCTGGTTTACAAAGGCAGAAATATGCTACGTTGTTCAATGAGGGATCATAAAACATGAATTGTCCCTTTTTTTAATGACAAGATCTTATATATGAGAGGTTGTATGGATACTAGGCTTATATGACAGACCTTTGCACAGTGCAATCTGAAATCAGATGTTTAAGCAGAAGCAAAAAACAATCAACACTAAAGAGTTGATATTAGATTAGTTGAATGCCATCGCATGCCTATTCAATCAAAATAGTGAATTTGCTTGCTGGTTTAAGCTAAATGTTGCTGTTTCAAGTAAATTGCATAAAATACATCTACTTAGCAGACATTTGCTATCAAAAATGACACACCAATGCAAGCTTCCTCTATGAAATCAAGGGAAATGTAATTGCCTAAGAATGTCTTCTAAAATACTAATACTCAGCCACTTATTATGGGCATTTACTTTTGATAACCACATCAGGGTCTCTTTCATTATCTTAAAAACATTGTTTAGCAGTGTGCCTTCAGAAGTGAACAAAAGTATTGCCTTCTAGAACTAAAGCAGCACTAGAAAAATATTAGCCAGTAGACCTTAAAAAACAGTTAACAGTTCAGCAGGTTTGCAATGCAAATGTCTCAGCAGAGACAATGATGTGCAGATGGGGACCATCCTCTCCTACAATAAGGACCATCCTCTCCTCTTCTTCTCTCCTGCCCCTGCAGCCCCCCTGTGCCCATATCCTCAAATTCTGTTTTTTTCATCCCCAGTGAAAGAAGTTACTGGGTTATGCCTAAGCCGACCATATTTCAGGATGGCAAAATGGGACGGGGTCTTATGTAATATTCCGTATTCATGAAAAAGACAGGGGTCCCCGCCCCCCCCGGTCCACGTGATTGGCACCCGCCTGCAAACCCCGCCCCCGGTCCGCGCAATTGGCTCCCGCCTGCAAACCCCGCCCCCGGTCTGCACGAACGGGACATATGGTCAGCCTAGTTATGCCCACCCTTATCATCACTAATATGAATTCAAGGACTCCTATGAAATCATGAATGTAGCGAAAACTACTCTATTCAGTCACAAGAGTCCATTAAGGCTTGCAAGAGTAGGGGGGGAATTATGGAAAGAATTCAAGCCAAAATAAGGTCATGTGCCTTGCTTGGGATGGGAAAAGTAACAGTTCCTCCTGGGGGTGGCTGGCGCTGTAGTGCCCTCCCTATTATCTGAGATCTTATCATCCCTTGGATTTTACACTTATTTATTCTATTTATATTGTAGAATGTACATCATTAATACGATTGTAATTTTATGTTTATATGTTTTTAACTATTGATTTTATTGTAAACCACCCAGAGTCCCCCATTGGGTGAGATGAGCGGTGGTATAAATTTAAATACTAAATAAATTCCAAAAGCCAATTCCTATGATTTTGGAATCTCAACCCACTGGTTGGGTAGGAAGGAGAACACAAGGAAAAGTTTCTGTCATTCCACTAGAGATCCAGGTGACCCCAGCCCTGCACTAAAGACCTGGATGTCCCCACATGCACTTGAGATGAGAGGTTAAGGAAGCTCTGTTATCTGATTGTTTTGCCTTACTGATTTGAAGAAGAATGTTTTTTCAAGCCTAGTCATGAATATTGATTTAATGAACTATGTTATTGTTTTGTTCGTTTGTTTGTTTGCTTGTTTAAATCTCTTTTTTTTAAAAAAAAAAACCTTTGTTGCAAGACTTTTATATGCACAAAGGTGGAAGGACTTACAAATTCCTACACTGGAAGAATGGATAGTGAAATTAATGGAGCTGGCAGAGATGGCGAAACGGACTACATTGATTAAAGAAAATAATTTGTCTAATTTTGTTTCTACTTGGAAACCACCTTTGGACTTTTTGCTTGAAACTGAAAGAGATGAAGTTTTGATTTTGGGATTTAGAAATATAGATATAGAATAGTTAAAATAGAGTAAGAGGTTAATGTATTTTTATGTTTTATCTGTATTGAAGATGGTTGGAAGTCACTCTTTTTTCTATGTCTCTTTCTTTTTATTTCTGCACTTTTAAGTTCATTGTTTTTTCATTCATTCTTTCTTTCTTCAATCTCCTTCTATTTTTATATGTTTTACTCATATTTTGAAATTTAATAAAATTTCTTTAAAAAAAACTTTGTGAGACAGGGTGCTATATAAATTGTTTAAACAAATGAACATAAATAAATAAATGCCAGAAAGAGAAGGAGGGAGAAAGAGAGACATAGAAATAAAAAAGAATCCTTTTGATGTCTGGATAGCTCATTTCCTGGTTCATAATAAAAAGTTATTTTAAAATGTCACCAGGAACAGAGGTTGGAACTGTCCACATACATTAATGAAGAAATCATAGGTAACATAGATGCAATTGGACACATGTGTCTACATTAGCTAGCTCATAGAAACCTAAAGTGGAGGAGACAATCACGACTGAGGAGTTAGGGGCAAAGTTAATGAGAAAACAAAAATCTAAGCAGCCTAATAGCGGCTGAGCACATTGAATTCTTCCTGTCTGTAACATGCTGAAAAACATATCTACAGGTAGTCCTTGCTTAACGACCACAATTGGGACCAGAATTTCGGTTGCTAAGCAAAGCGGTCATTAAGCAAATCTGACCTGATTTTATGACCTTTTTTTGCAGCAGTTGTTAAGCGAATCACTGTGGGTGTTAAGCAAACCATGTGGCCATTAAGTGAATCACATGGTTCCCCATTGATTTTGCTTGCCAGAATCCGGCTGGGAAGTAAAAAATGGTGATCACGCGACCACGGGACACTGCGACGGTCATAAATGCGAACCGGTTGCCAAGCACCCAAATTGTGATCACGTAACCGCGGGGACGCTGCAATGGTTGTAAGTGTGAGAACCGGTCATAAGTCTATTTTTTTCAGCACTGTCATAAGTCTGAACCATCACTAAATGAATGGTTGTTAAGTGAGGATTACCTGTAATGTCATGATCCAATACAGTATCAAGACATACGGTGTGGGAGGATTGATAAAAAAATTGATATCAACAAGGAGAGAGAAATGTGATTTATTAAAACAAAATTAAAACCAACTAAAATGGGGGCATACTGCTGGACTAATTAACAGAAGCTTGCAAAGGATTAATGGGAACTGTTGAGATTTTCTAGCCATCTTGTTGCTTCTGACCGAGTCTGGAAGTATAGTGAACCAACCCAAAGTTGTAAGGAGAACGCTAACAAATCACTGCTCCAGTTTTCATAATCATATCTCAATGGGAAAAAAAAATATTCTCTTTAGCTTTCTAACTGCACACCAATAAATTTTTAAGCAACTGCTGATTAAAAGCCATCAAGTTGATGTTAACTCTAAATGAACCAGCCATGGGTTCTTGTTTTGTCCATACTGGGAAACTATGGTTTCTAACCTCAGGAAAAGCTATGATCCTAACCAATTATTTGAGTTAGTTTAAATGTTTTAAGCTTTTTCAAAGCCCAGTAACCAAAATGTACCGGCCACTCAAAATTGGAAGCTGTGGTCAATTAAGGATTTCCTGGTTTAATTTCACCTCTTAAGAAGGATCAGCCAAGAGACTGTATGTACAGGCAAAATGTTTACTCCCTTCCTGGCTTAATAAGCCAAAATAAGGTCATGTGCCTTGACCTTCTAGAATTAGCTTTCCAATTACTTATCATCAAATCACTTGCTTCTTCAAGTGTATTATTTCTTTAAAATAATTTTCCTAAGATTTACAAACAGAATGAATAAAAGCTAATACAAATTGCAAAAAATAAATAAATACAAAAAGAAAAATACAGAAAAAGAAAAAAAAGTGTAAAAAAGAAAAAGAAGTAACTTCCCCCTTCATTCCAGCAAGTAAAAACAATTTTAGTAGCTTATCACCATCTCTTAATACAACATACTTTGAGCGTATTATTTTATCCGTCTAAAATATAGCTATTCTCCATTTCATGGGAATGTGTGGATAGATATAAAAAAGAAACAACCTGCCAAAGGAAAGAAATGTAAACTATAGGCTGCACAAAGCCTTAAATGGTATATTTCAAATTCACGCATGTATAAATTGACGTACTGTATGTATAAATTGCAAAGTGGGAAAATTACAGCTATGAGTATAAAATAGGAGTTGGGTAACCCTGAGAACCTTCTATTAGGTATGAAGAAGTTGCAAAGATCCAACATTTCATTATTCATATTCAATAGAACAATCAGTCTAAGTGTCACTGAAAACTAGACATCAGAGTGTATGTCCTAATTTACATCTAAACATCAGAAACTGAACATTTAATAATACTGCAATTACCAATTATGCTCTTTGGGAATGCATTATTTTTACAATCCAGCTGATATGCCATCTACAGTATGTCCACTCCCAATTTCAGCCTCCCTTACAGTATTTGTTGTTTATTCGTTCAGTCGCTTCTAACTCTTCGTGACCTCATGGACCAGCCCTCGCCAGAGCTTCCTGTCGGCCGTCGCCATCCCCAGCTCCCCCATGGTTGAGTCCCTCACCTCCAGAATACCATCCATCCATCTTGCCCTTGGTCGGCCCTTCTTCCTTTTGCCTTCCACCTTCCCTAGCATCAGCTTCTTCTCCAGGGTATCCTGTCTTCTCATTATGTGGCCAAAGTACTTCATATACTTACAGTATATGGGTTACAAAAGAGTGGCACAATTTAAATCAGAGGAACACAACTCTTTTGGGAGTTAAAGACCATATGTCAATTTTATCTGCATACCAGGCCAGGGCTGCACTCTTAAACATGTCAAACATGCAGAGTTGTATAACTGTTCCTATGAAGGGTGGGTGCTAAGGACAAAAATCTGCTCAAACTGAGTTTTTTGAGGTCTTTGGTAATTCCCTGAAAGCAAGCAGCTGAATTTTAGCCTGCTCCTCGTCCCACAGAAGGTATCTGCCTCCTATGAGAGTTGATTCTCCTAAACTGAATTGCACAATTGAGACAATTCCTATAGAAAGTTCTATCATTTCATATTGTCAGGACTTCAGTCTGCAAATGTATTGCTGTTCAGCTGAAATACAATGAAACACCACTTGTATTTATCTTCCCTTTCCCTTTCCTCATTTTGTTTCTTCAGTAAATTACTCCCTCTAAAATCATGTCCTTTTACCCATTTCGGGTCTCTGAGTCCCAAGCTGTGAACTCAAAAATAGCAATTTGAATTTTACTCCAATAAACCACCACCCGTGTATTGATTGATTATGTGCCATCAAGTCGTTTTCAACTCCTAGTCACCATATAGATAGATTTTCTCCATATATCCATGTATACCAGTGGTTTAATCTAGAGGTTGTCTGCTATAGATCATTGTAATAAGTCTATGGTTGACTTGTTTCTTTCTTTTCTATTTTTCTTTTACTTTTTTCGCACTTTTAGCTTTCTCTTTGATTTCTTTCTTTTTCTTTTCTCTTTCTTACTTTATATTAGTTTGTATTAGTTTTTATCCATTTAGTTTTCATGGCAAGAATACTGGGGTGGGTTGCCATTACCTTCCCCAGGGATCGTATTTAGTCTGACCTCTCTGCCACGACCTTCCCGTCTTGGGTGTCCCTTCACGGTTTAGCTCATGGTTTCATTGAGGTGCTCAAGCTCCAGCACCACGACAAGGTAACGATCTCCTTTGCTGGAGTAGGCTGATAGAATTTTGCCAAGACAACTCACTGTGCATAACAAACACTCTCTTCCAACAACCTAAAAGACGACTTTATACATGGACTTCACCAGATGGTCGACACCGAAATCAGATTGACTACATCCTTTGCAGCCAAAGGTGGCGGACATCTATACAGTCGGTAAAAACAAGACCTGGAGCTGACTGTAGTTCAGATCACGAGCTTCTTATTGCAAAATTTAGAATCAGACTAAAGAGAATAGGGAAGACCCACAGATCAGTTAGATATGAGCTCACTAATATTCCTAAGGAATATGCAGTGGAGGTGAAGAATAGATTTAAGGGACTAGATTTAGTAGATAGGGTCCCAGAAGAACTATGGACAGAAGTTCGCAACATTGTTCAGGAGGCGGCAACAAAAACATCCCAAAGAAAAAGAAAACCAAGAAGGCAAGATGGCTGTCTGCTGAAACACTGGAAGTAGCCCAAGAAAGAAGGAAAGCAAAAGGCAACAGTGATAGGGGGAGATATGCCCAATTAAATGCAAAATTCCAGAGGTTAGCCAGAAGAGATAAGGAATTATTTTTAAACAAGCAATGTGCGGAAGTGGAAGAAGACAATAGAATAGGAAGGACAAGAGACCTCTTCCAGAAAATTAGAAACATCGGAGGTAAATTCCAGGCAAAAATGGGTATGATCAAAAACAAAGATGGTAAGGACCTAACAGAAGCAGAAGAGATCAAGAAAAGGTGGCAAGAATATACGGAAGATCTGTATAGGAAGGATAATAATATTGGAGATAGCTTTGACGGTGTGGTCAGTGAGTTAGAGCCAGACATCCTGAAGAGTGAGGTTGAATGGGCCTTAAGAAGCATTGCTAATAACAAGGCAGCAGGAGACGATGGTATCCCAGCTGAACTATTTAAAATCTTGCAAGATGATGCTGTCAGGGTGATGCATGCCATATGCCAGCAAATTTGGAAAACACAAGAATGGCCATCAGATTGGAAAAAATCAACTTATATCCCCATACCAAAAAAGGGAAGCACTAAAGAATGTTCAAACTATCGAACAGTGGCACTTATTTCACATGCCAGTAAGGTAATGCTCAAGATCTATCAGGGTAGACTCCAGCAATTCATGGAGCGAGAATTGCCAGATGTACAAGCTGGGTTTAGAAAAGGCAGAGGAACTAGAGACCAAATTGCCAATATCCGCTGGATAATGGAGAAAGCCAGGGAATTTCAGAAAAACATCTATTTCTGTTTTATTGACTATTCTAAAGCCTTTGACTGTGTGGATCATAACAAATTGTGGCAAGTTCTTGGTGGTATGGGGATACCAAGTCATCTTGTCTGCCTCCTGAGGAATCTGTATAACGACCAAGTAGCAACGGTAAGAACAGAGCACGGAACAACGGACTGGTTTAAGATTGGGAAAGGAGTACGGCAGGGTTGTATACTCTCACCCTACCTATTCAACCTGTACGCAGAACACATCATGCGACATGCTGGGCTTGAGGAATCCAAGGCTGGAGTTAAAATCGCTGGAAGAAACATTAACAATCTCAGATATGCAGATGATACCACTTTGATGGCTGAAAGCGAGGAGGAGTTGAGGAGCCTTATGACGAAGGTGAAAGAAGAAAGTGCAAAAGCTGGGTTGCAGTTAAACCTCAAAAAAACCAAGATTATGGCAACGAGCTTGATTGATGACTGGCAAATAGAGGGAGAAAAAGTGGAGGCAGTGACAGACTTTGTATTTCTAGGCGCAAAGATTACTGCAGACGCTGACTGCAGCCAGGAAATCAGAAGACGTCTACTTCTTGGGAGGAGAGCAATGGCAAATCTTGATAAAATAGTTAAGAGCAGAGACATCACACTGACAACAAAGGTCCACATAGTTAAAGCAATGGTATTCCCTGTAGTAACCTATGGCTGTGAGAGCTGGACCATAAGGAAGGCTGAGCAAAGGAAGATAGATGCTTTTGAACTGTGGTGTTGGAGGAAAATTCTGAGAGTGCCTTGGACTGCAAGAAGATCAAACCAGTCCATACTCCAGGAAATAAAGCCAGACTGCTCACTTGAGGGAATGATATTAAAGGCAAAACTGAAGTACTTTGGCCACATAATGAGAAGACAGAATACCCTGGAGAAGAAGCTGATGCTAGGGAAAGTGGAAGGCAAAAGGAAGAGGGGCCGACCAAGGGCAAGATGGATGGATGGTATTCTGGAGGTGACGGACTCAACCATGGGGGAGCTGGGGATGGTGACAGCCGACAGGAAGCTCTGGCGTGGACTGGTCCATGAAGTCACGAAGAGTCGGAAACGACTGAACGAATAAACAACAAAATTAGTTTTTATCTCCCTTTTTAAAAATCTTTAATAAAAATTACACACACACACACACACACACACACACACACACACACACACACACAGAGTATATCAAAAGATTTGTTGAACTAACTAATGGCCTGGTTTGCAGATAACATCTGCCATAATGAGTGGGATTACAATATGCATTGAGGCAAAAACAAATCCCAATATGGCTTATGGGTAAATGTGAACTAGGCTATTTTCTGCCATAGTAGCGAAAACAGGGACCCCAGCTTCTGGGGATAAGCTGAATTTTCCTACCTTGACAAAACTGGGAATCACTGAGCAGCTCCACTCAACCCATTTCTTTCTGTGCAGAGTACAACTGCAAGTAGCACATGGTGACATCACTAACCCAGTTCTGGCAGTGCAAATTGTGGTCTGAACTATGCCAGAAGACATTTTTAGCCTTATCCTCTGCCCCCAATCTGGCATCTTTTGCTCTATATTAAACAATACCCAACTGCTTTATTGCCAGGGCTTTGCTTTCTCCTGTCCTCCTTTATACGGGGAGATTGACTAGAAATAGGCCATTTTTATCTAAATCAGCTTTTTTTTTGTTACAAAGCTGCTTCTTTTATTTCCATATCTTCATAATTCCTCCTAAAATATGCAAATTTGCATAAGAATGTCTGTAAAATATTCCCTTTGTACCTATTTTTCTTAACAAGCATTTGATGCCTTTCTTTCTAAGGACAGCATTAGAAAACTCAGAGAAGTACAAAAATGAAATGATCACTGTATGTAATTGTATGTGGGAATGACCTTGGGAGGTGGGGGAAGAGCTGCAGCTAGGGGAATAGTCAGATAAGAGGCAGCTTAGCCCACAGAAGGAATCTGGGTGTGGCAAACATCTCAGAAGGGACCCTCCCTAGTTTCTTGGGCTGCAAAGGTGACAGGGAGAAATGTGCTTTCAGACTTGCAAGATTCTGTTAATGTAACCTTACAATAAAGTAGAGTTAGTTCATCTGGGTGTGCTTTTTATCTGGACTACCTTGCAAGGCTGACATCAATCTTGCATTCTTGCTGCGGTCTAAGCTGCCTCTTATCCAACCATTCCCCTGGCTGTGGCTCCTCCCCCTGTCTCCCAAGGTCATTCCCACATACCATTACACTATGTTCCAACCTGCTTTTTCACGCTAGGGAATACTAACCAGACAAACAGAGCAGACTGTACAAGCTTCTCCCCCATCCCAATACAATAGGGCCTTTCGAAAACAGCTTTATCTTGCGGCCTTCTGAAAACAACTGAAGACCTGGTTTTGCCAGCTCACTTGGGGCAGGAGGGGAAGCAGCCACTCCTGGGGATGGCTGGTGCCCTAAGATAACCTTAGATATACATGAGCGGCATTAAAACTGTCATTGCCATTTGGATTTTATTTTATCCTTTCTAGGTAGGGTAAATAAATAAATCTGATATTTTTATAGTCAAAGGCTTTCACGGCCGGAATCCGATGGTTGTTGTGGGTTTTCCGGGCTGTGTGGCCGTGTTCTGGCAGTTTTTGTTCCTAACGTTTCGCCAGTTGCTGTGGCTGGCATCTTCAGAGGACAGGAGCACAGCTAGAAGATTCTCTCTGTGCCCAAGTGGAGGGTGTGTGTTCCTGCTGGTGTTTATAGCTGCTGAGAGGTCATTTGCAAGAGATTGGGAGAGGGTTTTTTGTGGTGATTAGGGGGTGTGGTGCTGTCGTGTGTGGGATTAGCACATCTATTGTGTGAGGAGTTTGTATATTTCTGTGGCTGAGTAGAATTCCTGGCTGGGGAATTCCGAGAGTTGAAGTCCACACCTCTTAAAGTTGCTGAGGTTGAGAAACACTGCTCTAAACAAATAAACAAATAATTAACCCTTAAGTCCGTTTGATATAAAGGGGGCAGAGAGATTCTGGCAGACTTTGAAGGGTCTATTATACCTTATCAGTAAAGTAACATTCCTGAAATCCTTGTTCTGTCTGTGTCCTGACTTTGGCCAACCTCAAAGGGCTGACCGAATATTTGGAAGGGTCATATACAGTAAATGATGACAGCTCATGGGTGTTACAGGTCTCTTCTCTCTCATATACCTCCTCTCTGACCCTCTTTCTTTCATGCCCAAACACTGCGCCAGAGTTTTCTTTCATTCTTGGGGCTCCAGTTATTTGCAGTTCATGTGTTTATCAAGATTGGTCATACATCTAGAAATCTGCCCCCCATCACCACACACACAGAGAGAGAGAGAGAGAGAGAGAGCAGCAGCAGTTCCTCATTGTTGTGCTTCATCAGGACTTGCCGTAATCATTAATGCTGAATGCAATTGCTGCATCTTTCACCTAAGGACCTAAAACTGCTTATAAGCATTAATGAACTAAATCTAATAACACCCAAGAGATGAAGTCAGGCTTTTGACTATTACATTCAGCAATGACCTGAAGGTAGAACAGTGCAGGTTCATTACGGATAAACTTAAGAAGAAGGGAGAGAGGTCAAACTCATGGATAGGAATGTGGGGGTCAGCTAAAAGCTATTCTGTTGGGTTGGCCATTTTGGTCGGGCAGTTTTCGAGTTCAGGCTTTTTAAAAAATAAAAACAAATCTGCAAGACCAGAAGGAAGTTGCACAAGATGGCTTTGGGGTATGGGAGTTCTCTTCAAAATTTATTCATTTACATTTCCTGTACTCTTCTTAACCATGGCATAGGGCAACTTCTGTTTCTCCAGTGCTGGCCAAGCTGTCTCCTTCTTTTCCTTTAAAGTTCCTCCCATGTTCACAAGATTCTTCCCACAGACTTTTCTTTTGTAACACTTCTTGCCCTGCCATTGGGACCATAGGCTACATTTTAGTCACATGGGCATTCCAGGAAGTGCTGCAAAGGAAAAGCCTCTGCGAGGACAGTCTTGAATCAGCATAAGCCCGTGGATCATTTTAAAACTAAATGAATATATCTCAGAGAGACTCCTGGATCATCCCCCAAACAGGAAGGAAATAATACATCTCTCCCCCAGACTCTGTGGATTTATTCTGAATTATTTTATTTACATGTTTGTTAAATAGATACAGTGAAAACACAGTTCTAGTGGGAGCAGAATACCACAATTCACTCCCAATGTAATTCATGGGAGAATTTGTTTATATTTTTAAAATGAGTCCAAAAAAACCATGAAAGTCCTGGCACTGGGCCAAACAGAATTGATCTCCTCTACCATGCTGTATTTGAAGCCCATTCAGCAGTCTGTTAGAACTATTGAAATGGAGCAGAGCTGCAAAGTTCGTGTACAGAAAAAGAATATTGTTTAAAAAACAGAGCCCATGAGCATATTAGAGAGATCCAGGTTAATCTTACACCTTTAGCCCACCCAAGCATAAAGAAACCCACGCTTAGACATGGCAGGTATGAAAAGGAAGTACAAAAGAGTCCGTACGTTTATTCATTGCAGGTACGGCATTTTTGGTAGATAAATGATGTTCCATTTCTTCTTTCTGTTTCCCTAAACTTAATACCTCTTGCCCTGCTTTCTGCAACAGATGCATGTAGAAAGGGGGGGAAATCTCCTAGGCCCATCTATGGCCTAGAATGGAGCAGCACACAACCATGTGCTTGCTCCCGGTCCAAGGAGAGAGAGAGAGAAAAGAGGAAGTAGGAGTGGCCACAAACAGCTTCCTCAAAAGCATGGAGAGCTTGCATCCTAGAGCAGCCATCCATATGTTGATGAGGCATGCTGGATTTGCCAGAATCTCCAACAGTATTTAGGGTTATAATCATTCATTAATGCACAGCTTTCCAAACTTTTCATGTTGGTGACACACTTTTTAGACATGCATCATTTCTCGACACACTCTTATAGCAGGGCACAAGGCAGGCACTAGGACCTGCGCGGAATCACAGCAGGTTTGGAGGCAGCAAGGCACAAGGCAGGCACTAGGACCTGCGCAGAATCCTGGCAGGGCTCAGAGGCAGCAGCAGCCGCAACACACCGAGATACTGCAGCCGACACACTAACGTGTCCCGACACACAGTTTGGAAAGCTCTGCATTAATGTATTACAAGAGAAATACAGGATCAACAACTTATATGACTTAGATGGTGGATTATATTTTCATGGTAGGAAAAGTCACATTAATAGCGTCCACTTGAAATTTACAAGGCAGTAAACACTGGAGGCTCAGCGGGTAAGACACCAGGCTTGTCGATCGGAAGATCGCAAGTTTGGAGGTTCGAATCGCTAGCCCCGCGTGACGGAGTGAGCTCCCGCACTCGCCCCAGCTCTTGCCAACCTAGCAATTTGAAAGCATGCAAATGCAAGTAGATGAATAGGTACCACTTCAGTGGGTAGGTAACAGCGTTCCGCGCACATCATGCCGGCCACATGACCGTGGAAGCGTCTTCGGACAACGCTGGCTCTTTGGCTAACAAACGGAGATGAGCACCGGCCCCTAGAGTCGGACACAACTGCACAAATGTGCGGGGGGAACCTTTACCTTTTAAACATTGGAGGAAAAAAATCCTAAATAAAAATAAAGTTCAAGACATGATAGTAAATTAGAAGTGCAGAAAAAGTTATGTGTTGCCACTGGTCCTTTCTCTTTGAGAGAGACTAATGCGGGGGTTATAGACAGGGTAAGCAAGGGTGGGTTTCAGATGTCGGGGTGGGTTAAATGGGCATTTTGAAAAGACATGGCTTCTCCTTTTGGCATGTTTAAGCATGATGTTTAACAAACATCTTTGCAGTTTAAGATGACACTTAAAAACAATAATTACAAATTCTTTCCTAATGATTACAGCTGAGCCCTTCCACTTGATGGAGAATCAGCAGAACCTGTAGGATCTCTCCCTTCTCAAGATGAGCTTTGTTTTCTCTACTCAAGCAGGACATCGGAGGTCTTCTGTCTCCAAACCCTTTATTATGGGTTTGCAAAGCCAGGTCAAGCACACATAGACATGTTCAGCAGTGCTTCATGGGCAAGACCTCGAAACAAAAAAGCATACTCTATATAAAGAGTATATTTATAATCAAACAACAAGGAACTACAAGACTATAATGTGATTGGTTACAAGAAGTTTGAAATAGATTCTCTATGCTCTGTCACATAAATATCAAACCACAACTTTCTGCAAGTTCTAATTGTCTGACCAACTCCCTCTTGAAATCTAACTGCTATTATAGAGGCAAAGCTATGCTAAAAGCTTGCTAATTAATGGCTGCTAAACTTAAAACTCTTGTTATGCTCAGAAGCGCCATGCTAAAACAAGTATTAATATTCAAATTACTTAAATTCTTCCACAAGAGTTTTCTGCACCTGTTTGTTTTTTTTAATTAAACTTCTTTTTAAAAAAGAATATAAAGCATGATGCATGAAAAGCATGAAAAGGAAAAAGGAATAAAATACAATAATAGATTACAGTAAGCAAGCATGGGATCTACAATCTACAATCTTGGCGGTTAGTTTTTCAATATATCCTTAGTTGCATATAAAATTAGGACATATGCTACAGTATATCAGTTTTTAAAGGAGAGTCTAAAAACACCATTAAGCTTTAAACTAAAAAAAACCTAGTTAACACAGTATAAATCACAAACTAGAGTTACAAGCTATAACCAACTAAGTGAACACTAGGAATCTATTTTGTTATAAAATTGAAATATAACTGCTAAACATTTAAAAAAAACCCTCAAATTTGGATGTTGTACAAATCTGTAAAATAAATTATAATACAAAAATGGCTTCTAGTTAGAATTGAATTCTGCATCAAATTTACAAGTTTTCTGTAATTTTTCAATGTTATCTAGAAGTTGTCTGATAGCCTTATTTTAGGGGAAAATAACTTCTGGCTTCAAAGACTTGTATTAGTATTTATTTATTATTTATTATTTAAATTTATATCACTGCCCATCTTCCCCAACCGGGGGACTCTGGGTGGTTTACAATAAAATCACAAGTTAAAAAATATAAACATAAAATTACAATCAGTATAAATACAATAAAAGGTAAAGGTTCCCCCCGCACATTTGTGCAGTCGTGTCTGACTCTAGGGGCTGGTGCTCATCTCCGTGTGTTAGCTGAAGAGCCAGCGTTGTCCGAAGACGCTTCCACGGTCATGTGGCCGGCATGATGTGTGCGGAACACTGTTACCTACCCACCAAAGTGGTACCTATTAATCTACTTGCATTTGCATGCTTTCGAATTGCTAGGTTGGCAAGAGCTGGGGCGAGTGCGGGAGTTCAGTCCGTCATGCGGGGCTAGGGATTCGGACCTCCGAACTTGCGATCTTCTGATCGACAAGCCTGGCGTCTTACCCGCTGAGCCACCATGCCCCTTAATAAATAAGTATAAAATCCAAGGGCTAGGTCTTAAATAATAGGGAGGGCACTACGGCACCAGCCACCCTCAGGAGGAGCTATTGACCTTCCCATCTCAGGCAAGGCGGCAGAACCAGGTCTTCAAATTCTTCTGGAAGGTCGGGAGTGAGGAAACATCCATAGCATACTCCCTAAATTTAATCTCCTCTCGCAACATGGTTTAAACTTTGCATAATGTGTGAGCCAGGCCAACATAGCTTGTTCAACAATCCATCATTACAGCAAATCATGGACAAGTGTGTTGCATGAACTCAGGCAGATTAACTTTATGTGACTTAGTTTTAGTGTTTAGAAAAGATCTCTGTTCCTTCAAAGTTAGGTCTGTGGGATCTGGGCTGCAAAAATCTGCACAAGCACTAGATGGCAGGAAAGAATTAGAGTTTTTGATATCTCTTTCTCGCCATCTTGTGATCATTAATGTGTCTTTAATTAATTAATTAGTGATCATCTGGACTTTGCAGTCTGATGACGCTGTTCAGAGCCATAGAACTGATGTGAAATTTTTTGAACTATCATGTTCTATTACTCATTACATTACTCATTTCCGAGTTATAAACATGAATACTTCTCCCATGTTTTATTCCTAAGGAATCATTCCATCTGTTAAATACTAAAAAACAACAGCTTTGATTAGTCAAAATTGCTAGTTTCTTGGGTTTTTTTCCCCTCCCTTAGGACTGTGACCACATTCTTGCAAATGTCAGGATCAGAACAAATATTTTTCTGCTTGGAGAAAGGGACAAAACAGTTCTGGGCATGCTCAGAAAGCATTGAAAGGTTGCTCTTTAAATCATGGTCAACAATTACTCATTCCCTCCAAATCAGATGTTAGTTTTTAAAAAATCAAACAAAAACAGGGTACAGGTAGTCCTTGCTTAACAACCATTCATTTAGTGATGGTTCGGACTTACAACTTACAACCGCATGATTTGCTTAAGGACCACATGGTTCACTTAACGCCCGCGGTGATTCGCCTAATGACCACTGCAAAAAAGGTCATAAAATTGGGTCAGATTTGGTTAATGACCACATAGCAACCAAAAATCCGGTCCCAATTATGGTAATTAAGCAAGGACTACCTGTATGGAGAAAAGGATACCTGGTGAAAATTGGTGTTCTTCACAAACAATGATCAATAAGCTATTCTATGTTAGAAATAACTGTCTTGAGTAGTTAACCTTGGAAGCTGGATAAAGGCCTCCATTTTAGTGACAGAGCACATGGTTTGGAAGATTTTCTCTCCAGTATCTCGGGAAGAGTATAAAATAGAAGAGCCTGGGAAAGATCTATGACTTATCAGCTAGATTCAGACAATACTTTAACCTACATAATGCAGTTGGTTTAATTTAGGCTTAGTATGTTTTGTAAATCCAGTCACAATGATTTGAAAACCAAGGTTTAGTGTGATGTAAATCCACCTAGTTGTAACTTATTTGGCTGACCATGGACAACCAAACCATGATTTAGTGTGCTATATCTATGAACTCTGGGTTTATACACTGTGTTTGGCTATAGTTAGATTAAATATAGTTTATTAAGTAAAGAACAATTGGCTGGGTCACATAAGAGACTATTGTACTTGAGCGTTGAGTGGCATGCCAAAAAGTAGTAGGTGGGGGCAGGGAAGAACTAATTTACTTTTACATTTAGTTAACATTAAATATAGTTAATTATAGTCATTAATAATTTCCCCATTCTGTTACATTAAAAATTACAGTTGGGTAAATTGTGGAAGTCTTTGTGAACCATTCCTAAAGCTTTGGGGTACAAGGTTCTTTTACCTTGGCCATAGATTGTGATTTAGGAGCCAGAATGCTGGGTTTGGACAGCCAGTTTGGTGCAGTGGTTAAAGCAGCAGGCTAGAAACCAGGAGACCGTGAGTTCGAATCCCACCTTAGGCATGAAGCCAGCTGGGTGACCTTGGGCCAGTCCCTCTCTCTCAGCCCTAGGAAGGAGGCAGTGACAAATCACTACCGAAAACCTTGCCAAGAAAACTGCAGGGACTAGCCCAGGCAGTCGCTAGGAGTTAAAAAAATAATACCCTGACTAGAAGGTACCAAAAAAAAAAAACATGCTGTGTTTACACAAGTCAAAAGCAATCATATCATATAGGCTGGAGAGGTTCATGAACTCAGTTAACATAGGACAGCTTCTTATACAAGCCTTGGCATAATCTCCCAGCTCCAGTTTAAATTCCCTGCTGTAAATTCAAGCTTAGCCTCTAGGAATTGGGAATGTAAGCTGTAGGCTTTAGGAATCACTGTGATTATTAGGAATGTCAGAGCAGATCCACCATTATAGTGGCTTTCACTATCGCACTCTATGCTCATCAGGACCCCTTTTTAGGTATGATACACGAATGCACACACAAGGAGATTTTACAAATACCTACAAATCTGTGACCAGTTGATAAAAGTAGAATCATGCCAGCAAGACTATTTGGGGACAAACAGACTATCAATTCCAGCCAGAGCATTTTTTTCCTTCTAATTCTATACTCATTGGCTAGTCTTCCCCAGTCTAGCCCCCTCCAGATGGGCTAGACTTTAAGTACTGTAATTCCTAGTCAACATCACCTTTCAGCTCCAGCACACAATTGAAGGCCAAACATCAGGAGGATACCAGGGTTTCTTTAATCAATCAGTGTCATGGGATGTTCTCCTACATTTTCTAATTTAAACTATTGTCTATTTTATCACTTCCATCTTTTTCATTGTATTTTTCCCCCAAACCCTGTTAATACTGCTGTTTTGTATTTATACATGTTGAATAAAGGATGGATCATTGAAGCCACAAAAGGTTCCTCGGCTGTAATAAAATTAACTTGAACACATTGACCTGTAAAGAGAGGAGTTTTCCCATCACGGCTATGGACTGGCTGGTGTAAAGTTCTCCCTTATGGGTGGAGCAGGGTGGAGGGTGAAGTCAGCTGAAGAATAGCAATGGTCGCATAATACTTGAGCCCTTGATTAACTTAATCATGGTTGATTCGATTAACCCAGTTTTCTGGGTCTACACAACCCACCAAACCATAAACTAACCACTTTGGCAGAGCTCACCCAACACAAGCCACGTTTTAGAGTGAGCCAATGTGAGATATAATTGGAATTCCCCAGAGAGAGATCATTCCTAATGAATGGAAGAAATGTTGTCTCCTTAACTTAGTCAGGAATGGGATGGGAGGAAGAAAGGCACACAAACAATAATAGCCATCACTCTTTTTTGCCCAGTGATTCTCCGGAACACAACAGAAACTTGAGGTTTTCAAAACATATCCATTCCTCATTCTAGAATTTAATTTTGAGTAACCATAATTTTAAGACAGCCATCTTCAAGCTGCCAAAATTAAAGGCAGAGGAAACAATAGGAACCATGGTTTACCAAGGACAAGAATCCAAACATAGGAAATAGATGCAGCTAGAGGACATATATCATCCTGAAGAAAATCTATGTGGTCACTAAGAATCAACCCAGACTTGATGGCATTTAATCATAATCAGAGTACATGCATGTGATACTTCACAATTGCATTCAGAAACATAATGTTAACATAGAATAACTTGTTTTCACACAAAACAATGTTCGACTAAGAAATGAAGGTTTCAAAGTATACAGAAAATTCAGCAGTTTGGAGGAAAATAGAATGTCTCCTGTCCAACCTCCAGCAATGTTCAAATATTTAAAAAATAAGAATAGTGCAACTGTTAAGTTATCCATGTTACAAGGTCTCTGCAAATATTGGTTGTCAACACTCACCTGTCTGTATAATTCACTCTTGCAAAGTTTGAATGAGTTCTGGGTAAGATATTGGGCATGTGTAAAACTCCTAAGGAAAATTGAAGAGAGTATTTTAAAAAATATCAGAAAAGTCCTTGATTTCTTTTTTATAGTTCAGTATCAGAATGGAAGGATTCTGTTGCTGACCTTTGGTTAGATTTATTATCTTTCAGTTCACTTATAGTAAAATGTTTTACTCTGCCCCAACTGCCCATTATTGTAATTGCATAATTCTGCCCTGAAAAAAGGGAGCACTGCTTTAAGAGTCACCTTAGCTTTAAAGAAGGTATTGCTTTAAAGTAGTGTGTTTCAACCTTGGCAACATTAAGATGTGTGGACTTCAACTCCCAGAATTCCCCAGCCACTGGCTGGGGAATTCTGGGAGTTGAAGTCCACACATCTTAAAGTTGCCAAGGTTGAAACACACTACTTTAAAGCATTGGTAGGTTTTATTCAGGTTTGCATGGAAGCCTGAAAAAAAATCAAGTTATTTTAATGAATAAGACCTCTTCTGTATGCACAGCCCTAGCTTCCATAATCCTATGGAATACAGAAGTTCTGCTGCTTGTAATTATGAAGCCACCCAGCCTCTGTTTAAACACCCCCAGTGCAATAGAGTCAGCTGCCCACCTCCTGTTGAACATCTCTTATTCTTAAGATTTCCAGCCAAAATCTACTTTTGTACTTTAAAACCACCGTTCATTGTTCTGTCTTCTGAAACAACTCTGAACATTTCTTCAAATACTGTACTTAAAGGCAGCTATTATGTTTCCCTGCAATCTTCTCCTCTCCAGGTCATGCCTCCAGGTGCCCCTCATAAGACTGCCATCAGAAGCCCCTGATTGTCTTGGCTGGTCTCTTCTGGACACGCTCCTGCTTGCCATTGTCCTTTCTCAAATGCAACGCCCAGAACTGGACACATTATTCTAGATCGGTGTTCCTCAACCTTGGCAACTTCAAGCTGTGTGGACTTCAACTCCCAGAATTCCCCAGCCAGCATAGCATAGCATAGCATAGCATAGCATAGCATAGCATAGCATAGCATAGCATAGCATAGCATAGCATAGCATAGCATAGCATAGCATAGCAGGCTGGGGAATTCTGGGAGTTGAAGTCCACACAGCTTGAAGTTGCCAAGGTTGAGAAACACCAATCTAGATGCAGTCTGACCAAAGCAGAATAGGGAAGAACAATGGCTTCTCTTGACCTTGATGCTATTGATGCAGCTTAGGATCTTGCTTGCTTGCAGTTGCATCATGCTTTTTGTACTATTTCTCTTTAGCAAATGGGGAGGTTGTACAGGTTCATCTTCAGCTGCTGAAGTTTCCACCGTACTGTAGAGAGCCAGGGAAATGGCCTTGAAGTAAATATTCAGAAACTGTTACATAATCAAAAAAAGGACAGAAGACACTCAGGCTACACCTCCCTGTTCAGCTTACTGACTCAGTAAGAGGGAGGGAAGAAAAGCACAGTCAGCCTCACAAGATTCTGTTATTACAGCTTATCTCAATAAAGTATAGCTTTAATCTTCCTGTGGAATCGGTTTCCTGATCTGGTGTACCTGGTAAGACTGACAAAGATTGCTCTACTCAATGGCTGTTGTGGGTCTTCCGGGCTGTGTGGCCGTGTTCTGGAAGTTGTGGTTCCTAACGTTTCGCCAGCATCTGTGGCCAGCATCTTCAGAGGGCAGGAGCACAGATAGAAGCAAAATCTCTGTGCCCAGGTAGAGTGGCAATGTTCTATTTATAGAGCTAAATTATAGGAGATTGGGTGGGGTTTTTTGTTGTGTTGAAATGTTAACGAGTGGCTGATGAGCGTGATTAGCATGTTCATTGTGAGAAGTATTCCCATGACCTGGTGGTTGGACTGAGTTCGTTGACCTTTTGCAGGCTGTGTTTTTCAGGACTGGTAGCCAGGTTTTGCTAATTTTTAAACTTTCTTCTTTTTTATTGTAACTGCTGGTGTTTGTGAACAGCACAGTTACAATAAAAAAGAAGAAAGTTTAAAAATTAGCAAAACCTGGCTACCAGTCCTGAAAAACACAGCCTGCAAAAGGTCAACGAACTCAGTCCAACCACCAGGTCATGGGAATACTTCTCACAATGAACATGCTAATCACGCTCATCAGCCACTCGTTAACATTTCAACACAACAAAAAACCCCACCTAATCTCCTATAATTTAGCTCTATAAATAGAACATTGCCACTCTACCTGGGCACAGAGATTTTGCTTCTATCTGTGCTCCTGCCCTCTGAAGATGCTGGCCACAGATGCTGGCGAAATGTTAGGAACCACAACTTCCAGAACACGGCCACACAGCCCGGAAGACCCACAACAGCCATTGAACTCCGGCCGTGAAAGCCTTCGACAATACATTGCTCTACTCACTTCTCAGTTACAGCTTGCATTTTCTGCCCAGGATAGACTCAGTGTTCCTCTTCTTCTAGGGCTACTATATCTGGGCTGCAAAACTCCCGATGATCATTAGGTGGCCGCAACAGCATTATTTTGTTTATTGATTTGTTTACATATATTTAAAAACACCCCATTCCAGGTGACTTGGACACACAAAAGCCTCTCGCTCACAGCTTTCCAAACTGTGTGTCGCGACACAAAAGTGTGTCGCCTGCAGGGCCCAGGTGTGTCGCATCAAAACCCGGAAGCACTGATGGCACGCCGCCGCCGCACGCCACCGTACACACGGCGGCAGTGGGCCATCAGCGCTTCCAGGTTTTCGCACGGCACACAAGGACACCGCCACCGCTGCGGCGCAGTGGCGGCAGCGCGCAAAAACCGAAAGTGGTGGCGCACAAAAACCGAAAGTGGCGGCGGCGCTTCTGGGTTTTTGCACGCCGCTGCAGCAGTGGGGCTTCCGGGCTTTTGCGTGCCGCCAGAGCGGCGGCGCTTCCAGGTTTTCTCGCGCGCCGCCGTTGGTGTGTCGGCGCAGGAAAACTTTGGAAAGCCCTGCTCTAGCTCATTTCTGCCACCTAGTGATTGTCTAGATTTTTGCTGCCAAGATACTGAAGCCATAGCTTTACTGTGGAGGGCCATAGGTAGATAATCCTCCATGAATGTTATAATCCCAGTTTACCAAATGAATATCTTTTCTAATCCCCTCTTCCCACAAACACACACACACACCAATTTCTCTCCCCCTAGAGTTCCTGGACTAGTGTTCCTGGACTACTCACATATAGAGACCTTAGTAACATAACAGATTTCTGCCTTTCTGCCTTTCTCACTCAGCTCAGGAGTGAAAACAAAGGTGTGTAAGCATGTCGTAGCAGGTCAATCCCATTCATGCGTCATATTTTCTTGTTGTGGTTTTAATCCTTGTACGCCACCCAGAGTCGCTGTTGTGAGATGGGCAGCTATGTAAATAAGTAAATTCATCGTGATTTGTCACCAGTGTTCTTTATAAATACTGGTGAGGATTATATATCAATGCAGGATTTCACAGCCAGCATCAGTCCAATGGTGGTGAGCTTCCGGACTAATAGGCCATGGTCTAATTATTGGTCTGCTCTGTGACTGACGAGGAGGGCTGGTGACAATCCTGGCCATTGTTAATTAATCTTGTCTTAAAGTGATATGAGAACCAATGTGGTTAATCAACAGTTGTTTAAAGCTCAGGGTTACATATTAACTCAGATCTTTTATTCCACAAGCATAGCTAAGGCATAGTTTAATATGAGATTACATTACAACAGTTTTCCATGTGTATTTAATTAAAAATATTAATATCCTTATTCAGGGAAAGCATCTGCTAACCTCAGTATCTACAACTATCATTCACATGTTTTGGCAATAAATACTATGTCCTAAATTCTTACCTTTTCTTTGCCCTTTGTAGGATCATTACTTTTTTAATCCACCTTATTTTTACCCTTTACATTGATTTCCATCATGGGTCTCTTTTATGAACAAATAAAGGGCTGGGGGGGGAAGTATTCTGTATCATGAAACATTACTAGTAGCCTAAGCATAAGATGTTTCATTTATCAAAGGAGCCAAACATTAGCTTTAAACCACAGAATAAGTTTCATTGATCCTGGCATGACAAGATATCCACTCAATAAGAAGTGTTTAGCAAAGTTTTCCATTTGTAAAGACTTCCTGTAAATTAAGGCTCATCTCATCTGTGCTATAAATATGTCATGTCAAATTGGTGGCACTTGTGGGAAAACTTCTTAATTCTACAGAGAACAGCAGAAGTACTCCAATGAAATGTGTAAAGTGGAGATAAAGTAACACTGTTTGTGGAAGTGCCAGACGGAGGAGGAGGAGGAGATGCTGTCCTCAACTTATGACCATTCATTTAGTGACCATTCGAAGTTACGACAGCACTGAAAAAAGTGACTTAAGACTGGTCCTCATACTTACAACTGTCACAGCATCCCTGTGGTCGTGTGATCAAAATTCAGGTGCTTGGCAACCAGCTCACACTTACAATGGTTGCAGCGTTCTGGGGTCATGTGATCGCCATTTGCAACCTTCCCAGTTGGCTTCTGACAAGCAAAGTCAATGGGGGAAGCCAGATTCGTTTAATGACTGTGATGATTCGCTTATCAACCATGGTGATTCACTTAACGACCGTGGCAAAAAAGGTCATAAAATTGGGTGTGACTCACTTAGCAACTGCCTTGCTTAGCAATGAAAGTTCCAGTCCCAATTGTGGTCGTAAGCCAAGGACTACCTGTAACCTATGGGTATTTTGTTGTTTATTCGTTCAGTCGTTTCCGACTCTTCGTGACTTCATGGACCAGCCCACGCCAGAGCTTTCTGTCGGCCGTCACCATCCCCAGCTCCCCAATGGTTGAGTCCGTCACCTCCAGAATACCATCCATCCATCTTGCCCTTGGTCGGCCCCTCTTCCTTTTGCCTTCCACTTTTCCTAGCATCAGCTTCTTCTCCAGGGTATCCTGTCTTCTTATTATGTGGCCAAAGGACTTCAGTTTTGCCTTTAATATCATTCCCTCAAGCGAGCAGTCTGGCTTTATTTCCTGGAGTATGGACTGGTTTGATCTTCTTGCAGTCCAAGGCACTCTCAGAATTTTCCTCCAACACCACAGTTCAAAAGCATCTATCTTCCTTCACTCAGCCTTCCTTAGGGTCCAGCTCTCGCAGCCATAGGTTACTACAGGAAATACCATTGCTTTAACTATGCGGACCTTTGTTGTCAGTGTGATGTCTCTGCTCTTAACTATTTTATCAAGATTTGCCATTGCTCTCCTCCCAAGAAGTAGACGTCTTCTGATTTCCTGGCTGCAGTCAGCGTCTGCAGTAATCTTTGCGCCTAGAAATACAAAGTCTGTCACTGCCTCCACTTTTTCTCCCGCTATTTGCCAGTCATCAATCAAGCTCGTTGCCATAATCTTGGTTTTTTTGAGGTTTAACTGCAACCCAGCTTTTGCACTTTCTTCTTTCACCTTCGTCATAAGGCTCCTCAACTCCTCCTCGCTTTCAGCCATCAAAGTGGTATCATCTGCATATCTGAGATTGTTAATGTTTCTTCCAGTGTATATACCTATGGGTATATACACTGATAATACTAAGCTTGCTGAAGCATCATTTACTCAGTAAACTCCAGTTCATAAAGTCATGGCTTAGAAACTTCTGGAATACCATCAGGAGCCAGATGGATCTTGGGGGGATACTATTCCACTCTAACATCTTTGGGGCTGAAGGATTTCTTCAAATGTTCTACTGCTAAAGGTTTTTATTAGTAAAAATAGTTCCAGTATAGACACTGAACATTTTTTTAAATACTGCAGATGGCAGGTGGTAAATAATTATTCCATTTTACAGCATCAAAGTTGGAGAGAGTTCAGGAACTCTCACATCCAAACATAAACCTTTTTGCGTTGTGGCAGATTGCTTGCACCCAAGAACCCTCCTTGGCAGAGGAGCAAAAGATGTACTTGTCACCATCACGAGATTCTGTGGAAAGGGACACAAATCTTGCAGAATAAAGTGGTGCTAAGACAGGAACACTGGCCATTCCACTGGTTGCTGCTACTGCTAGAATGAATCATAACTCAGTAATACACAAAAGTCCCATCTGTAGCTCCTGGCGTCTTCACTTAAAATGAACTCAGCACTCAAAACCAGAAGAGCTACTGATAAGCAGAAACTAGGCACACAACAACAATATCCTGTTACATTCCAGTCACACTAGCATCTGCAACATAATATTAAAAGAAAGGGCTCTTCTGGAGAGGGAAGAACAGTAGGGGGAAAGAGCCACCACCCACTCAGCAGGAGACATCATGACCGGGTACGTTCCATCATGCTTTCTTCTGAGTTTTCCTGGGTGCAGTCATGAAGTTCATTATAAACATGGACCTTCCACTTTGAGGCAGTGACCATGGCTCTAAGTGTGGGATTGTATTGCATGAAGTGGTCTTGAAAGTCATTAGAGTGGATGCCTCCTAGTATCCTAGCCTGGAGGCATGAAAGCAGGAGTGGAAAAAAAGATCACAATATAGATAGTCCTTGGGTTATGATGGAAATTGGGACCAGGAACTCCGTCACTAAGCAATGTGGTTGTAAATCATGACGTCATGTGACCGTGTCACTTAGCGATGGCGATTCCAGCAGTTCCAGTTGATGTTGTTAAACGAGGACTGCGTGGGTCATTAAGTGAGAACCTTGCATGATCATGACTTCCAACATCCTGCCAGCTTCCCCATTGACTTTGCTTGTGGGAAGCTGGCAGGAAATGTTGGAAATCGTGACCGCATGACTGTTGAGATGCTGTGACAGCCGGAACTCTGAGGACCCATCATGAGTCCCCCTTGTTCAGTGCCGTCGTAACTTTAAACAGTTGCTGAATGAATGGTCGTAACCTGAGGACTACTGTAAACATGATCAGAGTTTGGTGGCTTGCCATACTGATGAATACCTGAAATGCCTTTTATTTTTTTACAGAGAGGAAAGCAATTTGGGTTTAGGTATGAAAGGGGCGTGGTGGCTCAGCGGGTAAGACGCCAGGCTTGTTGATTGGAAGATGGCAAGTTCGGAGGTTCGAATCCCTAGCCCTGCGTGCAGAGTGAGCTCCTGCACTAGCTCCTGCTCTTGCCAACCTAGCAATTCGAAAGCATGCAAATGCAAGTAGATTAATAGGTACCACTTCGGTGGGTAGGTAACAGCGTTCCGTGCGTGTCATGCGGCCACATGACCGTGGAAGCGTCTTCGGACAACGCTGGCTCTTTGGCTAACAAACAGAGATGAGCACCGGCCCCTAGAGTCGGACACGACTGCACAAATGTGCGGGGGGAACCTTTACCTTTACCTTATGAAATCAGGGAGATGGGGTAAACTTGGCTGCAACTAAATAGATAAATAATAACCCAAGCTGTGATTGGCAGTTGGCTCTCTGCAATCTCTGTAACTCACAAAGTTGCAACCATGCCAACTGCAGCAGCATCCTGAAACTTTAAATTATCAGAAATTTATCAGCTAAACTTAAGCTCTGTTTTATTTCCATTGTTAAATCAGACAGCATGTGTGAAGGGAAGACTGGTCATCTGGATGCCCATCAGGTGTTAATGAAACATAAATAAAGAATAAAATACCTATTCTCTAGCCATTTAGGGATTAATAGGGTACAACCAGATCTTTAAAATGGGTTTGGAAATGGAGTGAGAGCTAATGCAGCTGATGAAGCATGGGCCACTGACAGCACAATAATAACTAAACACTTCCATAAATCCACTCTCCTATAATCTCATTCAGTCCCACCAATGCTGCAGAATTACAGAGTGATATTGTCCCCACCCAGCAGGTCTATTTCAACAATAGATTTGCCCTGAAAACCCAATAGCTGTGACCTCAGGATTTAACTGTGTGCTCAAACTGCATTGATCTCAATGAGATTTAAGCATACCTTTCTCCTTCGTTCGTCTCTCTGACTTATTTGCTTTGTTTATACTTTAATTCAATTAAATGCCAAAAAGGAAAAGAAATGCCTACATTTATGTGCATGATTGTCAAGAATGCATTACTACATACACATTTCATTTCATAACTTACTTGGGAGATAGTCATTATTACCAAGATTATTATTAATTTGTAGAAAGTGCACTTTCCAGAGTAGATGAATTTCCTCCTCCTTTTTTTTTTTAATAGAGCAACAATTTTACATTAAATGGTAAGTGGCTGAAACAAGGCATGAGAAAGAAGTGAATCAAAACTGAGGTCTTCCAGGAATCACATTTAATGTTTTGAGACACTGATAAATGAAAATAAAGATTGGGTTAGTCAAGTATTTTGGTAATATGGGAAAAGCTAATACAAAAATAGGTCAACTAACCTGATATATTTGTCTTTCAGGAGGGACATAATCTTCTGTGCTTCAGTGCAGTTTGAGTCTGGAAAACAATGTAATTGTTATAAATAACTGAAGCTATAATCAACCATTTTGTAGCCAATCCATATTTCTCTTCCTTTTCTGATCTGCCTTCTGCTAATATAACCATACATATTATCTGGGATAACAAAAATCCTTCCTTCCTTCCTTCCTTCCTTCCTTCCTTCCTTCCTTCCTTCCTTCCTTCCTTCCTTCCTTCCTTCTGTCCGTCCGTTAGCATAACCATAAATATTATCTGGGATAACCACAATCAAACTAAACACACCCATAAAGACACACAGACACTTCAGGCAACCATCTTAAAGTATTTTAAAGTTGTGTTTTGAAGGAAGACAAGACAGTACTATTATCTCTTATTTTTAAAGAACCAGAGAAATTCTAACATTTCAAAATTCATTCATTGGCGATCACTCGTAGCCGAGTAAGATTGTCTTCCAAAGGTTTTGGTGTGGTTGGAAGACGCCTGTGCGTGAATTTGTTTTATGAAGGCTGCAGCAGACAAAAGGTCACCAATCGTCATGGTATCCATGCCATTGGATGAGAGCCTTTTTCTGTGAAGGCTGTGTGCTGATCGTTGTGCACCGATCTCCACACATAAAACATTTCAAAAACAGGCTATGGAAACATCTTCTGAAAAGGCCCCGTTTCCGCCTGCAGCTGTCTTGCTGCCTCCTCTGTGTTCTCAAGATGTCTACCACAAACATAGGGAATGCTGCCTTAGCAGGTTTCTCCCTCCACCTCAGTATTTTTTACTCCAGCAGACATTCAAGGTCTCAAGGAGAAAGAAGTCTTTCCCATCATCTGCTTCGTGGAGATGCCAACAAGGTCTCGGGGCCATCAGCAGCAAAAGGCCTGGTTCGCAAGACATGCTAAACTATAAAGTGGTGGTTAAGTCTGACTCTGTGAATCCAGCTGTTTGTAAGCCATTGTTTTTGACTTAGTGCAGGAATCCACAACCTTTTTGGACTGGTGGGCACATCTGGAATTCTCAGAGCATGGCAGAGGCATCCGTACGTGGCCAGTCATAAAAACTCATTGATGAGCAGGCAAGCCTGGAAGGCTGTTTTGCCACTGAGGTCTCCTTATCATCTCAGCCTTCCTTTGCAAGCTGGTCACATTTCCAGCCCTGGGGTGCAGCCATTCACCATTTTTCTATTTCACCATATTTCTAATTTGTATAGTTTTTAAAATTTTTAATTATTGTAACCCGCCCAGAGTCCCTTGCATGGGAGATGGGCGGGGAATAAATTGAAATAATAAATAAATAAATAAATAAATAATTTCTTCTGAGAAGGCACAGGAAGCCTCTGTAGGGCCCAGAACCACTGCTGGAAATGCATCTTATGCCTCAGGCTGGCAATTTGCTTTGCAGACTGTTACCATTCTGTTTTTCATTTTTTTAAAAAAGAGTCTTAACAAAAAAGTTATGTGAAGCCAAGAGTCCTGCAAGCACCTAGGAAGATATCGGGGGGGGGGGGGGGGGGTACTTTGTTTACCATGCTGGAGAGCAGGACTTAATGTGCTGTGTGAATCCCACCATTTGTAGTACATTATTATTAAGGGAACCGTGCTTAGCCCATGATGTCTAAATTGGGTTTACACTTCATGTTTGTTGGAAAATTACATTAATGGGTGATTTCAAGTTTAGCTTGTACCCAGAACACTCCCAGTCAATCCCTATATCCCGATCAGAACAAGCACACAGGCCACTCAGTTCAGCTAGCAAAAATGTATCTTGATGTTGATTTATTTATTACGCATCAGCAAACATCAGAAAGAGTCAACTGGCAAAACAGGACAAAAAGCAGGGAGACAGAGAGACATGAACAGGCAAAAATTTACATTAACTATACCTACATTTATATTTACATCTGCATCGCTATCTCTATATAAAAAGTCACAGAGCCACTGGAAACAATACCATGGGTAATTAGGATGAACAGTCCCAAAGGGAGTGACCTTTGCTTATTCCAGCCTTAACTCTTTTATGTACACACAGTAGTAGTAGAATAGAGATGGAAAGTCTGATGCCAGGTGATCCCTCCTCAATTCTTCACCATGAAAGGAACAATTTGCTTCTTTGCATCATAATATGTTGCATTAATCCAGCTGCTGTGATTTTATAAACCGCGGTTTATGATTTCATACGTAAATCCACATAACTGGTTTATGCAACAATCTATGGTTTAACACAATCAATGATCCAAATCAAAAGTCTGTTCCTCTACTACTGTTTAGCCCCTCCCCGTATAATTGAAATAGAGTTGTAGATACGACTGGAGAATACTTCAAAACCCTTCAGTATAGTTTCTGAGATCTAATCATGCTTAGGCCCCTTGTTTAATCACAACTCGACTTATAAAGCTAATGGATAGAACAGTTTCTGTCCAATATAATCCTCCTTGCTTTCACTTTTCAGCAATAATTGCTGGAAATGACAAAATGGGTACAAAATCTGTCTGCCAACTTGTCTCAAGACAAGTACAAATGGCAACCAAGTTTATCTGCCAAAGATAAATGGGCCCAAAGTCCATTTGGCAAGCTAGCCTCAAGAAAAGCAATTCTTCTTGTTAGCAATAAGGAAATTAAGGGTTGGGGAACTTCCCTAATAGAGTAGCCTATTGGCATATCAAAGCATCCCTGGATGTGAAGATTTCCTAGGTTGATAAATGGGGTCAATTAGAGTGAGTTTTGACTCAGTGGAGACAGGACAGATGCTCTTTCCCCAATTCAAAATACAGTACATTATGGAGTTCCTTGTCTAATATGTAGCATGGAAGTCAGCACGTTGAATACCACTGCACACCCCAAACCTGTGGAAATGAAGGTTTGGCCCTTGTTTGAAAGAAATGCTTGGGTAGGGAGAAGAGGAGAAGAGAGTACTGGATTCAGTGATAAACAGATCCATCCTCAAATCAAAGTCAGTCCAATGACTGTCCAAGCTGTCATGCAAGATGGTCTTAAGATCTGGGACTCCTACTTGCATTGCCTTACCAAGGCCCAGCTGTTAGTCCTTAGACCTCAGCTAACCAAGGACGTACCCAAAGTAGACCCTTTATTCTTGAAACAAGGATAAATAGGCTTCATATGCCAGTCTTTTTGCTCTGTGCCAGTATTCCTGGAAGCTTTGCAGAATCTCCTTCTCTGGGTATTGAGTGCTCAGCTGCATCCAGCTCCATTTCACTTAACAATTCTGAGTTTCTAATTCCCTATACAATATCTTAATTTCATCCTCTGCGGATCAGTCCTCTGTGGATCAGTCCTCTGTGGGGCTCCGTCCCTCCCCTTGCATAATGAGAATTACTAATAATGTGGAGAGCTTTTGCAAACAATGCACAAAGAGCAATGCAGGCTGGAGTTAATAAGCAAGGTCCCACCACCCCCTGCTGTTAATGGCTGCAGGCAGAGGGTCTTATCAGAAGGGTCAATGAATAAGACCTGATACTGCAAAGACATCATATGGATTTCAGGCTATAGCTCAGTAGCAAAGCAATTGTTTTCCCCATTTTTAACACAGAATCAATCCATGGCTTCTCCAGCCAAAAATATCCTAGGCAGAAAGCCTGGGAAGGATACTTCCAACTTAAACAGAGCATCAGGCAAGCTGGATCAATGCTTTCAGTGTAAGGCAGCTTCATATATTCTTAATTCACTTTCATCCAAAGATAATTAAGCCCCTGGGTCTTTTGTATCTCAGACAAACACCCTAAAGTTATGCTTCCTTCTATATTTCTGGAAAAAATATTGTGAATGTACACCTTTCTTCAGGAAAAGAAACCAATTGAAAGGATTGAAATTCACATTATGTTATAATCTTAAAGAGAATTTTTATAAGATGATGTATCATTGGTATTTGTCACCAGAGAAATTGTCTAGAATGTATAAAGGTACTTCAAATTTATGCTGGAAATGTGAACAACAAGAATGGGCTTATTATCATCCTTGGTGGACGTGTAAAAAAGCTAGAAAATTCTGGATTCAAGTACATACACTGATTCAGAGGGTCTTAAAGATTAATATACAATTGAGACCAGAGGTTTTTCTTTTGGGACTGATGGACAAACAGTTGGAAAAAAGTCATGGAACTTCGTTTTTGTACATGATAACTGCAGCGAGATTCTTGTATGGACAAAGATGGAAAGATTCGGCATTATCCACAGTGGAGGAATGGTTGGTGAAGATGATGGAATTTGCTGAGATGGCTAAATTGACTTCTTTGATCAGAGACAATATCTACATTTAATGCTGACTGAAAATCCCTTATAGACTTTTTGCGTGAAACATTAAAAAAATGAACTTATGATGAATGGTTTTGAAGATTAAACAGAATACTATAGATTATAGAAAGAAGAGGGTTATGTTGTATCCATAGAGTAAGAGGTAAACTTATAATTGTACTTATAACTGCTGCAAAGAAAATTGGAAGCTACATCTTCCGATGTATCTTTTTTCTTTCTTTTCTATTTTCTCTTTACTTTTTTCCCCCTTCCTTGAACTCTTTGATTTCTCTTTCTTTCTTTTCCTTTTCTTAGTATTAGTTTGTGTTAGTTTTCATACTCTTTTTTAAAATCTTTAATAAAATTATATTTAAAAAAAGGAAAAGAAACCCATTGGGATAGTGTTAATAACTGGCTCTAATGAATACAGTTCACACAGTAAACTTGACTATTGTGAGTTTGTTATAAACTGGGAACACCAGATCATCAAGACTCCAGGTGCATACGTGTGAGTACAGGTAGTCCTCGCTTTACGAGCACAACTGGGACTGGAATTTTGGTTGCTAAGCGAAGCAGTCATTAAGCAAATCTGACCCAATTTTATGATCATTTTTTCAGCAGTCATTAAGTGAATCACCACGAGCGTTAAGTGAACCACGTGGTCATTAAGCAAATCACGTGGTTCCCATTGATTTTGCTTGTCAGAAGCCAGTTGGGAAGATCGAAAATAGTGATCACGTGACCATGGGACACTGCAACGAAGCGCCCAAATCGTGATCAGGTGACCGCAGGGACGCCGCAATGGCTGTAAGTGCGAGGACCAGTCGGAAGTCGGTTTTTCCAGCACCGTCATGAGTCCAAACTGTCACTAAACAAATGGTCATTAAGCGAGGACTTCCTGTACTTTGAAACTGAGTATATCACACCAACTGTTCTACATGTTTCCTGCAGGTAAGACTAGTGTTAAATATGTAAGTTCCTTTCCTTATATTCCCTAAATTCATGCCACTGTAACCTGTTCTGTGTTTTTATTTGCTTTCTGGAAATGAAAATTAAATGCCCGTTTCAAAATCATCTGAATTTTGAGGCCTAGAATGTGTCAGTATGTGCTGCTTAATGTTATGCCATTTAACCTATGCTTATAGGTTCTCTCTCTCTCTTTCTGTAAGTAAGTAGTATCCACATGTAAATCAGTATTTATATTGAGAGAGCCAGTTTGGTGTAGTAGTTAAAGGCACTGGGCTAGAAACCAGGAGACCCTGAGACCTAGTCCAGCTGGGGGACCTTGGGCCAGTCCCTCTCTCAGCCCTAGGAAGGAGGCGGCAAGGGAAAGCCACTTCCCAAAATCTTGCCAAGAAAACTGCAGGGACTGGTCCAGGCAGTCGCCAGGACTCAAGACTGATTTGAAGGCACTGAGAGAGAGAGGCAGAGAGGCGGAACGAATGGGTAAAGGAAGAATGAAAGGGTCAAGAAGAAGGGAAAGATCAACAAAAACATCCTTGGGTTGATGAGATCCTCAAATTGAGAGAGGTGAGAAATTCAAAGAACAGAACATGGCGCATAAATCAGTGGATAGAAGTGGGAGAAGTAAGGATAGTTTGGAAGGATAAAATGTTATGGAGAGGTATAATGAACAGCTTTGGTGTAACATAGATTTAAGTCGATTTCCTTTCCTTTTCTCTTATCTCCTGCCTCCAATTTCTTTTGTTTCCAACTTCTAACCTCTTTTCTTCCTTTTGCATGGCATTGCTTACCCAGAAAGGGAACAGTGTAACGGACGGACGGATGGATGGTTATGTGTGTGTGTGTGTGCGTGCATTTTGATAAAGATACAAATACAGTTACAGGTATGAGTATAAACACTAGGTGTATAAAAAGACAAATATCGTTTTAGCTCCATTCTGGTATTCAGTATATGGTGTGCTCCCATATACACTCAGCATTCAGATTGTCTGTCTTGTTTGCTTATAGAAATAATGTTTATTAAGGTTTAGTCTAAAGTAAGAGATTAATGTATTATATATTCTTGTTTCTATCTGTGTTGGAGAGGGTCGGAAGTCACTTTCTTTGTATTCCACTCTAATTATTCTGCCCTTTTTTTAGTTTGTCTTTTTTCTATTAGTGCTTTCTTCAATCTTTTCTATATTTTGTATTTTATCTGTATATTGAAACTTTAATAAAGTCTTATATTAAAAAAAAACCAGATTGTCTGTCTTGTGATATGTACAGGGAGAAACCCTACATAGATGCAGCTGTATGTTATAGGCGGTTATCACAGCAAGTCATTTGTACAATATTGGCAAGAGGTGGGACATTTGCATTATTCAACTCCTGAATGGGACTTTTCCTTATATCTGTATATATTTATGTATAAGGGCGGCGCGGTGGTGTAACGGTTAAGACTACCGACTGTCGAATGAAAGGACGGCAGGTTGGCAGGTCGAGACCCGGAAGCACCGCGTAACGGGGTGAGCTCCCATTCTCGCCCAGCTCCTGCCAACCTAGCAGTTTGAAAGCACGTAAACATGCAAGTAGATAAATAGGTACCACTCCGGTGGGAAGGTAACAGCATTCTGTGCGCCTTGGCGTTTAGTCATGCTGGCCACATGACCACGGAAGCATCTATGGACAATGCTGGCTCCCTTGGCTGAGAATTGGAGATGAGTACCGCCCCCTAGAGCCAGATACAACTGGAAGGGGAAACCTTACCTTACCTTACTATTTATGTATAATGTATTGACTGGGGTACAGTTTAATATACCACAAGCCATATAAAAACCAGGCGCATGCACACACACGCACATACACACACACACACACACTTGATTGCCCCTTCTTTCTGATGTCTTTTCTGCCATACATATAGCTTATCAAGATTAAATTGAATCGAATTTCAGGTTCTTTTTCCCGATGTAAACTCTGTACAGGCAGATGGCTGAACTCACTGACAGTTTATTATGGGATAAGGAGTCTAAATGAACTTGTGCTGTTCAATATGTCAGAAGAAGTCTCCCTTCCTAACATAAAATCCATTTATCTATGAATCATTTCCCGGAGTTCTGATCCACCACAATGCTCAATGCATTTAAGTCAATAGGGTTGTTGAGCCAGGATCATGTTCTAAAAATGAATTACTGTCAGGAATCAGATTAGGCCAAAGGGAAGCATTATTCAGGGATGCTAGATCGGAAAGCACCATCTCTGGGTTTTAGACCACATGTGGTTGCTCCTTGGAATCCCTTTATCTATGGTCAGCTCGCTACTCCTATATAGAAAGACACCATCAATCATTTAATGGGCCAATGTTCTCCACAGGCAGGCCAGATGATGTTGCCAACTCACTTTAATCACTTAAGTCATCATTACAGGAATAAACTGAAGTTGGCTGCTGCTGCTGCTGCTGCTGCTTGGAAACTAAACTAGTGGTTAAGGTGCTGGGCTAGAAACCAGGAGGCTGAGAGTTTTAGTCCCGCCTTAGGCATGAAAGCCGGCTGGGTGACCTTGGGCCAGTCCCTGTCTCTCAGCCCTAGGAAGGAGCCAATGGCAAACCAGGAGACTGAGAGTTCTAGTCCCGCCTTAGGCATGAAAGCCGGCTGGGTGACTTTGGGCCAGTCCCTGTCTCTCAGCCCTAGGAAGGAGCCAATAGCAAAGCAGGAGACTGAGAGTTCTAGTCCCGCCTTAGGCATGAAAGCTGGCTGGGTGACCTGGGACTAGTCCCTGTCTCTCAGCCCTAGAAGGAGCCAATGGCAAACCAGGAGACTGAGAGTTCTAGTCCCACCTTAGGCATGAAAGCCGGGTGGGTGACCTTGGGTCAGACACTCTCTCTCAGCCCAACTCACCTCACAGGGTTGCTGTTGTGGGGAAAAGGGGAGGAGGAAGGAGTATTAAGTATTTTCGCCGCCTTGAGTTATTTATAAAAATAATAAAGGCGGGATAAAAATTAAATAAAATAAATAAACTAATTTTAATAACTGTACACTATTCTGTTATTGAGAAGAAGGCTATTTTAAAAGGAAAAATAATAAAATGAATATCTGTAAATCAAGATGCATGCATGCCTACCCATTCCTGTCCCTTATAACATATCTTGAAAAATAAGAAGAATCCTCTAGGGGTCAGTCCTTGGACCCATGTCAATTCAGGAGGGGATGCTGGACTTACTAGCCACAGATGTATTGGCCACATCACTTCCTGTTATTTGAGTGAAGTCCAGGACTTTGGCCTCAATGTCCAGTCCTAATTGTACCACTAGGAATGGGGGGGGGGAGTTATTACCCCCGCCAAAGTAACAATCTGTAGCTATGATGACAAGCTTAGGAATCTCAGGTAAAATAGAAGAAAGGGAAGATTAAATGCAAAACAAAACAGCACCATCTCCATTGTACCATCTTTCATGAAAGCTTCTATTTTTCTGACAAGTTAAAAAAAATGGGGTTGGCTGGAGCATTTTAAGCAACTGAGCAATTTTTGATCCTGTCTATTTTATGTGTGTGGCTTTTAATGGAGCAGAATGTGGCAGCGTCTTCTCTATTTTGCACAGCTCAATAAATATAGAATACATGAGCCCATAATTATGGGCTAGAGCTTTCCCTTTTTAAAAGGAGGGGGGAGGGAAATCAAACATGGCAGGGCAGATACCGCAAAAGGAAACTGAAACAGAGATGTGCTATGTGTCCAAGAGAACTTGAGTGAAGGCACTGCAGCCTGGTCAACACCTTGCTAAGATTGGGGAAGGCAGGATTACAGTCATCTTCTGGCTTTTGACTGTCCCATTGACTGGACAGCTCCAATCCAGAGGAACTTCCTTCAAATTGTACAAGAGAGAGAAAGACTTCTTCCAGCAATTAATCCTGATCAGGCCAGCTAATCAGACTGTTTCTTCATTATAGGCATTGAAAAAGCAAGTGCTGAACATAATTTGGGGAGTAATTTATATATCT
The DNA here is from genome assembly GCA_023362775.1 of Charina bottae. Lineage (NCBI taxonomy): Eukaryota > Metazoa > Chordata > Lepidosauria > Squamata > Charinaidae > Charina > Charina bottae. Next base: position 45,914,519 of record JALMGJ010000002.1, read on the forward strand.
CGGAGGGAAAGTGAATTGTCACAATGGGAAAAAAGTGCCATCATATATGACTCACATGAAGTGGAATCACGGTTGGAACAGAGCAGTAGTTTCAGACCGCCTTCCCATCACCAAGAGCAAATACTGTGACTTCCTAAAGATCTGTCACTAATGTCTCTACGAAGGCCTGGTTCATAGCATGCTAAGCTGAAGATTATCTAACTATAGGTAAAGGTAAAGGTTCCCCCTGCACATTTGTGCTGTCGTGTCCGACTCTAGGGGCCGGTGCTCATCTCCGTTTGTTAGCCGAAGAGCCAGAGTTGTCCGAAGACGCTTCCGCGGTCATGTGGCTGGCATGACGCACGTGGAACGCTGTTACCTACCCACCGAAGTGGTACCTATTCATCTACTTGCATTTGCATGCTTTCGAATTGCTAGGTTGGCAAGAGCTGGGGCGAGTGCGGGAGCTCACTCCGTCACGCGGGGCTAGGGATTTGAACCTCCGAACTTGCGACCTTCTGATCGACAAGCCTGGCGTCTTACCCGCTGAGCCACCATGCCCCTATACTTGAGTAAAGGTGATTACAAATGGTTAAATTTGCATAGAATGCTAAAGCAGAGATTGGTAAAGGAAAATCCTTAGATTTTATGGTGCCTCCAACATCCCCGGTTGATATAAGAGGCACCCAAATCAAAATCAGGAGTGTATCACTTCTATCAGAAAGAAATGTATGGCATATCAAGGTAGGGCTTGGGGTTTTTAAGGAATGAAATAAATGTTTTAAATCTCTGTCTTAAACCTATGCAATGCTGAAGGTGCCCATTTTCCCCATAAGCCACCACCCCCTACAAAAAAAGTGGTTGAAATGTTGGGCCTCTGCCCTTAGTCATTTTGGACCCACCCACCCACCCAGATGAGTTGGGGGATGCACAGGGAGGCATGTGTTGCCCCCAACCTATCTTTAGAGTAACTAGAGAGAAAGTCACCTTTAAATCTTCAACCCAAATGCCTAGAAAAACAATTACCAAGTTTATGGTAGAATAAATTAATGTGTTCTGAAGGCATAGCAAAAGTAATTTGTAAGAGGAGAGGAAGACTATGTATTGTTACAAACTAACTGTAGGGAAAGCTGCATCACATAAATAACATAAGAGTAATTTATTTTTTAGGAACGTCCAGCGTGAGGATAGTATTCACAGACTTACATTAAAAAATACAGCCTCGAAATTTCAGTTCGGTTAAGTGTGTTATTATGGTCCACTGACCAATGCAGAAGTCTAACAACTCAGCAATACCATTTTCCAATATGCAAGCTGCTATTTCCTTTATGTACCTGAATATTTATATCTTATCTGTGTATCATATAATCAATCCCAAATAAAAATATAAATCAAACATGTAACATCCTCTATATTTTTAAAGCACTGATTATTATTAGAACTCTGTTTATTTACTTAAGATTAGTTTGAACATCATTCACAGAAAAAATAATTATATAAACTTTAGCTCATGCAACTTCACAACTATATGCAGCAGCTATAATTATATTCCCATTTTACAATGAATATACAAAGAGGAGAACTAGTGGAAATACCCAAGGCAGCTCCTATACTATTACATTACTATTTATGAGATAACTGCTACATACCCTGACCTATGTTGGTGACAACCCTTTTTTTAAAAAGGAAATCAAAGAGAGTTGGGCAAAAATCCATCACTTCATGGAAAAGAATATGCAAGAAGCAAGGGACAATAATATTGGGCCATGACAGTTCTAGAAACAGAGGTGCCATATTGGTTGTGATATTCCTAGTGAATTGACTTCTTTGCTCCAGTATCTCCACCACCCTCACCTTACAGAACTAAGATCTTCATTGCATTGTGAATTTTCTGCTGCTGCTGCTTCCTTCTCTTCCACTTCCTGCAGAAAAACAATTTTTTGTCATACTCACCTATATTCTTGCTTTCCAATGGACCTCCCGAATGAAATTACTTCCACAGCATCCTTACCTACTACAACCCATCACTTGTATTCAAATACTTGCCTTCCTCTCTCTCACTGTGTCCCCTTTCATCTTCATACCCAACACCTATGCCACAAATATCATTCCCTCAATGCCACTACTCTTTCTGTTACACTGATATGATACTATTCCTTATAGGATGACCTTATCTATATCTCAGGTAAAGTACCATTCAAATAAAGTCCTTAATGACTTTGTGGATATGTAATGTCATTTACCATTGACTTCTTCCAGTTTTTTCCCTAGCTTCTTGGTCTCCCTTAGAAATACTCTGGTATTAGGGTACTGTATCTGGGTTGCAAAAATACATTCCCTTTGCAGCCATGTAGCAGACATCTGGATTTTTGCAGGTCAGATATGGTAGCTTGGCTGGTGGTCTCCCCTCCAAGTACTAACTGGTCCAACCCTACTTAGCTTTTCACAAATCTATTTACTTCTTTATATTTGGCACAGAGGTTAGTATTTTCCATCCTGTTAATAGATAACTTTTGCAGGCAATGTACAGTATGTGTTTTACCCATAGCGTATTCCTGAGGCTTCAGCCAGTAATGAAGAATTTTCCAGTTTCGTGGCAAATATTAGACACGGTGAAAGACACAGTCATCCTCCAACTGTTTGTACCACAGTATGCTCACTACCATTGACTTATTTTCTTCTCACTACTAGATATTATTTTCTTCTCTTCCTCCAGTATGACATAAAACATTATTTCTGGATTGGAGAAAAATGCTTTTTACTGAAACTATTGTAATAGAAATGGATTAGTGAGACTCACCAAGCCCATAAAAGGTCTTATGAAGTGTAAAGCCAGAACAGGTGCCATTCCCAGTTTGTCTGTGTTGGAGCTAATAATAAATAAACATGACACGGACCTCTAACAATTAGTCATTTTAGGAGCAGAGATGTACCAAATCAAGCTATTTGCCCATCTACCTCAGCGTCATCTACTCTGACTGGTAGTGACTCTTCAAGGCATGATATAAACACCTTTCTCATCCCTTATTCTTTGATTTTTTTTAAATAAAGAAATCAAAAACCAACTTGGGATCTTCTGAAAACCAAGCAGACGATAAACTTCTGCCTGGAAAAGATGTTCTTCCTGTCCTATAAAATAATGACCTCCTTCTGGGGAGCTGCCATGGAAATAGTATAGCAACAAGCGAGAGAGAAAATATGTAACATATACAAAGCATTACTTTCTGCCATGGCCTCTTCCTTCGTTCTTACCGCCTCCACTTTCATTTTCCTCACTCCTTCCCATCCCAAACTGTACTTGGATCCTGGGATCCCCTTTTGAGAATCACCTGTAACTGTTCTCTTGTTTGAGCAAGAGGAAAACTGTCAGCCCCACTAAAACCAGGAAATCAACTCCACAGGAAGGCTAGAACTAATTTTATTGAAATTGGCTATAATAACAGTATTATAATATTCAAGTATCACAATAATCAAGGGGCGTGGTGGCTCAGCGGGTAAGACGCCAGGCTTGTCGATCAGAAGATCGCAAGTTCGAATCCCTAGCCCCGCGTGATGGAGTGAGCTCCCGCACTAGCCCCAGCTCTTGCCAACCTAGCAATTTGAAAGCATGCAAATGCAAGTAGATTAATAGGTACCACTTCGGTGGGAAGGTAACAGCGTTCCACGCGCATCATGCGGCCATATGACCATGGAAGTGTCTTCAGACAGCGCTGGCTCTTCGGCTAACAAATGGAGATGAGCACCGTCCCCTAGAGTCGGACACGACTGCACAAATGTGCGGGGGGAACCTTTACCTTTACCTATCACAATAATCTGATTGTGCTGTACGTCTTTCCCCTCTTATAGTCCAGTGAATCAGCACAGCATCTGCCTGACCCGCTTCTCAGTGTTATCTCATTTCTCTGGACTTAAAAAATGCTTCAGCCCCTTTTGCCTGGGTCGCGGTTCTTGCATATTTCCATCAAGGTCATCTTCTATGTCTGCAAAAGCCCCAACAGCAAAGCCAATGCAGAGTGGCAAGTCTTAAGGCCACTTTCCCATCCCTTTTATTGCTTCCTCAGCTTGGGCATGACAGCTTTCTTCTTGGTTCTAATTAATTAACCAACTTCTGCCAGCTCCATTCATTCTTGAAAAGTTGTTTATTTTGTTTCACAACATTTATTTGCACAGCACTACTGTTGGGTACACAGATTACAATTTAATGAAGTTCTGAACACCCTCACACAGCAGGCATTTTCTGATCCAGCCAGAAAACAGTGTCTTGTCTATAAGCTTCTGACTAATTTTAATCTCACTCAGGTTTTTTTACCCCACTCGATCACTTTTTATACTGTATGTACCCTCCTTTACTCTTTGTCCTTTTCTTAGTACATTCTTTTTCAACATTAGTTTGAGTGTTTATAATGACTGCTACTCATAACCTTTTCTTATTTTCTTCCCTGCTGTGTACGAATAGCCTGGTCTAGCTAATTAAAAACTACTTTATTCTGTCAATAAATAAGATTTATTACAATATTGGGGATTGCATTTTCTCTCAGGGCTAGTCCAGAAATAAAAAAAGAGTTCTGATTCTCTGGATCAAATGGTTGCTCTTTACAGGCCAAAATCATAAGCCAAGAACAAACCTTCCACTGGCAAGAGAAGCTGAGCAGGAAAGATGTACAGCCAGAATTCTCGTGCATTCTGGCCTATTGTGACATTTAACTTATTTCCTTAAGTTAACTGAGTTTGTTGAATAAATCACAATTGACTAATCTTAGAGTTCACTTGATGAGAAGGTCGAGAAACACTGACAGCTGAGCGCAGCGCTGGCAATCATTCCCAATGCAGCTTTCTGTACTTAGCTTCCACAAAAATGGGTACTCTTCAAAAACAGAGCAATGGGACTGAGGGAAGGGCAGGTTTAGGAAAGGAAGGGAAGTTATTTGAAGTAGACACATAGACCAGAGAAGACTGGGGAGTAAGGAAGGAGAGAGAAGAGGATTAGAAAATCAATTGAAATGCTGGCTGGGGAATTCTGGGCCTTGAAGTCCACACATCTTAAAGTTGCCAAGTTTGAAAAATACCGGGTTAGACAAACTCAATCTCTCAGGAACATCACACAAGTTGTCAAGACTGAACAAAGAAGAGGAGAGAATCTTGGTGATATGGGCAGGGAAGATATCCTGTAATAAGCTGTTCTGAAGAAGAGCGAATCAAGTATTCTTGGGTACCATTATGATCACCAGGGAGACTGGTGAAACTTTTGTATGGAATCTTTTTTGGCAAATTCCTCTGTAGACAGTCCAGCTTGCAAAGTTTATCATTATTTAACTGTAAAGTTTGTCTGTTCATTTATTTGTGTACAGATATTTGAATATTGTTCTACTTCAAAGGTAAATAAATAAAACCAAAATAGAACTAAGGACAAGAAACAACTAAAATCATAACTGCCCCCAAATGATCACATTACAAAAGCAGCCCAGATCTGCCATCCATGCCAAAAGCTCAGAAGCCAATTGCTAATACAGTAAAGGATGGCGAGGCCCAGTTGAATGGTCTCTAATGTGCCTCCATTGCCTATGACCCTAACGCTTCACAAGGAGGAGCCAATACTGTAACTAGGAGCACATCACTGTAAATGTCTTCCTTCTGAATATCCCATGCTGAATCATGGATTTAATACAAGATGTGAGTTTATATCAAAATGAAGCATCTCTCTGTGGCGATGGAATTTCTGTGCTAACGGTATATAGTTTTTCCTAAATGGATCAGACACAGATGGGAATCATGTATCACACTAAGTCAGGATTTATGCATATATCTATGGTTTATGTAGTCACGTTTTACTAATTAAAGCACAGTTGGCTGGGCTCATACAACCGGTTAAGCCAAAATCAACCCAATCCAACCACATTATGGCTTAGTGTGTTTTATGAATGGTGCCATAAACTAGTCCTCAAGGCTTTTTTTCTCTTTTTCTTTATCAGCACACATAATGCCTACCCTTTTCATGAGTTTAATATCAGAGATGTACGAAGTACAGTGACCTAAACCATTGGCCTGATGACAAACAGCCATATTAATGCTACCACCTCCTTGGTTTAAGTGTGGGGGTAATGACAGTCCAGCAAGTGGCAGACTTGTTAAAGGCAAAGCAGAAAGCCCAAGGTATTTATCTTATTCTATTTACAGTAATAGGGGGCGTGGTGGCTCAGCGGGTAAGACGCCAGGCTTGTCGATCGGAAAGTCGCAAGTTCGGAGGTTCGAATCCCTAGCCCCGTGTGACGGAGTGAGCTCCCGCACTCGCCCCAGCTCTTGCCAACCTAGCAATTCGAAAGCATGCAAATGCAAGTAGATGAATAGGTACCACTTCGGTGGGTAGGTAACAGCGTTCCGCGCATGTCATGCGGCCACATGACCGTGGAAGCGTCTTCGGACAACGCTGGCTCTTCGGCTATCAAACGGAGATGAGCACCGGCCCCTAGAGTCGGACACGACTGCACAAAATGTGCGGGGAGAACCTTTACCTTATTTACAGTAATAAAGTTTCGAGGGGCCAGCTTCTAAGTGCTATTCAGTAGAATCAATAAGGAATGTTAAAATCAGAAATAAAAACCAACTAGCCTGGATAGGCTACCAACCAGGATCAAAATGTACCAGACAGAAAAGTGATCAAAAATTACCTCTCTCATCTGTTCTTGACACTTCTGCCAGAACAAAACAGGACCACATCCTGAATTCTGTGTATGGAATATTTTCAGTTAAATTAGTATTAACGTTGAAAAAGGGGTTTTTCCATAAAAAAGCAAAAAAAAACAAAGCAAAAGAAAACCACAACCCAAGTATTTCATGAGAAAAAAATTAAAATCCAACATCCAAACATGGGCAATACTTTGAAAGGGATGAATCAAAATGCCACCAAAGAAAATGGAAGCTTTTAAGTTCTCCAGAACAGGCTAGATAAATGTAGGAAATGGAAGAAGAGGAAGCAGAACACTCCCCAAATTTGGCCAGAAGTTGTAGCCATAAGGTCTATGGCTGTGAAGTTATATATTATGCTAAACCATTATATGATTTGTTTGGCTTTTACTTGGTATAATGTGTAAAACCAGCCATTATGGTTCATAAACTATGATTTATGGTTCAGTGTATTTTGAGAAACCAGCCTTTATAGTTTAGTCAAGCTTTATTTAAAAAAAACATGGCTTTATGCTAGTCATGTTCAGGATGGCAAAGCTCCATACTGGAATAATTTCTTCTTTCTTACATGAAAATATTGGTTAGGAATATCAGGACTGGGTTCAGGGTTTTTTTTATTATTATTTTGGCTTTGAATTTGGCTGGAGCATCTGTACGGCATCTCTTGGTCTCCAGGAGACTGAACTCAGTTATGTTTGTGGCTATTTGCAATAACCCCCATTGAACTCAATGACTACTCAATGGCCAAGTTCACACATCACATTAGACTATTGTATAAAGGAGTATGTCTGATTTTGGATTTCTGTGATGTTTGAACTCAGCCATTTCAATTTATAAACCATGGTTTACAGCTCACAATTACGTCTGTATGAAGCCATTATAGATTAGTCAATAAAGCATGATTAAGCAAACCATGGCTTAGTGTAATATAAAGACCCAACCAGTGGGATTTCATTAGTTGTTTTATTTACATACTGTAGTTACATCCTATCCAACTGCATACATTCTGGGTGGAGTTAATTTGAAAAAGTTTTAACAGTTTAGCGTTGCATCCAGTATATCTGGGGGGCATCTTCAAGTCAGTGTAGACTCCTGGCGACTGCCTGGACTAGTCCCTGCAGGTTTCTTGGCAAGATTTCGGAAGTGGTTTGCCATTGTCTGCTTCCTAGGGCGAGAGAGAGGGACTGGCCCAAGGTCACCCAGCTGGCTTTGTGCCTCAGACAGGACTAGAACTCTCAGTCTCCTGGTTTCCCATTGGCTCCTTCCTAGGGCTGAGAGAGAATGACTGGCCCAAGGTCACCCAGCCAGCTTTCATGCCTAAGGCGGGACTAGAACTCACGTTCTCCAGGTTTCTAGCCTGGTGCCTTAACCACTATACCAAACTGGCTCTCTTTACAGTACATCTAACCAGAAACAAATCTGGGGCTCATTTGTAGATGTGCAGTATTCGCAGGACTGCAACCGGAGACTGTACTCCATTACATAGCAGGTTCTACAACAAACCTGTCAGGTATAAGCATGCTGAGATGCAAGACTAACTCTATGGGCTCTTGCATAATGCATTTGCTGTCTTGTGATTTGCTTAAATGTTTATTCCATTATACAGAATTGTCTTGACCACTATTCATCTGATCGTTACTATTCCGGTTTTCATTTCAGATGATCCACTGTCATTTCTCTCCCCACTCTGCATTTTCTGTAAAAGAGCGGTTGATGGTTTTGGCTACAATTCAGCTGGCTCTGGAGCAATAATTCTCAGGAACTTCAGACATTAGACTTATGAACTCTTGTGCTCTGTTTCAGCTTGTCTAGCCATACGTGGAAAGAGGCGATGACTTGGTTGCAATAATCCTGAACTCAAGTCAAGACATTATCAAAAGCAGAGCTGGGCCCACCATTAAGCAAAAAGAGACAGAAATTTTGAAAAGGGGCAGAGGGAACACTCCCTTGCTGCCTTTTTCTCACCCAGCTGGTGATTCAGGTACTACGTTGGCAGCCACCCACACCTCTGATTCTGGCCATCTTCTCTGAAGGAAGATAGAGAGAGGGGAGCTCCAAGGTGCAAGGAAGGAAAGCGGTCAGGGAGGTAGGATCGGTGAGTTCTCAGATGGGTAATCTGGGGAGCAAATGGCTGGAGCACTTGTAGGAAAATGGGGGTGAGAGATATGAAGAAGTGAAGGAATGTGGAGCAAGAGGGAGATGATGGAGGGAGAAGAGAGATGGAGGGGAGAGATCTGGCAACCAGAGCACCATTGAGGATATTTTGTTGACTGGAAGGAGCTAGAAGAGTGGAAGAGTGATGTGCATGGGAGAACTGTGGTGGTGGAAGTGGTGAGTAAAGTCCCGTTAGAACAGAAAAGAAAATTCCAAAAGAAAATTGGAATAGAATTGATGTAGGGGGGGCTTGTGTTATGCAGGAACCTCCTGCACTGCCAGTGTGAATGGAGGAAGAGGTAGCAGCAAAGGAGGAGGAAGAAGTGGCTCAACCAACATTGTTAGAAAGACTTAACAGTAGTGTGTTGAGGAAACTTACAAAAATGGGGGAATGGGACTAACAGAACCTCTGGGTCTGTTTTGCTGGGGGCAGCTCTGGCAGGTGACATAAAGGACCAACTCCCAGAAGAAAGGATTAATAAGCTGCCCAGAGTGAGAGTCAGGCAGCATACAAGTTTAATAATTATTATTATTATTATTATTATTATTATTATTATTATTATTATTGCACATCTTGGGTGAGAGGCAGGTACAATTAGATTTTTTTATATTGTTGGCTTGGTTGTGATTTGGGCTTTATTTGGATTTTTATACAGCATAAACAGGATAGGATTTAGGCTACTTCAGATTAGAAAAAGATCTCGGACCATCATTGTTATAGAAGAGCAAACACTTAGTTCAGATCACCCAAATCCCACTCACATCTCACGAAGTCCTCTACATCAGTGTTCCTCAACCTTAGCAACTTGAAGATGTGTGGACTTCAACTCCCAGAATTCCCCAGCCAGCAACGCTGGCTAGGGAATTCTGGGAGTTGAAGTCCACACATCTTCAAGTTGCTAAGGTTGGGGACCCCTGCTCTACATGATTGCTTTTAATTTAGATTCCTTTGCTGAGCAGGAGCTTGAACCAAATGGCCTACATTGCCCTTCCCACCTCTGTTTCTGTGCTACAAATGATCCAGTGAACTGCTGCTAGATGTCAACCTACCTTGTGTCCACTTCTGACTTAGTGCTGAGACTAAGCAATCCAATACCCTGATTCTCCATGCTCAATATATGTGGCTCATAGTAAGATAATGCTTAGCATCAGCTTGGTGTCCCCTGCCCAATCACTTGGCCATCGACTCTCGTAACGACTAGTCCAAATGGCCTCATCTAACACTGCAGCATCAGGTTAGGAGAGGTTGAAACAGTGGTTTTCCAAGCAGCTTTATGAACCAGGGAATCTTCCTTTGAAAAGAAGCCAGTAAAAATAGTTCACAGAAAGGCACAGTGTGTTAGCAAACAGGTGAATAATAGGTGAAGACAGTATATCATATAAAGGCTTACCAGTATACTAGGATCACTAGAACAACATAATTGTGAGCATACAGTAACTGGTTCAAGTAGGGTAAAATGATTTTGCAGCCATAATTTGTTGCAACAGCTTACCGGTTAGTTAGTTTTAAAAAGGGAGCATAGGCCCTCTTTTGAGTGATAATGGTGTGAGAATTAGAATTAGAGAAGTAAAAGGGCATCTCCACATTCCAAGAAAGTATACCACCCAGTCCCAGTTGCCAGGACCAATGTTGACAGGATCAGTGCATTTCTGCTTTGATGTAGGGTTTTGGAAGGAAAAACAGAATGCTGGGTTAAGCAAATGTTTCATCCAATGTTTGGCAATATGAAAGAAGCCAAGATGTCTGTTACTTAAATAAGAATTACAAAATTACAAAAATAAGCAATATATGATCAGAAAGTTGTAAGGTCATCAAAACTTATTTCAGTGTTCTCACCTAAGAATGTTGTGACATATCTCAGGAATAACCAGGTGACCTTAGCTAGCTCACAAGATTTCATATGTATATATCTATATCTACAGGTAGTCCTTGTTTAGTGATTACAATTGGGACTGGCAACTCAGTCATTAAGTGAATCAGTCACTAAGAAACTGCGAGTGTGTTTTTGATCTTACTTCAGCTTTTCTTTGCTTTACAGACCTGCGAAGGTCGTAAATGCGAGCATTGGTTGCAAAGTTACCTTTTCATCACTGTCATAACTGCAAATGGTTGCTGTACAAAGCAGTCGCTAAACAAGGACAAACTGTATATCTACACACACACACACACGTATCGATGTGTGTGTGTGTGTGTATGTATATGTATGTGTATGTATGTGTATGTGTATGTGTATATGTGTATATGTGTATGTATGTATATGTGTATGTATGTATGTATGTATGGATATGTGTGTGTATGTATGTATGTGTGTGTGTGTGTGTGTGTGTGTGTGTGTGTGTATATATATATATATATATATATATATATATAGTCACCATTATATAAAAACGTTGCTGTATTTAGTCAGATACAGGCAAAGCCTTACATTTTTAAAAAATGAAATAAACCAACACATTTTGCTTTGCAATTGCCTGTTGGCCTTTAGAAGTTACAAGAAGTGACTCAGAGCTCTATCAATACTTAATAACAATTTCTGGGCCCTTGGTAACCAGTTCTATGAAGCAGCAATCAACAGACACATAGAGGTAAACAACATTTACATACCATTCATAAGAGACAATAGAAAAGCCAGAAGACCAGAACACCTCCTTGCCAGCAATCAACACCCAGATATGCAAAGATTAACACCAGGATTAGCACCAGAGGAACAATCAAACAGTACAATATACCCTAATCAAGGAACTATTAACTCAGTCAATCAACCAAGCAGCAAACAACAGCCCAATCAAGGAACTACCAAGGAGAGAACAACACCTCCACCAACACAAGCAGGACAAGCCATGGGATATAAACAGAGAGCAAATCCCACTCCCTTTTCACACTGAAGATGTTGCCTAGTCTGGCAATGAAACGTCTGCAAGAAAACAACAAGGCTCAGAGAGCACCAAGGACTCCACAATCCAGTTCTATCCACAGCTTTACTGGAAGCCCATCTGCTTACCTCCCTATTAGAGAACCATATTGTTAGATATGAATAGACGATCAGTAGGTCAGTTAGACTTTGTTAGGTGGTTTCCCAGCCAGTCTTTGATGACACTCCATCAAGTGATAGCATCCTGCTCTGAGCACTCAGGAGTTTATGACACAGCAAAAAGACGAAGAAGCCTGATATACTACTCTTCTTCTTCTTCTTGGCGATCACTTGTAGCCGAGTAAGATTGTCTTCCAAGGGTAAATTTTTAACAATACTACTATGCTCAAATATGGGCAAAGGCAAACCCCGACCCTTTAAACCAGCCTTTCTCAACCCTTTGACCCTGGAGGAACCCCTGAAATATTTTTCAGGCCTCGGGGAACCCCTGCACATTCAGGCTCAGATATAGGCCAGAAGTTACAAAATTATTATATTCGTTTCATGGGTAGGCCTGTCTATATGCATTAATGGTGTTCTTAAACTAAAAATAAAGAATGAAACTTACCTCTTTAATGTGAAGTTGCCCAAATTTGAAATAATTTTAAAAATAAATCGTGACCTCCCAGGGAACCCCTAGTGCAGAGCTTTCCAAACTGTGTCGGGACACATTAGTGTGTTGACTGCAGTGTCTGGGTGTGTCGCGGCTGCTGCTGCCTCCGAGCCCTGCCAGGATTCCACGCAGGTTCTAGTGCCTGCCTTGTGCCCTGCTGCCTCCAAACCTGCCCTGCCAGGATTCCGTGCAGGTCCTAGTGCCTGCCTTGTGCCTTGCTGCCCCCAAACCTGCCCTGCCAGGATTCTGCTCAGGTCCTAGTGCCTGCCTTGTGCCTTGCTGCCTCCAAACCTGCCCTGCCAGGATTCCGCGCAGGTCCTAGTGCCTGCCTTGTGCCCTGCTGTAAGAGTGTGTCGCGAAATGATGCATGTCTAAAAAGTGTGTCACCAACATGTAAAGTTTGGAAAGCTCTGCCCTAGTGACCTCTCACAGAACTCTAGGGCTCCACAGAACCCTGGTTGAGAAACCCTGTTTTAAACAATGGCTGTTCCTCAAGAGTTTAACCTTCCTTCCTTCAGGTTAACTATGTAGTCAGTCAAGTTAACAAATGCTTAACAAGGTTGACTTTTAGTAGCTATATAAATCTTCCTATTAAAAAGTCTCTCGTTCTCACTTCTTTTTCCCCCCCCTTACCTTGTTGTCTTTTTAATTTAAATAATATGGAACACCGTTTAAGATTTTTCCCTTCCTTCGTTTGACAGCTGCTGAAAAAGACGTCTGGTAACAATCCAAAATAGCCCTGGCTTTTTTACATGAATGTGAAACTTCTTCAGTCGACCAGGAACTCCCCCTGGTGGCGGGATCTGTCACCTCCCTGGTCTCCTGCCAACTATGAGTCAAGACAGATGAAAACTTCTGGAAAGTGGAGACAGGCCCAGTCACAGCACCCAGCAAAAGACCCGGGAATTAAGAAACAGCCACTTCTCTGCGGTGTTCCCTGATTAAACCGTCTGCCAGCTTAAAGATACATGCCACGTTTTGTTTGTTTAAAGTGTAACCTCTTGCCACAACCTGCCTCCAGGAACAGTTATAGCATCTCAATATTTCATTTGTGTGAATTAACCTTTTACACCATCAAGCCCACATTTTCTCTTCCCCAATTCTCTTTAATTTGGGAGTTGGTATCTTTGATGGATGAGGACACAATTTTTACATTACCCTGCAGAGGGGTTTTTTGTTGTTGTTTAAGAACGACGACGACGTCATTTCTATATTAAAATTTCACAATTACGTTTAAAAACCACCCTTTAAGTAAGGCACTTTCTGAAGGGAAATGATTGAATCTCTCTTTAGGGATTTGGGGCTAAAACCTCCTAAAGGCTAGGGCCAAATAGCCTCAAGACACTCTGCCTTATCTGCTTTGAGGGGAAACCAAAGCAGGAGTGCAAAAAGGACAAGGGATGTTCTGGAGACCATGTCTTATTAGAGGTTGCAATATACAACTAGGATCAGCCATACTGGGGGAAGCCATAACGGTGTTTGTTTTGCTTTCTATTAGCATATTTTGTGAACTCAGTTATAAGCCATGCTGTACGCTCAATCAATACATCATGATTTACTGAAACAAACCATGGCTTAGTTGGGTTGTACCTTATCCTCTTTCCTATAACCTATTGAAGGTTATGGGCACCCATTAATCAGGGCAATCTCCCCATCGGTCCCATTTTATTTTATTTTCATTCTTCACCTGTCCAAATAGATAGTGTCTTATTTTTGCAAACCATTGGCTTTTGGGACAATTCAGGGCAGCTTCTCAGTGGGATACAATCCTGACGCTTCTTGCCACCTCCAATCAATGGCATGAATCTTGAGTCCCAAATAATGTGCTCACTAACTCTGTCAGGCTTTCTGCATCATCCGTACCTTTGGTTGGGATGGGGACTGGATGTGTTTTCAGACTCACAGGATACAGACAAGGACATCTCTTCATCTACCGCTTTGAAGACAGGTTCCCCATTCTTCCTAGAGGAGTTTAAGATGCATCATCCTGGAAAAATGTAATCATGCATGGAGCAGGTATGAGGCAGAGCAAGAATGAAAGCAGACTTCTTACCTCTTCCACCCCTGATATTCTAATCTCCAGCATCCTCAAGAATGATTTATAGTTATTGTTTTATCACCACTAGGGCAGCCAACATTCTCACGTACTGAGGGTATCTCTTATTGCAATAATCAAGCCACATAATACAGGCCTTGGTTTGCTTGAACTATGGTCCATTGAAGAAGCCACACTGACTGGATTCATGTATCATATTAAGCCATCACCTTTTCTTTTTCCTCCTACAACAAGTACTATCTTCAACCTCTTGGAGTTGAAGGGATGTGATAGGGCCTTGATGTCATCACTACAGGGAACAGGGCTGAAACAAGCCTGTATCTTGGGGAAAATAATGGAAAAGTTCACCTTAAATACATACATTAAGCCTCCCAGACACTTACTGTAACTCACCTCTTTTGAATGTATTTTCACTAAAATAAAGTATTTTTTTTAAAAAGTCATAATGCTGTACTAAAAATCAAATTACACTGTTACAATCTTCCTTCCTGCTTTGTCTTCTGTGCCTAGGAAGATTAAGACCATTTCACAAGCTCAACAGCAGCAGGGTAATCTTAACGATCCTCCTTTAGATGATAAAGGGACTTAGAAACAAACATCTCAAAAATAACCATGACCTAGCCCCAGGTGCAAGGTCACACAGCCAGCCTAGAAACATATTTAAGGATTCCCTTACTAACTTTACTCAGACTGAAGAAGCTCCTTGGATAAGGAGTGAAACGTTTCCACTAAGAAAATAGAAATCCAGTTGACATGATTCAAGCCACAGATTGTTACAATCTTGGGCAGACTTTGGAAGCCATAAATATAGAGTTGGGAGAGTCTATTCAGCCCTGCCATAAATTATGGTTTTGGAAACTACAATGACTGGGTTATCCACAATACATTAAACCAAAACCATACCATGGCTTAATAAGATATGTGAATTCAGACAGTGTTTCTCTACATCTAGGCCATATACCAGTGAAATACCCCATCTTGGGAGATGTATTTCATTTCACCTTTCTTCAGCTTCTGAAAAGGTTTCCAGTGGAGCTTCACAAAGGCTGGGAAGGCAGTTTAAGCAATAAATAGATCTGTAGAACGTTCATCACAGTGAAGCAATCTGGAGAGGGAGTAAGAGTTAATGTAGCTTCTGCTCCTGTCTTTCACGTGGCCAGGTCATTCGGTAGAAGCCTTCTGCTCCATAATGTCCTTTATTATTATTATTATTTTTTACCTTTTAATGTAGTAATGGTTGAGAATGTCCCATTCTATGTTTTTTCTCTGAATGTTTCTATGTAATATGTGCTCTAGGGATGGAATTATTTCATTTCATTTTAGGAAGATTTAGCAAGCTAATGCAGCACATGCCCGTAACAACAAAAATGGCCTAATGTGCTAACTGGGAGGAATTCACTTTCATATTACAGCACTGAGATTAATGTCCAAGAATCTAGCTATGCCCTGCAGTTAAAAAATAGCCCTCAGGATAGGCAGGGAGAGCCATTGCTGAGTGACAGAATAGAGCAGGGATTCCCATCTTTTGGGACCATAGGCCAAATTTAAAATAGGAGAGCAGGTTATGGGCACTGTCACAAAATGGTAGACATGATGAGCATGGCCAATCACAAAACATTGGGCTGCAGCCACCTTGTTTTATTTTCTACAAATGCCTCTAGAATCTACATGGGGATCAAGCCTCTAGAACAGGGCTTTCCAAAGTTTTTCCCGCGGTGAGACACCAACCGGCGTTGGTGTGTTGCCACGGGAAAACCCGGAAGTGTGGCAGTGCACAAAAACCCGGAAGCGCTGCTGCTGCTTTCGGGTTTTGCGCGCTGCAGTTGGTGTGTCGCCGCGGGAAAACCCAGAAGCGCTGATGATGATCAGCGCTTCCGGGTTGTGTGGCGACACACCAGACTGTGTGTGGTGACACACTTTTGTGTTGCGACACACAGTTTGGAAAGCTCTGCTCTAGAATCTACATGGGGATCAAGTCACTCCTTGAATGTGTTGGCAAGCACATTGTCATTACCCATCATATGCCACATTGGAGACCCTGGGAATACATGCTTAGGATGTAAAAGGTCGCAGGCCTTCTCATGCCCCATAACAGTCCCCCCCAAAAAAAGCTAGTTCCTCACATAATCTCATTAACCAGCTTTATCCCCCATCCTTGCGAAAGAAAATAGTCCCCATAAGGGGTTGTGATCATAGCAAAAGAGTTGACAACTCATCTTCCATGCACAAGTTCCTACTTGCCCCTTCAACCAAATCATCGTTTTCTTGCTCAGGTGAGAATACTGTACCAAGGAAGGGAGAAAGAAAACGCTGTGCACATGGCATATTCGGAAAGCCCATGGTTGGCATATGGCCATGAATCTTTAGCCACTTCAGACAAGCTGTTTCAGTATAAAAGTTGGATTATTATTATTATTATTATTATTATTATTATTATTATTAAAATTTATTCCCCGCCCATCTCCCATGCAAGGGACTCTGGGATTAGCCAGAACCATAAGCCTTAGGGCTAAATCTAGGCCTATATTCCTCAGACCTGCCAGAAAATGAATAGGATACAAACAGTCTTGTATTCTAACATGCCCATCATCATGTACTATACTGTAATCCTGAAAAGACTGTAAAATCCTTCTCTGGCATTCAGGCTTACATCAGATCAAACGGCCCTGCTGGATTAGACCAAAGGCCTACTACTCCAACATCTTCTTTGCTACTTCTATGTCTCTTAGGAAGTCCAAAAGCAAGACAAGAAGAAAATGATTCCCTTTCCATGGCTGTTCTTCAGCAACTTTTACTCTAAGGTAAAATGCCACTGATCCTAGAGATAGCAGATGGCAGCCTTCGCCAATCGAATACCCTCCATTATTCCCAGGTTAGGCATCAAATACATCTGGAGGGACCAGGCTGAGACAGGCTAGGGTGCTACCTTGAAAAGCCTGGTGGATATTAATGATGGAGTCTCTCATTCCAATTTCCTTCACTCATTCAAATTTATTTATTTATTTATTTATTTATTTATTTATTTGATTTATCACCGCCCATCTCCCCCAAGGGGGACTCTGGGCGGTTTACAATAGAGTATTGGTGATGCAAAGCCAACACTGTCTTATTTCATCCCAGTCCTTTTCCCTTCTCTTGGGTTTTCCAGTGGTTCCCCTACAAGTTGCTCTTTTTCTATAGAGGAAGCAGTGAAAGCTTCTATCAAACTAACACTCTCCCAAATTTCCTCCAAAGGTGTTTATTTATCCCCTTCTCTCTGGTTCCCCTAGGAAGCATATCTTGCTCAATTTCACGGCAGATGAAATGGATATCCACTGTCATGTCTCTGTTCCTCTTCTTTAATGTTCCCCAAATAGGTTCTCCCCAAATAGATTGGCCATCAACTCCAAGAATTCCAGGCCATTTTGGGAATGTTGCCTTAACAGTCTTGAAAATATTGTCCTGCTAGATTTTTTTCTTTTGAAGATGTACCCCAGATATAAGTAGCACTCTTGGGGCCCTGAGTCAATATTTTTCAGATTGGCACTGCCAAGGTAAGAGAGTTCAGACCCCGCCCCCCATCCCTCAAAATTCCTTCATTGTTACATTTCATTTCCTGGAATTCTTGTTCCAACATTTTGGCATCCAAATACGTTGCCCTTCCACTGTGCTGAGTTACCGCCTCTTCTTGTAGGACTTCTTTTCAGATAGGTAAGACTAGTTGGAAATTAATGGTAGGATAGTTGGGATGCACCAGAAAGGAGGTCAGGGATTGCTGATTTGTTTCCTGAAGTTCAGAAATCAGAAATAAAGAACTTCAAACTAGAATGGGACAAATCTTGTGTCTGCAGGCTCCAAGGCAGCTGCTTCTCCCTCCCCTTTATTGTATCTACACTACTGGATATTATCATAGTTTTAGCTAGCAATACTGCAAGGGTTGGTTCTCAAGCAGATAAGGATTTGGAAGACGGTTTTGTAAACAGACCCCTGCAGAATCAACTCTTATCAGTAGAAAGAGCCATCTCCTCACCAATTCACACTAAAGCCATTCCAGAAAAATTACAAAAGGCTCCACTCAAATTGTCTGAGGTGATCAATCAGTTCTCACGGGAAACAGTTTATTTGCTTAAATGTTGGTACCTGTATTCCTTTCACTTCAATAATCTTGTTAAGAAGTTTCTGTGTGATTTATGCCTGGGAAAAGAATTACTGTCCAAGAGCATGACAAATGCTCATTCTCATCCTATGTTTGCATAAAAGAAAGTCTGAGTAAGCTTAGAGTGGGGTCATATAGTTAACTTCTTACTCTTCAGCGTCTTCAATCAACAGCAAAGTAGAGGAGTACACAAGTAAGGTAACGTTTCCATGGGCCTTACTGCACATCTTCCCATCGTTTGTCCCGACCTGTTGGAAGAGTTCACAGAATCAGCATTGGAAATGACTTCAGAGATCATTTAGTGCAATCCTCTGCTGCGGGCAGGATCTACTAAACTTGTAGAGTTCTGCTTTGGTACTGAATCTAATCCAGCCTTCTGCCATAAAACAGGATATCTCTCCCACCATGATGCCTTTTATCCTTTTCCTTGAAAACTTGAAAACTGCTAAAAGAGGAGATTCTATGATATCCTTAAGCAACTTAGCCTGTTGCTGAAGTAATTTATCTTACTGTCAGAACATTTTCTCTAATGTTTAACCCCAATCTTCCCTTTGTATTTTAAACTTAAAACTTCTTAACCAACTGTGTGTAGTAACAAGCATACATTCCTGTTCAATTGACATTAACCATTCAGATCTTAAGGCATTCTTTTCTTGGTTTGCTTTGCCTTCTAGAATATTTACAATCCTTTGAACTTCTTGACTAAATCCTCATTTCTTTGGATCAGATCTGCCAACAGGCAGAGCTGAAAGTGAACACAATGTTCCACCATTGCAAAACAAACACATTGCAGACATGGAGTGAATTCATTTGATCTAGTAACATATTTTAAGTACTGACTGATCTAAGAGACCATAACATATGTCTTTCATTTTTGTTCCATTTACTTTTTTTCCCTTCCTTCCAAAAGCCGATTGTGACCCATTGAAATTAACAGCTGGCTAGTTTAATATCATTTCCCCTTTTTAAGGTTAAGAACTTAAAAATATGTATCGTTGCTGTGTTCCTTTGCTTTTTTTTCATTCAAGAATCTGGTCTAATATTTTTTTTTAATGTATATCATAAAAATATCTGTATGCTGTTTCTCATTGCAAAGACTATGGAAGCTAAGATATCAAGACAGATTTCTCTTCCAAGAAAACTACCAAGTTGATATAATCCCTGGACTCCTGATATTATTATTATATTATTATTATTATTATTATTATTATTATTTATTAAGCTTTTTCCTATGCGTGGCTATTGAAAATACTTCTGAACAATAAACACAGTGACCACCACAATTCCTTTTACAATATCATTTTGTGATAAGTTTTTCCTGCTACTAATGGAAAGAAATTGCTTAGTTCCACAGTTTTGGAGTTGAAGTTGTCCTAACTTTATGACTTCCTCAACTCTGCACTAAATGGAGTTTTTTGTCATTGAATTCTTGTCTAAAGCATTCTTTCCCTCTCATTTTTCAAGTCTTTCATCAACTATCTCTTCTAAGAGCTTTCCTACAGCCCTTCCATTCGCCTGTCATGTTGCTAAACTAGTTCATTTGCTCAAAATCCTGATGTGCATCCATTTTCTCTCCCTGTTGTCAGTTCTTTCTGACCAGCTTTAAAATAAGAGCTCTTCAGAAAAGAGGATGTTTAGTCTCAATTTTACAAGTATCTTTGTAGGGAAGGAAAGGGAGAGTAAATTTATCCTCTGCAAAGGCAGAGTTTCATTGGCTTAAAAAGCAGGCAAACAACAACAACAAAAAAACATTTCACACATTATGTAATAGCAAATGCAGGTCTATCTACCACTCCATTAGAAGCTGTTGACAATCCAGGCATTTTGATAAAGACAGTATCTTCCCATTGGAGGGAGGCAGTGGAAAGCTTGAAGGAATGGGTTCCAAAGATAGCATTTGCTGCTAATCCAGCTGCATATTTCTTGCTGTAAATTACTAGGTGTTCCATTGAATTTGAAAAGAGATGGCAATTTATAGGCTAAGAACATGCTTTGTTTGTATGAGGAACCAAAGTTCCTCTAGAAAATGTGCTAAAAAAGAACTTGGCTTCAGAATTAATTTTCACCAGGCTAGTCAAATGCAAAAGAAGAGTGGGCTCTTACTCCTTTAATAAATAGGCACAATACACTAAGCCATAAACTATGGCTAGTAAATTACAGTGGCTGGGTCAAAAACAATAGGTCTTATTAAGTTTAATGAACCAGGCCATTACATTAAGTTATATTTGGTTTCTGTTTAGCACATTTGTGTGAACACAACCATTTTGGTGAGTTCATCATGATTATCTGTTATGTGAATGCAGTCATATGATAGAGCGGAGGCGGGCAACCTGTGTGCAAACTGCTTTTATGTGGCCCAGGGAGTTCCTTCTGACCATGACTGCTCAAAATTTCCTGCCCTTTTGAGTTGGAAAACAGATGAGAACTATAGTGTAAACTTTGCAAGAACCTACTGCAGTTAAAAAATGCATCTTTTCCAAAGGCCCCTTGAAAATCAGTGCTGGCCATGCATGTGATTTGGCTATCTCTACTTTGTGGTCCTCATCTTCCCAAAATATTATGGAGAAGCCTTGCTACTTGGCTCCTACCTGCTTCACCTGGGCTGTAGGATTCCTTCCATTATAGAACAACAGATGCAGCCAGAAGGAATACAGAGTCCCAAAGACACTCTGGACCCAAGCCATATAGTACTTCAGAGGTTAACACTACCACCTCGGATTGTATGCAGAAACCTTTTGGAAGCCACTGCGCCACCTACCATCTTATATTACCAACACAGCTATCACCCATCAGCAGGAGCTCTGCTGCATTTTGCACCAGTTCAGTTTCCATGTAGCCTTCAAGGGTAGGTATAGCACAACACATTAATTAAATTGAAGGGGGAGATGGGCGGTGATATAAGATAGATAGATAGATAGATAGATAGATAGATAGATAGATAGATAGATAGGCTGACCATATTTCCTTGAGACAAAAACTGGACATTGGGATGGCAAAACGGGACGGGGTCTTATGTAATATTCCATATGCATGAAAAAGACAGGGGCCGGTCTGCACAATTGGCTCCCACCTGCAAACCCCGCCCCCAGTCCACGCGATTGGCTCCCTCCTGCAAACCCCACCACCCTTGCCCATGCGATTGGCTCCTGCCTGCAAACCCCACCCCCGGTCCACGCAATTGGCTCCCGCCTGCAAACCCTGCCCCCACCCCGGTCCCTCCTTTGCCACGCACTGATAGGCGGGAGGGTTTCCTCTTCTGGGCTGCCTCCAATCGGCAGCTCCGGCTCAGATCCTCCTTCCGCGCCATTTCCACCAGGTTTAAAAAACGGGACAAAATTGAGATTTTTACCAAAACGACGGGACGGTTGGAAAATGCTAAAAAAAATGGGACTGTCCCATTCAAAACGGGACATATGGTCAGCCTACACATTAATCCAATCTAGAGGTAATAGAGAGATGAAACCAAGGCCTCCTACTCCAAAATGGGGCACAACTGGTATACCAATCTTAGCTGGACAAAGGCAATTCTAATCCTAGCTTTAAACTGATGTTCTAGATAGAACACACACACCCCAACTTGTGGATGTACAAGACTCCCATCCCCTCCAGAGCCAACAAGACAATGAAACAATTAGCGCATGGATGCTGGACAAAATTGTTTTGTCCTATTAAGTCCCTGACAGCCTCCAGAAACTGGATAAGGACCTCCACAGTCTCTTGGATGATGTTACCACTCTGATACCTCACCCTGAACTGACAGATGATAATCAGCTTCATACAGATGTTAAATAGCAGGAGTAAGAATGCTGAACCCTTTGACATTCCAAATAGGAGAGGCTAAGATCCAGACCAGTCATCCTCCAACAATATCAGCTGATACGGTCCATTCAGAAAGGAGTGGAACCACCATAATACAGTGCTCCTAATTCCTAGTCTCATAGGTGGTCGAGGAGTCTGTCATGCTTGATAGCATCAAAAACTGTTGAGAAATCTAACATCCCACTACCAAGGCCCAGACAATCGTTATCCACAGGAACAACCAATGATGTTTCTATCCCATGCTCAAGTCTCAGCCCCATCTGAAAGGAACCAAGGTAATCCACTTCAGAACCTTTTGCAACTGAAGTCCCACTGCTTTCTCTAAAAAGGGATGAATGGACCCCAGGCAGAATTTGGCTGGTACTGTGCAGTCAAAGGTGGACCTCTTCAAGTGCGGGTGCCCTAGTGCACTACTTCTCTCAAAAATGCATTAAGCACCTCCCATTTCATGGAGGATAAGTGGATTTTTCTTCTTCAGGACCTGTAACAGTTGGGCATAGGACAGTGTTTTTGCTCCTATTTCTCAGGAAAGATTAGAACGTCTAAAGACCACAGCGGATGATCTTCAAATTGCTTTTGGGGGATGGGGGAGTAGATTTGGCAACAGGGTGGAAGAGTCTCTAGTATTAAAACAGGGTGTCAGACTCAACATTTTTAATGGAGCTTTATTAAATTAAGCCTCCTTGAGTCTTTCTTTTTTTATTTCCCAGTTCCCCTTTCAGTTCTTCATGTGTATTAAGAGCCCTACCTCAGAAATGATTAAAGTCATTAACACCTGTCTATTTCAATAAAAGGGGCGTGGTGGCTCAGTGGGTAAGATGCCAGGGTTGTCGATCGCAAGTTTGGAGGTTCGAATCCCTAGCCCTGCATGTGGAGTGAGCTCCCACACTAGCTCCAGCTCTTGCCAACCTAGCAATTAGAAAGCATGCAAATGCAAGTAGATTAATAGGTACCACTTCGGTGGGTAGGTAACAGCGTTCCACGCACGTCATACGGCCACATGACGGTGGAAGCGTCTTCGGACAACGCTGGCTCTTTGGCTAACAAATGGAGATGAGCACCGGCCCCTAGAGTCGGACACAACTGCACAAATGTGCGGGGGGAACCTTTACTTTTTATTTCAATAAAACTTCCCATCTTTGAATTCCTTGGTATATTTGCTGCTTCCTTTTCCAGTTTCTGTACTAATTCCTACCTATGAGAAATATTGGTTTTAGACTTCTATTCTTTTGTCTGATTACAAGAATTAGCAGATTCTCATTCCATTCCAGGAGCGAAATGCATATGTTGATAGAGGCGGCAGAGAGATACATATACACAAATATATACACACATACACTCAAACACACACATCTGTTTCAAAAAGTTTTTAAAGAAGTAATCACGTGTTCTTCACTCTTGCCTGAAAGCAACATAGAGAAATGCTGAGTTGACCCTTTCCCCTTTGATGTTCTCCACTATACTTACTTCCTGGGCTATAATATAGTGCAACGTTTGCAACCTGCTCGTCAAGCTAAATGTCATTATGTCATCTTTTAATTTTCAACCCCTCATCTTGATATGCAGTGGAAAACTATTATTTTAATAACTGGAGAGCAAATTGGCATACCTCAGCAAGAGCAGATCTTCCCAGGTGCAAAGCTTCAGAGCCGTTAACGGAACATGGCCTTTATGCAGCTTCCTCTATTTGAAGACTTAAAGGAATGATTTGTACCTACTTTTTCTTGATGGGAAATGTGCCTTAGGCAATGAGATACTGGGAAGGAAACAGCAAGCAGTTTAATCATGTTTACCTCCACTCATACCTCATGAGTTTAGTGTTGTTTTCCAAGACAGAGTAACACCTAATGCTGCATTTATTTTACTTGTTCAATAATTTTGCTGCGTTTTTTTTTTAAAGTTTATTGAAAACTATCCTCTGACAGAAAAGCAGAGAAAAACGAAAGAAACAACAATAATGCCTCTCCCCTGAAAGAAAGAAACATAGCTGACCTTGGTTGTACTGAAACACCTCTTAGTGTTGGACCTGATTAACACTGGATGGGGAATTCCAGGATAGCTGCCTAGACTAGGCAGTTAAAAAAAAATCCTAGAGATAGGCAACAGCAAGGCACTTCTATATTGCTGCCAAGAAAATTACATGGATGTGTTCATATAGTCATCAAGAAATGTTCAACCCAAAGGATACATTATCTTTTTGCTTGAAATGTATGCACGTTATGGATGTCTACATATAAAACTGTAATGAATATGGGGAAATTCCATTTCAAGATATTCAAATGCTGAAAGGATTAAAGGAAAATTAGCTTGACCCATCCATGCAGGTAAATGGGTGGAAGCAACCAAAGCTCTGGAAAATAAAATGCTGAGGCATCTATCAGGAGGGTGACTTTCCTCTCTCAAGTGGATTTTTTTGTAACAGGAGAGAGCAGACTCCATTTTTCCTTGGCTTTGCAGCGGTTGTGTTTTCTCCTCCAAAGCTGGCTGAAAGAAAAGCAAGTGAAAAGCTCCCAGCTGGCAGCAAGAAAACTGGATCTAATGAGCGTGGACAGGAAGAATCAGTGAAGCTAGTTGTGGTATAGATTTTGTTTTATTTCATGGACTGAAATGTGTGCATGTGAGCAATCCTGGGGTAGAGAGAACATCTAGTCCTTAGTTTGATAGGATCTGAGATCAGCTTAGTCAGTAGATCAGAGCTTTCCAAACTGTGTGTCGCGACACAAAAGTGTGTCGCCACACACAGTCTGGTGTGTCACCACACAACCCGGAAGCACTGACCATCATCAGCGCTTCAGGGTTTTCCCGCGGCGACACACCAACGGCGGCTGGTGTGTCGCTGCGGGAAAACTTTGGAAAGCCCTGCAGTAGATGTTTGTTCACTCCTTCTTTTCCTTTTCTTCATGTTTTTCAGTTTCTACGTCTCTGACCCTCCAGCAAAGGAGATCGTTACCTTGTCGTGGTGCTGGAGCTTGAGCACCTCAATGAAACCATGAGCTAAACCGTGAAGGGACACCCAAGACGGGAAGGTCGTGGCAGAGAGGTCAGACTAAATACGATCCCTGGGGAAGGTAATGGCAACCCACCCCAGTATTCTTGCTGTGAAAACTAAATGGATCAGTACAACCAGAGATATGTCGGTACCATCGGAAGATGGGACTCCCAGGTCGGAAGACGGTCAAAATGCTACTGGGGAGGAACAGAGGATATGTTCAACTAGCCCCAGATGTGATGACGCAGCTAGCTCAAAGCCGAAAGGACGGCTAGCGGCCGACGGTGCTGGTGGTGAACGACGAATCCAATGTTCTAAAGATCAACACACCATAGGAACCTGGAATGTAAGATCTATGAGCCAGGGCAAATTGGATGTGGTTATTGGTGAGATGTCAAGATTAAATATAGACATTTTAGGTGTCAGTGAACTGAAATGGACTGGAATGGGCCACTTCACATCAGATGACCACCAAATCTACTACTGTGGACAAGAGGACCACAGAAGAAATGGAGTAGCCTTCATAATTAATAATAAAGTGGCTAAAGCAGTGCTTGGATACAATCCAAAAAATGACAGAATGATCTCAATTCGAATTCAGGGTAAGCCATTTAACATCACAGTGATCCAAATATATGCCCCAACCACAGATGCTGAAGAAGCAGAAGTAGATCAGTTCTATGAGGATCTGCAGCACCTACTGGATAATACACCAAAAAGAGATGTTATTTTCATTACAGGAGACTGGAATGCTAAGGTGGGTAATCAAACGACACCTGGAATTACAGGCAAGCATGGTCTGGGAGAACAAAATGAAGCAGGACATAGGCTGATAGAATTTTGCCAAGACAACTCACTGTGCATAACAAACACTCTCTTCCAACAACCTAAAAGACGACTTTATACATGGACTTCACCAGATGGTCGACACCGAAATCAGATTGACTACATCCTTTGCAGCCAAAGGTGGCGGACATCTATACAGTCGGTAAAAACAAGACCTGGAGCTGACTGTAGTTCAGATCACGAGCTTCTTATTGCAAAATTTAGAATCAGACTAAAGAGAATAGGGAAGACCCACAGATCAGTTAGATATGAGCTCACTAATATTCCTAAGGAATATGCAGTGGAGGCGAAGAATAGATTTAAGGGACTAGATTTAGTAGATAGGGTCCCGG
This sequence comes from Charina bottae, assembly GCA_023362775.1. NCBI lineage: Eukaryota > Metazoa > Chordata > Lepidosauria > Squamata > Charinaidae > Charina > Charina bottae. The sequence goes on from JALMGJ010000002.1 coordinate 45,941,035, forward strand.
AAGAACTATGGACAGAAGTTCGCAACATTGTTCAGGAGGCGGCAACAAAAAAGTCCCAAAGAAAAAGAAAACCAAGAAGGCAAGATGGCTGTCTGCTGAGACACTGGAAGTAGCCCAAGAAAGAAGGAAAGCAAAAGGCAACAGTGATAGGGGGAGATATGCCCAATTAAATGCAAAATTCCAGAGGTTAGCCAGAAGAGATAAGGAATTATTTTTAAACAAGCAATGTGCGGAAGTGGAAGAAGACAATAGAATAGGAAGGACAAGAGACCTCTTCCAGAAAATTAGATACCAAGTCATCTTGTCTGCCTCCTGAGGAATCTGTATAACGACCAAGTAGCAACAGTAAGAACAGAGCACGGAACAACGGACTGGTTTAAGATTGGGAAAGGAGTACGGCAGGGCTGTATACTCTCACCCTACCTATTCAACCTGTACGCAGAACACATCATGCGACGTGCTGGGCTTGAGGAATCCAAGGCTGGAGTTAAAATCGCTGGAAGAGACATTAACAATCTTAGATATGCAGATGATACCACTTTGATGGCTGAAAGCGAGGAGGAGCTGAGGAGCCTTATGACGAAGGTGAAAGAAGAAAGTGCAAAAGCTGGGTTGCAGTTAAACCTCAAAAAAACCAACATTATGGCAACCAGCTTGATTGATAACTGGCAAATAGAGGGAGAAAAAGTGGAGGCAGTGACAGACTTTGTATTTCTAGGCGCAAAGATTACTGCAGATGCTGACTGCAGCCAGGAAATCAGAAGACGTCTACTTCTTGGGAGGAGTGCAATGGCAAATCTTGATAAAATAGTTAAGAGCAGAGACATCACACTGACAACAAAGGTTCGCATAGTTAAAGCAATGGTATTCCCTATAGTAACCTATGGCTGTGAGAGCTGGACCATAAGGAAGGCTGAGCGAAGGAAGATAGATGCTTTTGAACTGTGGTGTTGGAGGAAAATTCTGAGAGTGCCTTGGACTGCAAGAAGATCAAACCAGTCCATACTCCAGGAAATAAAGCCAGACTGCTCACTTGAGGGAATGATATTAAAGGCAAAACTGAAGTACTCTGGCCACATAATGAGAAGACAGGATACCCTGGAGAAGAAGCTGATGCTAGGGAAAGTGGAAGGCAAAAGGAAGAGGGGCCGACCAAGGGCAAGATGGATGGATGATATTCTGGAGGTGACAGACTCAACCATGGGGGAGCTGGGGATGGTGACGGCCGACAGGAAGCTCTGGCGTGGGCTGGTCCCTGAAGTCACGAATAGTCGGAAGCGACTGAACAAATAAACAACAAAACAACAAGTCTCTGACCTTGCTGTGTAGAACAAAGATTCAAATTCTTTCTGAATCGGAGCCGCTCATTCTGGAAGGAATTTAGCCTTCCTTGCCAGCTCAGGCTACTGAAGAACAGTTGTTGCCATTTGCCCCTTCCTGGATAAGTCAGTGTCAGAGAAGGTTCCTCTGGAGTAATGTGGCTGATGGCAGCATAGCCAGTCAGCCCTCCCTCAGGAGTTGTAGGGAGGGTAGAGAATGGGTGAGGAGGATGGGGAGAACCCACATTGGAAATGGTAGTGTGATGGTTCTGATACTTTAGTCATTAACATAGAGACTCTTATGACAAGCCATTAACGGATATAAAAGAATTCTTTATTAATGCAAGTTATCACTTCCAAGGCAAAGCTCAGTCTGAAGTGTGCGCAAAAGCTAACTTAAAATCCCACCTACAGTACTCACCCCTCCTAACGCCTTCAACCATTCCCATAATATCACCCAGCTAAACCCCCCCTTTCTTGTTTAACTAATGAACAATACATTCCATTCCACCTTCTGGAAGCTCTCCCCGTCTCACATTCCAGATTAACAAGCACTGATAGCTCACACCGTTGAGCTTGCAAATGCTCACCTCGTCCTCACCCTCCTTTCCTTCCCAAGCCTAATTGCTTACTAATACAACTACTACAAATCCCATTCCTAAATCTATCACTCTAACCCTCTTAACCCTTATGATGGCAGGTGGTCACTTCCTGACAGGTAGTAAGGGGAGCCATCATGTCCTGTGTGTGCATATGAAAATCAGTACACATAGGCTGATGACAGGAAAATTGGGGAAAAAATGTGCAACAGTCTTAATTAATGGGAACCAGTGAGGAAAAATATCAAATTATGTGACATAAATAGGTGGGTGTAAACATGACTAGGCCCTTCATAGACCCCTTCAGAATAAAAACAGTGACTAGAGAGCATCTGCTTAGAAAAAGGCACGTTTGCTTTAGAAATGTAGTTTAAGCTTATTTCTATTCATACGTGCACATAGAAGAGGAAATAATCAACAAGCTTGAATGATTTGATTGTTTAGGATGAAAGAGTGAGAGTATTAGTGAGGATACAAGAGTGATAGAAGTTTCAAAGTGTGAGACACACCTAGTGTCAAGAGTGGAAGAAAAGGTAAGAAACGAGAATGAAAGTAGAATAATGACACAAAGAAAAATATGACTTATACATGGAAAAGTTTTAAACGATAGATTTATTTCTCAACAGAATTAATGGAAAATAGAGGCAAGAAAGAGAATGTGGATGTTACAGATGCCAAAGAAGTGTGTGGAGCTACACTAATGGAAGTATGATAAAGGATGCCTGGTGGAATGATGAAGTGAAAGCAGCTGTGGATGAAAAAATGCATATGGGAAAATAATTGTTGCCAAAAATGATGAGAAAAATATTCTGTATAATGTGTACAGAGGAAAAAATAGATGTAAAGGATATAGTTAAAGGTGGGCGGAGCTAAGATGGCAACGGGAGCAGCAGCTTTCCTGAACTCCTTATGATATTTTATTTGTTTTATCCATTTTTATATATTTATGATTATAGTTAAAAAGAGCAAGGAACTGTCAGTAGTAAGAGGCAGAAAAGGTATAGATTGTCCTTGATGGAAATAATACATTGTTCTGAAAATGAGTGAAATGGGCTAAATAAGATGCCTGCTGCAGACTGATCTGGCATGAGGCTGAAGTGAGGAAATGTAGGAAGGAGTATTTTACATGGGAGTAGTAGTAATATGTCAACATGGGAAATGGAAATGGGTAGCCAGTGTCTATAGTGATTAAGGTATTAGACTAGGACCAGGAAGATCCAAGTTTAAGTCCAGTTTCAGTCATGCAAGCTTACTGGTTGACTTTTGGCCAGTCACTCTCTCTTAGCCCTACTTATCTCATAGGATTGTTATGGGGAAAATTGAAGGAGAGCGTGCTGTGTATACTGCCTTCAGGCAGGCGATAGAGATGTATAACAAAATAAATAACTGAATGGAATAAACGTTAGCATCCAGGAAAAAAATGATGAAAAGTAATAAATACCACAAGAATGTGGGCATCCGCTGAGTGGAGCAAGAATGACATGTGTGTGATGTCCTGACCCAAGTACCTAATTCAGCATTTGCTGGATTACATCATCCTGTCTCATAATTTTGGCATCACTGCAATTTCGTATTGTAAACCACCCAGAGTTCCCCTTTTCTGGGGGAGATGGGCGGTGGCAAAATTTGAATTATAAATAAATAAATAAATAAATTTGCTGCAGACACTCCTATATGAGAATGTTGAAAAATGGTAATGCTGTGTGTGAATGAGATGTTCCCTTTGATATCTAAAGTATTTATGGACAAATATGTAAGGAATATTTGTGCTATTAGAAATATATTAGTTGGCGATGTGAGTGTACATCGACTACTGTATGCAGACAATGCTGTGTAGCTGGCTGAGAACTGGATGATTTCCAGTGAATATCAGATTATTTATTTATTTATTATTTAAATGTATATGAATATATGAAAATATCATTACAGTATATGATGCAACAAGGAATTTAGCTCTGAAAATTAATATATCAAAGACAAAAGGAGTTGTGCTTGACAGGTTATATAGATTGTACAATTCCAAACTTTGCAAAAAACTAGAGCAAATAGATTACCTATGTTTCTTGGTGGAATGTTCACTAAAGATGGGAAAATGGATGAAGAAGTTTTAAGATGTTAGTAGAAATGTAGTGGGTAGTAGGTGGTCTGCTGTGCAGAATGAACGTTTGCAAAATAAAGTGAAAATAGCTGTGTATAACAGCGAGCTTCTGATCTCCTTTTAACAGGGAAGTGAGAGTTGGGGATGTTAAGAGTAATGTAAAAGTAAGTTGAATGCAATATGGATCGGTTACTGAAGAAGCGTGTGTGGTCATAGGCATCTGTTCCTAATCACGAAGATGGCAAAATGACAAACTGTGCATTGTGATGTCAGACTGCAAACTCCATGTTTTATATGTGCAGTGCAGTGTCATATACGTATATGTAAAGGATAGAGTTTGCATTGCAATGTTGCGATGAATATTCCATATGGGGAGATATAATTATTAGCTTTGGTGTAAAATAGATTTGTCTATATTTCTTTTTCCTTTCTTTCTTTTATATTATGCCTGTAATTTTTTTGCTTACTACTTCTTATTCCTGTCTTGCACTTTCTTACCACAGAATATTGCGATGCGTATGTATGTATGTATGTATGTATGTATGCATGCATGCATAGGGAAATCCAGATCCAAATCCCCACTCAGCCATGATGCCTGCTAGATGTTGTTCTATACATCATTGGCTGAGATTATGCAACACAACATACCATGATTTATTGACAAACCATAGTTGGCTGGATCTGTCCAACATGCAAAACCATAAACCAGGATTTACAAAATAAATGGCTGAATTCACACAACACACAATTTTTATGATTTATAAACCATGTTTTAGCAATTTGCTGGCGTCCTGTCGGGGGTCGCCTCCGGAGCGAAGAAGACCTTGTGAATGGCGGCGGAAACGGAGAACGGAGAACGGAGACGACGGATCCCGAACAGCAACATCCAGGACATCAGCAGCCGACTCTGAAGCAAGGTATTCTGGGACATGTAGTCCAATACTTCAAGAGTCGGTTCCCTTACCCCTTTCCTAAGCGCGCGGTAGTAACATTGTTAAATATATGAATTGTTAATATTTGAATTTGTAATGTTGTAAGCCGCCTAGAGTCCTCCGATAGGGAGGGGATAGGCGGGGTATAAATATGAATAATAAATAAATAAAATAAATAAATATTGTGCCATGCTTTCCCTCCATTTAAGACACCATGAGGATGAGTCATGAGGTTTATTCATCACGTGGAACTCCTTGGAAGAAGTGTTGACAGAAAAAATTACATAATATTATTAGCTCTGTATGGTTCTTTGCAAGGCATCTGCAGAGGGGTTCAAATGATAAAAGCTCTGTTGTGTCATTGTGATGCAAGATCTGTTCCCCTTGGATGCGGGTTATGATGTTGCAGGCACATCTAACTCATGAAGTGTGAGTTCAGATGGTACAATGCTTTCAACATTTTGACGAAAGCCTGCATACACCTATGCATGAGCTGTTGGTTATCTTGATGGTATTTATAGCAATGTCTTATGGTAACATATGCATTCCTAATTCATTTTTGAATAACGTACTTTTAAAGATTTAATAATTGCACTTAAATCTCAATAATTTAATCAAAAGTAAAGCCTTGCAGGGTACGGTTGGATTTATTTCCTCAACCATGGGTCTGCAGCAGTAAATTTAAATTAGCATAAGAAGGCATTCTTCCAAGTTACTGAGTATAAGATCTTGGGCAAAGATGTGTGAAAACACCCAACTTCATGATTATTTATGGTATTGCATGCCCGAGATATTTGCACTGTAGGGATAAGGGGTATGGCCATCCAAACGCAAGGGAGAATATTATGTTTAGAATATATTTGGAATCCTCAGCCTTTTTTTGAGGAAGGCGTATAATCTCCTAAGAAATTTTATTAGATTTAAGACAAAGATAAAAACTACAAAAAAGCAAAAAACTACAAAAAGAGAAAACTAAGAAAGTGCGAGAAAAAGAGAAAAAAAAGTTTTTTTTACAATTACAACAAGAGGTGACTTCCGACTTTTAACAGCAAGAATATACAACAAATTTTCCATAATCAATCCCTTACTCTATATTAAACCAAAATCACATTATTTCTATAAATCATTCCATTGCTACATTATAAAAAATCACTAAATACAGTTGCTCCATCCCCTTATATTAAAAGAAAAAAATACACACACACACGCACACACACATACATACACTGTATATATAAACCTCCTAATCAACTTCCCCCCAAGATAACATTTATTTAATTATTTACTTCCTACTGCTATTCTATACATTTCTGTCTACATAATAAAAATAAAACTAAAAAGCATATAAATTGTCTGCCATTATAACTAATAATACAACAATTATAATAATCTTAATCATATTAAAGCCTAAAACCAAGCATTTATTATTATACCTTATTAATCTTAATCCAAATAATTAAAGATGTATGAAATCAAACAAGCCCTAGAAACAATCCAAATAGATATTCTTAAACCCTTACCCCACCTCAAAACAAACCACAGCATTTACATATCCCCACAATACACACAGAGCTTTTTTCATAAAAAAAATCAAACAGCCCAACTGCCCTCCTTAAAAACTCCGACTTCTCAACAGGCCTCCCATACATAATAACCCCTTCTTTTCCATAACATTCCATCAGAAAATCAATTTCACTAATGACTTCCCTTTAATTTCTTCAACTCAACTATCCAATCTTCATCTAGCATTTCAACAGAAGCCCTGATCTCACTATTAGAAGAAACATTTCTGTCATTGTTAAGCTCTTCAATTTCTTCCACAACATCCCCAACCAGATGACACATTTTAGACCTCATGTTTTCCACAATGTCCTGAATGCCTTGCATAAAAACTTGACAGGAATCAAAAAGAATCTGTTTAAGGTCTCAATGGAAATCCGAGAGTCTGATTAAAATCCTCCATGTCTCACGCAGTAAATTATGGCGCCCCCTAGGTACTTAACCAGCGAAAGTGGGAGATAGTAGAAAAATTCCAAAAAATGTTTACACAAGTAAAAGTATGGTAAGTCAGTTCCCCAGGGAAAGTAGCAGCGGAAAGGTGAAAGTTCAAAACAGCAGATTCAATGTGTAGGAAAATGCTAAAATCTTCAAATTTAGTACAAAAATAATAACAGGGAGACAATTATTTACTCTCAACCTTCCTTAATATTTGGATGGAAAGCAAAATCCAAAACTTAAAAAAAAATTTTTTAAAGAAATTAATCACAAAAATATCGATAAGCACCAAGAGAATGTGTTCCTCCTTGCTGTAGAAAGCCTCTCTTAGGGTACAAATACTTAAAGGAAAAATAAATTGGGTGATTTAGAAATGGGGTGGCTGGTCTTAATGTCCCTTAAAGGCTACAGCGCAGCTTGGAAAATGGTGACGTCCCAGCCTCCTGACAGCTCTTACCAGTCTGGCACAAACGCTATTTACGATCTCCTGGCTGCAAGCTGCCATCCTGGAGGACAAATGGGGTGATTCCGAGCATTTTCCTTTCCTGGTAAGACGCTCCTGGGCTTCAGGAAAAACCTGCCTGAGCCCAAAAGAACTGTCGCGTTGTCAGTTCTGCCCATGGAGCCCGCGAGCAAAGCTGTTCAATCTGCCATGTCCCTACCAGAAGTCAAGAAGGCGTATAATCTCAATACAAGTAAAAAATGGAAACAAAACCCAAGTTTTAAAAATACTCCTAATTTTGCAGCTTGCAATCTACCCAATCACAGCAATTACATTATTTACCTACGGCTATTTTATCCTATTCTGTTAAATTGGCTAACATATAATCCAGAGCTTTCCAAACTTTTCATGCTGGTGACACACTTTTTAGACATGCATCATTTCGCGATACAGTAATTCAGTTTTACTAGCAAACCGGAGGTTAAACTATAAGAGATACGGACACATACTGTACCTAAATTGTAATAGTGAAATGTATGGGGACACAACATATCTCATGAAAACGGAAGTGACGCGGAATCAGCTGTTTCGACCCGATTACGCATACTGTGCATGCGCAGTACCTGTATGATCCCTCGACCGCGGTGTGCATACACGGATACGACGGAAGGGGAATATACTAGTGCACCATACTAATCAGCACCTTTGCTGCGTAAAAATGCACGCAAGTTGGTATTGCTTATTTCACATAGACTCAGAGGTTTCTCGTTACGTTCGCGCGACACACCTACACACTGCAGCTGACACACTAATGTGTCGCGACACACAGTTACAAAGAATGGATTGGATTCAGATTTAGCCATAAAGTGCCCTCACTGAAATCAGTGAGGCTTCATTTAGTCCAGTATTCCCTCGCCAGCTTTTGCTGGCTGGGGAGTTCTGGGAGTTGAAGTTCACACACCTTAAAGTTGCTAAGGTTGAGAAACACTGATTTAATCATAGCATATTTAGATACATCAAAATGAATGAGTTATTTTAGGTTATCAGGCCCAACCCTTTGCTTTGTGCAGAGATCAAGTCAAAGCATCTCTGACAAATGGCTGCTGGGACCCTGACTGAAGACATCCACCAAAGGAGAAGCCATTTTCTCTCTGGGTAACTGGTTCCACCCTCAAACTATGGTTACTGTTTGGATTTTTTTTCTCCTAAATTCAGCCAAAATCCCCCAAAATTTGTGTCCCAGACTTTGGCAGCACAGAGACCAGGTTTTGATCTTCTACATCAGTGTTCCTCAACCTTGGCAACTTTAAGATGTGTGGACTTCAACTCCCAGAATTCCTCAGCCACCCATGCTGGCTGGGGAATTCTGGGAATTGAAGTTCACACATCTTAAATTTCCTGAGGTTGAGGAACACTGTTCTACATGACATCCATTCACATTCCTGAAAAAATCCTCCTCAGTGTTTTTTTCCCACTCAAAACTAAATATATTAATCCTTCTCCCCACTAACTTTATCCTAAAATAGGTTCCAATCCAATAATTTTTTTCTAATGTTTTTGAAAATGAAATAGAACATAGACAAGGATGTAGGAAAGGGGATAGAATAGTACAAGTACCTTCAAACAGATACAATTTAGATAAGGGTGTTTAAAAAAAAAGTATTACCAGCGTCAAATTATCTTGACTCAATTACACTTTTCATCAGGGGAAAAAAAATCAGCTCTCAGGCGGTTAGGAGAGACATAAAGGCAAAATACGGTGCTACTTATAACTAAAAGTCGATAAAATCTCGCAGTCCAAAGGAAGGGACAAAACTCGTTACAGATAAGGGATTTTCCCCAAAACGCTCCTCCCGGATTGCTTTTTATTTAAACGCCGGGCTAAAAAGGAAATCGCTCCTCTTATCTCCCCCAAGATCAGCCTAGCCCTGGAGCTTCGCTTCATTCTGATCCCAGCCATAAGGTCCTTTTAACCTCTCCGCCTCTGCTCAGACCGCAAATGCTGAGATCGTCCAAAAAAACCGCCGCCGAACAAAGACCAAGAAGCAGCAACCTCATGAAGAACGCATAGGACCGACTGAGCCGATGCCTCCATTATTTTAGGATGCGTGATCGGACTGTGGTAAAAAAAAAAAAACACACGGCGTGGAGAGGGAAGCTATTGCATTTCCCTGATTAGAGGCGCCCCGATACTAAATGGATCTGTATTGCTCTAAGCCCCCCTGCTGTCAGAAAACTGAAAAAATAGGCGGCCAGCCTGCTTTTGCAAAGCAAAAAAAAAAAAAAAAGGTGGGAATAGATTTGCAGATTTTCCGGACAAAAAGTGAGGGCGCACGCGCAGTGTAAAGCGGTCCGGGTGCACTTGCTGCAGACTCGGTATCCTGTCGGTTAGTTCGCAAGTGTGCGCGGTTGACGGCGAGGGAGCGAATCCGCTTAGCCAGAGGCCGGGTGCGCATGCGCGGGAGAAAGGGGAACGTGTGTGTGCCTGGAAAGAGGGAAAGGATAAATGCAATGTGTGAAGAGCTTTAAATAAGAGTTGTGAGGGAAACAAAAATATGTGCACGCGCGAGGGAGAAAACGTATTTGTGCCAAAGGTTATGCGCGGTTTGTGTATTTCTAAGGGGGGGGCGGGTTTGTTTTTTTTTACTCTTCAATTGCATGAGAAGCAAAGCAATTGTGGCTGCAATCAGAAAAAGTCTGTTTGCACGTTCGGGTAGGTGTAACCACGCCAGAGGTACTTTTTAAATATTGCAGGGTGTTGCACTTGTAAATTAACAGCTCCTTCCGTGCGAGGATGAGCTACTGATGCTGGACGTTGGTATCTCCAGCACGCGTGACACGGGGTGGTGGGCGCGTGGGTAGCGTAAGTAGAAATGCAGGGCCGATGACGCCTCTAAAGCTGACGGGAGAGCATGCACGTGTTATCTACCCGCTGGAGTGGACGCCGTACGCCTGCTCTGTCGGGGAAGCTTGTGTTTCTAGTCGTAGAAAGCGCAGCACGCAAGGGGTGCGGATGAGAGCTTGGGAAGCCCTTTGCAAACGGGTGGACTCCTGGAATAGGCAGGAAACTAGGCGGCACCCGCTTTGCCGACACAACTGGATGCGAGCGAGGCGCGTCTGCGCTGCCCCTTTAAGAGCCTCGAGTGCGCGCAAAGCCCTCCTCCCCCCGCGCGCCCCCGCCTCTCCTTTTCCCCCTCTCTCTCTCTCCCTTCCGCTCCCGCTCCGCTTTAAAGTCTCAGCCAGGATCCAGGCTCACATGTTACTTCCTGTATGGAAGAATGGAAAGGTTCCAGCAGCTCCTGCCTGACTCTGCCTCGCCAGCTTTCGCCGGAGCCCCAACTTCCAGCAGCGGGATGGATTGAAAGCAGCTCCGGGCAACCCGACTCTCCGCCGCCGCGGCTCCCTCTCTTGCTCCGAGCTCCCCATCAATTGGGAAGGGGAGGAAATTCTTCCGCCGCCGCGCTCTGACTGCTGTTTGCAGGAATGCCTTTTTCCGTTTGGCCTTCCGAAAGGCTGCCCGCATGAGGAGTCCGAGCCTGGCCGAGGCGCTCTTCCTTCATCGATCCCCGTCGCCGCCGGGCTCTTTGTGGGCTGGAGCGAAGTTGTGAGCTCCGGGCGCCCAAGTCCCGCAGCGTTTCGCTTCCGAGGCCTTGAGCGGTGCCCCTGCTCAACTCTGGGACTTTGCGCCCAGGCAGAAATCCAGCGTGCCGCCGGGAGAGCGAGGCGAAGCGCGGGCCGCTGCATTATTGCGCTCAATAGTGCGCGAAGGAAACGGCGCGGGGGGTGTACAAAGAACACCCATAATTGCTCTCCTTTTGTTTCCAGCTGAGGGGTAGGGAAGTGTACAAGTTTTGTCCTCCACCACAAGTTTTGTGGGGGGTTTTTTTGGAGGGGGAATGTGTGCGCGTATGTGGAATCCTCGCCTTTTTTGTTTTTAAATCCATTTCAAGAGAGCCCCCCCTCTTGCCTTTTTTCGATGTGCGGTTTTGGACATGCGGAGGCTACTACAACCGTGTTGCTGGATCTTTTTCTTGAAAATCACCATCTCCGTGGTCCATTACGTGGTGTGTTTCCCCGGTGAGTGGAAATCTGAACGTGGGATGGAAGGAAGCTGCGGGCAGGGAGGGGGGCGGGCGAGGGCGCGAAGGAGCCCCGCAGATCTCGCTCCGAGTCCCGCCTCTCTTCCCCCCTCGGTCGATGAGCCTCTTCCTTTGCTTTTGCACGCCTGGGTCCTCGCCGTCGTTTGTGGCCGGGCTGCGTACGTGGGTACGGGCAGTTTGGGATCCAAAGGCAGGGGCGAGAGAATGTGTGGCGAGGTTTTTCTCTTTTTGACCCCATCGGTCTCCCTCCGTCGCCCCGCAGCCCGCCACCCATCCTCTCCGCCCGTGCAGGAAAGAAACTGGCTTTTTGTTAGAGATGAGGCGGGTTCGTTCCCGCGGGAGGACTAGGGGCTCCTGTTTGAATTGGAAGAGGCAGCGAGAAGGAAAGAAAGACCTTTGAGCCTGCCTCGCTGCCCATTCCCGTTTGTTCCCCACACAACTTCTGCTCGTGAGATACGCAGTCTTCCTCGTCTAATAGTGTCCCCTTTTCTCTTGTGCCTTCGCCCTTATTTGGAGCGGGGGGGGGGGGAGAAGAGAGAGACCCTCAAGCAGCCTGCTTGCTGGACTTAATGCGGAGTAATGGGCTTCCCTCCATCCCCGCCTCCGAGAGTGAATGTGTCCGATTCAGAGAACCGTAGCTCTGGTTCTCCCTTCCACAGCTGTGTGTATGTGTTATGTCTGCCACGACAGCTACTACCATGCCTTACTTGGAGTGCTACCTTCCAATATCTTTCTCCTTGAAGTAGCCACATACAGTATAATATCTGCCTCTTTTCCCCCAAGCCCCCTCCCCCAACTACTGGTTGAGCTTTGTGAACGTCTAGGCTCTGCTGGGCAGGCAGAAAAACTCCCTCGTTTGGATGTTGGAGACTCAGCTTTTTTGTTGTTGTTGCTGCTGCTGTTTCCATAACATGCATTTCCCTGTCAGGAAGTCTTCTGCACAGACATACTTGGCTTGCTTTTATTTTGGCCTTTTCGTTGCCCTGCTGAGATCTTGCATTTGGTGCAGTGCTTCCTAGACAGACCCCGAGCATGGCAGAGTCTAAATGCCAGCTGTGGATGTGTGCTTGGCAGGGGAGAGAGAGGCTGAAAAATCCCTTTCTCAAAGATTGTGTGCAAACTAGCCATGTCACCCAGGTGGAAAAAAGGTGGATCATGTCTCTTCTGGAAATCACTGGGTTCTTTTTATTTCTTACCTTGACTTTTGGCTTCCCCCTGCAGTGGTTCTGTGCATCTTTATTCTAATAAACTTGGAAGGTGTCACATCATTGACCTTGGTATGGATGTGTAGGGGTGGGGACATAGAGTTAGAGGAAGGTCAGGTCCTGCTCCCAAGGGCGAAGAGGAGTAGACATTCTGTCATATTATGTAGACAGCCTAAAATCCTGCCCCAGCCTTTCCTTTTGGGGCAGTTCTGGAGTCTAACCAAAGTCATTCTAGGATGCTGGGCATTCACTTGACCCATCTGATTCCTGACATGTAGTATTAATCGAAGTGTGTGTGTGTGAGAGAAAGGGACATTGTGTTTGCTTGTTCTCTTGGTGGAAAGCAAGCATGATGGAATCACTGGAGGAAAAATTCTGTAGTGCAGAGTGCATTTGTTCACCCTTCTCCTTTTCTAAGCTGAGCCCAGAATGTCCCCAAAATGTCAAGGAAGCTTATGTGTCTCTGTGTGTAGGTTTTTTCACCCCACCTTCATATACAGTAACACAAATGGACCAGTAGAGGCACTGCTGAGCTGCTGTCTTTTCTGAACTGCATTCAACATATGTATATCCCAAAGTCCCCCCCAACATGTGTCCACTGATCAGATAATGCTAGATTTAAGAACAGTTCTTAAACTATCTCTGTTTAAGAGAAGGCAGGGTGTCAGTCAGCTGCTCTTACCATTTGTTCTAAATTTCAGTACAGTCTCGCACATCACAGCTGGACAGATGATGAATGCTTGGAGCTTGCCTACTTATTAACAGTATATAAAATGTCCACAAAATTGGTTTTGTAAGAAGTATTCACTTCTAGTGTTAATTAACCTATCATTTCCCCCTTTTTTTCTTTTATGAAAGGGGAGAGATAATGACTAGCAAATTTGAATGAAAATATTTATCACTTGTGCAAGCAACTTATTTCTGCCTGTGTCTTGTAAAAAAGCTTTAAAATTATTTAGCATGTTTCTTAAAAGTCTTTCAAGGATCCATATGCTATGAGAACTATAGGCAGCACAATCCTCTGCACATTACTTTATTCCAAGCCCCACAAAATTCAATGGGACTTCCATTCCACAATTTGTACCATGTATTTTAGAATGGCACCCTTAAATAAAAACGCAGCTAAGTTTACCAAACTCTACGCTGCTACAATGGATATAAAAAGTCTTCACACATAATGTTAAAATGGCATGTTAAAATGCCAGGTTTTTGAGATGTAAAAAAAATCAGACCAAGATAAATCACTTCAGAATTTTTTCCACCTTTAATGTAACATACAAGCTGTACAATTCAATTGAAAAACAAACTGAAATATTTTAGGGGGAATAATAAAAATAAAAAACTAGAATAACGTGGTTGCATAAGTGTGCACACCCTTAAACTAATACTTTGTTGAAGCACCTTTTGATTTTATGGCAGCATTCAGTTTTTTGGGGTAGAAGTCTATCAGCATGGCACATCTTGCCTTGGGAATCTTTGCCCACTCTTCCTTACAGAAGCACTCCAAATCTGTCAGATTGCGGGGGCATCTCCTGTGCACAGCCCTCTTTAGGTCACGCCACAGATTTTCAATTGGATTCAGGTCTGGGCTCTGGCTGGGCCATTCCAAAACTTTGATTATCTTCTGGTGAAGCCATTTTTTTGGCTAATCATTTCTTTTCATTGTGGGAGTTGGGCGGTCATATAAATTAAATAAATAAATAAATAAATTCTTTTGTTTATTTGGAGGTATGCTTTGGGTCATGTTGAAAGGTGAAATTCCTCTTAATCATTTTAGCAGAGGCCTGAAGGGTTTGTGTCAAAACTGACTGATAGCCAGTTTGGTCTAGTGGCTAAGGCAACGGGCTAGAAACCAGGAGACACTGAGTTCTAGTCCTGCCTTAGTCATGAAAGCCGGCTGGGTGACCTTGGGCCAGTCACACTCTCTCAGCCCTAGGAAGGAGCCAGTAGCAAAGCAGGAGACAGAGTTCTAGTCCCGCCTTAGTCATGAAAGCCGGCTGGGTGACCTTGGGCCAGTCACACACACACAGCCCAACTCACCTCACAGGGTGGTTGTTGTGGGGAAAATAGGAGGAAGGAGTATTAGGTATGTTCGCTGCCTTGAGTTATTTATAAAAATAATAAAGGCGGGATATAAAATAAAGGGGTTTAGGTTTTCCCCTGTACAGTCGTATCCGACTCTAGGGGGCGGTGCTCATCTCCGTTTCTTAGACAAAGAGCGAGCGCTGTCCGAAGATGCTTCCGCGGTCATGTGGCTGGCATGATGCGAAAATAAATAAATATTTGGAACTGTTCATAATTCCCTCCACCTTGACTAAAGTCCCAGTTCCAGCTAAAGAAAAGCAGCCCCAAAGCATAATGCTGCCACCACTGTGCTTCACTGTGGGTATGGTGTACTTTTGGTGATGCGCAGTGTTGTTGTTGCGCCAAACATACTTTTTGTAATTATGGCCAAAAAGTTCAACCTTGGTCTCATCAGACCATAACACATTTTCCCACATGCTTTTGTCAGACTTGATGTAGGTTTTTGCAAAACGTAGCCGGGCTTGGATATTTTTCTTTGTAAGAAAAGGCTTCCGTCTTGCCACCCTACCCCACAGCCCAGACATATGAAGAATGTGGGAGATTGTTGTCACATATAGTACACAACCAGTACTTGCCAGAAATCCCTGCACCCCCTCAATGTTGCTGTAGGCCTCCTGGCAGCCTCTCAGACCAGTTTTCTTCTTGTTTTTTCATCAATTTTGGAGGGACATCCAGTTCTTGGCAATGTCACTGTTGTGCCATATTTTCTCCACTTGTTGATGACTGTCTTCACTGTGTTCCATGGTATATCCAATGCCTTGGAAATTTTGTTGTACCCTTCTCCTGACTGATACCTTCCAACAATGAGATCCCTTTGATGCTTTGTAAGCTCTTTGCAGACCATGGCTTTTGCTGTGAGAGGCAACTGAGTAAATGTCAGAAAAACCCTACTAGAACAGCTCAACTTTATATGGGCTTGATCAGTGTCACTTTAGTTGATGGCAGGTGTGTACTGACTACTATTTAACATCAGTTTGAATGTGATAGGTTAATTCTGAACACAGCCACATCCCTACTTATAAGAGGGTGTGCATACTTATGCAACCACGTTATTCTAGTTTTTTATTTTTATTTTTCCCCCTAAAATATTTCAGTTTGTTTTTCAATTGAATTGTACAGCTTATATGTTACATTAAAGGTGGAAAAAATTCTGAAGTGATTTATCTTGGTCTGATTTTTTTACATCTCAAAAACCTGGCATTTTAACAGGGGTGTGTAGACTTTTTATATCCACTGTACGTATTTGTAGCATCCATGCTTCTTTCCTTATTTCACTCTACCCAGTCCAATTTCTTTCTTAATAGGCAACTTAATATGAATATGCTAATTTGATGTGCAACTTCTTTGTGATGGTTCGCTTTATTGGGCTTTAATTTTTTTATTTTTCATTAGCACCTCTTTATAGCTATGATTAAAGGCAGAACGTTTGGTGACACAAACCTTTTTCATGCCATTGTTTATATTTAATAAATGCATAACATGAAATAAAATATGGATAGGAAAACGGCTTTGGAAGCTAAGGTTGCAATTCTGTGATGAGATTTTCTGGCCAGGGAGTAAACCATGTTGAATGTAGTCTTATTTCTTCCAAGAAAATGCACATAAGATTGTACTATAAAGGTTTAAAAACTCAGCTATCAATATGAAAAGTTTAATCATATCGGAATTATATCTTTTTATACTGTAGCTTTTTTCAGACAATTCAAAGTAAGTCAATCAGAAAAGAGAAGGCATGAAAAAACTTCCCTCTGTTTGATATTCTGCTGCTTGTGAGAAGAAACATTGGGATCTTCTTTGTATTGATTTCTTCTCGATTTCATCCTTCCAAGTGATGCCTTTCTTTCTGATTCTGTTATATATTGTACAGTAATTTCATCTAGAAGGCAGGCTGTGGGAACACTACAAGAAAACAGGCACTGATGTAAGTTTAATACGACACTGTTAGAAGAGTGGTGAATGTATACCAGTGGAATCTGAATTAAGTAGCCTTTGCTGCACTAGAACATTCAGCGCTCATTTTATTGACATTTTGTGCAAGGTGCAGCTTACATCTGCATGGCCAAATGACACTTAACAGCAATCCTGGATAAAGGAAGGATCAATATAAAAATGAAGAATCTGTTAATTGAAATCAGTGCATTTTTGTTCAAAGACAAGCAGTATCTAATGGTGAGTTCTTATGGTTATAAAATGAGAGTGGGTGTGTTGTTCAGGTGAAGCATCTTGTTCTTCAGAAGGTCTTGGGTTTGGCATCAGCAATTAAAAAGTTTAGCAGATAGATAGCCTGGCATCAACCTTTGCTTGAGTCCTTGGCTTTGAAAACAATTGGAAGTATCTAACCCTGAATATTGCACTGATATGGCAACCTCCCATTTCTATAGTGCTGTACCTATTTCTTCAGCTTTAGGGATCATATATGGTAGATGGAAGTCAGTTTGGTTGATAAGCCAAAAATTTTTATTTTCTCCATACTATCTGGGTCCTTAAATCTATTCACTATAGCATGTCTCGCAGTTCACTGCTAAGTTGGAGACAGGATTTCATCCCTCCGATGTTGGTGGAAGGACTACATCTTGGCAGCTATATTTTTTTTGAATGGCTGAATTACTGAGGCCAACCAGAGTATCAAGAGAGTTTTATAAAGAGCGTGCACACTAAGTATGGTGGGAGTTGAGATCCAGCACAACTGGAGGGCAGTCAGGTTGGGGGAAAGCTTATTAAGCCATCTCTGTTAAGACCTGGAGTGAGAAAAAATGCCAGAGACAGGAGAATTCTACTACGGGAAGTTAAGAATTGCCAAGATACTTATATATATATATATTTATGTGCATGGTATTTATACTTTACATTTCTACAGCCGTTCAGTCACTGGAAAGAAACACGGTGAGTTGTTTCTTTAATTGTGCTAAGCCATAGCTTCTTCAATTATGGCTTATTGAGTACATCAGTTGGGTGTGTTTAATTAGCACTGAATCATAAACCATGACTAAAAATAGAATAGCTGGTTTCACATTATGTAACTTCTCATAAGCAAGCATGGTGGTGTAATGCCATGTGTGAATCTAGCCACTGTGGTTCGTAAACCAGAGTTTATGGTTTGCAAAACTGATCAGTTATGAAAGCAGGCACTTGGTATTTGGTAGATCAATCCAAGATTATACAATGTGAGTATATGCTCGCACTGTTTTCAACCACATCTAGCTGAGATCTAAACTGGTGGCATTGGAATACTGTAAATAGACATGCTAAGATTCCCACAGTACCTTTATTCGGGGTTTTTAAGAAGCTAGAAGGGAAGAGTGGTAGAAAGGGAAATAGGTGACCATGGAGGAATTTGCAGTGAGATACTGTTCAAGATACCACTGAAGTTGACAGGTTTTACAAATGCACAGTAAAATACGTGACAACAGGTGCTGGAAAAACAGATTGCAATGTGAGCACATGTGGGTGGAAGGAAGTGTAAGATCCTGGCAGTACTAGCGAGAGGAGAGATGGCAGGCTGGTAAATAAGAAATGGCCAGGCTGCTGTCTTCGCCTAAAAAGTTAAAATGAGCAATCCTTATTAATTAACCTGCAAGCTCATAATTATTAAGACAAAATCAGCAGATGTGTAACTTGTAAGGCTAAACAACAGGCAAGCAAAAGGCTTGTCCATAATTTGAGCATCCAAGGCTACATTGCTGTACATACTTATTAGGAAGTATTTCTGCCTGAAATTCAGAGGCGTTTCCTTTGGCTAATTTTTTTAAAGATTGTGCTGGAAATATATTCAATTTCTGTTTGTTCTTGGGGTAGTGTAAATAGATGTAAATAGCTACTTAATAAAAAGTAAACAACTATCTTTAAATAATATATTGAAGTTTTAAACCTGCTTTGTGATTTTTTAAAATATTATTGACAATAGCTACAAAAATTGTAGCCATGTTATATGAAATTAAAGTCATCAGTTTATTAATTCTTTGGCGCTCTCTGATTTTGTATATTTTTGGGCACAGCTCCATGCATGCTTCCTTTTAAGTAAGTTTAACTGTGTTTTGCACTGTGTTTTGGATTACCCTTGTGCACTCACAAGAGGCATTTTTTTTCTTCCAGATACTTGGAAGAATAGTATTTACCAGTAAATGGCTAAAAGCTTCAGAATTCAGCTTACGTTTCTGTTTGCATTCTTTATTTGGAAAGCATAGCACATAGTTGTGTTGAAACATGAACTCCTGCAGGCTTGAAAATGTTGAGCTCACTACTGGGCACATCTGGGTGTCTGAATCTCCCTGATATCAGGACACTGAGATGCAGCCCCCTATGATCAGTGGGACTTGAGCAAGACGCTTGATAAGGGGAAGACGTTGTTTACTTCTGGTTCTGTACTAAGCCTCACTTTTTAAATCAGTTGCCTGGTTTCTCTCATAAAGGTTCCCCCCACACATTTGTGCAGTCGTGTCTGACTCTAGGGGCCAGTGCTCATCTCCGTTTGTTAGCCAAAGAGCCAGCGTTGTCCGAAGACGCTTCCACAGTCATGTGGCCGGCATGACGCGCACGGAACGCTGTTACCTACCCACCGAAGTGGTACCTATTCATCTACTTGCATTTGCATGTTTTCGAATTGCTAGGTTGGCAAGAGCTGGGGCGAGTGCGGGAGCTCACTCTGTCACGCGGGGCTAGGGATTCGAACCTCCGAACTTGCGACTTTCCGATCGACAAGCCTGGTGTCTTACCCGCTGAGCCACCACGCCCCTTTTGGTTTCCCATATATTCAGCTGTAAATCATGGTTATAAACCGTAAGCTGTCCATTAACAGATCACAGTAAAGCAAAACTAAAGAAACCAAACAGCATATGTTAGTGCATGCTAAATAGTGTGATTTGCATGGTTTTGCAAACTCAGTAGTTTATTGAACAAATGATGGTTAAACAGTGGTTTAGCACATTATGTAAATCCTCTGGGGGAGTGAGTTATCCAAATATTCTAATTTAAATTCCTTTTGTATAGGAACGTTTTCAGCAGATGGCAGCATCTAGCTAACCTTGGGTGATTTAAGAAGAATTGGAGTGTCAAACTTGGTTAGTATTAGGATGGGAGACCACTAGGAATCCCCAGAGGAGAGGCCCAGACTGGAAGTTGAAAAAACACCCCAGAAGAAAGCAGTGATAAACCATTTCCATGCTGTTGTCAGGAAAATTATGTGCACATTTCTATTTAGTCAAACTCAATTCAAAAGAGTCTTGACTTTATGGAGAGGAAAAAAGGTGGTTCTTCTCAACAAAACATTTGTATCCTTTCCTATTCAATGAGATTAAATCTAGTGAAATCAGTTCAAATCTTGAATTGGCTTACAGCCTGGGTGGAAATTAAAAAAAGTATTGACTTAGCAGTATGTATTTTCTTAGGAACTTCATTTATTATTTCACTCTTTCCCTTGGGGTCTGTTATTGAATAGTTTTGGAGCACAAATGCAGTTTTTGAGACAGATTTATTACAATTTGAGAGATTCTGCCTAGTCGAGAGATTTTTATAGTTTTACCTTATTGTACCTGTAAGCGTATAAAGGCCAGTTCTTTGCATCTTATTCATGTAAGCTATTTAAGTTCCTTTTTAAAAATGTGCTTGAAATGCGGGCTCGCTTAGACTTCTGAACAACAAAAGGATTTTGGTTGTCCTTTAGAAAGCATGGAATATAGAGCAGAGGGTCCTGCAAGATTTGTCTTGGCCCTACAGCTTTATGGAAATAACAGATCTTACATTTTAATGACTGCTTTTTCTTTTCCCTTCATGCACTTCAAATTTCTGGAAGTGTCTAATGAAGTCCTTGCAGATTAAGAATGTCAAATATCTGCCTTCTTTCCCAGGCAGTAGACATGAA
This sequence comes from Charina bottae, assembly GCA_023362775.1. Lineage (NCBI taxonomy): Eukaryota > Metazoa > Chordata > Lepidosauria > Squamata > Charinaidae > Charina > Charina bottae. The sequence goes on from JALMGJ010000002.1 coordinate 45,961,667, forward strand.
CTTGTAAGCAGGCTTCAGAAGAAGCGGCTGAGGGAAGAGTTTTGATATTGCCTAGCAAGTTTATGGAAACTGGTTTTGTAGTTAATGATGCAAGGATATAGCTTTTGAAACCTTGCACAGCCTTAGAAGCTGTGTATGCAGCAAGGGTGCTTGGGAAGTGAGGAAAAAGGTTTTTAGCACACCCAAGGCAGTGTGAAAATGCTACTGCTGGTTTTGGTGTGTGCATGCAGGGAGTGGAACAACTAATTACTAGTTGTAGAGTTTATTTGTTAAGCGCTTTATTTTATCTATACATCCAGTTTTATTGAAGTACTTGTAGGATCAGTTATTTGAAGATGGTACTTTTTAGTGCTCAATTGTCTAATTTTTTAAAGGCTAACTTGTTGAAGAAAATGCATTGAGTTTCCACGTGGAATAGCTGTCACCCTCAGCCAAGGATCTTGATGGTCTTGAAGTAATATTTTGGCTAGAACAAATAAAATGCTTAAGTCTCAGCAGGGGGAGAGGAGAAGAAAGAGAAATTAGCATGAGAGAAATTATCTGCTACACATCAAAAATGCTCACAACTCATGGTATGCTTAGAATACCAAAGTTCTACCAGTTAGACTTGGAATGTTGTATTGCCAAATGCACTTTTGATGGGAACTTTGGCTTTTTTAAAATCAGACAACTAAGATTCTAGAGCTCTGCTTATCATACCGATGGCTTTCAGAAATCCTGCTAGTTCTGATTTTAATCTTCCACTGCTAGTCCAAATTTGGTAAGTGTGGGAGCTGGTTCTCATATCAATAAGTCTAGGAGTCATTTCCAAGTCTGTCTTGCCATCGCGAAAGAGAATGAGGAAAAGAGGCAGATCTTCCTACCCTAAGTTGTCTGGATAGAGATTTCTCAATTGAAGGTAAAGTGCTCATTGGAATTCTTGTATTATAATCTTAAAACCCTTTCTAATCTAATCAGAGCTCTGAGAGACTAATGCATTGGATAAACTGTTTCTAATCCAGGTGGCTACAGGAGAAGCCGGACAATAAGATGCTTATGTTTAGATAACATAATTCTCGGTGGTTGGCCACCCTGTCAGAATCATACAAATTTGTTGTCTCGAGATATGGTACTTGAATAGATGAAATACTTCTTATGCTGCTCTTCTTACATTCTTTATCTAATTGACTAAGGTTAACCAAAGATTGGTAAGCTACTAGATCTGACCACCTCTATTGTAGCACTGGCCCCACAGATTTTCCCCTTTTTATTCTTTAAACTGGGCAATAAGAACAAAGGGTTCTTGGCTTTACACATAAAATGATTGATTTGTTTTAAAATGTATTTGAATTAAATTTACATAAAGTCACATACATTTGAGAAAACAAATAAGCAAGCTTACATGGATGCTTTGAGTTTTGAAACTGGTTGTTGGTTCCACATTGTGTGAGTTTTATCATTGTATATAATCAGTTTTCTTCCTAAAGAGCTGGATTGTTATTATTTTTAATTGTTTAATTTTATATAACAGACATTGCTGATCTACAAGTCCTAGCACTTTCAGTAGCACAGGAAATAGTGAGGGATGTTGGGAACTGTATTTTATCAACATCTGGATTGCCATAGGGTCACCATCTCTGTCATAAAAAGCAGAACTGTACTATGATGCCTACCTTTGCTGTTGGACAGTGCTTTGGGGTAGCAGAAGCAAGTTTCAACTCAAGGGCTTCTTTTTTCGGAGCTCAGTTTTCTAGCTATTAAAATAGCCATTTTGGAAAGGTTAAACTCTTGAGTTCTTTGTTCCTGATAGCAATTTTGGCCAAGGCTTAAGTACACAGGGCTTTGAAATTGCAACCTTTGGCTTTTTTAATTTGTTGCTGCTTTTAAAAAATCTTGGAATATATATTATAGGTTACTTTTTCTTGTGCTTTGTCGTCATTGGCTTTCTTTGCAATAGAAATGAACAAGCCAATCCATAGCATGTTTCTCGTAACATTGTGAAAGTCTGCTTTTAAATATTGCCATGGGGAAATGTTGCCTTCTGATAATGAACAATCAGAGGCCACTCTTTCCAGAAAGGGTGTGGATAGGTTGTCTATCTATACTGAAATGCTTTTCATAATGATTATCAATTAAATCACTTTGGCAGGCAGCATTCTGTTACTAATGGTCCTTTTTCTTCAGGGATGGGTGGGGCAGGAGGTGTGCTACAAAAGTTCTATCTACCCACCAGCTTTTTAACATTTCCCGGTTTGACACATCTTATCATATCACTTAAAAATGACATTCCTGGAGATAAGTTTTTTTCCCCCCTACTAATTTCTTCCCAAAAGGACTAATGCTGTGGCATAACTACCATATGTGATTAAAATCTGCCACAATAGACATAATGCCAACAAACCTAGGAAACTGAATTGGATGTTTTACTCTGTTTTAACAGGAGCATAATATTATTGATGGACAGTTCTATAATATGTATTGTCGAAGGCTTTCACGGCCGGAGTTCAATGGCTGTTGTGGGTCTTCCGGGCTGTGTGGCCGTGTTCTGGAAGTTGTGGTTCCTAACCACAACTTCAGACCCACCAGAAAAATACAACAAATGCTAAAATCAGCAAAAGACAAAAGGGACCCCCGCACCGCTGCAGGAGTATACCGCATACCATGCAGCTGTGGACAAGTATACATCGGAACCACAAAACGAAGCATTCACACCAGGATAAAAGAACATGAAAGACACTGCAGACTACAGCAACCAGAAAAATCTTCAGTAGCTGAACATGCTCTCAAGCAAACGGGACACAAAATCCTATTTGAAAACACAGAAATACTGGACAACACCAAAAGCCACTACACCAGATTATACAGAGAAGCCATTGAAATTCACAAACACCAGCACAGTTACAATAAAAAAGAAGAAAGTTTAAAAATTAGCAAAACCTGGCTACCAGTCCTGAAAAACAGCCTGCAAAAGGTCAACGAACTCAGTCCAACCACCAGGACATGGGAATACTTCTCACAATGAACATGCTAATCACGCTCATCAGCCACTCGTTAACATTTCAACACAACAAAAAACTCCACCTAATCTCCTATAATTTAGCTCTATAAATAGAACATTCCCACTCTACCTGGGCACAGAGATTTTGCTTCTATCTGTGCTCCTGCCCTCTGAAGATGCTGGCCACAGATGCTGGCGAAACGTTAGGAACCACAACTTCCAGAACACGGCCACACAGCCCGGAAGACCCACAACAGCCATAGTTCTATAATACTTTTCTTTAAAACTCATGCTTTATGAAATAGACGAATCTTCTTGACATGAAAGTCGGCATGCTGTTAAAAATCTGGAAGCTCTTGTGTATTTTCTTAGGAAGCCTGCTCTCTATTTAGTTGCGGTATGAAAAAGGTGCTTTTTCTTCACTTCAAAGATGTTTTGGGGAGTGTCTTAATGTGGGGATATATAATTGGGCTCTGCTTGCTTGCTTGCTTATTACATCTCTTGCTGAAATGAGTTTTGATTAGAGATACTTGATTCTGCTCAGAAAACAGATTGGGTTACTCAGTTAAAAAAAGAACTCAACTGAGTTAAATCTATTGGTTGTTTTTGCTGACCTGAGTGTTTCTCTCAGTTTGGCAGGGTGCTTTCTTATACACCGCCTGCATGTTCTAGAGATGTCTAGATTTTTAGCTCATGGCAAGATGCTACATAGGAGGAAAGGGAGGGGAAAAGTTGGTGAAAGTCCCAACAGGTGCTCCTAAATAACCGAGCAACAGAGCATGACATGATATTATGTTTGAGAAATTACTAAAAATAATGAACTTTTTATTAAACTTAGTAGCATCATCTTAAGACTTATTCCACCTCTTGCCAGATACACTGAAGACAGAGTACTTCTTTTTAAGCTAGTCCCTATTACAAAAATAATAAAGATAGTATGCTTGTGTAGTAGCCCTTGCCCTTTCTTTTTGTACAAAAATTTAAAGGTGACATAATGAATTAGCTAACATTACTTTAATTGGCTAGTGGTCCTACTTACAATTAAGGTGGCATGATAAACTTGCAAATGTTTCCCACCATTTTGAGTTTGCTTTGTTCTTCTGAAAAAGAAAGAAAAACCAATAAATCTGAGATAATTGGTGGGCCACATTCTTTGTAAACTCTGGAGAACTTGAACACCCTGTTCTGGAGGATCTACTTTCATGTTGGGTCACAGAGAAGGAGACCGTTGCTTGGCATCCAAGTAATGATAAAAACCACAGAATTACTCAGTACTGCAATTGAATGGAATAGCTGTGCAGCTGTTCATTTCGTTTAAAAGCCAGTTTAGTCAGACTTGAGACAAGTCTCGGTATCCTCTGATAGTTTGCTCATGTGTGCTGCAATTAGAGAAGATGTAATGACTTGCTTGCTTAATGGTTGCATCTGAATTCTTAAGTATGAAGTAATTGAGAAGATGGACTGTGTTATATAATTAGGATAAATTGGCTGGAGCATGCCTCTGCCATCAGCCCTGACATCTCAATTGTGACAGGCGGTTCCATTCTCTCTTCCTCTTCCTCTTGGGACTAAAGCCAGGGAGAGCAAAAGTAGTGTCAGCATTTGTATATTCTTTAACCAGAGGATGTTTCGTTCATAAACTTAAGCCAAGGAATTCTGTGGTGTCTGGAGAAGCTTTTATTTAGGTGAGAAAGGCTACTTTGAAGAAAAGAATCTCCATGCTTGCAAGTACTAAATGGTGGGAACCTTGAGCTAAGATAAGCCACCATGTGGTATATGTGGGTTAAATTTGAATAATACATAAATAATAAATAAATATGTGGGTTTTTAAAAAATTGGCTGTTGTGAGTCTTCCGAGCTGTGTGGCCATGTTCTGGAAGTTGTGGTTCCTAACGTTTCGCCAGCATCTGTGGCCAGCATCTTCAGAGGGCAGGAGCACAGACAGAAGCGAAATCTCTGTGCCCAGGTAGAGTCAACAATTTAAAAAAATGTTTTTCTATTGTTAGTTTCCTCATTTTCTCACAAAAACAAGCCTGTCCTCTTGACAAAATTTTCTTAACAGCCCTCCTTTTAACAGCTTCTCTCTTGCAGACCCAGTCAAAGAGCTACCTCACCTTCTGTTGCAGGCAAAATAGATACAGGTAGTCCTAACTTAACAACCATTCATTTAGTGACGGTTCTGACTCACAACGGTGTTGGGAAAAAAAGACTTATGTCCGGTTCTCACACTTATGACCGTTGCAGCATCTCTGCAATCACATGATCACGATTTGGGCGCTTGGCAACCGGTTCGCATTTATAACCGTCACGTGGTGACGTGATCGTCATTTTCAACCTTCCTGGCTGGCTTCTGGCAAGCAAAATCAATGGGGAACCACGTAATTCACTTAACAACCACATGGTTTGTGTAATGCCCGCAGTGATTTGCTTAACGATTGCTGCAAAAAAGGTGGTAAGATTGGGTTGGATTCGCTTAATGACCGCTTTGCTTAGCAGCCAAAATTCTGGTCCCAATTGTGGTTGTTAAGTGAGAACTACCTGTATTTGTATAAGATTTTCCCTTCCTGCTAGTTCATCTTTTATAAAGGAAGAGCAGTTAATACAATTCCTTTTGCCTCTAATCAACTATTGTTTATTGTTTTATTGTTGTATTACTTTTAAAAGCTTGTACGCTACTCAGAGTTTTGTGGAGTTGGGTGTCCTTTAAATTTAGTACCTGTTACTTAAGATGGCCATGGTGTGGCCACACTTACTAACATGTCACTAACTTCTGAATTACTATCTCTGATCATTCCTGCAGGGAGAAGAAGGACTCAATCTGATGATAATGCTTTAGTTGTTGGAAAGATTCTGACCCAAGCAGCTGTCAAAGATTGGTTTGCTGATTGCCCACTGACTGCTGTGCCTTCATGTCCCTGAAAATTTCCCCTCTAGAGAGATTATGATTTTATGTCTAAAGTCAGGGAGAAAATCAGCCAATCTCACAAACACAGAATCCCTCTCTCCCAAATATTTACACTAGCAAAAATACTTTCACTCATGTAAGCAGATGCTTAGAGCCAAGCCAGAGAGATTGGGTTTCAAAAATCTTTGAATTGAACACCACCACCCCATAATGTGTTAGTGTATCTTTTTTTTTTTTGGAAAAAACCCACTAATACTGTCTGTAATTACAAACTGATGAGGTTAAGGTGGAATTTATGTTCTTGCGATGTGGTTGTTTATTGATTTTTGTATGTTAATTGATAAACTGTTGATGTTTTTGCTGTAAACCACTTACATTTATATCATTTAAAGTGGTATAACATCACCTTAATTAAATAAAAATCCCTGTACTTAACATTCGCTTTGCAGATAGTATTGCTTTTTTTTTTAAGGAAATGTGTATCAATAATTGGCTGCCCACATTATTTTATTTATTTTATTTATTATTTAAATTTCTATCACCGCTCATCTCCTCTATACCAGGAAACACTGGGTGGTTCACAACAGCAAGTTAAAAGTATAAAATTACAACAACAATAATTTACATATAAAATCCAAATAGAAAGATGTTAATAATAAGGCGGGTTTCATGGCACTAGCCACTCCCAAGAGGAACTATTGGCATTATTTGAATTTATAAATTTCTAAATAAATTTATAATAATAAATTTATAAATAAATTTATAAATAAATTTGAATGGATGAATGATCTGGCCCTGGGGTTAACTCTGATTCTCATGGATGTGAAAGCATCCACAGCATCATTAGATGGCACCCATGGAATATCCCTGTAAAAATGATAATTTAATTGAGTACCAATTCCTGAGAAATTTCAGCGTCTTCACATAATGTTGTCAAAGTCCCACAAGATGGCAGCTGTTTTGCTACGCCATTGTGCAAGGGGGGCTGAAAAATGGCCAAGCCATGGGCTACTCCATTATCATGCCATTTAATAAATAAGAGCACAACTATATTTGATGCAGGAGGTCTGTGATTAGGACCTACAGTGAGAGAATCAGGTTTCAAAGTTAGTTTCAGGAGGAAAAAAACACAGGAACAAGCATAGTTACAACCTAATGCCAATGTGAAATTTGGTGCTCCCGGAATATCTCCCTTTAATTTGGGACACACTGGCCATTTTTTATTCCTGATCTTGGGAAACATATTTTAAAGGAAGTTAAAAGAGGGATTAAAGAGTTAGGTTTGACTGCCTTCTCCATCTTTAGAGAGCAACATACAAGGCCTGTCTTGAGTTCTGCTGTTGCATCATTTTCTTGGGTAATGGCCCACTCCTGCATTCCACATTGAATTGATCCAAACTGAATCTGAGTTGAGAGGCAGCTTCTCTAGCCTTACTCTCCTCAGCCCAGTCTAGGAATGTGAGCACAATGTGTATGTTGATTCTAAACGCACCACAGAGACTGAAGGCTTTACCAAGTCCCCTCAGGGTGCTATGGAATCCACCTCACAACTTTTCATACTGCTGCTGTAATGTTTGATAAGCTGGAGCTATGTGAACAGGTCCTGATGAGGCAACACTCAGGTGAGAGGTTGTCCTGAGATTGGCTGACTCTCTGCAGCAATGTAAACTGAAGCCAGAAAAAAGTGATTCTTAAGTTGTTGCAATATGAACAGCTACTGGTTATTTTATTAATTTAAAACATCCTAAAACATCCATGGTGATGTGGAAACACTATGTTACGATGTGCAAGGTAGTTCCTAAAGATCCTAGGTTGCACAGAATAGTGTGAGTGACCCTGGGTTAAAACTTAATTGACCAGTATTGTCCTTACTATTAAGAGATGTGGCATAAGTATGAGTAAAATTGGTATTTATAATAACAAATACCAACCTAATAATAATTGGTAAAATTGGTATTTATAATAATATAAAATGCTTTAAAGCTTCAATTGACCAAAGTCTTGATGGACAGCGGAGATCAATATGTATGGGCCCATCTGATGACTATGGAATATGGAAGACACTGACTTGGAATTTAAAAGGAGTAAATGGTAAAGAAGATAAATTAACAAATGAAATGAATGAAATAAAGAAAGTAGATATGCTGTGTGTCTGGGAAAGTAAGAGAAAGGGGAATGATGTAATCTGAACGGTGCCTGATCCTGTGGAATACATGCAGGGAAGCTATAGTCTTAATTAAAAATGAAAGGTCTAAAACGGGTCCCAACCTGTTGGGAAGTGGGCCGCGGGGCTCCCTCCTGCAAACCCCACCCCCTGGTGCGTGCGATTACCCCACCCCCGGTGCACGCGATTGGCTCCTGCCTGCAAACCCCGCCCCTGGTGTGCGCGACTGGCTCCCGCCTGCAAACCCCGCCCCCCCGGTTCGTGGAAAAATTTTCTTCCACGATCGGTCCCTGGTGTCAGAAAGGTTGGGGACCGCTGGTCTAAAACTTGTATGAGAAGATATGAATCATTAGAGGAACCCATATCTTACGCTCCACTAAATAATGAAAGAATCTGAGTGAATGTGATCTAGGTGGAAAATATTCTGATAGGTGACATGAATGGATAGGTGGGAGTGAAATGAGGTGCAGAAAGACTGTTTGGGCCATTCAGAATCCCAAGAATCAATGACAGTGGTGACTGGTGAGCATTTGCTTAGAAACCAGTCTGTTTAGACCATAGCTTTCCAAACTGTGTCGCGACACTTTAGCGTGTCGCAACACACACTTTAGTGCAGTGCTTTCTAAAGTGCCGCCGTTGGCGACACACCAACGGGGGCGGGGCGTGCATGGCGGCGGGGCGGGGGCGTGCAAGGCGGCAGCAGCGGCAGCCTCCGCTAAAATGCAGAAGCGCTGATGGCGCGCTGCCGCCGCCGCCACCATACACAACCCTGCTGCTGCTGCTTCCGGGTTGTGTGATGACACACCAGACTGTGTGTTGTGATACACTAAAGCAGGGCTTTCCAAAGTTTTCCCGCGGCGACACACCAACCGCCGTTGGTGTGTCGCCGCGGAAAAACCTGGAAGTGCTGCCGTTGCGGCAGCGCGCAAAAACCCGGAAGCGCTGCTGCCGCTTTCAGGTTTTTGTGCACCGCCGTTGGTGTGTCGCCGCAGGAAAACCTGTTAGCGCTGATGATGAGCAGCGCTTCCGGGTTGTGTGGCGACACACCAGACTCTGTGGCGACACACTTTTGTGTCGCGACACACAGTTTGGAAAGCTCTGATTTAGATGTATTTCCTTTTTTCATATTTCTTCCTCTTCTTTTGGCTTACCATTTTTTACTCCTTTTCTGGATTCCAAATAATCTTGGTTGAAGCACCAGGGAATTATGCAATGGGTCCTCCTCCTCCTCCTCCTCCTCCTCCTCCTCCTCCTCCTCCTCCTCCTCCTCCTCCTTCATATCCAGATCAAACCTTAAGCTACCAATATGATGCCACCTTCTTAGCTTTATCATTGGCCAGAAACAAATCATTTTCAGTGTATGCTATTGGTAATAATTGGCAGGTCAGCAGGTGGGCCGAATTCTGTATCTCTCCACACTCACACTGTATATTATTATCCGTCAACAATCCCCATTTGAGCATATTAGTTCTGCACTTTGGTGCTCTAACTCTCAACCTATTCAAAGTCCTCCAAATGACATAAGTGGGATCGGATCCCTCGGCCATATTCTCCTCTGGAACTATTCCTTGGTCAGTGATTTCTCTCCTCCATCTGCCAATTCAATTTTCTTCTTACGTACCCTCAGGATGTTTGTTCTTACCATAAAACTCTTCCTAGATTTCAATAGACGGGTTTGAGGCTCATACCCATACAGAGGGTGCCGGGGATCATTCTCTTGTTTTGTGTTCCCAACATCTGCTGCTACTTCTCTCCTGATCTTAGGTGGTGCAATACCGACAAGCGGGTACATTTTCTCAATTGGTATAGGTTTAAGACATCCTGTCACTATTCGTACTGCTTCATTTACGGCGATATCAACTTGTTTCACATGTGCAGATGTGTCCTGATGTAGGTGTAGAAATAACACGCCGAGGCTTGGAATCGAGTCTCTAGTGTTTATTACCTTCCTACTTAAAGAATCCTGCTAAACTAAAATGGCTTGAAGAATCCCAAAGACATAAGTCCAGTCTAGGGCGGGGCTTTCCGGAGGCATTTGGGAGACAAGGCCAAAGCTTCAGAACTGCGCATGCGCTTCTCTTCCTTGAGGGAGCTCCCCCCACTGCTGTCCTGTATCTCCCTGACAAGATGCATTCCATACTGGAGCGGCATACTCTGCTGCAGCAATACTCAAGGCCAAAACTGATGTTCATAATGTGGATGGCCGGGCTCCCCATGTATAATTTGTCAGTTTTCTAATAATATTCCTCGCACTAACCTTAGCCTTAATATTCAGGCAGTGTTTTTTAAGGGAAAGCGTTCAATCAAGTGTCACACCAAGATACTTCGGTGTAGGGCAATTCTGTAATTGGTTCCCTTGACATATAACATTCAGTTTAGCCCCGGCGTCTCAATTTCGAAGATGGAAAGCGCACTCTTGAGTCTTACTTAGATTAGGCCTCAGATGATTAATAGTATAATATTGTCCTAATTTTTCCAGTGCTACAGTGAGTCTTCCAGCTATCTCATCAAAACGTGATCCTTGTGTAGCCACTGCTGTCTCATCTGCATAGATAAACAGTCGTCGTGTTGTCAGGAACTGGTTGATCATTTGTATATATATAATATCAGGGACAGTACACTCCCTTGTGGCAGGCCATTCTTCTGTAACCTCCATTTACTATTCTTTCCATTCAAGGTCACATAAAATCTCCGATTCTGTAATAGACTGCCAATAACCCTAGTAAGCCCACTGTCTCCAGTGAGACTATTTATCTTGCGTAGCAGTATCCTATGATTAACAGTATCATATGCTGTAGTTAAGTCAATAAAAGCCACTCCAGTGATCATCTTTCGTTCATAGCCGTCTTCAATATATTGCATAAGATTAAGTATTTGGCCACAGCATGACCTCCCCGATCTGAAACCTGCCTGTTCCTTCATGGTTTTTCTATCAGTAGTGTCCACAATTCGGTTAAGGATCATCCGTTCCAACACCTTGTAGAGATGGCAAAGGAGTGACACCGGTCGATAGTTTTTCAGGTCATCCGGCTCTTTACCAGGTTTCAGTAAAGCAGCAACTCTAGCCCGCCTCCACTGTTTGGGGATCTTAAGCTCATCAATACACTTATTCATCAATTGCAAAAGCCACTCCAAAGTACGAGGGCCAAACTGTTTTATTTGTTCTGTTCTTATTTCATCTGTGCCTGCTGCTTTATTCAGTTTCATACTCCTTATGGCAGGGCTTTCCAAACTTTTGCCGTTGGTGACACACCAACGGCCAGTGCACAAAAACCCGGAAGCGCCACCGCGCTTTCAGGTTTTTGCGTGCAGCGGCGTGTCACCAGTGCTTCTGGGTTGTCGCGCAATGCACCTGGGGCCCCCAGGCAACACACAGTTTGGAAAGCCCTGCCTTATGGCTTGCTCCAACTCAGATATTGCAAAGGGGGTATTTAATAATCCCTCCCTTTGTTCCCCTGCTTGGATGACTTGTTCCCTTATCTTTTTTCTTTGGCGTTTTCCCATTCTTCAGCAGCTGGCTAGCTACTTGGTTTGCTGTTACACCAATATACTTATTCTGTGGTTGAGTTGGATCATCACCAAAGGTTTTAAGGAGTTTCCAGGCTCGTCTGCTGTTCTGCTTCATGTCAAGATTCTCGACTAACACACACCAACACGAGTTTCGACTTTCAGCTAGTGCTTGCATCAACTTTCCCCCTGCTTCGACTGTATCCTCCTGCAATGGGTCCTGGTTGTAAAGCACCTGATACCTATCCAGCAAGGGTTTGACGTCATCAGCCAGACCCTGGATATATTGTGTATGGCATCCTCTTGGGATATTTTTCCTTGATAATCACTTTCACAAGATGCACAAATTTGTCACATTTATCCGGGTGTGGGGAAATCTTTCCCACCTCTTTTTCCAGTTGTTCTCGAAAATTCACCCATTTAGCCTTCTGAAAGTTAAAACGTCTACGAAAAGGTACCTCCTGAGGTGTCACTACAGCATTTACTACACATATGATGGGTCTATGTTGGGTGCGCGGGATCGAATCATCAATAATTTTCGTGCACTGTGCTGCAATCTTCTTAATAACAAAGATGTTATCTGGATTATATCCCTTCCTCTATCTGCCACTATTGAAGGATGCAGGCAATTTCGGATCGTGAATAAGTTGCAAATCATTATCTGCCCAAGCGATTTGTTGTTCACCATCTCCGTTGGTCCGATCATTTCCCCAAGTCTCACTATGACAATTAAAATCTCCAATAATAAAATTTATTTGATCATATAAAAAATTATCTGGTTCATTAAAATTAAAATTTACTTCTGGTGGTTTGTAAACAGAGGTGACCAAGAATCGTGGAGTTCGAATGGTGAGAATTTCGATGTTATTTATTTCTGTCAGTGCAGTTGACATGATGCTGATGCCGGGCCTAACAAAGACTGCACTCCCATACTGATCGTGTGGTCTCTCGGTCACCAATTCCATTCCTGCCACTTTAGGTCTATTTTTTGCTTTTCTGCGATGTGTCTCCTGAACCAGAAGTATATCACATTTATATTTATTGCACAAATCCGATAGTAAAATACTCTTAGAACTAGAAAACCCTTCAATGTTTGAGATTATTGTTAAAAATGGTCTTAGCAAAGACCTTTTTGATGAGGTCGTTTCTTGGTTTCTTTGGTTTGGTCTGGTGTGAGAAGGATTGGCCAGCGAAACAAATTTTCCGTTGCCCAGGGTACACCGGATTGTGAGATAAAAAGGACAGAAAATATCTCATAATCTTCGAGGAGGCTCCTTCCATGTACCCCTATGCAATGGGTATGTATGTATTTGAAGCATTTAAAAAACATTTCCCAGTGTAGCTTGCAGTAAAAATATGGAATGCAACCCAACGAAGAACCCAGTACAATTGCAACATAACAAGATAATAAAGGAGCAGCATAAAATTCAGTCTCAGGAGAAAAAATGTGCAGAGAAAATATCAAATAATTAAAAGGTCTCTTCCTGGTCTGGGGAGATATCTTGTAATTGAGAACATTTTTTGGGAATCTTCCATGCTTATGGGAGTAGGGGTGGGTTGTCCAGGAAAGAGTGAATTGTTTCCAGATGAAAACAATTTTAATATATGGATTTCTTCATTTAGATATGAGGTGCAGGTACTCTTTGGTGGTTACACTTAGTCTCTGAATTTCCTTTAAGCTTTGTCTTACCTATTCTTTGCCATTATTTCTCTTTTGTGTTTTACAGTTATTGCTATGTTATTGCTTATACAGGTTTTGAACAATGGGCGTGTGGAAGAATGAATGAAGGAAACTTGGGATATAAATATTTATTAAAATCTATGACAGGGATGTTGAGTTGAACCACACTTTCCAGATTCTCAGAAGTACTACTTTTTAAAATACACTTTTTTAGAGTGTATTTTTTTTCTACCAGTGGTACTCTTTCTAGAGGTATATGAATCCATCTGCATTGTGAAAGGCCAAATTTGTATTTATTTCCAATGGATGGGGGGATGAAGAGAAAAATCCCTTTGTAGGGAAATAGAGTTCTTAGCTACTCCAAATGCAGCTTTCAAAACCATAACTTAAACCTGCCTGTTGATAGCTCTTGCATCATATTCTAATTGGTGAGAATAACTAATGGAGTTTCTAAAATTAGTTGTTTGTTTTTCCTTCCTTCTGTGCCCAAGGGTCTTGCATCAGATTATATGGCTTGTATGTCTGTATTCCAGTTCAACACCTTTTCTGCTTCTTTAACTGTTTAAGTAAGTGTTAAAATGTGTAAGTTTAGTGACAGCATTTTCAGAAGCTGTGATTTGCCTTCAAATTGTTTCTTACTACCTTGTTAATGCACAGTAGAAGTGTTTTTATTGTTTTCAGTGAATAAATTCACTGTTATGTTTGTAAACCCTTGACTGCAAAATGTGACACCCTTTAATGTTTGTTCTCTTAGGTTGTTTTCTGTTAAACACAGGACAACCCGCTCCCCCCAAATAAATTGTTAAACAAAACTCTGCTTTTTGAGTATTTGATTTTTGAAATTCCAAATAAATGAGGTAAATGTCTCAACAATTTGAATAAAACTATGATTTTCCCCAGTGGAATTAGTATCCCTATTTTTACACAACAATTTCTTACCTTCCAGAAAGAAGGGTGCTTTGAAAGTACATTTTTCACCTGTGGGTTCACTTCAGAGCTTCTGGATTCAGTGGGATAAGTTGACTATTCTATAGCATATCTGGATGTTGATTTGCCAAAAAGATCTGAAACAAATGTCCTAAGTGGCACAGGGAGTAGGCACAGAGCGTGTCATGACCTTTTCAGACATACTGTCACTAGCCTGGGAAATAATTCAGTCTGGCCCCTTAGAACTCCCTTCTGCCTACCTTGCTTGAAGGTGGATTTCTCTGGATCCCCTTCTGGAGCATTTGTGTCCATGTGGTGTGGGGGACATGGAAGGAGTGGATCACATGTTAAGTTATTCATACGATAAGGGTTATTAAGACTTTATTGCCTCCTGACAGACCCTGAAACCCACTGTGTATGGAATCCCCAATCTGGCAACTTTCCAGAAAGAACATTGGCTGTTACTAGTGCAGCCTAAATTTGCCAAACAATGGCTATGTTGACATACATTAGGATGTCCATGTTGTGTTTTTGGTCAAAATCAGTGTGTTTCTCTAATTTCTATTTGTAGCCATACATTTCATTTTATTTGAGTTAGAGTCTCAAGTTTGGGTCAGGCTGCATAAGCCTTGAAGGCTTGATTAGACTTTTTGACAGTTGTATTGGGGCCCACATGTAAAAACAAAGGTGGAACCAGCATAAAGAGAAGAGTGAGGTTAAGACAAAAATCAAATTTCATAAATTTAATTAAAATTCATTATGTCGAGCATGAAGTTTCACATATACTTAATAATTTCTGTTCTGTTGTGTTACAAATGACAGCCCAGTGGCAACTTTTGGAACGGCCCTAGAAGGTTCTTCCTAAAGCTTTCAAGAGGCTGCATGGCAGCTTGTGGCTTCAGAAGCTGGTCAGTGACATCCTTTCACATTGAGTGTGCATGGACATGGATATTAGGGCTTTCCTGAAGCAGCTGCTTGGTAGCATAGGATGTAGGAATAGCTTTGAAATCACCAACTACTGGTTGAGCCGCTGAATAGGCTTGGCCAATGGTCTCTAATGCACTCTGCAGTTTGCTTTGTGTGATGCAACACAGTGGATTCATTTTGGGTCGTTCCTTATCGTTTTGCAAGGTTTGTTCCAATGTGAAGGCCGCCTGTATCTTTTGGACAATTCATGTTTTCTTTTTGGCAGCCTTTTTGTACAGGTTGGACTCCTTTTTGAAGGGATGTCTATGTTACCAAGAGGAAAACAGATTTCTAGCTTCCCCCCCCCCCCAAAGGTATGCTTATGTTAAAAAGCTACCTGGTGCATGTAGGTAACATCAAATGCATTTTTTTCTTAAATATAGTTATGAGGGTGGCTTATATGTAGTTTCATATAAGAAACATTTAGATTTTATAATTTATAATGTAAAGGATCAACTCAGAACAGCACAGCCAGAGGTCTCAGGACTATACCCAGCAGCCAAAAACTAATGTTATATCTCCCAAAATTATTACAGATTTTAAGTTTCAAAGTGAAAGAGGGTGAAGTAATTAAATAGATGACTTACAGTACAGGTAATCCTCGCTAAACAACCACAATTGAGACCGGAAGTTTGGTTGCTAAGCAAAGCAGTCATTAAGCAAATCTGACCCAATTTTACGACCTTTTTTCCGGTGGTCGTTAAGCGAATCACTGTGGCCGTTAAGTGAACCACATGGTCATTAAGCAAATCATGTGGTTCCCCATTGGTTTTGCTTGCCAGAAACTGGCCGGGAAGGTAGAAAATGGTGGTCATGTGACAGTGGAATGCTGCAATGGTCATAAATGTGAACCAGTTGCCATGAGCCCAAATCGTGATCATGTGACTGGGGGGCGCTGCAAAGGTTGTAAGTGTGAGGACCGGTCATAAGTCTGCTTTTCCAGCACCATTGTAAGTCTGAACCATCACTTAAATGAATGGTTGTTAAGCGAGGACTACTTGTATTCCTAGCAACTAGTGGGATAATCATATTCCTTTTTAATTCATTTTAAATGTGAACAACATTAAATTTCTCTCCTGGCTCTACTGCTTTTTGGAGTGTGGTCCCTGGCATAAGTCCCCAGAAATAGTTATGACTTCCTGTGATAGGTAAAAGGCTTCCTATGCAGTGTTGGCTAGAAGAAGCCTTTTGATGCCTTCTCTTATTACTTTCTGCAACACACAGCTTAAGACTAATGGTAATGAAATGGAATTTCAATTTGTAACCCACTCGTCTGTGTCAAGATTGGACTCATTCAATTCCATCCTGTTCGTGTGTGCATGCAATGTTGGTGCCACTCAGGGAGAACATGCTGATAGCACTTAACATTTAATTGCTTCTCTTGATTCTGTTTGTAAATTAGAGCCTTAAAGAATCTGGAAGAAGGCTGCTACCGCATCTTAATGTCTGAATTGAAATATATAAATAGAACCCCAAATGCTGGAGTGGCAGATGAAAACACGCCTTCACATCAACTGAGTCATGTTAAATGCCATACCTTATCCTTTAAGAATCTACTGGTTTTGATGGGTTCCTTAATTTCTAGCTTTGCTGAGAGATAATAGTTTCTGCGAGCTAAATTTAAATCTTAGCTGAAATGCATCGGTGGAATCTATTGATAGAATGAATTCCATTTCCACCCTGCATTCCCCTATAGATAGAGTGTGGCAGGTGAGTGAGTAAGAGGAGGAGGAAGGATTCGTCTTACCCTGTACATGGAAGTTTATTTGCAACTGGTAAAACTTGATAAGAGAGTCAGTGTATTGATTAAGACTCAGAGATTGGTTCAATTTCTCACCTGGTTACAAAGATCACTAGTCAACTTAGTCAACTAAGTTTGCCCTAATTTCTAAGGCTCTTACAAGAATAACATGTGGAGGAAGTGCTTTAGAAGGAAGTGCAATATGAAGCAGAACATTTTAATTTCATTTTTTTTCCTACTTCCATAAAAACAACATACTTGAGGTTCCTTTCAAATCCTAGAACAGTATAAAGCTTCATTAAAGCAGAACCGATTTCATTTAGTCCAAAATTCAGTCATTTGTCTTACATAAGACAATATTACACAGGAGTCCTTTAAATTATGGCCCACCAGACGTCTTGAATGTGGCCCACAAGACCCCTTCAAAAGTTGTGGCCAAATCATGTTATTTAATGTTTCAGAATGGGGAAATAAAATAAAACAAAGGGGGTAATTATATTTCTTTAATTTAATGTAATTTGTAGGGGGGCATGGTGGCTCAACGGGTAAGACGCCAGGCCTGTCGATCGGAAGATCGCAAGTTCGGAGGTTCGAATCCCTAGCCCCGCGTGACGGAGTGAGCTCCCGCACTAGCTCCAGCTCTTGCCAACCTAGCAATTCGAAAGCATGCAAATGCAAGTAGATGAATAGGTACCACTTCGGTGGGTAGGTAACAGCGTTCCGCGCGCGTCATGCCAGCCACATGACCGCGGAAGCGTCTTTGGACAGCGCTGGCTCTTCGGCTAACAAACGGAGATGAGCACCGGCCCCTAGAGTCGGACATGACTGCACAACTGTGCAGGGGGAACCTTTACCTTTAATGTAATTTAATTTTAGTTGACTCTGACTTTTAATCAAGTAGTATATATTTTTTTGTCCTGACCTCATGCAATTATTGTAGTGTGTATATAGTTCCTCAGAGGCCAAGTATGGTTGTCAACCAGAAAAAGGAAGGTTTTCATGCACAACTTCAAGTGCATGAAAATGCTTAGTATTCCAGGGGCAGAATATCTGTTCCCTGAGCATGCAGGAGAGGCTCTTCTCCTGTGTTGTCCAAAACATGGAACGTGTTACCCTACCACAATTGTGCTCAGTCCCCACTCTTTCTGCCTGTAGGAAAGGATTCAGGTCCTGCTGCTTTAGCCTTCCTGCTTAGCCTTTTCAGTTTAATTGTGACTTTAACACTATTATAAGATGTTATATGTTTCTGTTCTTTAATTGTTAATCCTCTTGAGTGCCCTCTGGGCAAAAGGTGGGATAGAAATCCTATGTCTAAGTAAATAAAACATTTGAAGAATTATTCTCCTTTTCATTCTGCCTACATGACTTGAAGTGTCATGGGATTTACTGTTTTTCCGTCATCAGAAATTTGCCCAAGGCTATCTCCTTTATAATCCTTGATACCTTTGCTGTATGGGACTTTGTCTGCTCACCTGTCTCTTTATCCCCACGAAGTCTGCAACTAAGACAAAAGAAGACAAGAAAGCTTTTGATGTTGACTGTAAGATGGAGGGTGTTGTGGGTTTTTTTTTGACAGGTTTCACATCTGTTGGATATTTTGAATTATTATTTGTGTGTGTGTGTGTGTGTTATAACTGTACCTAACCCTTTCTCTTTTTTCCTTTTCTGTTTGGCGTTTTACTCTCTGAAAGCTGCAAGAAGAGCCCTTTGGGTCAGTTAGCATGCAGGATAAAAACATTAATTTTCATGTGTGTTTGTGCAGAGTATTTTCCCCCAGAACCCATAACTCAGCTTCCAACTAGCCATTCTAAAAAATTAAAAATACAAGGAATTATTAAGGTCCGAGAACAGAGCATTCATCTAAAAAAAAATTATCAGATCTGAAAATTAAAAATAATAAATAAATATGAAGTTTTGTATCTGAATTTCTGAAAGACTGTTAGAAGAAACTGATCAGAGGAGAAAGACAGTAAACAGAGTTTAGAGGAAACTGCTTGTTATGGTCCCTATGGGAAAAGAACCTGGGGAATGAAAATTATTGATCTAACAGCAGGTTATTTTTCTACTGTCTATAGTAAGGATTTAAACAGGGTGATGGGGAGTGTGTATTCTTGCTTCTGTCAGAAAGAAGCCCTCTTCTCTTCCCTTCCAATCTACCCAAGGAATACAGGACAGTTTAAGGAAGCCATAATGGCAGATTACTGGCACACAAGTTTATTTCTCTTTGGGAGAGTATTGAGATGCCAATCATTAATCTTCCCATGTCCTATATCAGGGTTGGGGCCAGTGGCAACATTGCAATTTTATTACAAATAAAACATAAAATGTAAAAAAAAACATTTAACTTTGAATATTAAAATGCAAACAGTCAGTGTAGAAGAAGATAAGTTACAGAACTGCCCAGATCATGGTAATACAGCTATTGGCAAATTAGCTTAAATAGAAACATCCAAAAGAAAATACTTTACTGTGGCAGACCACAAGGAGGCGCTGATCTGCTACAATGAAAATGCTCTTTGCCAGAATCTCCAAAAAGATGCCAGAAAGGATTCACATTCACACAAGAAATCCCAAAGAATAAGGTTTTCAGGAATACATCCTGAAGTATGCATAAAAGCTTATGTTAAACACCCAGTTCTAGAGATTTTTTTTTATATGTTCAGTTGTGTCCGATTCTCGGAGACTGCCTGGACAAGTCCCTGCAGTTTTCCTGGCAAGGCTTTTCAGAAGTGGTCTGCCATTGCCTCCTTCCTAGGGCTGAGAGAAAGTGACTGGCCCAAGGTCACCCAGCTGGCTTTGTGCCTAAGGCGAGGTTTATTTCTAGAGAAATAAAGAACATTAAATTTAGCATAATACAGCAAATAAAAAATTTAAAAAATGAGTACAAACTCCTGGCTAATACAGTACACAGTACAGTACTACAGTAGTACTAGTAGTGTAGTGTAGTACAGTACAGTATATAGCAGAGCTTTCCAAACTGTGTGTTGGGACACGTTAGTGTGTCGGCTGCAGTGTCTGGGTGTGTCGCGGCTGCTGCTGCCTCCGAGCCCTGCCAGGATTCCGCGCAGGTCCTAGTGCCTGCCTTGTGCCTCGCTGCCTCCAAACCTGCCCTGCCAGGATTCCGCACAGATCCTAGTGCCTGCCTTGTGCCTTGCTGCCTCCAAACCTGCTGTGATTCCGTGCAGGTCCTAGTGCCTGCCTTGTGCCCTGCTGTAAGAGTGTGTCACGAAATGATGCCCTGCTGTAAGAGTGTGTCACGAAATGATGCATGTCTAAAAAGTGTGTCACCAACATGAAAAGTTTGGAAAGCTCTGGTATATAGTTTCTATGTCTATAGAAATAGAAGCTGTCAGAAGCAAATGTTGCTATGTTTCAGCTATCTGGATTTTTTCCCATCTTTTTGCAATAGTCCGGCTATTCATTGTTCCTTGCCCATCCTTTTTCAGTGGACCTCTGCCAAGATCTACCCTATGTTTTTAAAGGGCCATATCCAGGAGAAAGAGGAGCTGGTGCATATGTGACCAAGTGTCATCTCTCCCTTGTGGGGATATATGTTCTGTATTGAATATGCAGTCTAACATGGAGGCTACGTTCACAACAGGCTGTCCACCTTTTTCCTAGATACATAGTGAAGGTTGCAGCAGACAGGCTACTGCAGGGGCTTCTCATAAATACCAAGGTTAAAATTTAAACAGGTACATTTGCTGCTTGGTTTAATGCATCCCAGAGGCTTGTTCGGCTTGCCTTTCCCCTGCCATCAACCATCCAGTGATAGGGAAGGAAGCTTCCCTAGAATTTTTTTTGTGCAGAAAAAACACCTACCCCTACATCGCAGATGAGGGTGAAAACTGGTGCAGAATGGATGGCTTCCAATGCACCAAAAATTTTCTACACAGATCTTCTTGTGCAGATTAAATGCAATTGTCACCATTTAAAAACCTTCAAATAATTTCAGTTGTATAATGATATCCTGATCAACACAGTGTACTGTGTCCTTACTAGCAGCTGCCACGGAGTTCATCTTATGGTGCATACCCTTTTCTGCCTTCTTAGGAGATACAGATACAGACCTTTAGTCTCCCTGGGATTCTATTTTTTTAACACAAAGGCCTGGTCAGTCTTGTGTGTTAAAGTTGCTTCTTCCACTTTAATGTCACATTAAATGTCACACAGATCTCCATTTGTAATATGTGCCCCCATGGAATGAAGGGCTAAAATGGGCATTGGAAATGCATGGAAACCTTTCCAAGAGTCCTTGAGAAAAAAAAACTCCCAAATCTACCAGTGGAGTTGTGAGCATCTCTCTGAAAACTTGTCATCTGCTAATGCGGCATCACCTCTGCAGATTACCAGAGATCTGTCTCTCCCTGGGGTTGCAGAACCCAACACTTTTAATGTAATGAGTCTCTTGCCTCGCCCTCGGAGCACAGCTTGTTTTTATTGTTCTTTTAGGTCTGCCACGTTTTAGCCTTTGTACGATACTTCATAGAATAAATGGTTGCTTTGATTAAAAAAGGGAAAAAATAAAATAAAAAAAATGGGAGAGTGCAAAGCTGAGTTGAAAAGTTGAACTCTCGTTTAATTGTTGTTAAACTGCTGGATTTGATTAATTTCCAATTTTTGTAACAAATGCACGGTATGATTAGTATATTTAATTTAAAACACTAAATTTATATTAAAGAAATTTAGGGTTTTACCTCCAGACCCCTTTTGGGGTGGAGTACCTGGCATGCTAGTCAAAAAGCCAAATGCAACACTTGCCTTGAACAAAAAATGCCTATGTTGCCTTCCATTCTTGATGATGGCACACTTTCTTATCTTTTGTGCTTATGAAAGTGCTCTTCCCTCTCTTAAAAAAGCTTGGAGCTGGGAGCAGTTTGCTAGAGGAAGTACAAGCTATTCCCATTGTCTTGGAGCACAGCTTGGCTTCCAATTAAATGATTTTCCAAGGGACTTTCATCCCCAGATGTAACCATTCTTCATCCTTGAGAGCAAAGGTCCTACTTTTAAACATGCACATTTTTATTACACTGCTTACCAGTAAAGGTAAAAGATAACGTTGTTTGCAAGAAGTATTGTAGACGCTGTGTCTTAAATAAATTTGACGCTGTGTCTTAAATAAATTTCTCTATTCTGTATTTAGCCAAGATTGTTGCACTTGCGTTATACTACTTTAACTGCACACTTTTCCAAGATATATAGAAACTACCATTCCCAGAATTCTCAGCTTGCATGGGTTGGAATTCTGGGAGTTATATTCCTAGTTCATTTAGGGAGCATCAGTTACTAATTGGCTTGCAGCTACAATCTGAGCAGTAACACATACCTTATTTGAAATACCCTTGCCTTTTATGATACCATCCCAGTTTGAAGAAATCTCAACTTTTTAAACTCAAGGTAAGGCATTTGTTAATACATTGTTGCTTGAGGGTTTGTTTTAGGGGGGAGTTATTAATATCTTTATTTTCTAAAACAATTCAAGAGTGTCATCTTTAATTCTTCAATTTGTCTTCAGTTGGGTGTCCTCCATAATTGATAATCACTTGGATGCACATAAACATATTAAAAATACTCTTTTCTTTACAAGATAGTGGGTAAAATAGGCTGAACTAAGCTAAAGAGAAGTTAAAAACTCGAGGGGAAGAATATAGAAGTTTGAGCTGTAATTTAAATTTGCCATTTTCGGTTCTGCACCTAGAAAATATATTCTTGGTTCTTACTGTAGAAAATAGTTTTGTCTTTCTGATAAGCTGGAAACAAATTACTTTGTTTTGCTAGAAGCCCCAGTTCTTCCAGCATGGGCCACTAGATCTAGCGTACCCTGTAATGCATAGCAAAGAATCAATAAAGCCATTAGCCAGCTTTCTGTCTAGCTAGAACCACTGATGAATCAGTTCATATTCCCCTCTGGCTTTATTTAATGATGTACATCAGAAGAAAGAAGCAGCATAAATAAAGTCTGATCCTTTAAAACAGCTGTCTTGCCTAAAGTTGAATGTACTGTAATCCCAAGTTTTCTACCATATTTTCCTTATTTAAGACTTCAAAGTGAAATCTTCCCTGCCTCTCTTCTTCGTGGTTCTAGAACCATCTTTGCCATGCAATGTGATTTTAAAGTTCACCAATTAACAAATATAAGAGAGTTATCAACATTTGTATTCGTTTGTTCATTCAATTCATTAATTCAGTTTGCACAGCTGCTGAAGCTGCAGTTGCAACTTATTAAACAGATAGTTTCCAGTTGGACTCTAGCTGAGTGCAACTGTCTGCAATGTCCTCCTTTCTCTTCTCCATGTGCTGTTTTGACCTGAAAGGAAAAATAACACCCTATCATAATTCTACCTTTAAAATGGGAGGGTCATTTTAGGTTTGCTGGGAATTTGCTAACAGAAGTAGATGAAGCAGATTTCTTTTGGGTGGAGGGCTATCTTAATGTCTTCCTTTTACAGTAAATATGTTTTAGCGTTTTACTCTCTTCCTTTAGCTCACCTTTTGGTGTGCTGGCATATGTGCATTCAAAAAGCAAATAGACATTTCTTGATTTTTCTTTTGTCTGCAGGAACAGGAGTATGCCCTATGACAGGACTTGGGAAGTTATAGTGCTCAAGATGTTAGACTACAGCTCTCACCATCCATAGATTATCTTGGCTGGGTCACCTGCTCTTCCTCCCATTTCTCCATCCTATGGTTTATTGCTTTGGTGGTGACACAGGCTAACGATAATGTCTGATTAAAAGAAAGGGCAGCTTCTGGGTGTCAGCATTTTTACTGGCAGCCAAGCCCTTTGCCCATCCAAAATCAAGTATACAATTGTGTGGTATTTCTTATAAGATACAGAACATTTTTCACTGCTGTGCTTCTAACTTACTCTGTGCTGGAGACCGTTGATGTTACCTGCAGGGTGGTCACAGGTGGTGCTAGTAATGTAATCCAAGCAAAATTTGAGTTGTGTTGGACAGAAAGCCAAATAAATTGCAGAGAATTTGTTTCTACGTTTTATAGAATAAATACATGTGGTCAGTGCCCATTCCAGTTAGTTGATCTAGTTTTTATTTGAATCTACTACATATTGAATTGATATAATTAATATCAGCTGTGAATAGATGACATACCTGTTTTGGTATTCAGTGGTAAGTTAGCTGTAATGGTAAGTGTTTTAGTTTTCATTACTTGGCAGTCTGAAGAAATGGTGCAGGACAGATGTACAAGAAACAGCAATTTCCACCTATAAACGAACTTACAGTATATAGGCCTAAGACTCTTGGGTTCTTTCCTTCTTTTTCAAATACTGGAGGATGCCAAATGTATTGACTTTAAGTTTTAAATTAAGTGAAGTTCCCCATAAAATTGAGACTCAAACCTGTGATTTAAGTTAGGCATAGTTGTAATGGGGAGAAGGAGTAACCTTGAGGAACAGGAGGAAGAGCTGCAACCAAGACAATGGTCAGATAAAATAAAACTGAGTTCGGGCCAGGACTGTAACCTGAGAAAGCATCTCAGACAAGACCTTCCTAGTTCTCACGAAGATTGAGAACTTGTGGGAGAGAGGAAGTGCATTTAGACTTGCAAGATTCTGTTACTATAACCTTACAATAAAAGTAGTAGTACCATGCACTACTTTGGTTTCCTAGTCCAGTCTACCTTGAAGGACTGACAGTAGTGTTGAACTGCAGTGCAAACTTAACTTACTGTATAAATATCACCTTCCTTGAGTTTTAACTCAACTCCTGATAAATAATGGGCACATACATGTAGTTTTCTTGGCAGCAGTATGGAAATGATTTGCATTTGCCTTTTTTTGGGATGTGTTTTCAAAGTCTAGTCTAATCTGGGAGTGCCCAAATCCTTTTTTTTTAACCATAAAGTCTCCTGAAATCACAGCATCAGAATCCAGCAGGAAACGATTGAAAATCAGTGATGTTCTTTTCTGCTTATTTTCAGCATACCTTTTTACAAGGAATTTGTAAGGTAGGCTTAACACTCCCCCAAACCTAGTGCAAATCACCAGCTTTTCCTAAGACATTATCCTTCCCAGAAGCCTCACTCCTGACCACTAGCACGATGTTGTCCTCTCCTTCTTCACTGTAGTCCTTACTCCTCCCCTCAGATGTGGGCTCTTCTGTGGTCAGAAAGTTTTCCATTCATGGCTTAAATAAATTACAGTTCCTTAGGTTTATCTTAGGGAGCTGTGCTTAGTTTAAAATTGAAAGCAGAAGTTTTTGATCTCTTCTGGCCTGTGGAGTAGCAGGAAACCCTGGTTTCCTGTTATGGCTGAACTGGGCCAGAGTGTCTCAGCCTTTTTTCCAGTACCCAAAATAGAAAAAATAATGCTGTCCTTAGAAGTATTTATTGCAGTGTTCAAGGGCATGGTGAAGATGCCATGGACATCAGTGGCCGAGAAGTTTAATAATAGCATGGCAAACTGTTAATATGCAGGATATGCTAGGGTTTTTTTTAACACTTCAATGCCTTCTCAGTAGCTATTAGGTTTTTTCACCCAGGACTTTGGACTGCATGCTTTGTACTTATGGCTAAATCCAAAAGAAGATAAAATAATTTGTGCCAAGATGGGAACATTCTTTGTGTGTGTGTGTGTCGTGTCCTCCTATAGCTTTCAAAATTTCTTCATTGTGGGAATTATGTTAAGAGCACAGTCCTGGGAATGTCTGCTTAGAAGTAAGTTCCACTGAGTCAATGGGACTTAACACCCAGATACAGGATTGCATGCACTGGGTAGGCTGAATTCCTGATAAAGAAAGGCGGGGGGGGGGGGACTTACATGCAAGGGCCTTGGTTTAGCTGCTTCTTGTGAAACATTAGCAGGCACCAACTGCAATCCTGAACAGACTTCAATGTAAACAATGTAGAAAATTGCATGTTGTGAGGTATTCCCATTTTCTCCCCAGCTAGAAAAAGTAGTAAGAATGTTGGGGCTTTTGCTTCTATTAGCAGTATATTTGCTGCATAATTACATTATTTCAAAACAAATAATTGGACTGTTAAAAATTAGCATTACAATGCTAATGAGCAGCACTAGGAGAAACACTGCTAATGGGGCTGAGTCCAGGCCTATTTGAAAGAAATCTAAATAAAAAGCAGAGGTGGGCTTTTTGCTGCTTATTCGTTCAGTCGCTTCCGACTCTTCGTGACTTCATGGACCAGCCCACGCCAGAGCTTCCTGTCGGCCGTCACCACCCCCAGCTCCCCCATGGTTGAAGCCGTCACCTCCAGAATATCATCCATCCATCTTGCCCTTGGTCGGCCCCTCTTCCTTTTGCCTTCCACTTTCCCTAGCATCAGCTTCTTCTCCAGGGCATCCTGTCTTCTCATTATGTGGCCAGAGTACTTCAGTTTTGTCTTTAATATCATTTCCTCAAGTGAGCAGTCTGGCTTTGTTTCCTGGAGTATGGACTGGTTTGATCTTCTTGCAGTCCAAGGCACTCTCAGAATTTTCCTCCAACACCACAGTTCAAAAGCATCTATCTTCCTTCGCTCAGCCTTCCTTATGGTCCAGCTCTCGCAGCCATAGGTTACTACAGGGAATACCATTGCTTTAACTATGCGAACCTTTGTTGTCAGTGTGATGTCTCTGCTCTTAACTATTTTATCAAGATTTGCCATTGCACGCCTCCCAAGAAGTAGACGTCTTCTGATTTCCTGGCTGCAGTCAGCATCTGCAGTAATCTTTGCGCCTAGAAATACAAAGTCTGTCACTGCCTCCACTTCTTCTCCCTCTATTTGCCAGTTATCAATCAAGCTGGTTGCCATAATCTTGGTTTTTTTGAGGTTTAACTGCAACCCAGCTTTTGCACTTTCTTCTTTCACCTTCGTCATAAGGCTCCTCAGCTCCTCCTCGCTTTCAGCCATCAAAGTGGTATCATCTGCATATCCGAGATTGTTAATGTTTCTTCCAGCGATTTTAACTCCAGCCTTGGATTCATCAAGCCCAGCACGTCGCATGATGTGTTCTGCGTACAGGTTGAATAGGTAGGGTGAGAGTATACAGCCCTGCCGTACTCCTTTCCCAATCTTAAACCAGTCCGTTGTTCTGTGGTCTGTTCTTACCGTTGCTACTTGGTCGTTATACAGATTCCTCAGGAGGCAGACAAGATGACTTGGTATCCCCATACCACCAAGAACTTGCCACAATTTGTTATGATCCACACAGTCAAAGGCTTTAGAATAGTCAATAAAACAAAAATAGATGTTTTTCTGAAACTCCCTGGCTTTCTCCATTATCCAGCGGATATTGGCAATTTGGTCTCTAGTTCCTCTGCCTTTTCTAAACCCAGCTTGTACTTCTGGCAATTCTTGCTCCATGAATTGCTGGAGTCTACCTTGCAAGATCTTGAGCATTACCTTACTGGCATGTGAAATAAGTGCCACTGTTTGATAGTTTGAACATTCTTTAGTGCTTCCCTTTTTTGGTATGGGGATATAAGTTGATTTTTTCCAATCTGATGGCCATTCTTGTGTTTTCCAAATTTGCTGGCATATGGCATGCATCACCTTGACAGCATCATATTGCAAGATTTTAAACAGTTCAGCTGGGATACCATTGTCTCCTGCTGCCTTGTTATTAGCAATGCTTCTTAAGGCCCATTCAACCTCACTCTTCAGGATGTCTGGCTCTAACTCACTGACCACACCGTCAAAGCTATCCCCAATATTATTTATTTATTTATTTATTTATTATTCAAATTTATTCCCCGCCCATCTCCCAACCAAGGGACTCTGGGCGGGTTACAATAAACAAAAATTTAAAAACTATACAAAATATCTAAAAACACAAACAAAACATAATAAAATAAAATCCAGGATGGGCTTGGACCCGCAGAATAGATAGTGGAGCTATGGGGCCAGCCAACCCCAGGAGGCACTACCACCTCTGTCGTCCCAGGCCAGGTGGCAGAGCCAGGTCTTAAGGGCCTTCCGAAAGGCCAGGAGGGAGGGGGCCAGTCTCACCTCCAGGGGCAGAATATTCCACAAGGCGGGCGCTATCGCAGAGAAGGCACGCCTCCTGGACCCCGCTAGATGGAATTCTCTTGTTGAGGGGGTCCGAAGCATGCCCTCTCTGCATGTACGGGTGGGGCGGGTCGACGTTATCGGGACGAGACGGTCCCTCAGGTACCCTGGTCCTATGCCATGTAGGGCTTTAAAGGTAATCACCAACACCTTGAATTGGACCCGGAAGCAAACTGGGACCCAATGCAGCTCGCGTAGCAGAGGTGTTACATGTGCCGATCTTCTGGCACTCATAACTGCTCGCGCCGCTGCATTCTGCACCAGCTGAAGCTTCCGGATACTCTTCAAGGGTAGCCCCATGTAGAGCGCATTACAATAGTCTATACGGGAGATGACAAGGGCGTGAGTGACTGTTCGGAGGGCCTCCCGATCCAGGAAAGGGCGTAACTGGCGCACAACTCGCAGCTGTGCAAAGGCCCTCCTGGCCACGACTGCCACCTGCTCTTCGAGCAGGAGTCGCGAGTCCAGGAAGACCCCCAGATTCCGCACTGGATCCGAGTGGGGTAGTGCAACCCCTCCCCCCCCGAACCAAAGATGACAACTTCCCGGATCCAGGGGGGCCATCAATCCAGAGCCACTCCATCTTACCAGGGTTCAGTTGAAGCCTGTTGTTCCCCATCCAGACCCCCACAGCCTCCAGGCACTGAGATAAGGCATTGACCGCATCACTTACTTCACCCGGGATGGAGATGTATAACTGGGTATCATCAGCATATTGGTGATACCTCATCCCGTGGTGACGGATGATCTCGCCCAGTGGTTTCATGTAGATGTTAAATAGGAGTGGAGAGAGAACCGACCCCTGCGGCACCCCACAAGTCAGGGGTCGCGGGTCAGCTCTCTCCTCCCCTATCAACACCGACTGGGAACGGCCCTGGAGAACAGAGGCGAACCAGCGCAAAACCACGCCGCCCGCCCCCAACTCCTCGAGCCGCCCCAAAAGTATACCGTGGTCGACGGTATCGAAAGCCGCTGAGAGATCTAAGAGAGCAAGGATGGACGCACTCCCTCCATCCCGCTCTCGCCAGAGATCATCCATAAGTGCGACCAATGCGGTCTCCGTCCCATATCCCGGCCTGAAACCTGACTGGAAGGGGTCCAGATAATCCGTTTCATCCAGAATCCTCTGGAGTTGCAATGCCACCACCTTCTCAACCACCTTTCCTAAAAAGGGAAGGTGGGAGACTGTGCGAAAATTGCCCAGGATTGTAGGGTCCAGGGAAGGTTTCTTGAGGAGGGGGTGCACCAGCGCCTCCTTAAAGGCAGCCAGGAACACCCCCTCACTCAAGGACGAATTAATCATCGCCTGGACCCAGCCACATGTCACCTCACTAGCTGATTTCACCAGCCAGGAGGGACATGGGTCAAGCTGGCATGTGGTGGCGTTTACAATCTGGAGGATCCTGTCTACTTCATCTGTATTATCCTTCCTATACAGATCTTCCGTATATTCTTGCCACCTTTTCTTGATCTCTTCTGCTTCTGTTAGGTCCTTGCCATCTTTGTTTTTGATCATACCCATTTTTGCCTGGAATTTACCTCCTATGTTTCTAATTTTCTGGAAGAGGTCTCTTGTCCTTCCTATTCTATTGTCTTCTTCCACTTTCGCGCATTGCTTGTTTAAAAATAATTCCTTATCTCTTCTGGCTAACCTCTGGAATTTTGCATTTAATTGGGCATATCTCCCCCTATCACTGTTGCCTTTTGCTTTCCTTCTTTCTTGGGCTACTTCCAGTGTCTCATCAGACAGCCATCTTGCCTTCTTGGTTTTCGTTTTCTTTTTCAGAGAGATGGGTTTAGAGGTGGGCTACCCTTTGTTTAATTGTGCAACCACAGTTGCATGGGGTATAGTCCTGTGAAAGGAGTATTATGCATGCACTGAGAGGGGATGGTGAAAGAGAGGAGGCCAACGAGATTTGAGAATAGTTTTTAAAAAAAAGCTGTCTAGAAAGTAGCAGAGATTTGAAATCATTCCCAAGCAGACTTGGAAAAATCCTACAGTTATAAGTGATTTTTACATGATTTTAGTATTCTATATGAAGGAACGTTGATCCAAATACAGGTAGTCCTCAACTTACAACCACAATTGGGACCAGAACTCCGGTCACTAAGTGATGCAGTCGTTAAATGAGTCACACCAGATTTTATGACTTTTTTGCTGTGGTTGTTAAGCGAATCACCGCAGTCGTTAAGAAAATCATGTGGTCGTTAAGCGAATGTGGCTTCCCCCATTGACCTAGCTATTCAGAAGCCCCCTGGGAAGGTCGCAAATGGTGATCATGTGACCTCCGGACTCTGCAACCGCCATAAATACATGCCAGTTGCTAAACACCTGAATTTTGATCACATGACCGCAGGGACACTGCAACGGTTGTAAGTGCAAAGACAGGTTGTAAGTCACTTTTTTCAGCGCCGTTGTAACTTTGCCAAGGACTACCTGTACGTTTTTAGCAACTTAGATCAACTAGCATATTCCGGCTTTGCAGAGCATGAGATAAATGTGTTTGGTTCTTCTCATGGTGTTCTTTTTACATTAATTGGAAATTGCATAGAGAAAATAAAAGATAAACTGTGAATGTTTTCAGGCATAATGGCAAGAAATGAAATGGAAATCAAATGTCCCTGTGGTTACAAATCCCTCTAATTTGTTATTTAGTGGTATCAACAGAACCCCTTCATTCTTCCAAGAGTGCTTTGCCTGTTGAAAGCAAAATATTCCTAGGCACAAGGAAGTATTAATTCCCTGCCAAGTAGGAAGACCTAGTCTCTTGTATGCTAAGTTTTCATTTTTAAGTAGATCTCATGATGTGTTAAATATTTAGTATTAATATTCCCCATGGCCGGATCAGCAATTTAAAATGATTTATCTGTTGTCACAATTACAGCAAGGTGAAATGAATTGTCTATATCAGGGGTGGGGAACCTTTTTTCTGCCAAGGGCCATTTGGATATTTATAACCGGGGACCAGGGACGTGGGGGGCGGGGTTTCTGGGATTTCCGCAGACCGGGGGCCAGAGTTTGCAGGCGGGAGCCAATCACAAGCACTGGGGGGTGGGGTTTGCGGGCGGGAGCCAATCACGTGGAAGGGGCGGGGTTTGTGGGCAGGAGCCCCACGGGCCTTATATGGCCTGCGGGCCTGACGTTGCCCATCCCTGGTCTATATCATGGTTTGGGAGAGAACGTATTTGGGGACAGAAAAGATGCTCATAACCAAAACCTGCTCTGAGTGCCACTGCAGAGAGATGGGTTTAGAAGAGAAAAAAAGGGGGAGATAATTATGTTCCAAATGTTTGAAGCAGTACACATTAAGAAAGACACCCACATTAAAATGCCAATCTTGATCTGCATTGCAATACGTGGGCAGCATGGCTTTTGTTTTCAGCATATGGTCTGCTCACCTTGGTGACTGTTGGCATTGTTCTTTTCTTCTGAAAAGCCCAGTGTGTACCCATAATTCTCCTTGGAACTCTTTGCCAGAGAACATCAAATTTCTGCACAAGCACAATAATGAGCTACTCTAGAAAGGGAGAGACAGCGTGTTAGTTGTGTACGTGCCTAGGTGCAGTGCACGCTATTCTGTATGCTAACAATGGTTCAACGTTTATCAGTGCAGATAATTCAGTGGCAAGACTGCTATAAAGTGGGCACTACAGCAGAGATTGCTGGTTAACTGCATAGAAAGCAGGCATTTCTAATTAAAACAAGAACAAGGAACCTATTAGTGATTAAGGTATTGAATTAGGAGCAGAAACCAAGATTCAGATCTATTCTCAGACATGGAGACCCACTGGGTGATTTGGGGCTAATCATTCTCTGAGCCCAGCCACAGGGTGGTGGTTGGGGGAAATTTGAGAAGGGAGTACAGTACTGTATATGTGAGCAGGATTAAACTTTTTTAGCTTTGTTGTAAACCGCCCAGAGTCCCTCTTTTGGGGGAGATGGGCAGTGATGAAATTTGATAAATAAATAAAAAATAGCAATCTAAGGAACAAGTCACACCATCCCTTATTGGCTGTGCTAGCTAAGATGGCTAGGAGTTTTATTGTAAGGCCACTGATTCTTCATCATCAGTTAAAACAACAAGGAAGCAACTGACCTAAAAATCTCTTCCAGAAGTCCTGCTGCGAATCAGAATAGATTTTGTGTTCATGTAGCAAGTTCTCATATTCTACAACCCATATGCCTTCTATCCCATCATCTATGAAAGACAGTTGTTTCCTTCTTAATGAGAAAAAAATGTGGATTATATTTTGTGAAACAGACTTTATAAGAATTTGGGTTGTAGATTCAGTGTGAAGTGCAATTTTTTGTTTTTGGACTAGCAATCTCAAGGCTTGCTCTCCAATTTCTAGGCTATCTTTCTGTTTGAGTCGAGGCTGCTACCTTTTAATCAAAAGTGCTTGTTCATAACAAGGGAAAACTCTGCTTAAATTAGATAAGAAAAAAAATGGCTGTATAAAATGAGATTTTCTGGGAAAAAATGGTTCTTAAGCTACCTAGTAAAAGTCAATACTTTTTCTCTAAAAGGAAAAAAACCCAGATATATTGAGTACCGTTAGTATGTTTAATCAGAAGAAAAGTGAGACATTTATCTCACTTATGAAGAAGCTTTTCTTTGCCTTTAATGACAAATAGTCCTTGTGTAGTTTGACTTCAAGGTAAGCACTTGGTAGAAGGTGGAGATCTCTTGATATATTGCCTACTTTTCCCAGAGCTTGATATTGACACAGTTTAATGTGCTTTTATGAGTATTGCATGCTTAGATTGTAGCCTCATCGAAGCCTCCAGATCTGGAGGAATTTACTTTTGTTCGTAATAATGATCACTTTACAGATCTTGTCGAGTGGGATAGCCTCCATCCACCTTCTTGTAAAGATGTACAGAGTTAATTGCCCATCAGAAGCTTTTCTTTTGCGGCCTTGCTTTGGATAAAGATTTCTCCTCTGCTATTTTTTTTTAAATATAGCCACAGTTTGCATTAATGCAAACTCCTGAATATAGCAGACTTAGTGTTGTTAGTCTGGAGTTCTCTGATTTCTGCATACATGGTATTTTAATGCTACAGTATGTAATTAGCTCTGGAGAAATTATGCTAGAATTCCATAAATGCTGCAGGTTAGGATCATTTTACCCAGTTTAGTGTTATTTTCGGGATGCAGTATTTTTAGGTTTTATAGAGCTAATGGGTATGCTGCTTTCAGTACCTTTCCTACTTACTTTCATAGCCCAGTTACAGTAACTGTTTTTCTCTATTTACTACAGTGATAAACACCAGGCAGTGTTACATGTAGAGAAGGTCTATGGCCAGAAGTTCAACTTTTCTTGCATCAATTAAAACAGCATTGCTTGAAAATTGATGTGACACTTTAAAAAGTAGGGTAATATTCGCAGAAAGCTGCCTCTAAAAGTGTGCTGAGTGAAGTCCCTAGGAGTATTACAGTTGCAGCAGGGTTTCTCAACTAGGGTTCTGTGGCACCCTAGGGTTCCACGAGAGGTCACTAGGGGTTCCCTGGGAGATCACGATTTATTTAAAGAATTATTTCAAATTCAGGCAAGTTCACATTAAAGAGGTTTAATTTCATTCTTTATTTTTAGTTTAAGAACACTGTTAATGCATATAGACAGGCCTACACATGAAACGAATATAATAATTCTGTAACTTCTGGCCTATACTTGAGCCTGAATGTGCAGGGGTTCCCCCAGGCCTGAAAAATATTTCAAGGGTTCCTCCAGGGTCAAAAGGTTGAGAAAGGCTGAATTGCAGCTTTTATGGGCCCAGTACAAACTTTAGATGGGGTGGGGGTGAATCTGTGAAGATAATGTTGGTAAAGGTAAAAGGTAAAGGTTCCCCCCGCACATTTGTGCAGTCGTGTCCGACTCTAGGGGCCGGTGCTCATCTCCGTTTGTTAGAGCCAGCGTTGTCCGAAGACGCTTCCACGGTCATGTGGCCGCATGACGCGCGCGGAACGCTGTTACCTACCC
Source organism: Charina bottae (assembly GCA_023362775.1). NCBI lineage: Eukaryota > Metazoa > Chordata > Lepidosauria > Squamata > Charinaidae > Charina > Charina bottae. Next base: position 45,995,543 of record JALMGJ010000002.1, read on the forward strand.
ACTGAAGTGGTACCTATTGATCTACTTGCATTTGCATGCTTTCGAATTGCTAGGTTGGCAAGAGCTGGAGCTAGTGCGGGAGCTCACTCCACACGCAGGGCTAGGGATTCGAACCTCCAAACTTGCGATATTCCGATCGATAAGCCTGGCGTCTTACCCGCTGAGCCACCACGCCCCCCCAATATATAATGTTAATTATAGATAATGTTAATTATGCATTAAACAGGCAAACCTTGTTCTGCAAAGGGTGAATATGTTTTACCAGCATTGCAATCTCGTTCCAACCAGTAGAAATCAGTTCAGTACAGGGTCTTTGCATCCTTCCAGGACTTGTCTGCAGTTATGGCCAGGCTGGCTCATGACTTGACAGTAGTTTGTGCAAAGCTACCAGTTCTATGAACTCTCTGAATCCTGTTTTGCAGCTGAACTGAGAGTTAGGTATGTAAGCCTGGTTGGAATACTTAGCATCAGTAAATGATCCCTGCTGGCTTGGCAGTTCAGCCAGTTATATGATGTTAGCTGAGCATTAGAACCGTGCATTCTTTAGTGGTCTGGCTTCTGAGATTTTGTCAGACACAGTGCACAAATTTTCACACTAATCTTGGTATGCAAAAGCATAACTAATGTGTGTCAGGTTCTTCCTTGGAGTGCTTAATCAATTATATCAATTAATCAAAACTTCAATTATAATCTGTTAGTGTTTTTTTTCCATCCATCCATCTCACTGATGTGACTCTGGGTGGCTCACAACACATTAAAAACAATAAAAAGAACAGTATTTATAATAATAAATATGTAGAACAATATCAATTAAATGTAAAGAACCTACAGTGGATGCTGAGAATAGACCTGAAACAATCATCAGGACAACAATGCATGGGCCAGTTGACTGCCTAACATCCCATAACATTTATGTTTTATGAATTTGTATTTTGTACCCCGATACCTATGTCAGGGCAGTTTACAACCATACAAACACAAAATGCATTTTCTTATTTATGGAACTTTTATACTACAGTCACGACAAACTCAAAATGGTATACAAAGTACAATACAATAAACTGATATAACAAAATACAGTACATATAATAAAACATTCCTCTATTTCCTGAAGGCCTTCTGGAACAACCAGATTTTCACATTCTTCCAGAAAATCAAGAGGGAAGGGATCACTTGCCCACTGCGGGACAAGCTGTTCCAGAGGCCTGGATGCCTGCTTCCATGCTTGCTTCCATCAAGCATCTCCATAGTAGAGACTCTTCAACAGATGCTCTTTGCTTGTGCACAGTTGACAGGCAGACTCTGTGGAACATATGGTCTTGGGAGGCCCCAAGCCTTACAGGGCATCATAGATGATAACCAGCATATTGATTATTATGATGAAACCAGAACTATTTATATTGGGTTTTATGGATATTGAACTAGGAAGGAAATATGGGAAATGGTAACTGCGGCAAGATTACTGTATGGACAAATATGGAAAAATAATGAAATACCCACAGTGGAAGATTGGATTACAAAATTGATGGAACTTGCGGAAATGGCAAAGCTGACCAGTTTGGTCGGGGGGAAAAGCGATAAAGGCCTTTTTGAAAGACTGGAAACCTTATATGGACTTTTTGTTGAAAGAAAAAAAGACTGAATTGATGATTTACAGATTTGGGGACTAAGAAGGGTTAAAAGGGAAGGGAATTACAAAGTAAGAAAAAAAGGGAGAAGAAACAGTAAGATGGTAACTACTCGATAGAAAGAAGGGTGGAAATCAATTCTATATTTTCCTTTTCCTTTCCTTTTCTTTTCTTTGATTCTTTGTACTTTTATTGTATTCAAACATTCTAATAAAAATAAATTTAAAAAAAATAACCAGCATCTTGATTTGCACTGCAAACATACTGGTAACCAATGCAGCTCCCACAATATTACTTTTACAGGTAGTCCTCGTTTAGCGACCACAGTTGGGACTGGCAACTTGGCCGTTAAACAAAGTGGTTGCTAAGTGAAACCACGACTGCTTATGATCTTACTTCAGCTTTCCTTTGCTATACAGACCTGCGAAGGTTGTAAATGCGAAGATTGGTCACAAAGTTACTTTTTCATCACCGTCATAACTGCAAACAGTTGCTAAACAAGGCCGTGGCTAAATGTGGACTTCCTGTATGTGACAGTAACTGGTCTGGCCCATGATGAGGTGAGCATTTTTTGCCATTTGAAGCTTTTGAATTTGTCTTTGAGAGCAACCCAGGATAAGACAAATGATAGGTTGGAGGTAGGGTGATAGTTATCCCAGTTCACTGGATCCAGGGTAGGCCTCTTGAGGAAGAAACAAACTAGTGCTTTTTTTAAAAAAAGGCAGCTGGCATTTTCCTTCCCACAATGAGATGTTGATTATTGCCTGGACCCAGTTCCTTGTCACCTCTCTGCTGGGGGGTGGGGGAGGCAGTGGCAGCCTTCTGATGGCAGAACTGGCCTGTACATCCTCAAGAAACCTCTCCGATAACATTGTAAGAAGTCAGTCCTGTCATCTTCTCCACCTCTGGCCATCTGGCTTCCAACCTGGGGCAAATACAAACAATTCTGTCCCAGCAGCTAGTTGGTAGATCTTCTGGACCATCTTTCCCTAATCCAAACCCCATAAAACATTAAATTATTTATTTCAAAACTCTTCATTTCCCAGTAGGTGAACACTCTAAGGAAACAGAGCTCTGGTTTCCATTATCATCTTCATTTCCAAGAACGTCTCCAGCCCCTACTGGATAGGCCAGGGGAACCATATTAGCAGTGCAAAAATCTATGTGGTCATTACAAAGCAGCAAAAATGTAAGTGTTTTCTGTATCTCTTTGCTGCCAGCAACTATTCATTTGGAGTTTGGTAGCCAAAATACGGTAGCACTACCAGTGGACCCATATGGTTGCTTAGAAAATAAAAACGATGAGTGGTTGCTTCCCAGCGATGTGCTTGGAAGTGTAACCCCCCATCCAAGAAGAGGGTGAAGGCTGGCAGTAATAGGGTATGCCTTGCTGGTATATCTTGCTGACAGATGGGATACACCATTTTGTGAATGTGCCCTCTCAGGAGCAATCATTTCGCAAAAATGCCTGAGATATTTTCTCAAAATTACAAGAATGATGATTAGCCCCAACAGTTGGAAATCTTTGAGATGACGATATAATTTAAAGATGTGGTTGAAAACTCTGTGTGTGACTGACAGACAGCCCAATAGATACTAGACACCCACCAACCCTGCATTAATATCTGTTCTCACATGGAGTTTGGCCTTCACTGAGGCCTTAAATATTCCATAGTTACAGTGGAACGATGTATTTAATAGTGATTGTCAAAAGGGTGAACTTAAATACCCATGACCATGTTATTATAGGAGAATTGCATTGTTAAAATATTATGATGCTTTTATCTCAGCGTAACTGTGGTTAACAGCAGCGTTCAAAATATTTATTGCTACTTGCTGGGATGAGTGCCCTGTATGGATTTTGATCTCGGAGATGATTTGGACAGTGAATGAGGCATCGCACCCTTAAAAATTCATCCCTAATTGCCATATAAGCAGGCCTTGTGACCCAGCTGGCAAATCCTTTTCACTCTCTTCCCAGGCACAGTTGTCTCCTTTCCCAAAAGATGTTGCTATCTCCTATGACCCCCCCCCCCCAATCCTTTGTTGATTCCTTTACAAAGCATGTCATTAATAAACAAAGTAGGTGTCCTTCCTCAATCCCTGAAGAAAAACATCACAGTTTAATTTGGCCATGCTCTGTTAGTGACTTGGAAATCTGTGCAATGAAAGACTTTTCTTGACTGACAGACGCTGTTTTGATTTTTCCACACATCTCTCCTTCTCTTGCATACACGCCTTGTGATAGACAGCACTGCAGTGTCACAGGGGTAACAGATAGCTGATAACAGGCCTTCACCTGCATTTGTCAGCCTTACTGTGTGCTCTTCCCTTCTCTAGTGCAACCAGAAAGCATGTGCGTTGAGAATAAAAATGCATTTTAGCTATTGTATGTTGGCAGTAATCTTTTCACGCACCCACCCCTTTTAAAAAACAAGACATCAGACATAAGACCCAGTGATACATGGGGCTATAGATGGGAATTGAAAGGGAAGATGGGATTTGGTTGCAGCTTAAATTGATAACTATGGGGCTGAAATCGATTTCCAGTGGTCCTTCATTTGCTTGTTCCTTTCTCCCTGATTGTGTGCTTTTGAAAAATAAAAATTATATAGACTTCAGATGTCTCAGAATGATAGGCTGGGTTGGCCAATAGTGAGTAGTAGGTATGCAGATAACAGGATCCTACGTCCTCCCCATGCCTTGCGTTAGGCTCACAGTACGGTTAGGAACAATAATGGTTAGGAACGAATGACTTGTTCACGCAGGAAGAAAAACAGCTGGGGTTACTTCAGTTTACTAAATGATATTCAAAGTTTAAAGCAGAGTAAATACATATTTTGGCAAGCATTTTCAGAAGCTACAGAGAGTTTTGCATCAGGCATACTTGATTGCTATTCATTATTTATATAATACTTGAATGATAAAAGGACACATTTCATTTTGCTTCGGAAAGACCTGACCTTGGGCAGTATAATTCAGAGAAATAAGGGACATGAGGGAGAATACAGGTAGTCCTCGACTTACGACCAGCCCAAAGTTACAATGGCCTCGGAAAAAGTGCTTTACGGCCTGTACTTGCACTTGCGTTGTACCACCCCTGCAGTCACGTGATTGCAATTCGGGCGCTTGGCAACCAGCTTGCATTTATGACCAGTCGCAATGTCCTGCGGTCACATGATCACGTTTTGTGACCTTTGGGGAAGTTGGATTTGCTTAATGACAGTCATAAAATTGGGTCCGGTCACATGGTGAGTCGACTTACAATCACAACAACTTACGACAGAAGTTCTTGTCCCAATTGTGGTTGTAAGTCGAGGACTACCTGTATGCAGCAAAGGGTGTAGAGATTAATTGATTTTTATGGGATTGCAAAAAGGTGGCTTCTGATCTGATTCAGAAGCTAGGTTACTGGAAATAAATGTATAGAAAATTGCAGCTTTAGTATGCCTGACTTGCTGGGAAGAACATATTTTTATTACTGCTGCCAGTCTTCAGTTAATATAGGCAAGCCTTGATATAAGCTACACTGAAATTTATTTATTTATGACTGACTGACTGACTCATTGACTGACTCTGGGCAGCTCACATAGTTACAAATTTATGTGTTGTCTATCTGTAAGTTATTCATGTATTGAAGCAAAAGCAGGTTGAACCTGGGCTGCAGACCCACTGTTTGGGAGTGGCATCCTTTGTTTTCCTTCCATCCTTCTTTTTATTCCTTTAAAAAGCAGCTGCAAGTCTATAGGATCACCTCCCCCCCCCCCATGCTTACCATGGATATTATAGGCCGCATAGATTTTGTGGAATAAAACTGAGTCGCTATTGCCCAGTGCTCTGTTGAAAGAAATCTGATCCTTTTATAGTCATATCAGTATTTTGACCCAGGAAGGAGACCTGATAGCAAAATGCATGCAGTAGTGTTGGATACAAGCCCATCCTGACATTGGGTTCAGATCGTAAGATAAAGATCTCCTTTAAGAAATACAGAAAATCAGAATGACATTTAACAGAACATTGTTATTCACTGACATTCTAGGTAATTATATATTATATATAAATGTATATACCTCTCATTAGAATTTCTGTAATTAATAGATTTTAACATTCTGCAGCTGATAACCAAATGTTGCTTGATTTCTCTCCGATGCGGTCTTTCCAGATATAATGCAATAAGTAGACGGATTATTTGAATATCTTGATAAAAGTTACAAAAGGTAACATGGTTTCTCTGTTGATTACCTCTCACTCAAAGAAGCGCAGACTGATAAAATGAGTTCTTCTAAATCTACATGTGTCAATTACACACGCATGATGAGGCAGCAGTGTTGGTCTGGCCAAGACCTTACGGTTCACAGAGGCCCGCTTCATTACTTTAATGTTTCAGGGAGTGTTGTGAATCTTGGCTGCATTGGGGAATCTAATTACATATTTAATTGCTCTCAGCTTCAGGGTAGTATTTCTGCCAACAGAGAGAGTGAAGGGATAGGAGGGAAAATACAGGAAGGTACCTGCTTAATCCAAGAGGACCAAGTGTGGATATATCCAGCCTGAAGGCTTTTGATTTTTTAAGTCAAACTTCAGCACATTTGGTGAAATGGTCATATGCTATGGGATTCAGCAGAGCTTTCCAAACTGTGTGTCGCAACACGTTAGTGTGTCGGCTGCAGTGTTTGGGTGTGTCGCAGCTGCTGCTGCCTCCGAGCCCTGCCAGGATTCCGCTCAGGTCCTGGTGCCTGCCTTGTGCCTTGCTGTGCCTCCAAACCTGTTGTGATTCCGCACAGGTCCTAGTGCCTGCCTTGTGCCCTGCTGTAGGAGTGTGTCGCGAAATGATGCCCTGCTGTAAGAGTGTGTCACCAACATGAAAAGTTTAGAAAGCTCTGGGATACAGGGTGGATATTGGAATATCCAGTGCTTGCCACATTTTTGTCCTAGTGGTGAAAAACTCAGTAAAAGTTGTGGAACACTAGACAAACTCAGTTAGCCATGGAAGCTCAGTGGGTGATTTTGACCCTCTCTCTGTCTGTCTATCTCAGCCCAACCTACCTTTTAGGGTAGTGGTTGTAGTTAAAACAGGAGGAGGAAACATGGATACCACCATGAGCTTCTGAACAAAAGGTGGGATATAACTCAAATGAATGAATTAAATTAAATTAAATTAAATTAAATTAAATTAAATTAAATTAAATTAAATTAAATTAAATTAAATTAAATTAAATTAAATTAAATTAAATTTTACTCTGAATTTTGTTAGGCAGCATGATACAGGTATTAATCAGACATGGTATCACATCTGTTTAAAGTGCTAGTTCGTCACCACCTGCCATTTCCACCAAATCTTCCCATCACAGTAGGCTGCCCAGCAGGACTGTTGATTAACCAAGGTTGGTGTTGTGGGAGGGGACTCAATTCATTTTTCTTACAGGGATCTGATTCCCTAAGAATGTGTTCTCCTACGCTGGCTTGTTTGTAGATATTTGCACCTGCAGAGTCCATTCTATACTTATGTATTAATAGAAAAGAAAGATGTTTTATTTGCCCCAATATTTTTGCTCTTCTAGTCCTGTTCAAGCTGCTGGATTCCCTGTTAGCTTAATTCTCTGCTCTGCAACTGAAGAATGGATTGGCAGTGCACATTTCCAAGCTTCTTAAACAAGATAAAATGTTTCCACAATAATGTGTATCTAATTTGAATAAATGCATGTTTTCCAAATTTCATCTGTGTTACCTCTTAATTTTCATAGAACACGCTTGTACATCTACTTTGTTTGTTCCTTGACAGGTTCATGCTTAATTTATTGGAAAATTATACATTTTCTCAGTTTATTTTCTAATAGTTTGTTGCAAAGTAAAGTAGTCCTTTCTGCAGTTTCCAAGTAAACTGAACATTGAGAAGAAGCCTCTGCTGCCAGTTAAATAAATATTTAGCTGGAGATCCCACTACTACTATTTAGGAGCTAATTGTTAAACCTGTTACTGAGCTAGCTGCATTAAGATGTTCTCCTTTTGTAGAAGAAGAAAATCCTTGTAAATTAAATTCATTCTAAGAATGAAGAATAAACAAAGAATTAAAATTCACAGAATTTCTTGAGGCCTCGGTTGTGTGTTTTTTTTAACCAAAAATTCTCTTTTTTTGGCTCAGAAATGCTCTTCTTATAATCTTTGTTCTCTCAGTTAATAATCCTGCTGTGTGGCAATATGATACTTGTTAACTCCCCGTTTGGGGGAGTTGGGTGGTCATATAAATTGAAATCATCATCATCATCATCATCATCATTATCCTTGAAAGAACCTCTTCCACCACATGATCCTAGAAAATCAGTTTCCTTTAGGGTGCATGTGGTGACATTGTGGTGACACATAGCCAGTCGCCTTTGATTGTATGGAGGTGACTTACAGCCCTCCTATAATTCTCAAACAATGTGGAGGAGCAAAGGAAATACATTCCTGTTGGTGGACAGATGCTCTGAATTGATGCACCTCCCGTGCCTGCACCTCCCTTATCTGCCAGCACACTGAAAATAAAATAAAGCAACACATATACCAGGGCTTTCCAAACTTTTCCCGTTGGCGACACACCAATGGCGGCGTGCGAAAACCCGGAAGCGCTGCGGTGGCATGCAAAAACCCAGAAGCGCTGCGGTGGCACGCAAAAACCCGGAAGCGCCGCCGTGGCGCTTTTGGGTTTTCGTGTGCTGCCACTGCGGCGGCACTTTCGGGTTTTCACGCACTGCAGCGGTGGCGTCCTGGTGTGTCGCACTAAAACCTGGAAGCACTGATGGCCCGCTGCTGTGTGTGGTGGTGTGCGCCGCAGCGGCAGCGCGCCATCAGCGCTTCCGGGTTGTTTTTGCAACACATCTGAGCCCCGCAGGCAACACAGTACTGTGTCACGACACACAGTTTGGAAAGCTATGATGTACACATTTGGATCAAACTCTCTCCATGCTACATTTCCTGGGGTCAGAACTTAAGACAATTCATCTGGCTAGAGATCTCCTTGATGTATCCTCCAACTAAGTTTGTCTGGATCAGGACAAACATCATGCTTTCTCACTTGATCTGTTTCTGGGAAGGTGTTTCTCCTCTGCTGAACATTTGGCCTCTTCTGAACGTCAGGTTTGTATATGTGACCATTAACAAAAAGGTGAGAAACTATTAAAAGAACAGGGTAGGTAGAATTCTGCAAGAATGTAAAGACCTGCTTCCTGTTTTAGTTAAGTTTTTGTGGTAGCACCTACCTTGGCTGATCTCAGAAAAGTTAAGCAGGATCAGACTTGGTTAGTTCTTGAATGAGAGACAGGACAACCCACAGCTGAAGGGGATGTTAAAAAACACAAAGAAGGCAAAGTGAAAACCTTTATTTTGGCAGAGAAAAATCTGTGATATTTCTATGTAGTTACCAGGGGTAAAACCTGACTCAAGTCTTTATTGACTAAGATAAATATGTACTTCAACTTTCACAAAGCAAGGTCAGATACACAGCTATCCATAGCTGTAATATTTTTAAGGCTGTGTACATTATAGAAAACGTATTTGTAATTTATTATTCAAAACACTCTCAATTTAAGATTGGATATGTGTGGCTAAAAGGAGAACCAGTGCAGTCTTCCCAGCTGCTAATCTTCCTTTTGATTTGTCATCTGATTCCAATTGTTAGCTTCCCTCCAATGTTATTTTTTAAATTAATTCAGTAACATAAAGAAAAATTGTGATGCAGCTGCAAATTACTTTTCATTTGTCATATTAGTAGAGGCTGAAACTTTACTGGCTATTTAAGAGGAAAGACTTGCAATATTCTCTCTCAAATGGTTCTGACCTAGGGATTTTCTAATCCAGCAGAGGTTGCTAAAGGCAACAGTCAGACAGTAACATCTCGGTTTACTAATCAGAGACATACAGAATTGTTTTGCTCAGAGAGGCAGTCCCATCAGTGCTCTCTTGCTGCAAGCTTTCACTGAACTGCAAAGACAAACTAATCACAACTTCATATTTTGCCTGAATTGGATAACGGTGATCACTTTAGGACAAGCTATGCTATTAAGCCACAATTTGAAGTTTACTCTGGCTTATTCCAAAGCTGGTACCTGTACCTTCCTAATTCAAGGAAAGAAGGATTGTGGTTAGAGGCTTCCCAGTTTAATGATAGCCCAAAGGAAGATAGGCATTATCATGAAAAAAAGGTTCCTATATATCTTGGCTTGATAAGCCAAGCTGTTGGTAGAAGCATGCTTCCTCTTCCCCCATGTGTGATGTGCAAGGAAAGAAACAATATTTTGCATATAATACCTTTGGTGAAGTTGACCCATTTGCAGAAGCCAAACTTGTTTACCCCCCATGATTTAGAGGGTTAAGTTTTTCCAACCACAAGGGTTATACTATACAGCAGTGCTTTCCAAACTTCCGCCGTTGGCGACACACCAACGGCAGGGGCAGCAGTGTGCACGGCAGCCTCGTGTTTTGCACTAAAACCCAGAAGCGCTGATGGCACGCTGCTGCCGCACGCACCACCACAGGCGGCGGCGACGCGCCATCGCCACTTCTAGGTTTTGTTGCGACACTAATGTGTCACGACACACAGTTTGGAAAGCACTGCTATATAGAATTTGACAAGAAACCAAACCGTTTCTTTATTGCTGCCAAGAAAGCTATATGAAGTCACCAGGTGCTGAGCTTGGCCGGAAGGGAACTTTTCCTATATAAAGTCTATAATGGCTGTTGTGGGTCTTCCGGGCTGTGTGGCCGTGTTCTGGAAGTTGTGGTTCCTAACGTTTCGCCAGCATCTGTGGCCAGCATCTTCAGAGGGCAGGAGCACAGATAGAAGCAAAATCTCTGATTTTGAACTTCAAGCCATTGAACTCCGGCCGTGAAAGCCTTCGACAATACAAAGTCTATAATGTCTCTTTGTTTCTGTTGTCTGTCAACTTATGAGCCCTTGTGATTTGCTAATATGTCAAATACATTGGGGATTAATGGTCTGCATTTCTCAAATGCTTGATGCAACCTGGCACCAATTACACCTTCCTCCAAACATTTGCATTTGGTATACCAACTGATTCTGAACTGCAAATCTCATGGCTGTAAGGTTTGGCCTAACTGTTGGACTTCCTTTGCATTTTTATAATAGTTTACCTAAGAGTTTAGAAAACCTAAAGTGTTTGCACATCCTTTTATATCATTCATTCCCTTTGTTGTTTCCTTCCACTTATTTCCCAGAGTTATGTACAGTTATGTAAAGGTAAAGGTAAAGGTTCCCCCCGCACATTTGTGCAGTCGTGTCCGACTCTAGGGGCCGGTGCTCATCTCCGTTTGTTAGCCGAAGAGCCAGCGTTGTCCGAAGACGCTTCCACGGTCATGTGGCCGCATGACGCACGCGGAACGCTGTTACCTACCCACCGAAGTGGTACCTATTCATCTACTTGCATTTGCATGCTTTCGAATTGCTAGGTTGGCAAGAGCTGGAGCTAGTGCGGGAGCTCACTCCGCACGCAGGGCTAGGGATTCGAACCTCCGAACTTGCAATCTTCTGATCAACAAGCCTGGCGTCTTACCCACTGAGCCACCACGCCCCTTGTACAGTTATGTACAGAGCAGTAATTCTCAGAGACTCCTGTGAACTACTCCAGTAGCAACAGAAAGGATAATACACTTGGGCTGGAGACACTTTAATGAGATGTGGATCTGTTACTTCATTAATTTCCAGCATGAAATACCCCGTATGTTCCTGAACATACTGCAACAGGAATCATATTAACTCTCATCTAAACAACTTTTGCTTGCAAAGAGCATGCCTTTCCTCCCTTGCAGTATCTTCCCTAGCTGTTGGGCAGTTCCATGGAGGTTTGAATTAACAAGACCATATATACATACCTAGCTTTATTGTGCACTCTCCTTTCGGCTATTTTTACTTTTTCTTGCTCTGCACCTGCACAAGACATGGTCTTAATTAAACATTTATAGGGACAATCCATTAGGAGGAATACAAAGCATTGGGACAAAAGAGAGCTACCAAATGGTTTTGTTCAATTTAATCCCATTCTCCAGCTGTTTGTTTGCTTTACTTTGTGCTTGGAAAGTTGAAAAGGTCCTTGCTATGTGACACCTGATACCTTTTGTGTGCTGAGCTGCTTTGGCAGGAATCTTGAATCAACAGGAAGGGAATATTTTCTTAAAGCTACTGAGTTGTATTACTTCTGTGATCTCGGGTCTAAAGGAGTTATTAGAAGGGCAAGGAGTTTAGTGTAGATTGTCTTGAAGGCATGTCAAGTTTTTGAAATAGGAATAACCAGGAGATTAAAATTGATCTTAGTGAGACTGCTGATGCTAACTGATAATAGTAAAGTAAAAGATTTTAGCTTTTGGGTTGCTTTGTCATCATGTTGTCAAGAAGACTTGAAATCTTCCAGCAACCGTTAAAATTTGTTAAAGGAAGATGGGCTCTTTTTGTATGGACTTAAATAACTACAGGGGACCTCGCCCTCCAATTTCATTTCATTTGAAGCTTTGAACTTTGTGTTAATTGGGTAAGATACAGACTCTAGTACTGTGGAATTTCTTGGAGGAAATACATTAATTTTGAGATGAGGGTTCAGCTTGTGCATCTGTCTGTACAAGTCTCTCTTAAATGCTGATGGAAGAAGCAAATTCATGCAGTCATCTTCAGCCAGGCATTTGATTTTTCAGTACCACTTTTGGGGGGATTGGATTCATTCAGATACTAGATGATAAATAGGAGTGCCATGGGATTGGATATAGTGGAGTCACGTATGCATGAGTCTAATGCCAACTGAGGCTTTCCTGAAGGATCAGATGTTTTAAACACCTTTAATACAAGGTTGATGTCTGACCACTCATACAGGTAGAAATTCAATTCTTTTAGAACTAATTTTGCCTAGTCTTTGAAAGATGTTCTGGATAATAGTTTCACTGTCACATCCTATAGCTGTAGCTTCTAAGCCATCTTCAAGGATAAACCCTTGTAAAGTGTGTTGTATTCCAAGTGGGAGGTTGCCAGAACTTCTATGATTTTATGAACAACTGGCAAGGCCATTCCTAACCAGGAGGGGTTACAGCCGCAGATCAGACACAGCTGACTGAATGCACTCCGGATCACTGATGTCTCTTGGGCTTGAATTACAGAGGTAAATCGAGTACAGAAGGCTATGTACCTGCTCATTCATGGGAGCACAACAGCAGTCAGAGTCAGAGACATACACAGTTCCTGGACCCAAAGCCTCCAGTTCATCATGCCTCCATGTCGATGAAGGTTCTCAGTCATCCAGGTCTTCTGTCTTTGTCTTCTGTGCCTAGGAAGATTAAGACCATTTCGCAATCTCAACAACAGCAAGGTAATCTTAACGATCCTCCTTTGGATGATAAAGGGACTTAGAAATAAACATCTCAAATAACCATGACCTAGCCTCAGGTGCAAGGTCACACAGCCACCCTAGAAACATATTTAAGGATTCCCTTACAAACTTTGCTCAGACTGAAGAAGCTTCTTGGATAAGGAGCGAAACGTTTCCACTGAGAAAATAGAAATCCAGCTGACATGATTCAAGCTACAGATCATGCCTCCATCTTTTGGGATTCATATCAATCCTTATTCAGCCTATTATAACATCCAGATACTGTTCTAATACCTGTACCATCTCACCTGACTCTGATGAAAAGAAAAAATAGAGCAAGATCTCATCAGAGTACTAGCACTACCCAACTCTGAAGTCCTTGATGCCATCACTCAGGAGCTTCATATAGATGTTGAGCAACAAGGTGATGGAGTGGACTTTTTCAGGACCCCATGGTGTATTAGCCAAAACTCCCTCTGGACCTGATCCTGGAGATGCTAGCATATTTGCTTGCTTGCTTGCTTTTTATCCCACCTTTACTTTTGGTTGAGCATAACCAGTGAAGATCAGTGTCTCAGACAGCCCATGCAGCAGAAGTCAACGCTTTCAAGAGCAGTTGAGAGGTTCAGGAAAATCAATACAATTGCATTCTTTCTGACTTGCAGAGTGACTGAGGGAGTTGGGGGGCTGAAAACCAGCCTAAAACCTGACTGCAATAATTTAGCATGATGTTAGAACCTTGCCCCTGTGTTAAAGGTAACTGCTTTTCATTTAAACAGTGATTTGGTATTTTATTAATAACTGGGGTCAAATAATGGCTAAAACCTCTGGTTTGTATTGACAATGACAAGATCAGAACCCATGCAAGCTTAAATACAATTAAAGGTTTGGGCAATTTATATAAGGAATTTACACCATGGATAGGAAAAGTATTGTAATATTAGATCTGGATCAGATAATTTTACAGAAAATTGTCCAGTGTTCAGATTACCCATTATAATTTTTCATACATTCAGAACTAAGAAGATGGTTCATTTTAAGGGGTTCATTTTATTGTAGAAGGCTACTGTGGCTATCTCCACCTACATGTTCAAATCACTGCATGAAAGTTTGTACAAAGCCAGAAGTAAACCACCCGATAGTAGGCCGTTACCAAAACAAGTAAGAGTTGGAAACTCTATTTCCTACCCAAAAGAGATAGAGGCAGGAGAAAAAGGTAGAAGAAATATGAATACCTATTGTTATAAATAATGCTTGCCTCTGATTCACAGCAGCCACTTCAAACCCTTCTTAATGGCTTCATTTTTTTATGATAATAAATCTACTTAGCTGAGCCCTCATATACTGGGAAATACATTTTTGCAATATTTTTCCTTGTTAGCCAAAAAGAACCAGGCAACTATTTAGATAGACAGATAGACAGATATAGATGTAGTTATAGAGGTAAATATAAATGTAAAACACAACTTTTTTTTAATATTCCAGAAATGTATATGGATTATTGCACCTATAAATCCTATTTACTACTTTTATAAGCAGCAGAAGACATTACTGCATAACAGAGTCACATTTCTCTCTTTGTTTTATTTACTTCAGTAACATCAAGCTGCTTCAGCTCCAGGCTTTGTCGTATATTTAAGCACTACAGAAATTCATTTATTTTGCCCTCAAAGATCCATTTTTTTATTTTCAGGGAGAGTTTATTTATTTGCCTCTGCATATTAAGATGGCAGGTTAGCATATGTTAAAGCTTATTAATAGCAAGAGATAGAAATTTCATTCCTGCTAAAACATGACTCTTTTCCTGTCGCCATTACATTGGGAAACTCTCTGGTAGAGGAATAAAGTAGCTGCTGAGGTCCCCTTCTCTCTGCTGTAAACATGCATTTGTGAACATACATAGATGCATGTTGCCGTGACCCTATAAAACAAAGCAAGGGCAGAGGTTTTACTGAGAAAAATTAAGGGATGTATATACACATCCAGTAGCTAATTCCTGTAATAAGTAATTTCCAAAATGAATTCATTGTTGTCGAAGTCAGGAGAGTAATTTAAAAAGGTGCTTGCTAAATCTCACTGTATAGGCTGTGTAGAGCTGAACCAAGGTAGCTAGTTTTATACGAGTGAACAAGTTGCTTCCCACATTGATAAGGAGTCTGGTAGCCAGACTTTGATAGCCAAAGCAATCAACAGGTACCCTCTGCTCCACTTTCACTTAGAGCAGTGTTTCTCAACCTTGGCAACATTAAGATGTGTGGACTTCAACTCCCAGAATTCCCCAGCCGGCAGGAGTTGGCTGGGGAATTCTGGGAGTTGAATTCCACACATCTTAAAGCCGCCAAGGTTGAGAAATACTGAGTTAGAGCATGAGAAAAAGACACAAAACCTTCCCATTCTAAGTGGCCTATATCTAGGCTTCTCATTTGAAGTTAGAGTACTCAGTTGAGTTCTTGCGCTGTTACTTTCACTTTCTTCTTAATGAATCTTACTCATCAGAACTGTTGTGAGGCTTGCTTTCGGGAATAACTGCTTCCTGGTCAAGCTGCTACCAGAAGCCTGACAATGCACTTACCTTAACATGATTGTTTAGTAACCATAGATAGCATTGGGACTTAGTTTGATAGAAGTATATCCTAGACAGCAAGCAGATATATTTTTTCTTTTATTTTTTTTCTTCCTTGAAAAAAAGAAGTCAGCAAATTCCATTTTTCCCCTTCAAGATGCAAAGGCCGGCTACTTCAAAGTTATTTCTAGAAGTGGCCTCCAGATTATCTTCCTACTTTCCGATATGTGGAAAACTCAGACCTTGCTCCTGCATTTAGGAGCAAAGGAAAGGAGAAGAAAACACAAGAAGAATTTGATACATTTATTTATTTATTTCCATTTGTCAAAACAACATTTCTAGACCTAGCTGTCTGGAAAAGGCTCGAATGTTGGAAAAGGTGGAAGGGAAGAGAAGAAGAGGACAACCATCAGCATGGTTGCAAAGACCCCGTGTGCAACTTGGGGGTTCTTCTAGACTCGTGACTCCTGATCGAACTTCATGTTGTGTGCCAGTTGCACCCATTCCTGGATTGGGAGGCTCTGATTGTGGTCACTCATGCCCTGGTCACTTCCTGGGTGGACAACTGATGCACTCTATATGGGGCTGCCCTTGAAAAGTGTCCAGAAGCTTCAGCTGGTGCAGAATGTGGCGGCACAGGCAGTTATATGTGCCCCTAGAACAGCACACATCACACCTATGCTCCGCGAGCTGCATTGGTTACCTGTTTGCTTCTGGGTCCAATTCAAGGTGATGGTCTTGACCTTTAAAGCCCTTCATGGCATGGGGCTGGGTTATTTGAGGGACCGCCTCTTCCCAATTACATCTGCCCATTCTATCAGATCAGGCAGAAGAGTTACGTTGCAGGTCCCATCTGCTAAGGAACTACATCTGGCAGGACCCAGGAGACGGGCCTTTTCTGCTATGGCATCCACCCTGAACATCATCACCCCAAGGTGAGGTTGGCTCCATCTCTGTTAATTTTCTGTAAGTCCCTCAAAACTTGGTTATGTCATCAGGCCTGGGGCTCCCAAGGGAACAGTGAGTTGCTGAGGTGGCTCTATTGCTGCTAGTATCTGTTGCCCTGTCCTTGCCTTTTAATCATAACTTTAATATTTTTACCTGTTAATTGTTTTTATATCACTGTTTTATAGAGTTTTTTAATAAAAAAATTACATCACCCAGAATCACATTCTGTGAGGTGGGTGGCCATATAAATAATGAATGAATGAATGAATGAATGAATGAATGGTGGATGGACTCAGTTACAGTTGTGACGGGTGCACCATTGGAAGACTGGAAAGACCAGGTTAGGGACCAATCGTCATGGAGAAAATCTATATGGTTGCTAAGAGTTGAAAACAACTTGATGGCACATAAATCAAAACAACATCGGAATATCCCACCCAACATTTTTTTACCTGAAAACCCATCTGACATTTCCAGGTGGTCTGGATAGAGTGGTGGGCAGAGGCTGTAAAAGGTAACGGTTTTCCCCGCACAGTCGTGTCCGACTCTAGGGGCCGGTGCTCATCTCCGTTTCTTAGCTGAAGAGCCAGCGTTGTCCGAAGACGCTTCCACGGTCATGTGGCCGGCATGACACATGCAGAACGCTGTTACCTACCCACCGAAGTGGTACCTATTCATCTACTTGCATTTGCATGCTTTCGAATTGCTAGGTTGGCAAGAGCTGGAGCTAGTGCGGGAGCTCACTCCGTCACGCGGCGCTCGGGTCTTGAACCGCCAAACTTGCGATCTTCCGATCGACAAGCCTGGCGTCTAGGCTCTGGAGAGGTGTAAAGCCATCTGGACAGCCATTCCACAGTGATACTTAGACCAGGGAATTGCTGGTTTATCAGTGCTCAGCTGAACATCATCACCCCAAGTCCCAGTCCCGAGCGCATTCCCTTGCAGATATGAATAATCTCTTGAGCATCAAAGATGACTTGGCATTGCTGCTGCTTCTTCTTCTTTTTTTAATTGCTGGCATGCAGGCTCCGGGCAGCCTGTAGTCCCACTTCTGGAAAGGAAGTTTCCTCCTGCCATCATGTTTCCCTTTCCCATCCTCAGTGGGAACTCTGCAGCTTGAGTTCCTCTTTGAGCAGGGAACTTTTCATTTCTGAAAGTAGCTTACTTATTGAGAACAAATAAATAGAAGAGCAAACGCAAGCAGCTAATTCCACTTGCAGTAGATTGCTGTTTATTTTGCTTCCTTTGTTAACTCAGTAAATGGTCCAAGACTATATACATACAATGTTATCTAGCATGTACAATCAAAAGAGATTATTATTAGCAGGAAATGGAATTAAAAATCTTAATGGCAAGCATTCACCCAGGAGAGGTGCAGGAATTCCAGCTGCAGGAATTAGAAGTTGCAGGGATGTTTTTATTTTATGTACTGTTGGCCTTAACGGATATGTTCTAATATTTTAATGCAAACAAAGCTATCGAGTAGGCCTGTGGAATATTTTTTACTGCCTTCCAGAGCTCTTTTTTGTTGGCTGCATATCTGAATTGAGAAGCCATGGCTTTAGAGTTCACTCACAAATTTATTTATTTGTAAAAAATGTATTTGTTAAACGAATGATTCTGAGTGGTCAGAATATGAAATGAGCTAATATGAATCATAGTTGGCAAACATCACTTAATTTGCTTTGCCCTCCAGGCTTAAATTTATATTTATAAGCATAGTTTATATTTTATTTGAAGCAAAAGTTCAGATAAAGTCAACAACTAATAATGGGAATTGTGCATTTGGATGTCAGAGTCATTGGGAGTCGAGCGGCATAGAGATTTAATAAACAAATAAATAGTATACTATGTCAGAATAAGTCAACACTCCACATTCCTTAATTGAACTCAAATTTTCCATTCTCTCCTATGAAAGTACTAGGATTAAGCTGACATTTGAGTTCAGAGATTCCTATATCAATTTAAAGCATTTCATTCTTTCCAACGGGTGCAAATAAACCCAGAACTGATTTAGCAGCTTGGGAACAAATTATTAACATTAATCATAGTTTGATATCTGCTTAGTATGCTAACTGATCCCAAAGCTGTTAATTATAGTTCTCTTATTTGGATAAATCAAGAAATATAGTTAATACAGGAATTCTTGGCTTGTTCACTTGGGTGAAGAGGTTTTATGCATAGCCAAAAAGCTAATTATATCTCAGTTTAACAAACAGTGGTTATCCGAAATAGAAAGAGGTCTTCCCTTATCTCTTCATAAGACCCTCAGTTTTTATTTGTAACTCAATGTTATGCATGCAATGTATTCTGTTAGTATCATCTTTTAATTAATTACCAAAAAAATCTTACAGATGTTTCCAAAGACAGCTGGAGTAGGTCCTCATCAGAAACAAATCTCCTAAACAGTAAGCTCCTATTTCTGGATGTTTTTTTTTTTTCCAAATCACAGTGCAAATAAATTGTACTTTTAAGAATAGGACTATCTAACCTGGACTGCAGAAATTAAAATGACCCCTAGATGGCAGTAAAAAAAAATCCAGAAAAAAAAACACTTACTGCCATCTAGGGGTCATCTAGATTTTGACCAGATCTGGTAACCCTACTTAAGCTTTCATTGCCTAACGTTCATTAACTTCATGCTGTTCTTCAATTGCTTTGATTGGAATTTTTCTGCCTTTATTTTATTTCAAAAATATGAATGCCATCTGATTCATCAGACTGCAGCAGCTTCGTGTATATAATACATTAGAATCATAATAACAATTAATGATACATATTAGAAAGAACAAAACACCTTAACCAAATGCTGTTCTAAAGGGAAGCAAGATGAAGTCCAATCCTACTTCAGGGGACAGCTGTTCAACAGCTGCTTGTTTGGGTTGAAAAGGCTGTTGTCATTCTGAGGGCTCACTATTTTCAATGCCAGTGTTTCTCAACCTTGCCAACTTTAAGATGTCTGGACTTCAACTCCCAGAATTCCCCAGCCAGCAAGGCTGTCTGGGGAATTCTGGGAATTGAAGTCTACACATCTTAAAGTTGGCAAGGTTGAGAAACACTGTTCTATGCAGAGACTCTTTTATTTCTCATCTGCAGCATTTCCTAGCGCTTGTCAAGCTGCAGTGAAGTATAGTTAGGCATGCAAAACGAAACCCAGGTCTTTTTGGCCCTTGAACAATCACAAAAACCTCTCTACTTTCCAAACCTGCTTGCCAGCACCTACTTTGGAGAACACAAAGATTCCTCCGTGCCTTTAATAAATGCAGCAATGTAATAGGAAGATGTTTTATCATGCATGGATTCTTCAACCAGTACAGAAATGAGCCGGCCTTTCTGTCTTCTCTTTTGCCAAACACCTTTTAATGGTGCTGTAGATCAGGTAGCTGGCACCTTTAATTTGGGGAGATGAACTGACCAAGATCTGGAAAGGATAGAAGAGCAGTCGTTTGTTTTCATGTGCAAGGATTCTTTAAAAACTTTTCAGACCCAGGGGCTTAAATTGAGAAGCTTTCGTGTTTTAATACACATTTCATGGGGAGAAAAATAGAATCCCCTGTCTGTATTCTGCAGGTCTCTGCTAAGCTGTGAAACTCATCTATTATAAATGCTGGCTTTTAGATAGATTCTCACTTTGAGATAACTTGAGCAGTTGACCATTTGCAGGGCAAACAAATGCAATCAAATGCTAAAGCTTCAAGGAGATTAGAGAGCTGTCAAGGTCTGAACTATATCAACAGCTTGAAATTGGCTCATTCAACAAAGCTTTGACAGTATTACACTGGCAAAGTAAACACCCCTGGTGCACCAACATTTGGAGTTTGTGCATGTGTGCTGTGTATGCCTGCGTTTGTGGACGGGTGTGGATGTGTGAATTATGCAGATTTATCCCTTCAGACACAAATCATTTGGATCAGGACAAAGTATGCAGAAGAGTAAAACAGATATGTTCTGTTTTTATTGGTTTTTAATCTTGTACTGTAAGTGTCAGGATCGAGGACAAGAACAATGCAGAGAAGGGTTTCCAACTCTAGTTTCTTTATTGCTCTTACCCTGTGAACAGAATCTTGCCAGACTAAAGCTACCTAACTAACCTAAGGGTAATAACTCCAAAGGGCTCTAGGGCGGGGCTGCCTTGAACTTCTTAACCTTCCCAGCAACAGAGTCCGGGCTTCAATGTCTCTTATCAGTCTGGAATGCTCTCTCCTCCTGGGAAACAGTATCCGCGCCGGAATGCACCACAGTAAGCCACCTAGAGTCACTATGTGTGAGTTGGGTGGCCATAAAAATTTGTTGAATGAATGAATGAATGAATGTTCTGTGCTACTTTCAACTGCGTTACTAACAGAGTTAAAGGTGCACTCCTATGCATGTCTACCCATAAGGAAGATCCACTACATTTACTGGGCAGTTTACTCCTGCATAAGCTTACGTATATGCATGTCTATCACACTATTTCTTTTGGAGGTAATCAGATTGTGCAGAGTATAGAAAATGAGTGAGAAACAGTAGGTCAGAGGAATCAAAAGTTTAAGGTAATAAAACAAGTGAAAATTTATCTGTCTGTCTGTCTGTCTGTCTGTCTGTATATCTATCTAATTTTATCACTGCCCATCTCCCCCCGAGGAGGGACTCTGGGAAGTTTACAACAAAAAACACAGTTAAAATACAATACAATTATAAGTGCAATAAATATGAATATAAATAGACAATAAAAATATAAAATATAATAAAATCCAGATGGTTGAAGGTTCTCTATCAGTCCGTGAGTATAAAGGGCTATTTTAGGGCCATTCTAGGGGGCTAGCCATCCCCAGGAATGACTATTCTCCTTCCCGCTCCAGGCATGTTGGCAAAACCAGGTTTTTAGTCTTTTGCGGAAGTCCAGGAGTGAGGGGGCCTGTCTTACCTCCTGGGGAAGAATGTTCCAGAGGGCAGGAGCTACTGCAGAGAGGGCCCGCTTCCGAGACCCCGCCAGATGGAATTATTTTACAGATGGGGTCACAGTTAAATCTAGTTCAGTGTCATCCATTATCCCGCTCTATACTTTTCTGTCCTTCCAAATCATCCCTGGTTTCACCACTTCCATTCACCATTTCATTCAGTGTCTTTAGCTCTGCAAACTAACTTGTCATCAGTTCTGTCCCACCACAGCATCTCCTTCCTCTTGACCCATTTACTCCTTCATGTATGTTTTTCTTGCAATTTGATCCTCACTCCTTCTCTCTGTATGATCATACCACCTCAACTTCTTTCTTTCATAATGGTCATCCACTTTCATATATTCAGTCCACAGCCATTCAGCACTGATTTATTTTGCACATTTTCTCTTCTTGTTTTACCATACACTCTTAATAACCAACTCTCACTGCATTCATGTTTCTCTTAGCATAGGGTTGCTGTTGTGGGGAAAACAGGAGGAGGAAGGAGTATTAGGTACGTTCGCCGCCTTGAGTTATTTATAAAAATAATAAAGGCGGGATAAAAATAAAATAAAAAATAATACTCAACACTCACTTCCATATAACAAAATGGGAAAAGCCTGTCTTTATACACATTTTGCTTCTTTTGACAAATGTTCATTCCTCAAAAGAGATCCCATACACTCTCCTACTTCTGTACTATCATTTGGCTTTCTTAAAAATGCTTCATTTATTCCATCTTTTTTTTTTAATCCGTTCAATCCTGTCTGATTCTCAGAGACTGCCTGGACAAGTCCCTGCAGTTTTCTTGGCAAGATTTTTGGTTTGCCATTGCATTCTTTCTAGGGCTAAGAGAGTGTGACTGGCCCAAGGTCACCCAGCTGGCTTTGTGCCTATTGTCTCTTGTCTCTTATGAATGGTATGTAAATGTTGTTTACCTCTATGTGTCTGTTGATGGCTGCTTTGAGTGCCAAGCTTTCAGGAATTCTCTAGCATTTTTGGATTTGGCTTGGTTTAAGATGCTCACAGTTTCCCAGTTGAAAGTATGGTTAAGTCTGTCCATGTGTTGTGAGATTAAGGAGTTTTCATTGTGTCTTCTGACTGCTAGTTGGCGTTTGTGAATGCTCTCTGCTAGTATTCTGCCGGTCTGTCCTACATAATGGCTGCTACAGTCCTTACACTGTATGTTGTAGATCAGGGGTCCCTAAGCCCCAGGCTGCGGACCAGTACCGGTCCATGGCCTGTTAGGAACCGGGCCGCACACTTCCATCTGTGCCATCCCGTCTGCTTACCACTTCCGTCTGTGCCATCCTGAAACCATCTCCCCCCCCCCCCCCGGTCCATGGAAAAAATGTCTTCCATGAAACCGGTCCCTGGTGCCAAAAAGGTTGGGGACCGCTGTGCAGATAACTCCTGTTTTTTCTTCTTGGGCTATTGGGTCTTTTGGGTTACTTATGATGTTCTGAACGGTTTTCGTTGGTTTATGTGCTACAGTGATGCCATGTGGTTGTAACAGTCTATTAGTAGTTTCTGAGATGTTTCTGATGTATGGCAGTGTAATCCTTTTCATAGCTTCTGTTGGTTTTGCTGTGGTGGGTTGAGTGGTCAGGCACTTTTTGATATAGTTGCGTGGGTATCCATTTTGCTGGAAGATGCTATATAAGTGGTCTGTTTCCTTTTTCTGGTGTTCTGGGTTGCTGCAGTGCATTTGTGCTCGTCTAAATAGTGTTCTTACACAGCTCCTCTTGTGGGAGGTTGGGTTATTGCTTAAGTAGTGGAGCACTTGGCTAGTGTGGGTAGATTTCCTGTAGACTTGTGTTTCCAGAATGCCATCATTTCCTCTACTGATGAGGATGTCCAAGAAGGGTAGTGTGTTGTTTTCTTCTTCCCTTGTGAATTTTATTCCTTTGAAGATGTTGTTTCATGTGTTTCCTCCAGTTGATCCATTTTTATTATGATGAAGGTGTCATCTACATACCAGATCCATTCTTTGGGTTGTATGCGTGGGAGTGCTATCCTTTCTAGTAGTTGCATTACGATCTCTGCTATGAGTCCTGAGAGTGGTGATCCCATGGGTGTTCCTTTGATTTGTTGGTATATTTGTCCATCAAACTGAAAGTAGGTGGTGAGGCAGAGGTCAATGAGGTCCATGATTCTGGATATTTTGATCTTGGTGTATCTAGTTAGGTTCAGGTGTGTTACGTAGAGCTGCTGCCATGGATTCAATCGCTAGTGCTGGGTCTATGGATGTAAAGAGTGCAGTGACATCAAATGACACCATAATTTCATCTTCATCTATTTTTAGGTCTTTGATTTTCTGGAGGCACTGTAGTGGGGAGTTGATAGAGTATTCGCTCTCCTCTGTGAGATGCCCAAGTTTTCTTGTAAGTTCTTTAGCTATGTTGTATGTGGGGGTCCCTGGAAACGATACAATTGGACGGAGCAGTATGTCGGGCTTGTGTATTTTGGGGCGTCCGTAGAAGCGTGGGGTGATGGGTCCGCTGCTTTTCATCCGCCTATGTTCTTCTTTTTTGAATTCATAGAGGACTGGTCTGTTAAGGGCTATTTGTCTTGAGATTCCGTGTTACTTCCAGTTTGGGGGGAGCATGCTTCTAAAGACCAGATACAGGAGAATTGTGGTAGGTGAGGGATATGTCTCCATTTCCTGCTTGCGTCCACCTGGTTGGTCACGGTGAGAAAGAGGGCTGGCCAAAAACGGGCTTTGGTCTTATCCAGAGCTCTATTTTTAATGTTCTCATGAGGAAGTGAGACTAATAAGGAACAGTGTTCTTATTTTATCTGCAGTGCTGAGCCGGCTTTTGATAATGAATAGTTCAATAAAAGGTAAATGCTTGTGAGCATTAGAATTGAGTTCTATTTTATGAGGGAGTTGATGTGCAAATGCTGAGGTGTGAAATTTTGGTCTCTTCCATTTTGAACTGTGCAAATTTTGTGACTGTGAATATGAGGGATGTTTTTCAGTTATAATATAGGTCACATCTAAAGATTAAGGTAGTTCTCTGGTTTCTTTGAAGGCAATAGTGGCTGTAGCTGCCTTTAAGAGCTGGTAGCTAGAGAATAAAGAGTATTGTCCTTCCACTATAGTTCAGAAATAATTCACCAGAGTTGGAGAAAAGTCTACCAAGTGTTAATAAAACCTATCCAAATTCTGCAACCGTTGTGCTCTTTGTGTTGGTGGAGATGTCTGGTATTAAGGGGGACTTTTTGATCTTTTAGCACTCCTAAAATTACTGCCAATTTTATTCACATACAATCTGTTCTCTCTCTTTTTCCAAGCGGCTCTGTGATCCAGATTTGTTCATACTTTCCAAGAATTATGTTTAGCTCCCTCAGCTGAAGACAGATCTTCTATACCTCCATACTCTAATAATTACAAATATTGAAGTCGTTTCATCAAGTAATGGTGTCCAGACTGCTAGATTTAAACTCAGCAGAATCTACTCAGACCCATGACATGGCATGGCTACATGGGGATCTTTATGAAGATAATTTTAGCAGATTCTTCTTGTATCCAGTTTGTTGTTTATTCGTTCAGTCGCTTCCGACTCTTCGTGACTTCATGGACCAGCCCACGCCAGAGCTTCCTGTCGGCCGTCACCATCCCCAGCTCCCCCACGGTTGAGTCCGTCACCTCCAGAATATCATCCATCCATCTTGCCCTTGGTCGGCCCCTCTTCCTTTTGCCTTCCACTTTCCCTAGCATCAGCTTCTTCTCCAGGGTATCCTGTCTTCTCATTATGTGGCCAAAGTACTTCAGTTTTGCCTTTAATATCATTCCCTCAAGTGAGCAGTCTGGCTTTATTTCCTGGAGTATGGACTGGTTTGATCTTCTTGCAGTCCAAGGCACTCTCAGAATTTTCCTCCAACACCACAATTCAAAAGCATCTATCTTCCTTCGCTCAGCCTTCCTCATGGTCCAGCTCTCACAGCCATAGGTTACTACAGGGAATACCATTGCTTTAACTATGCGGACCTTTGTTGTCAGTGTGATGTCTCTGCTCTTAACTATTTTATCAAGATTTGCCATTGCTCTCCTCCCAAGAAGTAGACGTCTTCTGATTTCCTGGCTGCAGTCAGCGTCTGCAGTAATCTTTGCGCCTAGAAATACAAAGTCTGTCACTACCTCCACTTTTTCTCCCTCTATTTGCCAGTTATCAATGAAGCTGGTTGCCATAATCTTGGTTTTTTTGAGGTTTAACTGCAACCCAGCTTTTGCACTTTCTTCTTTCACCTTCGTCATAAGGCTCCTCAGCTCCTCCTCGCTTTCAGCCATCAAAGTGGTATCATCTGCATATCTGAGATTGTTAATGTTTCTTCCAGCGATTTTAACTCCAGCCTTGGATTCCTCAAGCCCAGCACATTGCATGATGTGTTCTGCGTACAGGTTGAATAGGTAGGGTGAGAGTATACAACCGTGCCGTACTCCTTTCCCAATCTTAAACCAGTCCGTTGTTCCGTGCTCTGTTCTTACCGTTGCTACTTGGTCGTTATACAGATTCCTCAGGAGGCAGACAAGATGACTTGGTACCCCCATACCCCCAAGAACTTGCCACAATTTGTTATGATCCACACAGTCAAAAGCTTTAGAATAGTCAATAAAACAGAAAGAGATGTTTTTCTGAAACTCCCTGGCTTTCTCCATTATCCAGTGGATATTGGCAATTTGGTCTCTAGTTCCTCTGCCTTTTCTAAACCCAGCTTGTACATCTGGCAATTCTCACTCCATGAATTGCTGGAGTCTACCTTGCAAGATCTGGAGCATTACCTTACTGGCATGTGAAATAAGTGCCACTGTTCGATAGTTTGAACATTCTTTAGTGCTTCCCTTTTTTGGTGTGGGGATATACTGTATGTTGATTTTTTCCAATCTGATGGCCATTCTTGTGTTTTCCAAATTTGCTGGCATATGGCATGCATCACCTTGACAGCATCATCTTGCAAGATTTTAAACAGTTCAGCTGGGATACTGTCGTCTCCTGCTGCCTTGTTATTAGCAATGCTTCTTAAGGCCCATTCAACCTCACTCTTCAGGATGTCTGGCTCTAACTCACTGACCACACCGTCAAAGCTATCTCCAATATTATTATCCTTCCTATACATATCTTCCGTATATTCTTGCCACCTTTTCTTGATCTCTTCTGCTTCTGTTAGGTCCTTACCATCTTTGTTTTTGATCATACCCATTTTTGCCTGGAATTTACCACCTATGTTTCTAATTTTCTGGAAGAGGTCTCTTGTCCTTCCTATTCTATTGTCTTCTTCCACTTCCGCACATTGCTTGTTTAAAAATAATTCCTTATCTCTTCTGGCTAACCTCTGGAATTTTGCATTTAATTGGGCATATCTCCCCCTATCACTGTTGCCTTTTGCTTTCCTTCTTTCTTGGGCTACTTCCACTGTCTCATCAGACAGCCATCTTGCCTTCTTGGTTTTCTTTTTCTTTGGGACGTTTTTTGTTGCCGCCTCCTGAACAATGTTGCGAACTTCTGTCCATAGTTCTTCCAGGACCCTATCTACTAAATCTAGTCCCTTAAATCTATTCTTCACCTCCACTGCATATTCCTTTGGAATATTAGTGAGCTCATATCTAACTGATCTGTGGGTCTTCCCTATTCTCTTTAGTCTGATTCTAAATTTTTCAATAAGAAGTTCATGATCTGAACTACAGTCAGCTCCAGGTCTTGTTTTTACCGACTGTATAGATGTCCGCCACCTTTGGCTGCAAAGGATGTAGTCAATCTGATTTCGGTGTCGACCATCTGGTGAAGTCCATGTATAAAGTCGTCTTTTAGGTTGTTGGAAGAGAGTGTTTGTTATGCACAGTGAGTTGTCTTGGCAAAATTCTATCAGCCTATGTCCTGCTTCATTTTGTTCTCCGAGGCCATGCTTGCCTGTAATTCCAGTATCCAGTACAGTTTTAAAATGCCACTATTTTTTAAAAAAAATCTTACCACCTTGCTTTGCATTTCTCTAGCTTGGCGCTAGATGGCAATTGATTGTTAGTATGATTGGCATTCCAGTTCTGAGAAACTCAAGCTGTTAAGTCCCACAGTGGTGAAGATGGGGCAAGCTACTAATTCTTTCACAAGAGTCTTTTGGAGATTATGGGAACATTTGCAATTTTGAAAGCGTTTAGCTTCCCTGTTGGGTATAGACAGTCAAAATCGTATAGTTTTGCTTCCCGCCATCCTCTCTCAATTCTCCAAGGATGGTTTCTGGGCAGGTAGGAAGTCGCCTATAGACATCAATCATTTCTGTTTTTTTCCTAAGGATGCTTGTGTGAACCCGGGAGGCACTTGGTTAATAGAAATTTGTATCTGTAGTTAGAACTACCTTGGCTTCCCTAATGAATTGTATAGGGAAATCTTACAAGCAAACCCAGCCCATATGCTCGAAGCCTCCAGCCCTATTTTGCAAAATCAGACCATGGGTCTCTCTGGAATCAGTGTGGGGTAATGTTAATGTGCTGGAATAGGACCAGGGAGACCCAGGTTCTACTCTTCTCTTAAGCATGGAAACCAACTTGGGCCACTCATACCCTCCTAGCCCAAATCATTATCAAGCTCTGTGACAAGTTAGCTGGAAAAAAAATCCCGCATCGCATAATGCACTGACAATTTTTGCGTAACAATTGGGCAAGCACAGAGCAAAACAAGCAGACCTGCAACTAAATGGGACGGATGCAAAGAGGACGCTCTAGCAGTGAGTAATAGTGACTAATTGACAAAAGGACTTGTTAACTCTGAGATCCTGAAGAGGAATTGCTGAGAAACTTAGACTTCCTGAAAAGAAAAACCTTAGAGCAGTGTTTGTCAACCTTGGCAACTTTAAGATGGGTGGACCACAACTCCCAGAATTCCTCAGCCAGCATTCCCCAGAATTCTGGGAGTTGAAATCCACCCATCTTAAAATTGCCAAGGTTGACCAACACTTCCTTAAAGTACATGGAGCTTTTCATATAAGCTTGCAGGTTTGCTTCATGGAGAAAATTTTAGGCAGCATCAACAGAATACAGGTAGTCCTCACTTAATGACCACAATTGGGACAGGAATTTCAGTTGCTAAGTGAAGCGGTCATTAAGCGAATCCAACCCGACTTTACGACCTTTTTTGCAGTGGTCATTGAGCGAATCACTGGGCATTAAGCGAACCACATGGTTATTAGGCAGATCACGTGGTTCCCCATTGATTTTGCTTGCCAGAAGCCAGCCAGGACAGGACGGTCGAAAATGGCGATCACATGACCACGGGATGCTGCGACGTCATAAATGTGAACAGTTGCCAAGCGCCCAAGCCATGATCACGTGTCTGTGGGGACACTGACAGTCATAAGTGTGAGGACCAGTTGTAAGTCAGTTTTTTCAGCACCATCGTAAGTCCGAACTGTCACTAAATGAATGGTTGCTAAGCGAGGACTACCTGTATAATTTCCAAATAATGGAAAACAGTAGTTCCACTTTATTCTGTTTTGTGCAAATTCCAAAATGAGTATTTTACCCAGCCCATCTTCAAATGAATGAACTTGGTAACTGGCCAACTTTTTTTTTCCTAACAATTTTCCCACTTTAGTGAAAATTTTCCCATTATTTCTCGACTTTGATATGTAGAAATCTTAAGCTACATGGTGCTTCCAGTGCCTGAAACCTTATTTTAAATAACTAGTGAATATATTCTTTCTTATTGAGTGCCAAGCTGCCATGCTAAAATGAATGGTCATCCTCCCATCTGTGAGAGAAAAAAGGCTTGTTTATATTCCTGTGCATGCAGCCAGGAATAATACCAGTTGTCACTTTCAGCATGACAAAAACATTCCAAATTTAGGCTGGTCTTGCAGCTTGAAATGCATATTAATGCTGGGGAGTATGTGTTTGTAACTGTATCCTTGTTTCTTCTGTTGGAGAACTGAGACTCAACCAGGATCCAAAGAAGGGATTTGGGTACAGTTGTAGCTCTAAGCGATCTCCTCTTTTTACCACTACTAAAAAGATGATCTAACTCTGAATGAATGAATGCTGACAGGAGCCTTTTTTTAAAGAATGCTGTAAAAAACAGAAGCCATGCCTGTAGGCATTGCTTGAAGACAAAGAAGAAATACTGTATATGGACATTAGGCCCTTCAGGCTCAACAGCTCAAGGTTTGGGGGTCAGCTCCAAAACTTTGTGGAATCAGATGTAGAGAAAATGGAATTTGCAGCATCACAAGCTAGTGGCAGGCAGTTTTGGGGACCATAAGCTTGCATTATCTTGCCTTTTTATCACAGTAGCAATTCTGGACAGCAGTTGTCTGGTATGGAAACCACAGCCGCCATCTTCATGTTTTTTCTGCAACACAAGTCAAAATGTAAGTTACAGTTTCTGTGCTTATGCACTTTCATTGCAGTGCAATATTTCAGAGTGAAGAGGAGAGAATACCATTCCCACAGATGAGGCAATTGAATTGGCCTTGACTTGAGAAATAACTTGGATAGGAAAAGACATTGCAGCAACATTAATATTAATTTGGCAGTTTTCTGTACTGGGTGACAAAAATTAAATGATATTATTTAAAAAAAAAACCTATTTCTATGCAAGATCATCCTGAATAATACAGTTACAAGTTTATATGCAACTACTGAATTAAATACTGAACAGTATCTTTTGTTTCTACAAATCCATTTTGTTTTTAAAAGGATTGAAGGGAAATGAAGAAGGAGGATATATTATTTGGTTGATAAACAGATAAAAGCACATCATCCTGAGGAGGCAAGAGACAGGGGTTGGCCATTTTGAGAAGTATTCAATTAAATTCAATCCAGTCATTGATAGAATCTATCTATCTATCTATCTATCTATCTATCTATCTATCTATCTATCTATCATATTTATATCCCGCCCATCTCCCTCTCAAGGAGGGACCCTGGGCGATTAGTGAAATAAGGACAGGATGCTATCCCAATTAGTCCTCAAATCTGCTCTGGAGAATAGTAGGGCTCACTGGAGAAGATCTGAGCCAGCACACAGGAAGCTGCAGGATCAGAACTTCTCTCTGTACATACAGAAGTCTTGTAGGACATTGAATTGTTTTGATCTTGCCTTTGTTTTTTGGAATCCAGGGTGGTGTCATTAAAATTGCTTGGAGATCCAGATACTGAACAGTTTGTTTGTTTATTAATCAATCAATCAATCAATCAATCATATTTTTTCACCGCCCATCTCATATAGCAACAACTCTCGTTTGCAGTCTTGTTTGGCTTCAGCGTGGTTTCTCAATTTTCTGTCTACAAACAAACTGTGCCTTTGTATTGAAACCGGATTCCTGGTGGCTGAGTGTGCTATCGTCATATGTCGGTTTCTCTATTTTTTCCTGGCCTTTTTAATGTATAGTGTGTGTGTGTGTAAATTCTAATTATTAAAACACTGCCTTGGTAAAGGGATTGTATGCTTATGTAAAATTGATGCAACTATGTATTTAGATTATTAATCTATGAATCTTAATCTTAAAATAGGCATCACTGTTGTTCCTTAGCTAAATCATTTTAAAGTGTTCATCACTTCATGTCTGATTTTTAGAATATAAGTAACATCTCTCACCTAATTTTTAATGTGAAAATATTTATCTTTGGTTTAGGCAGGGAAGTCATCCATTTTGGTAAATTGTTTTGATGACATTTAATAGAGGAATTTGTATCCAATAGTGATGTATTACATGCAAATGACTTGCACAGTAGTTTTAGATACGTTTAGAAGTAAAAAATAAAATACCATTGCTGCATTATAGGATTTTGTGTTGCTTTAACATTCTATTTAATTCAGCATTGACTTTCGTCCAGCATGCATGTTACTGTAGCAGAAATATTTATAGCAGTAATTAAAAGGCTAAAGCCATCTTAAACTGCTAGGGTGAATGGAGTCTTACAGACCAACTGCTCCTGTGAATTTAATGCAGCTTCCATTTGTTCGTAGGATTGTAGCCTAACCTAATTAGCATTAACAAAATGATTAGATTTTTTTTAATGATTGGTTTGTTGTTTTTGTTGTTCAGTCGTTCAGTCGTGTCCGACTCTTCGTGACCTCATGGACCATAGCACGCCAGGCCTTCCTGTCCTCCACTGTCTCCCGGAGTTTACTCAAATTCATGTTCATGACATCGGTGATGCTATCTAACCATCTCATCCTCTGCCGTCCCCTTCTCCTTTTTCCTTCAGTCTTTCCCAGCATCAGGGTCTTTTCCAGTGAGTCCTCTCTTCGCATTAGGTGGCCAAAGTATTTGAGCTTCAGCTTCAGCATCTGTCCTTCCAATGAGCAGTCAGGGTTGATTTCCTTTAGGATTGACTGGTTTGACCTCCTTGCAGTCCAAGGGACTCTCAAGAGTCTTCTCCAGCACCACAGTTCGAAAGCATCAATTCTTCAGCGCTCAGCTTTCCTTATGGTCCAACTCTCACAACCATACATTACTACTGGGAAAACCATAGCTTTAACTATACGGACCTTTGTCGGCAAGGTGATGTCTCTGCTTTTTAATATGCTGTCTAGGTTTGCCATAGCTTTCCTCCCAAGGAGCAAGCGTCTTTTAATTTCATGGCTGCAGTCACCGTCTGCGGTGATCTTGGAGCCCAAGAAAATAAAATCTGTCACTGCTTCCATTTCTTCCCCTTCTATTTGCCAGGAAGTGATGGGACCAGTGATGGGATTAGGTTTAGGCAATAGAGTGGCTTCTGACTTTCTTTTTAAGCTTTTAAAATGTATTTTATTATATTAAACCTACAGAATGACATATATACATATGTGTATTAATCATGTGATACAATATTAAAATCAAAGAAAGAAAAATAAAGCTGGCGAATTATATCATTAAAAAAAAAATCCCAAGCACTTCACCAAATTGCTCAAAAGTTCTTTTTGTTACCCCTTTGCCAAAAAAATAAAAAGGACTAATTCAGATGCTGTCAACCAAGTATCAACAATCAATTATTGCAAATCATGGATAGATTTATCGTTCCAGTGTTATATAATAATTCTTTTTTTGACATGCCCCAGGCATAAAAGCACCATAATTCTTGATGACTTGATAGATACTAAATACTGGGGATATAGCCAAGAAGAGCATATGTATCCTTAACATAGAACAATTGGTCTAAATTCATATTAACTTTCAGCTCAAAATATGACAATAATGGGATTAGCCCTGATCATGTGAGCTAATGTATTCCTCCTGAATTTCATCTACAACAGCATGGAGATTCCAATCAATCAATCAATCAATCAAACCTTATTCAACTTTCTCTAGGGTATCCTACACAGACAAAGCATAATTTTTCAACCACTGAGCAATCTTTAGGCAGAATAAAAATGTTGACGATCTGCTGTCTTAATTTGGAAGAAGTTATATTGTAGTCTATAGAACTTAATTCTGATTTTTAAAATAGTTGTTTATTTATTTATAATAAATGAATGCTTCTAGGTGGCCCACTTAAGAAGATGTCAAGGTCATTTAGAATAATAATAACAACAACAGCTACATGTCTGTAGCTTGAATCATGTCAACTGGATTTCTATTTTCTCAGTGGAAACGTTTCGCTCCTTATCCAAGGAGCTTCTTCAGTCTGAGCAAAGTTGGTAAGGGAATCCTAAATATGTTTCTAGGTAGCTGTGTGACCTTACACCTGGGGCTAGGTCATGGTTATATTGAGATGTTATTTTTAAGTCCTTTTATCATCTAAAGGAGGATCGCTAAGATCACCATGCTGCTGTTGAGCTTGTGAAATGGTTTTAATCTTCCTAGGCACAGAAGACAAAGCAGGGAGGAAGATGGGGGAAAGATTGTCCCTGAGGCCCCCACCTCTATTCAAGGAAGGATTTTCCAAGTTGGCATAAATGGATTCCTTGACCCCTCTCTCAAACCACCTATCTTCTCTGTCTAAAATGTGAACATTAATGTCCTCAAATGAGTGTCCTTTTTCCTTTAGATGAAGATAAACTGCTGACTCTGGTCCTGTGGTGTTACTTCTCCTGTGTTGGGCCATCCTCCTGTACAAAAGTTGTTTGGTTTCTTTTTTTTTTTTTTTGCTGACCAGAGTCAGCAGTTTATCTTGGAGTTCTGGCATGGACACCTTCTGTGTTTAGTACGCGCCTTACTGTCCTCACTGAAACCTCAGTGCCTGTTGCCACCAAGTCTTGCTGCAGGTCTTTTGCAGTCACTCGAGGGTTTCTCTCAACCTGCCTTCTCAGAAATCTGGTTGCAGCCATTGGCAGCTTCCTTTTTCTGCCCCGTCCAGGTAGACCACTGTTCCTTTAACTTTGAACTTGCGAACTATGCTTCCAACGGTGTCTTCTAAGATCATTCAGTCCCTTCGCTATCTTTTTGTATCCTGTTCCTTTTTTGTGAAGGGCGATTATCTCTTCTCTTACCTTTTTGGACCATTCTTTTGACTTAGCCATATTTCTAACATGCATTCAAACGTGACACTCAACAAACCCCTAGCCAGTTCAGGTATTTCATGTGTTCCAGCTCAAGCACACCTGGTGCAACTAATGAAGCCCTTGATTAGTTGCATCAGGTGTGCTTGAGACAACACCTCTTTTGCATATTGTATGTGTGCTGTTGTGACAGATTCTATTCAGGGGGTTGAATAATTTTGAGACTGGAGAAGTCATTATAAGTTGCATTTTCAGTTGAATTTGGGGACACCACTTGAAGCATTCGTTGTGTTGAGCTATTTCTTTTCTTTTTTTAATTTTGAATAAAGTTTTTATTATTTTTAGAACAAAGATAAAAAACTACAAAAAACAAAAAAAAACTACAAACAAAAAACACTAAAAGTGTAAAAACACAAAAGAAAAGACTTTTAGAAAGTTACATACATACAGGTGACTTCCAGCTTTCAAAAGCAAGAATATACAGCAATTCCCATAAAAAAACCCTTCCTCTATATCAAACCATAGTCACATTATTTCTATAAATCCCTCCATTAACGCATTTACAAATCTCTAATACAATTGCTCCTTCCCCTTACATTATATATATATATATATATATATATATATATATATATATATACACACACACACACACACACACACACACAACACACACACACACATACATACATACACACACACACACACATATATATATACATTTCTACTTCAAACTTCCCTCCCTCTTAAAAAACAATCCATTTAATTTTTTTTCTTTCTACTACTATTCTATATACTTCTGTTTACACAATAGGCATCAAATTATAGAAACAAATAAATTGTCTGCCTTTATAATAATCTTAACCCTATTAGACCCCAAAAACAGTATAAAACATTAATATATCTTATCAATATCCTTTAAGTTTTACAAATCTATAATCCTATAAATCCTAATCCAAACCATAAGAAAAGAAAAAAGAAAAGAAAATCATTAGTCTCATTATCAATCCAATTAAATATTCTTAATTTTTATAAATTGTCTGCCTTTATAATTAACAATCTTAACCCTAATTATGCTTAAAAACTGTATAAAATATTACCCGAACTTGTCAATATAATCTTAAAATCAAAATCTTAATCTTTTAAATCTTAAAAATCAAAAATCCTGTAAATCATATTAACCTCATTATCAGTCCAATTAAATATTCTTAATTTTTTACCCCTCCTCAAAATATACCAGGGCATTTAAATATTTCACCATTACACCAAAAACATTTTTTTACAAAGATCTAACAACCCCCAAAGATACAAACTTTCCAGCGAAAGTGTAAAAGAACTCGCACATAATATACTCTTCTTTCCCATAACATTGATTGAAATCATAACATTTCCCCAGCTTGGCAGTTCCTTGTGCAGTCTTAAGGTCAAACAATCGTTTTAACCCCATAAACACCAATCCAGAGTTTTCAACTGAGAATATTTCAATCTCCCTCACAGCAGTAAAATCGCCATCTTTTCCAACGTCGTCGTCGTTTTCTTCCATCATGGTATTTTCATATCGTTGTTCCATTTTAGCTAGAATCTCATCTCGATTGCCCCAAACAGTCTGTATAATAACTTGACAACCCTTTGAAAAAAATCTCTTCTTGCTGACAACATAATTCTCTGAAATCTTCTTTAAAATCTTCCATTGTTCAAACAGTAAATTATAGCACACTCTAAAGAGTTAACTCACAAAAATAGAGGTTAATGAATTAATCCAAAATTAACCAAAGAAAATATACTAGCAGACAGCTTGAAGAAAGTAAAAATAAAGCCAAAAGTTTAGAATGAGAAATCGAAAACAACGTGTAGAAAAAACACTCCAACCTTCAAATTCAGCAACAAAGATAGCAGCGGAAAGGCAATGTTACAGCTCTCAATATAACCCAGATGGGGAAAAAAGCCAAAACTTTTTTTTTATATAGTTAAAAATCTCCAAAAATAACTATATTCACCAAGAGATTCCACTTTTTCTTACTATAAAAAGCTTCTCTTTTTACCTACCCACCGAAGTGGTACCTATTAATCTACTTGCATTTGCATGCTTTCGAATTGCTAGGTTGGCAAGAGCTGGGGCTAGTGCGGGAGCTCACTCCGTCATGCGGGACTAGGGATTCGAACCTCCGAACTTGCGATCTTCCAATCAACAAGCCTGGCATCTTACTTTTCTCTTAAGGTACAAAACTTAAAAAAACAAATTGGGTGCTTAAGAAATGGGAAGGCAAGACTTATTTCCCCTTTAAGGGGTTGCATATGTGGCTCAGAAAAAGATGAAATCCCAGCCTCCCAGTGTAGTCTTACCGCTCGGTTGCAGACGCTGTCCATGATCTCCTGGCTACAACTCACTGTCTGGAGGACAAATGGGTCAATTCTCAGCGTTTTCCTTAATCCGGAAAAACACTTGGGGCTACAGAAAAACCTGCCTGTGCCCAGAAAAAACTGCCACGCTGCCAGCTCTGCCCACGGAGCTCGTAGGCAAAGTTGTTCAGTCCGCCATTTCCCACAGGAAGTCCGTGTTGAGCTATTTCAATTGCTTTTGTTTGATTTGTTCATTGCAAACAGCTGAAAGTCTGTAAATTTTGACAATAAACCTGATTTGCAATGGGGGTTGAATAATTTTGATTACAACTGTACATAATTAGATACTACCTTTACAATTTCCAAGCCCTTGGGTAGAGCTTGACGTATGAAGAACATTGTCTGTGACACGTGATAAACAGTAGTAATAGTAATAAAGACAACAAATGACAATCCACTCTAAACTAAGCAGGCAGCCCTAGTATCATCAGCACCAAATGTTTGGCAGAACAAAAATATTTTCAAGATCTTGAAAGCCAAGAGGTTGGGGCTATTCCTTTTCTCAGGGGCAAGGTGTTCCTAAAGGATCTTTTCAGCTGTCATGGGGCCTGGATCTACAACATTCCTCCTGTTAAAAATTCCATGGGATGGGATGGGTGGATGGGAGAGACAGTCCTGTAGAGCAGGGTTCCTCAACCTCAGCCATTTTAAGATGTGTGGACTTCAACTCCCAGAATACTCCTGACAGAAGTATACTCCCAGAATATTCCTGACAGACTGACAGAAGACAGTCCTGTAGCAATGCTGGCTGGAGTATTCTGGGAGTTGAAGTTCACACATCTTAAAATGGCTGAGGTTGAGGAACCCTGCTGTAGAGATCTTGGTGCTGGGCCATGCTGGCTGGCAATTAGCACTCTGAATTCGACCAGAAAAGCTGGTAAACAGCGCAGCACCCACAGCATAGATATACGGCTAAGCCTTCTATCTCCAGTTTGCAGAACCACTTGAAGCTTCTGAGTCGTCTTCCAAGACAGCCTGACGTAGAGCACATTATAGCAGTCAATATTTAAGGTGACAAGGACACGAGTCCAAATATACCTGTATTTGGCATACTGGCAGGAGTTGGGCAAAGCCTGTAGCATCTACCCTGCTGCTCTAGCAGGAATTGAAAGTCCAGGAGGACTTCTAAATCCTGGATGTGTTTCCTAAGCAGAGTGCAACGCTGTCAGGAGGTAAAAATGAAGCTGGAGTAGAGCCAAGTTTATCACTGACAAACAATAATTCTGTTTTACAGGAATTTAATCTGAGTTGTTTTGACCCATCCAGGCTCTCACAGCCTCCAGGCTGCATACTTTGACAGCATTTTGGTCTGGCCTAGAGTGGTGATGTACAACTGGATAACATAGGTATATTGACGATGCCACATCCCAAACT
This sequence comes from Charina bottae, assembly GCA_023362775.1. Classification (NCBI taxonomy): domain Eukaryota; kingdom Metazoa; phylum Chordata; class Lepidosauria; order Squamata; family Charinaidae; genus Charina; species Charina bottae. The sequence goes on from JALMGJ010000002.1 coordinate 46,033,136, forward strand.
GATGGGGGATCTCCCCCAGCAGCTTAATATAGATATATATGCTAAACAGCATAACGGAGAGGACCAGCCCTGTAGAATTCTATATAAGTGCAAACATGGATATGATTGCTCTTCCTCCATGCACACCAACCAGAACTGCCCACTCAGAAAGGAGCAGAACCACTGTAAAACAGTGTTTCCAAGTCCAGCTCTTGCCTGTGGTTCAGAAGGACATCATGGTTGATGGATCAAAGGTCACCAAAAGGACCAGAAGGAATACACTCCCTCTCTCCAAGTCCTGGTGAAAGATCATTCCCTGGCCCCAATTCTGTCCCATACCTGAGACTGAAACTAGATTATAAGGGGCCTACAAGACCCATTTCTTCTAGGATCCTCTGTAACTGGGTCTCCAACACATTCTCCAAAATCTTCCACCAAATGGAAAGATTGGAGATTGCCCTCAGCTGGACTGAGAGATGGCTTCTTCAAAAAGGGGCACACTACTGACCCTTTCAAGATATTTGGTACCACCACATCCCTTGGTGACACATTAATCACCTCCTAAATCCAGCCACATGTGCCCCTACCAGCTGCACAGATAAGCCAGGTGGGTCACAGATCGAGCTTACAAGTGGCTGAGTGTATGCCACAGAGGGCCTGATCCACATCCTCGGTCTCAATAAGCTCAAAAAATCCCAGATAGTCTTGCAGGATATTGCCTTGATCATCTCAGCAGACCCCTTCCAAGTAGAATCAAACTAGCAGCAGATATGAAGTGCTTTCTGCAAAAACCTTTGCAACAACACTGTAGCATCTTCACACCTGACTTTTTCTAAAAGGGTTACCTTGAACAGAACTGCTGAATGTGAGTCTGCAGATGCGATAAGGGCAGAGAAGTAAATTGGTTGACTTTAAGGATGAGGTCAAGTGGGGGCAAATTATGAAAGCAGCATTATGAAATTGCAAGGACATGAGAAAGGGGTGGAGCTTGTGTATGGCAGTCTGATGCTGCTTTTATCATTTTGACCCAATGAATTTTGCAGATGCCTCTGGCTGCATGTCTCATTGATTTTAGTTGAAATTGGGCTTAGTTTTGGCTCGGTAATGTTCTTTTGATTCATGTTGCAAATTTGAACAATAGTAAGGTACAAAAAATGTCTCTGGCTAAGAACAGAAGTCTATTGGATTGCACAATGGATTTTCAAGCAGCAAAATACTGTTTCTGAATAGCTTAAAAACAACAGTTTTTTTTTCTTTAAAAATTCATTACAGGATGCACTGTTCCACTGCCAGATGTTATGATCTTCAGATTTGCTGGCTATGGTGTGGCAGTGTCAACCCTACTATTCTAATGGGAGAATCTGCCTGCACAAACAACTCAATAAGGACATACATGAAAATCAACAAAATGCCTGCATGGTGAAGCAAATTATTCAACCTACGCTAAGAAAGCAAAAATAAATTGAAACTTTGTGGTGAAGCAAGCCATATGTACCCAATAAATTGCAACCAGATTGCAGGAAAGATCAGTGGCTTTCCAGCTAACATTGCCAGTTAGCTGGGCAATCTTCTCAAGGGCTGGTATTCCTTTGTTTATGTGTACCCTTCCCAAACTGATGCCCTCCAGATGTGTTGGAACTCAGTTCCCACAAGAAATCTTGTTTGTTGCTATCCATGCTGGCTGCAGATTATGAGAGATGAAGCTCTCAGCTTGGAGAAGATCGGTAAAGATGCTTCAAAGCCATTCAGCCCATTTGCATTCCTGTGTCTTAATAAGTAGACCACTCACATGTGAAACATTATAGGGCTCTGCTGGGGAGGGGTTGTTTGTTTTAATCCTGTAAGATGCCCAAAGTCACCTGTGTGAGATGGGCAGCTATAAAAAAAATATTATATATATATATATATATATATATATATATATATATAAATAAATAAAAAACTGAGTCTTCCTTCAAGATGAGCAAGGGAGAGGCTATAATTTACATTCTTTTCACCTTCCCACCTTGATGTGTTCCTGGACTCTGAACAGATCACATGCCTTATGGCAGCCCTCCATGACTATTATGATATTATTATTATTATTATTATTATTATTATTATTATTTTTATTAGGCACACACTACCATTTCCTGGCCATGTGTGACAGTAATTTGGCTCTCAATTACAGCATTAGTCATTCTGCATCCACACCACCCTCAAATTGTACAGCTGTCCATTGCCTTTATATAGCTGGATGACTGCGGTTTCTTCTGTTGTGTGATTCTCAGGCTCAGGGAAAGCTGGAGAAATTGGGGATGACAGCTGTGGACAACCCCAGGACATCCATAATGCAAATGATGGATAACATTATCTCCTTTCTGCCTCCTCCTTTCTCTTAATTAGCAAATCAAGCATTCTGCAAAGTGCTTCCCTGGAGATGTGGCTCTTACGTTTTGCGTTGTACATCAACGTGGAAATCAAAGATCCAATCAATAGTAAACGCAGCCGTGGATCATAAGTACGCATGGTGACAAACAGTTAAGAAGCTAAAAGCCCTTTCAGATACTTGTTCTTGTGCATAAGGGACATTTATGACTTGCTAAATGTGGAGGCCAAGAGTGAGGATAATATACATCACACATTCCTTTTTGTCATCTAAAGTTGCTGATGAAGGCCAAAGCAACAATATTGTAGGGGTTATTACTGGCAACAGTCAGAGCCATTGTACTTACCCTGTGACAAGTCAAAAGAGGTCACCAATAATTATAATTCTGTTTTGGTCTCCCGCCTGCATAATGAAGGGCACTTTAGTTTTACACGGTAATATTCATTCAGGTCAACTCAACTATTTGCAATTCAAACTCAGTGGGCTTGAGATGGTCTTTTCTGTTTTAGGCAACCCTATTAACTCATTTCAACTCTAACTGCTCTTTTAGTGGTTGCTTCAGTTGCCTCAAAGTCTGCATGTCATGACTTTATCTTATATTTGCACTTGTCGATGGACTCTGGTTGGCATCAGTGGGATGGGAAGTTAGCCTTAGCTGTAGATTGCCACTCCTTCTTTACCCAGCTATATAGTCAAAGCATTACTCATGTGCTACTTGGGTACACTGAGGTCATGTCCTAATACTACTTTGTAATACAGAGGTGATGATGAGAAATGGAAATAGCATTGATGGCATGGCAGACTCTAAAGGAGTGTGTCTTTGTGTACGTGTGTGTGTGTGTGTGAGAGAGAGAGAGAGCGCATATGTATTTGTGAGATATATGTATACAGGGTGTACCAAAAGTCAGGCCCCATAGACAAGGTTGGGCCCCATAGACAGTTGATTATATAAATTACATTAAACGATCAAATTGGTTGCCATTTTCTTCTAAACACTTCCTTACTCGTTTGACACATGACTTTTGAACATTCCTAAGTACAGTAACATTTTCTCTGAAAAAAAATTAATAAAACATTTTGTTATTGGCTTATGGGGCCTGACTTTTGGTATACCCTCTGTGTGTGTGTATTCCTTCATACACGTGCATATATAAGCACACACATCTTCCCATTTCCGAAGTTTTTTTCCCCCACAAAAGAGGTTGCTGTTCTACCTCATTCTTGGGGTGCTCTAGAATTTCTAATGAATTTTTTTTGGTGATGTTTTTGAACTTACTTTATTGCTGGGATTTGATGGATGGTGCAATTGTTGATGGTTTCCATATAGTCACCTATACATAATCTGATTTGATCTGAAAAATCCCCATGGCAGGAGCTTCTCATGATGTTTTCCCTAAGGATTGAGATGAAGGGTAGGAAGCCAGGGAGATTGCAGATTGCTGGAAAGATGAAGTATGATGAAAGGCTAGACCAGTGTTTTTCAAAGTTGGCAACTTTAAGATGTGTGGACTTCAACTCCCAGAATTCCCCAGCCAGCATGCTGTACCTTCTATGATTTGTTGTTGTTCAGTCGTTTAGTTGTGTCCGACTCTTCGTGACCTCATGGACCATAGTACGCCAGGCCTTCCTGTCCTCCACTGTCTCTCGGAGTTTACTCAAATTCATGTTCATTACATCGGTGATGCTATCTAACCATCTCATCCTCTGCCGTCCCCTTCTCCTTTTGCCCTCAGTCTTTCCCAGCATCAGGGTCTTTTCCAGTGAGTCCTCTCTTCGCATTAGGTGGCCAAAGTATTTGAGCTTCAGCTTCAGCATCTGTCCTTCCAATGAGCAGTCAGGGTTGATTTCCTTTAGGATTGACTGGTTTGACCTCCTTGCAGTCCAAGGGACTCTCAAGAGTCTTCTCCAGCACCACAGCTCGAAAGCATCAATTCTTCGGCGCTCAGCCTTCCTTATGGTCCAACTCTCACAGCCATACATTGCTACTGGAAAAACCATAGCTTTAACTATACGGACCTTTGTCGGCATGGTGATGTCTCTGCTTTTTAATATGCTGTCTAGGTTTGCCATAGCTTTCCTTCCAAGGAGCAAGCGTCTTTTAATTTCATGGCTGCAGTCACCGTCTGCGGTGATCTTGGAGCCCAAGAAAATAAAATCTGTCACTGCTTCCATTTCTTCCCCTTCTATTTGCCAGGAAGTGATGGGACCAGATGCCATGATCTGGGTTTTTTTAATGTTGAGTTTCAAGCCAGCTTTTGCACTCTCCTCTTTCACCCTCATCAAGAGGCTCTTTAGTTCCTCTTCACTTTCTGCCATTAGGGTGGTATCGTCTGCATATCTGAGGTTGTTGATATTTTTCCCGGCAATCTTAACTCCGGCTTGTGATTCATCCAGCCCGGCATTTCTCATGATGTACTCTGCATATAAGTTAAATAAGCACGGTGATAATATACAGCCTTGTCATACTCCTTTCCCAATTTTGAACCAGTCGGTTGTTCCATGTCCGGTTCTAACTGTTGCTTCTTGACCCACATACAGGTTTCTCAGGAGACAGGTAAGGTGGTCTGGTACTCCCATCTCTTTAAGAATTTGCCACAGTTTGTTGTGATCCACACAATCAAAGGCTTTAGCGTAGTCAATGAAGCAGAAGTAGATGTTTTTCTGGAACTCTCTTGCTTTTTCCATGATCCAGCGAATGTTGGCAATCTGATCTCTAGTTCCTCTGCCTCTTCGAAACCCAGCTTGCACTTCTGGTAGTTCTCGGTTCACATGCTGCTGAAGCCTAGCTTGTAGGATTTTGAGCATAACCTTGCTGGCATGTGAAATGAGCGCAATTGTACGGTAGTTTGAACATTCTTTGGCATTGCCTTTCTTTGGAATTGGAACGTAAACTGACCTTTTCCAATCCTGTGGCCACTGTTGAGTTTTCCAAATTTGTTGGCATATTGATTGCAGCACTTTAACAGCATCATCTTTTAGGATTTTAAATAGCTCAGCTGGGATACTGTCTTCTCCGCTAGCTTTGTTGTTAGTAATGCTTCCTAAGGCCCACTTGACTTCACTCTCTAGGATGTCCGGCTCAAGCTCAGTGACCACACCATCGTATTTATCAGGGATATTAAGATCTTTCTTGTATAGTTCTTCTGTGTATTCTTGCCACCTCTTCTTAATCTCTTCTGCTTCTGTTAGGTCCCTGCCTTTTTTGTCCTTTATCATGCCCATCTTTGCACAAAACGTTCCCTTGATATCTCCGATTTTCTTGAAGAGATCTCTAGTCTTCCCCATTCTATTGTTTTCCTCGATTTCTTTGCATTGTTCATTTAAGAAGGCCTTCTTATCTCTCCTTGCTATTCTCTGGAATTCTGCATTCAGTTGTTTATATCTTTCCCTTTCTCCCTTGCCTTTTGCTTCCCTTCTTTCCTCAGCTATTTGTAAAGCCTCATCAGTCAGCCACTTTGCTTTCTTGCATTTCTTTTTCTTTGGGATGGTTTTAGTTGCTGCCTCCTGTACAATGTTACGAACCTCCATCCATAGTTCTTCAGGCACTCTGTCTACCAGATCTAATCCTTTAAATCTATTCCTCACCTCCACTGTATATTCATAAGGGATATGATTTAGGTCATACCTGAGTGGTCTAGTGGTTTTCTCTACATTCTTCAATTTAAGCCTAAATTTTGCGATAAGAAGCTCATGATCTGAGCCACAGTCAGCTCCAGGTCTTGTTTTTGCTGATTGTATAGAGCTTCTCCATCTTTGGCTGCAAAGTATATAATCAATCTGATTTCGGTATTGACCATCTGGTGATGTCCATGTGTAGAGTCGTCTCTTGTGTTGTTGGAAAAGAGTGTTTGCTATGACCAGCGTGTTCTCTTGACAAAACTCTATTAGCCTTTGCCCTGCTTCATTTTGTACTCCGAGGCCGAACTTGCCCGTTATTCCGGTTATTTTTTGACTTCCTACCTTAGCATTCCAGTCCCCTATGATGAAAAGGACATCTTTTTTTGGTGTTAGTTCTAGAAGGTGTTGTAGATCTTCATAGAACCGGTCAACTTCAGCTTCTTTGGCATTAGTGGTTGGGGCATAGACTTGGATCACTGTGATGTTGAATGGTTTGCCTTGGATTCGAACTGAAAGCATTCTGTCGTTTTTGAGGTTGTACCCCGATACTGCCTTTCCCACTCTTTTATTGACTATGAGAGCTACTCCGTTTCTTCTAAGGGATTCTTGCCCACAGTAGTATATATAATGGTCTCCTGAATTAAATTCGCCCATTCCTGTCCATTTTAGTTCGCTGATTCCCAAGATGTCGATGTTCAATCTTGTCATCTCATGTTTGACCACATCCAGCTTACCTTGATTCATAGATCTTACATTCCAGGTTCCTATGCAATATTGTTCTTTACAGCATCGGACTTTCCTTCCACTTCCAGACACATCCACAACTGAGCGTCCTTTCGGCTTTGGCCCAGCCGTTTCACACTTTCTGGAGCTACTCGGAATTGCCCTCCGCTCTTCCCCAGTAGCATTTTGGACACCTTCCGACCTGAGGGGCTCATCTTCCGGCGTCATATCTTTTAGCCTTTTGATACTGTCCATGGGTTTTCTTGGCAAGGATACTGGAGTGGTTTGCCATTCCCTCCTCCAGTGGACCACGTTTTGTCAGAACTCTCCATCATGACCTGTTCTTCTTGACCTGACTTCATTGAGTTACGCAAGCCCCTTCGCCACGACAAGGCAGTGATCCATGAAGGGGACCTTCATACCTTCTATGATACCATGCCTGTAATAAAGATAAGAGGCAGGAAAGTGAATATTTGTGAGAGTTTGTTGTTTATTCGTTCAGTTGCTTCCGACTCTTCGTGACTTCATGGACCAGCCCACGCCAGAGCTTCCTGTCGGCCGTCACCATCCCCAGATCCCCCATGGCTGAGTCTGTCACCTCCAGAATATCATCCATCCATCTTGCCCTTGGTTGGCCCCTCTTCCTTTTGCCTTCCACTTTCCCTAGCATCAGCTTCCTCTCCAGGGTATCCTGTCTTCTCATTATGTGGCCAAAGTACTTCAGTTTTGCCTTTAATATCATTCCCTCAAGTGAGCAGTCTGGCTTTATTTCCTGGAGTATGGACTGGTTTGATCTTCTTGCAGTCCAAGGCACTCTCAGAATTTTCCTCCAACACCACAGTTCAAAAGCATCTATCTTCCTTTGCTCAGCCTTCCTTATGGTCCAGCTCTCACAGCCATAGGTTACTACAGGGAATACCATTGCTTTAACTATGTGGACCTTTGTTGTCAGTGTGATGTCTCTGCTCTTAACTATTTTATCAAGATTTGCCATTGCTCTCCTCCCAAGAAGTAGACGTCTTCTGATTTCCTGGCTGTAGTCAGCATCTGCAGTAATCTTTGCGCCTAGAAATACAAAGTCTGTCACTGCCTCCACTTTTTCTCCCTCTATTTGCCAGTTATCAATCAAGCTGGTTGCCATAATCTTGGGTTTTTTGTGGTTTAACTGCAACCCAGCTTTTGCACTTTCTTCTTTCACCTTCGTCATAAGGCTCCTCAACTCCTCCTCGCTTTCAGCCATCAAAGTTGTATCATCTGCATATCTGAGATTGTTAATGTTTCTTCCAGCGATTTTAACTCCAGCCTTGGATTCCTCAAGCCCAGCAGGTCGCATGATGTGTTCTGCGTACAGGTTGAATAGGTAGGGTGAGAGTATACAGCCCTGCCATACTCCTTTCCCAATCTTTAACCAGTCCGTTGTTCCGTGCTCTGTTCTTACCGTTGCTACTTGGTCGTTATACAGATTCCTCAGGAGGCAGACAAGATGACTTGGTATCCCCATACCACCAAGAACTTGCCACAATTTGTTATGATCCACACAGTCAAAGGCTTTAGAATAGTAAATAAAACAGAAATAGATGTTTTTCTGAAACTCCCTGGCTTTCTCCATTATCCAGCGGATATTGGCAATTTGGTCTCTAGTTCCTCTGCCTTTTCTAAACCCAGCTTGTACATCTGGCAATTCTCGCTCCATGAATTGCTGGAGTCTACCTTGTGAGAGACTGTTGTGCATATTAAAGGGCATGGTGGCTCAGCGGGTAAGACGCCATGCTTGTCAATCAGAAGGTCGTAAGTTCGGAGGTTCGAATCCCTAGTCCCGCGTGACGGAGTGAGCTCCCGCACTCGCCGCAGCTCTTGCCAACCTAGCAATTCGAAAGCATGCAAATGCAAGTAGATGAATAGGTACCACTTCGGTGGGAAGGTAACAGCATTCCGTGCGCATCATGTGGCCACATGACCACGGAAATGTCTTCGGACAATGTTGGCTCTTCGGCTAACAAACGGAGATGAGCACCGGCTCCTAGAGTCAGACACGACTGCACAAATGTGCGGGGGGAACCTTTACCTTTTTATTGTGCATATGGTTGTAGGTGTATGTGAGTCTGAAATCAGCACAGTATCTGAAGTGTTCCTGAAGACTTAGAAGTGCAGATCTTCATGTTGTACACTTTGTACACAAAACACATGGATTATAAAGGGCAAGACTGTCCACCGCTGATCATAGGATGAATTTTATTATTCTTATTCCATGATTGTAAGTCTTTTGTAACTAAAGTAAGGTTCAGAATCCTACATTGCATGCAGGAGAATTTCACCAAATCTTTTCATTTCCTGAAGAAGAAATAAAAAGGTAAAGACACCCTTGAGTTGCGCTTGATTCCTGATGATGGCATCCCTGAAGTTTTCTTGGCAGCATTTTGAAGGTGATTTGCCATTGCCTTCTTCAATGTTTTTTTTTTTAATTTAATTCTAGCCAACAGCTCTAGAATTCCCAGGTGGAAAGATGTGCCAGGAGTGGTCCTGGTTAGTTTTGAAGATAGACCTGCTGAGGTCTTGGAAAGCAATCTATTTTCCATCAGGTAGGATGTTGGAAATGAGGATGTTGGAAATGAATGCAGGATAAATGTTTGGCATAGCACTAACTTAAATAAAGTGAAGTTGTTTATTCTGGCCTAGTAGACCTGAAACTGGGCCCGCAAATAAATATCTTAAATTGCAGTACAATAATAGCTCCCACATAGCCATTTGACGTTCTGATACCTCTATTTTATATTATCTAACTATCTTGTTGGGGCGTGGTGGCTCAGTGGGTAAGATGCCAAGTTTGTTGATTGGAAGATTGCAAGTTCGGAGGTTCGAATCCCTAGCCCTGCGTGCAGAGTGAGCTCCCGCACTCGGCCCAGCTCTTGCCAACCTAGCAATTCGAAAGCATGCAAATGCAAGTAGATGAATAGGTACCACTTTGGTGGGTAGGTAACAGCGTTCCGCGCGTCATGCGGCCACATGACCATGGAAGCGTCTTCGGACAACGCTGGCTCTTTGGCTAACAAACGGAGATGAGCACCGGCCCCTAGAGTCGGACACGACTGCACAGATGTGCGGGGGGAACCTTTACCTTTACCTTAACTATCTTGTTACACTAAGTGTATTCCTTCCAGGATATTTTATTTTACTGGATTTTCCATTTCCTTTCCACAGTTTATTGTTCCTGAGATCCACTGACTGTTTGAGAATGCTGTCTGGTTCCCTCTTTCTTTTTCATCTCAAGTCTACCCTACACCATCTTACTTAGCCCTTCTCAACTGGCGTGTTTTTCAGATGTATTCACTGCTTGAGTTACTTCATGCATTAATCACAATTTTGTTCATACAGTCATGCTTGTATCATGTTTTTAAAAGTGCATTTCCACTTCCACCTTTTTAAAAGTGAAATCAGAGCATTGGGCCGTGAACTTCCATTTGGCCAACAGTTTATGGTTCATTTATTTAACCACTTTAGGTTAATTGATCTGAAGGAGTAAAATCTAAATGAACATATGATTGCGAGACAGTTCCTACAAACACACTGAGTGGAAGAAGGGTGGAATGTTTTTACTATAATTCGTTTCATTAAAATGAAAAGGCACACTGAGTCGCTGTGAACTAGTTAAACTTTATATTGAGAAAACAGTGGGATGGTAGCAACTGCACTTAAAATTTGGAGTTTGTGGGTTGTCGTTATCACAGAACCAAACTTGAGATACAACAGGCATACAAGCTCTGTGTTACAGGACAGCTGCTGTTTTCAACTTAGTCTGATACTGCATAATATTGTATGCAGTGAGATATCCAGACCTCTATATGGCGTTCTTCCCCAGATGGTACCCTTCAGAAATATTCTGATTGGAACGCCAAGAACTCTTAAGTCAGAATGTAACTGGCTGGGAATATTGATAGTTGTGGTCCCAGCACATATTTTGCCAGTGAATTCAAGGCTTGGGTGGCATTTCTCCAGCCAAAACCCAATAGAAGAAGAAAGTGGGAAGTCCAGCACATGTCTATGAAGGTTCTCAGTCATCCAGGTGGAATTGTCTGTAGCTTGAATCATGTCAACTGGATTTCTATTTTCTCAGTGGAAACGTTTCGCTCCTTATCCAGAAGCTCCTTGGATAAGGAGCGAAACGTTTCCACTGAGAAAATAGAAATCCAGTTGACATGATTCAAGCTACAAATTTAAATAAGTGTTTTTCAATCTTGGCAACTTTAAGATGTGTGGACTTCAACCCCCAGAATTCCCCACATCTTAAAGTTGCCAAGTTTGAAAAACATTGATCATAGAGTTCAGATTTTCTTGGTGCAGATTTTGAGTTCTGTCAGGGCAGAATCCTGTTGGTTTTTTTGTTTTTTGTTTAGCATAGAGCAGAGTTTCTCAACCTTGGGAACTTTAAGATGTGTGGAGTTCAACCCCCAGAATTCCCCACATCTTAAAGTTGCCAAGTTTGAAAAAAAACTGATTTAAATGGATCATACTGTAGAGTTCAGATTGTCTTGGTGCAGATTTTGAGTTCTGTCAGGGCAGAATCCTGTTGGTTTTTTGTTTAGCATAGAGCAGTGTTTCTCAACCTTGGGAACTTTAAGATGTGTGGACTTCAAAAATGGGGAATGGCTGGCTGGCTGGGGGATTCTGGGAGTGGAAGTCCAGCACAGTTCACCAAAGGAGAGCAGATGATGGAATGGAGGGAGAGAGAGATGTATGAAGCTGGAGTCCAAGACCAATGGTATAATTTAAGTGATCAGTATCTTTGATAAAATCAATAAGTCCGGTCATGCTGGTTGGAGAATTCTGGAGTTGAAGTCCACACATCTGATGGATACCCTGGTTGTAGAAGTTTGCCATTAACCTTGGTTTACAAATTGCAATAGCTATGCTAATGTAACATGTTAAGAAATAAACAAGTAAACTGTACTATGGTTAGCACACTAGGTCAACCCCACAGCAGATTTCATCTTGCTTAATCATAGCGTCATCCCAATTTTATTACATTACCCCAATTTCTGGGCTTAGGGAACGGGGGGAAAAACTTTTCTCATTCCCTTTCTTCACACCATGTAGAGTTTTTAATCAATTTGCCCAATGGTTATCTTTTTTTTTATAAATAGAGAAACTTTGATTGCTTTAGCTTTTCTTTGCTGATCCCACATATGATAAGTACTTTTTACTGCAACAAAACATATAATAATGGATATCTAATGGAAATAAGAACTGCCTTTGAAGCCAACTGGAGGAAGTTCAGCCTTTGCTAACAGTTGTTTTTTGCCTGAAACTTTTAAGTTTTTCGGACCAAGTTTATTTTTCCTCTCGGTATTTGGACAGTATCCTAGTAGTGAATTTGGTCCAAAATAGGCTTTATACAATACATTTACTAGGAGACAGGCCTCCTAGTGAGTACATATTCTTAGAACAGGAATGTAAAACTAGAGTAGCACCAGTCAATTTGGAGCTAAGATCTGTCTCTTGTTCCAGTGAACTTTTCTTCTTCAGACATCTGGGATGGGTGGCTGAATCATCTTCTTCTAAACAAGGCAGCCCTGTGAACAGATGGTACATTGAAGAAAATATTAAAAATTAAAAAGATGAGTGGGCCTGTGGTTCAACTGTGTATCAAGATGCTGAGATGCAACAGTCAGTATGCTCCATGTGGAAGAAGGATTCAAATCCTTTTACAAACAATATTAATCTGACAAGTTTTTTTGAATTTCGGGGGTTAGTCTGAGAAACAGTATTGCTTTTTGTAGAGTATGAGGTTTTGGTTTTATATTCCTTGAAACAATATAATTTTTTTAAAAAAATATATAATTTCTTCACTCATAAAATATTGTAGTTTTTTGCATGTATCCTTTGCTTGAACATATGAGGCTGTCAGTTTTTGATGCTGCTGCTACAATTCCACCTCATTCTCATGCTCTGTTTTTTTTTAAAAAAAATTTGTTCTCTTAAAATACCTTGGCATAGCTTAATATGCAACATTTTACTTTGGGAGTATTTGGGAGTCACACAATTTTTATGAAGTTTAAACTCTCCTAACCTGTCATTCCATCCATCAGCATCTTTGCTGCATGGCTAACAGAGATGTGCGTTTGTAGAAAAGCCCCATATCAAGGTGCCTCAATTTTGAGGTGTTCAAGAAGGACTTCTCTCCAGGGCTTTGTTGTTTACAAATAACATTGGGCGGAGATCGGGACTACCAGTTAGGCATCGGGTTTCTTGGCATTCTGTTCTAACTTTCCTCTGAGGAAGTCAAAGCAACATATATGGGTTAGGGTCATCCCTACATTTTGTAGGCAAGTTGTACTGAAAGTAACCAATTGGCCCAAAGTCAGAAGTGAGCGCCATCATCAAGTGAGGAACTTAACCTAGCAGATGACAGCACTAAGCTGACCTTAGCTAATACTCAAAACAGGCTGCACCTGATAAGTAGTTAGATGGGAAACCACTTGGAACTCCCAAGACTCCAGAGTACATTGGGAACTCAAAAAACATTCCAAGAGAAGACAATGACAAACCACTTCCATATTGTGGAAGGAGCTGAGCTTGATTGTACTTACTGTACAGGTTGACTTTGACAAGGCTGAGGCCAGTGATTCCAAAGCTACAAATGGCCATTATGTAAACATTGCTCCATTGTCTAAGGCCAGCAGACGACCCACCAAATATCCACTGGTTCCAGAGGGTGGGAAGAAGAAGCTTACAGAATGTATCTCTTCTTGAGAATATCTATATAAGTCTCTGACACCTTTGTATGCAATGGACAATCAATTGTTGTGTGCATTCTTGCCCATAATAAACATGCTAATATTTAATAATAAGTCTTTAATAATAAGATAATAAGTCATACCTGGGCATCTTTTGAAAAGATGAGCTAAGGGTTAAATATCTATTGCCTACTCTGAATGTGAAGCCAGACCTTTGCTTACTGCAGTGTTTCTCAATCTTGGCAACTTTAAGCCGTGTGGACTTCAACTCCCAGCATGCTGTCTGGGGAATTCTGGAAGTTGAAGTCCACACAGCTTAAAGTTGCCAAAGTTGAGAAACACTAGCTTACTGTATGGTCTCTGTCTAAAATTGTAACCACTGCACATGCTGGACCTTCTCAAGCAAATCCGCTGAAGGATTTGCTTGATGAATTCCTCAGCTGCTGTTTAAAAAAGTTTCTGTCTGGAAAAAAAAAAGGGATTCCTACTTGGTTTTGAGGTTTGAAACTATTTTAATTTCACATTTAGTGGGATGCATTTTGCTTACATTTGGAAAAAAACAGGTTTTAATTAGTTCCGTTTTCCCCATTTCTATATAAATCAGAAAAAAACACATATTTTCTGCAACACTATTTCCAGATTACATAATTTATCACATCAGGGCCTTTCTAAAAATAAAGAGAAGATTTGGAAAAAGTTGGATAATGATCTTTAGCATGAACTTGTATCATTATACAACAGGTTGATTTTATTTTTATCAGTTCTTAAAGTGACTATACCCCATGATAGCACAGCATATTTCTTCCCTTAGTTTTATTTTTAAAAATGGAGGTAGGTATTTTATCAAATCAAACTATGAAGAAAAAAATCCTTAATTGCTTTCATCACTATTCCCCAAAGGTTACTGTATGTATATTACTCAGTATTGCACGTCAGAGTTTCTTGCTTGAGAGTTAATGAGATCTCAGAAGAAATCACATACAACAAACTATGCCCCTGAAATATTTTTCAAGTTGTTTGTTATCTTGCACTAAAAATAAGTTTTGCTACTCCAATCATTTATTAGCTGGATTCACTCCACCACACTAGCTCTTTATCTGAAATTGCTTTAAGCTTAATGTAAAGTTTTTTACTTGCACATCTCTAATTGACAGAATATTTATTTGGTACATCTTAAACTCAAGATTAGGCTACTTTTGAAAGACAATATTTATTTCTTTGAATCTTAGTACTTTCAAAAAGGAAGGATTTTTTTCTACTAATAATAATTTGGCTTCCCATGTTGAGCCTAATAAAATAATACCTTCAGTTGTTTTATTAATAAAGATCTTCCAGGTTTGTTAATCAAAGTCCGTGTGGTAATGAAGTATTATAAATCAGGAATGTTAACAAATCTAAACCATTGGTATAACTTAACTTGGGTACTGAATATGGAAATGGACATTTCATTAATAGTTTGTTATTTCAGTGGAGGTGAAAGTGAGGAGATGCTAGATGAGAAACTTCACAAACTTTTATCTTTGTAAAAAGGTAAAGGTTTCCCCTGCACAGTCGTGTCCGACTCTAGGGGCCGGTGCTCATCTCCGTTTGTTATTTATTTATTATTTATTTATTAATTAAATTTCTATAACCGCCCATCTCCCCCTCAAGGAGGGACTCTGGGCGGTTCACAACCACAACATCATTAAAATACAATAAAAACAACAATAAAAATATAAATACAATAAAATCCAAGTGGCAGGTGGTTCTTACAGTGAAGCTAAACATATTTAAAATATTTGAGGCGGCTCTAGGAAATCAGCCATTCCCAAGCTTGACCACTTTCCTTCTTGCCCCAGGCGAGATCACAGAGCCAAGTTTTTAATTTTTTCCTGAAGTCCAGGAGTGAAGGGGCCTGTCTTATCTCTGGGGGGAGGATGTTCCATAGGGCAGGTGCTGCTGCAGAGAAGGCTCGTCTCCGAGACCCCGCTAGATAGAATTCTCTCATAGAGGGGGTCCGCAGCATGCCCTTGTTAGCCGAAGAGCCAGCGTTGTCCGAAGACGCTTCCGCGGTCATGTGGCCGGCATGACACGCGTGGAACGCTGTTACCTACCCATTGAAGTGGTACCTATTCATCTACTTGCATTTGCATGCTTTCGAATTGATAGGTTGGCAAGAGCTGAGGCGAGTGCGGGAGCTCACTCCGTCACGCGGGGCTAGGGATTCGAACCTCCGAATTTGCGATCTTCCGATCGACAAGCCTGGTGTCTTACCCGCTGAGCCATCGCGCCCCTTTTTAATCTTTGAGCTTAAGACCTATTATAAATGTTTATAATATTTTTTTTGAGTCAGATCTGAATGTCAGGTAGCTGATGCACCTTACCTTCTCAGGAAAAAATAAAACCCCAAAACCTGGAAAAACTTAAATAACTGATTACTTGGAGTAGGATTCCGGACTGTTTATAATGTGGGAGAATTCTTAAGTACATGTAGTCCTTACTTAACCATTCGTTTAGTGATGGTTCGGACTTACGATGGTGCTGAAAAAAATTGACTTACGACCGGTCCTCACACTTATGACCGCTGCAGTGTCCCCACGATCATGTGATCATGATTTGGGTGCTTGGCAACTGGTTTGCATTTATGACCGTCGCAGCATCCTGTGGTCACGTGATTCGCTTAACAAGCATATGGTTTGCTTAACGCCTGCTGCAAAAAAGGTCGTAAAATCGGGTCGGATTTGCTTAACGACCACTTTGCTTAGCAACCGAAATTCTGGTCCCAATTGTGGCCGTTAAGCGAGGACTACCTGTAAGTATAGGGATGGGATGGATCAATCAGTGGGTTTTTTGCCTAGAACATTTGCATATTTTTTGGCATACGTTTGTTGGTTCCTATTTTTTGGATCAATTCATGCTTTATTTTTAAGGCCACATAAAAATTACATGACAAGAGTTCCTATACATATCTGCATCAGCATATTGCGTTTTGCAAGCTCTATAGACCCAGGATCTACTAAATACGAATTATGGACTCTGCCACTCAGTAGCAAGTTTTCTCACTGGTTTGCATGCTAAGAATGAAGCAGAGCAAGTTGAGAGCTTTTTCTGAAATACAATAGCTCAGCCAACTCTTAGATTCTTATTGTTTTGTTTAAAGTTTGTGTTCTTAACACAAAAGGTTTTAAGGCTTTTAAAATAAATATATTGTTTAATCAACATGTTAAAATGTGGAGGCATTTTAGACTGCAGGCCTATATGGTCTTACAGGTAAGCAAATGTCATAACATTTTCCACCAATTTACTTTGAAAGTTGGTGGTACTTCTCAGTCCCTAAGATGAGCTTCTGTATTAGGAGACATAGTACAATTTTTTTTAGATGATCAGCAGTTTCACATCTATCTTCTTTTAGGAATCCTCAGATGGATGCTATCTAGACTGGGTGGTTTGCTTTAAATAAGAAACGGGGTGTTTTTCCCCATTGTCAGCATACTTTGCCTTAATTGCTTGGACTCCCTTTAAAATATCAGTTCACCTGTTCGATACCTACCCTGTGCCTCCTGAAACCTGCAAAGCAGGAAGACACAACAAATGCACATGGCTTCTCTGCAGTCTCCTTACTATCCCCTTTTCAGATTCTTTCTAAGTGGTGTAATGGGTAGCAGTTGAAAGTAGGCACGGTTTAGATGCAAGAGTAACATTTGTATCCTGTCTTTTTCTAGACTCTTGCAGCACCGTTAGACTTCTGCTTCTTAACCATGGTCCATTTTCAGAGCTTGCCTTGGATTCTGACTCTGTTGGACTTTAACGGTGCACCTTTGGGTTGACCTCTCTGTTTGCCTACCAGTGACTCTGTGTGTTTGGCTGCTCTGCCCCTTCAAAGTTGCCAGGACTCGGGTTTCTGCTGCTGTGCGGACACTGTACCCCTGAGACAAGGCAGGATACTAATTTTTTGCTTGAATTGGTTTATTTGTTTGCTTGTTTATTTATTTGTAGGAATGGGGAGTGCACTTCAATGGGGGTTTCTGATTGGTACAGCCCCTTAGGATTCCCCCAACTCTTTTCAAAATGGGAAGAACTCTAACCCACGTTTGACTTTTCAGACCTGTGATTAGCCGTTAACCTTAACATGCATTTGGGAACCTACTTTTTAATTCTTTCTACCATTCATTTGTATGGGTAGTAGTGTTTCTCCTACAGCCCGCTTTGGGTCCTGACCCACAAGATGGAAGCCAATGAAACTAAAGGCCCAAAATGTGTTCAGCATGTAAATGTTCTTTTTCTGCAGAAATGTGACAGTAATCAAATGCCAAGAAAAGGTCTACTAGCAGAGATACCATTGGGTAAAAAATGCTTTCTCATCTCTGAATAGTCACTAACATCCGTTTAGAGTGAACCACAGCAATATTATTGCCAGGTATAAGAGGAGCTGGAATGCAAGTGAAATACTCTTTGTGTTCTGACCAGTAAGCGAAGCAAGGATCACATTCTTCTGTGCTCACAGTGAAATACTTGATTTTTAATCTAGGCTGCCAAAACAGGAGGTGAGACTTGCCTATTTTTAGTTCACTTTGGGCGGCCACCGGACAGGAAGGAAATACAGGAAGAGGAAAGCCACTTTTTAAAAAATCGGAATAACATCTGGTCACTGAGGCCGGATGCTTAGAAGGACTGGCCCTGAGCAATTGAAATGACCTGCCTATTGAATGAAGATTGGACTTGGATTGTTGATACTTTCTCTGCATGGCTTTGTAGTAAATTGTACCTGGCTATCCTTAGGGTAAATGTTTTCTAAAGTCACATACCCCCACCCAATCACCTGCACAAAAAAGTCAGTGGATGTAGAGTCGTACTATCTACTTGGATAGCATCTTTCTATACTGTCTGGTAAAGATCTCTCCCATTATCTGCTTCCTGACCTTTTAACTACAAATACTTGGAGGTGAACTTGGGACTTTCTGCATACAACGTGGTGCCTGTGGCATTAGATAAACACAACTTGCTTCCTGTGGAGGTAAAGGTGAAATTAATGCAAGGGTTAAAGTTTCCTTTGAGTCAAGCTTGATTCCTGGTGACTACATGGCCACCTCCATGTAGTTTTCCTGACAACAGCCTTCCAGGACTGTTTTTCCAACAGCCCAGTATTCACTACAGCCCCAGGATTTCCTGGTAGTTTCTCATCCAAGTATTAATCAGGTCTAACCCTGCTTAACTTTTTTGAGATCAGCCATGGTTGGATAAATGTAGCCACCTAACTGAAATGGGGTGGTTGGGTTATAAAAGAAAGATGGCTGGAGTATCAGATGACATAGACCAGGAATGGAAAATTGGTTGCCGTCCGCAGATTTTTGAACTGCAACTCCTGTATTGACCATGTTGTCTGGGACTACAAGGAGACATAGTTCAGTTCAGCCAGTTGGGTCTAGTGATTAAGGCAGCAGGCTAGAAACCAGGAAACGGAGAGTTCTAGTCCTGCCTCAGGCATGAAAGCTAGCTGGGTGACCTTGGGCCAGTCCCTCTCTCTCAGCCCAATTCACCTCACAGGGTTGTTGTTGTGGGGAAAATAGGAGGAGGAAGGAGTAATAGGGATGTTCCCTGACTTATTTATAAAAATAATAAAGGCGGGATAGAAAATAAATAAATAAAAGTGTGTTTGTGTATACACACACACACACACTTATTTATTTATAATTATTATGATTATGATAATGATAATTATTATGATTCAGTGGCTCTCCATATATATATATATATATATATATATATATATATATACACACACACACACACACACACACACACACACACATATACATACATACACACACACACACACACACACACACACAGAGGGAGAGAGAGAGAGAGAGATCTGAATCACCATGTGTGTTTTAGGCATACCTTCTCTGCTATGTAGTATTGTCATCTCATGAATGAAAGGAAGAATTGACTGAAAATATCTTAATGGATGGAAAATTGTTAGATCCCAGAGTTTGCAGCTATTCCAGTAGGATTCATCAGAGAAAGATTAGAGGAGGACGGAGATAGTGTTGGAGAAGATATGCAGTAGCTGCTATAAAACATCACCTTAGTCTGGAAAGATAGGACAGGGTAAGGAAGAAACTCAAAAGTGCCTCACTTTGATTCTCTTTAGTATAAGAGAGAGGGAGAGAGAAACTCTGCCAGGTTTTCAAGGTTCTGGTTTCTCAACCTTGACAACTTAAAGATGTGTGGACTTCAACTGCCAGAATTTCCCAACCAGCATGTTAAAGTTGCCAAGGTTGAGAAACACCTTGCCTATTTCCTGATGTGGCCTACCTGAAAGGGCAGAGAGGAAGTTTCTCTTCATCTGGCTGTAACCAATTACCATTTGCCTTTTGCCTTCCCAAATAATTTCACAGTGGTGCAGTTTAATTATGCTCTCTGTTTCCTTCCTATATTATGTATTGTTTGCATTTCCTATTTTATGAATTGTTTGCATTTCTCACCATGTATAAGAAATATGATGCAAATGCAAGTAGATTAATAGGTACCACTTCGGTGGGTAGGTAACAGCGTTCCGCACGCGTCATGCTGGCCATGTGGAAGCGTCTTCGGACAGCGCTGGCTCTTCGGCTAACAAACGGAGATGAGCACCGGCCCCTAGAGTCGGACACGACTGCACAAATGTGCGGGGGGAACCTTTACCTTTACCTATGTATTTATAGATCAAGGCAACCCTGCTCAATTTTTAAGATGAGAGAGCAAACTCAAGGTGCGTCTGTGCTGAGACCCATAAAGGCATTTTTGGGCACAGTCTGGGTTTATATCTGTTCCATATTCTCAATGATTCTTAAAATCTACATTAACCTTAACTTTATTGTAACATAGAAAACCATGCCATCCGAACCTCAGATCGTGCCCTTCTCATTCTAAGATCCTCTTAATTTCTCAGCAGAACCCACTCTTTCATCCAGACTAGGCAGCAGGCTGCAAAGTAATTTCAAATCAGGCAGTCCCAATCCTCCTTGTTCCTTTACATCTTGAAGTATTTTATATTTAACCTTTGGTTTTTTTTCCCTTGTCATACAAACAGATATATCTTTCTGCCATTGTTTAAATGGTACATCAGTTGTCAGAATAGGTATTGTTTGAAACAAAAACTTTCTTGTCAAAACATTCATTTTTATCGCAGAAATTCTCCCCAACAATGACAGTTGTAATTTTTCCCATCTTAACATGTCCTTCTTGATTTCATTCCATGTCTTAACATAATTACTCTGGTATAATGTACAATTCATTTAGTCATAGTGATACCCAAGTATTTAACTTTTTTTCTCAATCTTAAAACCAGTTTTTTCTATCAATTCCTTTTGTTTTTCAATGCTCATATTCTTTGTTAACATTGTTAACATTTGTCTTTTGTTTGTTATTTTAAAGCCAGCTAATACCCCAAAGTCCTTTAGTTTTTCCATTAATATTTCTATTTCTTCCAGAGGATCTTCCAAGATTATCACCAGGTCATCAACAAAGGCCTGTAATTTATAAGTTTCTCTTTTAATCTTCACTCCAGCATAGACTGACCATATTTCCTTGAGACAAAAATGGGATGGGGGTGGTTGCCTCCTCCTGTTGGCACATGGGGGGGAGGGGAGGGGAGGGCGGCACGGTGGGCGGAGGCGATTCCCCTTCCGGGTTCCCTCCAATCAGCTGCTCCGCCCCCGCCCATCGCACTGCCTGGCCCGCCCCTCGCACGCACTGAGAGGCGGAGACGACTCACCCCTGCCCCCCAACCAGCCGCTCCACCCCCGCCCACCGTGCTGCCCGCCCCGCCCCTCCCACACGCTGATAGGCAGAGGTGACTCTCCCCGCCCCCCAAGCAGCTGCTCCACTCCCGCCCTCCATGCTGCCCGGCCTGCCTCCTCTGCACGCCAACAAGCGGAGGCGACCCTCCCGCCCCCCCCAACCAGCCACTCTGCCTCTGCTGGCTGGGGAATTCTGGGAGTTGGAGTCCACACATCCGAAAGCTGCCAAGGTTGAGAAACACTGCTCTATACTCAAGGGAAGAGTAACAAGTAGGTGTAAGTACAGGCAATTATTAGATATAACTGTTGAAGGAACTGTATTTAAGAAGAGAAAAGTGTAGGATCTGTTGCTTTTGGACTATCTGTTTCTACATTGCAGTTGATGCTGGAACCTCAACAGAGCCACAGATGTCCTGTGGGAGTAGAGCAATGGGACACATGCACTGTTACCCCCCCTTCTTCCTTTCTGGTGGACCATTGCGCTGAGCCTGAAGGATCTGCAGTGTTTAGCAGGTCTTCTGCCTTTCCCATATTACATATTCCATGCACACTTAGAATCATTTCATTTGCTGTGACATAATCTTGTTTATTTATATTTATTTGCTTTATGAGCTTTTATAGCATCTGTTCCTCCTGCCATCCAAGCGCAACCGTAAACAGGATGTTGCAAATGCAAGCTAGACAGACGCCACGGCTGAAATTCAGAGGGAGTCGCTGCCACGTTTTTATTTCCATCATTTTTGGTGGGGCAGGGGTGGCCAAAATGGCAGAGATAAAACTAAGGCAACAGAAGAGAAGCCGTTCCAGGAAAACAATAGACGGAGCTCCAGCATAACAAAGATCCTGTGTATATGCAAATATTTTTATAAGAGAGTCTGTATCATAAGATCGTAATGTGGGAAGGGCCATCAACTCCAACTTTTTGCTTTGTGCAGGAATCCAAGTTAAAGCATTGCCAGCAGAGGGTGTCCAACCTTTGGTCAGATTCATTCTGCAAAGAGAAGCCCAGCATCTCTCAGGATAATTGCCTCTACAGGTAGTCCTTGTTTAGTAACCACAATTGGGATCGGCAACTTGGTCATTAAGTGAAGTGGTCACTAAATGAAACCTCAGTTGTGCTTACGAACTTACTTCAGCTTTTCCTTGCTTTATAGACCTGCAAAGGTTGTAAATGCGAGGATTGTTGTAAAGTTATTTTTTCATTACCCTCGTTACTGTGAATGGTCACTAAACAAGGCAGTTGCTAAACAAGGACTACTTGTAAGGATTTTTTTCCTTTTCAAGTGGAATCTGCCTTCCTAGAACTTAAGACTGTTACTCTGCACCATGCATTTTGGGGATAATCAAATTAAATCATGGCGTTCTTCTGTGTGAGAATCCTTTCTCTAGCTGCAAAGGACCAGAGGTAAAACAAACCCCAGATTCCTCGTAACTTATTTCAGTTCTCTCAAATCCTACTTCAAATGTGGTGTCCCAGACTTGAAAAGATGTCTGACAAACATTGAATAAAATGGAACAACAATTGCTTTGATTTAGAAATGATATTTCTGTTGATCCAGCCTCAAACTGCATTTTCCTGGTTAGTAGCCATATTATAGAGCCAGTTTGGTGTAGTGGTTAAGGCACTGGGCTAGAAACCAGGAGACCGTGAATTCTAGTCCCACCTTAGGCACAAAGCCAGCTGGGTGACCCTGGGCCAGTCACTTTCTCTCAGCCCTAGGAAGGAAGCAGTGCCAAACTGCTTCTGAAAAACCTTGCCAAGAAAACTGTAGGGACTTGTCCAGGCAGTCTCCGAGAATCGGACACAATTGAATGGGAAAACAAACAAACAAACACACACACACACACACATACATAAAGCCATATTATACTACTGATTCATTCAGTTTGTGCTCCACTCCTGTTCCAAGATCTTTCTCACAAATAGGTATTGCCAAGCTAAGTATCTCCCATTTTATACCTGTCCTGCTGTTGCTTCTAAGTGAAGAATGTTGGCATTCTTGGCACTCTCGTATTAATTCGAATTTTGTTTCTGTCTTCTATAACTTAGTTCTTTCAGTACAAAACACAAATAGCTTTCCTTTGGTGAGAAAACCCTTTCTTTACTTTGTCCCCCCCCCCCCCATTTGCAATTTATTCTTGGGGTATCGGTGACATCACCATGCCACTTGAAGCAAAGTTTTAACATAATTTCAGTGTCTCATTTTTAAAAAGGGGCCGGTTGGCAAGTAATATATAAAGTCAAATGGCCTTTTCTCCTTACTATATTCTTCTCATCGATCAGAATGACTGAAATATGTCACAAGTGTGTAGAAGCTAATTGGTCTATTCCCACAGCTTCTCTTTCAGCCGAAATAGTTAACGTGCACTGCAATATTTAACAATTGTTCGGATCTAACATTTCCTGAAATAAAACTTAAAGTTTGACTTTATGTATAGTTGACAGCGTGAGACTAGTACAAGCTAATATTTATGGGTCTCAGAAGATTATTATTTCAGTACCTCCATTTAGAATGTGGAGATCAAATAGTTTTGGTGTGGATCAGACTGGAGAATCAGTCTCAAAAGCTCTTTCTGTTTATTTTTTAATCCCCCCCCCTTCCCTCTGCAAAATGGGGCTTCTCTTTCTTCAGTGAGCCATCTGATGCACCATAATGTATTTAGACGTTAATTGTCAATCTGATTTAGCTGGATAAAATGACATCCAATTTTGTTTTTGATGGTGATACATGTTTGCAAGTAAACTTTGCTGTCTAACCATTCAAGTCTGTGTTCTGCCTGTTTGATGAAAAAAAGTCAATACAGCGTTCTGGTTAGAATGCAAAACTAGGTTAAAGGAGAACAAAGGCTGAGTCTTCACTCACCCATGAAACCACTGGATGTTTTGAAATCCATTGCTGTCGTTTAAGCCTACCTCATAGGGTTGTTGGGACAGCATATTGCAGGAAATCATACGTGCTTCTCTGAGCTCTTTACTGGAAGGGCTGAATAAATAAATTTATATTATTGATTTATATTTTCATATTTGGGAACAGAGTCAGGTTAGTCACCCTAGTTTGGACTAATTAGATGTTTAAGCCCCATACACAACGCATTACAATAATTCTAGTGGGAGGTTACAGAGCATGGATAATTGGTGCAAGGGTGACTGGGACTGGCAGATTAGAATTAGAATTAGAATTAGAATTAGAATTAGAATTAGAATTAGAATTAGAATTAGAATTAGAATTAGAATTAGAATTAGAATTAGAATTAGAATTAGAATTGAATACTTTATTGGCCAAGTATGACTAAACATACAAGGAATTTGACATGTTCTCCCATCTATTTTGTCATCTGCACTGGACTATTGTCCATTTCTAGTTCAGCTGTAGATACCTTAGGGTCAGATTATCTTCGGCCAAGGTCATTCTTAATGTCCTCTGCCCAGCGATGCAAAGCCAGGTGCTCCCAGGAACAGGCCTTTTTAGTGGCGGTGCCCCGTCTGAGGAACGCCTTCTCATTTGACACCAATGGCAAGCTCTTTTTGATGCCCGGTGAAGAGCCTTTCCCATTTTTTTTAACTTTACAGTTATGATTCTCTACTATATTATTATGTTATTCTCTGTACAGATTTGATATGCCTTGTTATTGTATTTTATTTTGTATATGTCAGATTCCACCTCCTCTCCACCAATAATAATAATAATAATAATAATAATAATAATAATAATAATGGCTTATTTGAAACAACACCTGAATGGGACCTAGTAAGCATGCTTCTCTGTCGCAGTGTCTGCCTGCCCTATGTGATGCCATCTACCCCAAGGTTGGGATGGCCTAACCCTGCTGGACTTCTGTAACACCCTGAAAATCTGGCTTTTCCTCCAGGCCCTGGGCCAGAGTGTGAAATGAACCCATCCAGAATGAAAGAGATTCTACAATGGTTGGCCTTGGCTATTCTGTTTCTTTTTGTTATTCTTTCTGTCCTTCCGGTTCCGAATGTTCGCAGCCTTTTGTTCTTAATTCCTTTGTTTTCATGCTTCTCTACAATCCTAAGAGTCGCTTTGCGAGTTGGGCGTCCTTGCCCATCCGCTCCAGTAAATAAATACTGTAAGACCAAGAATTGTAGACCAAGATCTCCATCTAGTTTGTGTTCATTGTAGGAGGAATGCCCAGTCATTAGGTGGCTGGGGAACACACATCTCCCATCTTAGGAGGCCAGGATTTTCCTGGTTTGGGGGTTGTGAGCTTCTTTGAAGCCTATTCTGCTGTGTTCTTGTGTTTCCTGCTTCCGACACATAGCTGTCCCTTCCTTGTGGGTATTTTTGACCTTCTTTGTGGGTACTCTTGACCTGATGCAATTATGAGAGTGATGGAGCAGAATCAAGTTGAAAATCCAATCCAAAATGTAGATCTTTTCATGGCAAGCTGTGCTTTCCACATCTTGCTCGTAAAACAAGTAAATGGTTAAATACAAATTCAGGACTGTCACTGCTTTAAAGCAGTTCATTCCAAATTCAGTATAGAACAAGATTACTGGGCGGGCTTGGTCATGCCTTCTGCTCCGCCTTACCTTACTGTGAGAATCAAAGGTCACATCCATTTATTATTTTTTTCAAAGTAAACAACCTCCTTCCTGTGCGGGTTGCTCGATAATCCCTGTCGGTCCCTGGGGAAAGTGGAAAGTTTCCCTCAGTCAGGAGCAGACTGGGAAAGCTGCAGTCATAAAATTGTGGTTGCCCTGGGTCTGTGAATAGCTGCATTGTGGGACGTGGCCCAGGCTGTTTCCTCTCGAATGCACCCCTGGCTGGGTTCAGACTTGACCATTTGCAACCTGTTATTTTTAGCATGAAGAGGTCTGGTGAAGCAGCTGCCACACTTTTCTCCCTCCATGAAGAAGAGCTCTAAGTTTAGAGCCAAGAGAATGGGTGGCAGACGTGCACCTTTGCAAATCTGCATTTTCAAAGAGAGAAGAGCAGGGCCAAGGAAGTCCCAGTTTAGAAGAAAAAAAGGCAGAGCTGGCATTCCTGTGTCAATGTTCTCCTTCTACCAGGAAGCTAGCCACCACATTTTGTATCATCCACAGCTTCTGGATCATCTCCAAAGGGAGACCCACCTGAAATGTGTGGAGTTTTCTCTTTCTGCTTGCAAATATGTTTTACCAGCGATGTGCAGAGATGCAAAGGGCTTTCAGGGCACCCTGTGGGGTAGTTGACTAGATTATACCAGTCCAACCCATAGAATCCCTTGTATCTTACGTCTTTGGTTATTATATTTCAAGAAGCAATATGGATCGGGCAGTGCCTGAGTGGAAGAGGAGAAACTTGAATTCTTGATTCTTGCAACCAACTTTTTGAAAGTCATCCAGGATTTTTGCTTCTGCCTTGGCCTGCCTTCCTGCCTTCCTTCCTTCCTTCCTTCCTTCCTTCCTTCCTTCCTTCCTTCCTTCCTTCCTTCCTTCCTTCCTTCCTTTCTTTCTTTCTTTCTTTCTTAAAAGATTTGTATGGTTGCCCACCTTAAAACAACTCTGGGCAGCCAACAATAAAATTATTTTTAAAAAACCCCATAAAAACCATATGACAAAAACTAAAAACCCGGCACCTCAATCAGCCTCCCAAGGTGCCCCAACAACCCTCCACAGGCTCCACCACTCTACCCCGGTGCCTGAGTAAAGAGCCAGGTTTGATAGGCCTTCCAGAAGGTTAAGAGGGCGGGGGCCTGCTGGGTTGCTGGAGGGAGGGTGTTCTGTAAGTTAGGGGCAGCCATGGAAAAGGCACACTTCGTAGGTCCCACTAGATGGCAGTCTTTCGGGGAAGGGACTGGAGTGTGCCCACCCTATCCAATCGAGTGGCATGGGCAGATATCCTCAGGGAGAGGCAGCTCCGCAAATAGCCTGGTCCCGTGCCATGTAAGGCTTTAAAGGTAATGACCAGTCCCTTGAATTGCACCTGGAAGGAAACTGGAAGCCAGTGGAGTTCACGCAACTGTCAGACTTCTTATACTATATGATATTGGTAAATTGGATTTCTTTTCAATGCAAAAGTGTTTTGGCAAATTGCATCTTTTACAAAGCACAGCCTTCTCATGATGACGTGAATGCCAGGTGGCTGGACAACAGAGAAGCCTTGGCGTTGTTTACGTCCTCATGAGATAAGGAGCGAGAAGGTACCATTGTTATGACTAGCAATGGATCTTCCCATGAGAGATATCCTCCTGATGTCCTTCCGTGGGAAGCCTTGCCCATGCCCAAGCCCCCCCTGAGCAAGGAGGAGGGGGGAACTCAGTGCGTAGATGCAGCACTGCTAACCAATAGCAGGTCATGCTATGTGCTTTAGGCCTAATGCTTTGAGACCTAGTGTGTGTTACAGCTAACTTCCAGCCAATCAGAAGGCTAGAAGAACTGAGTATACAACCATGCAAAATGGTGTTCTATGCTTCTTGATTTCTAGTGTCTTCTAGCCATGTAGTTCTTCACGTGTTCACTTCCCGTGGACTGGGCAGAGTGAGCTATGCCTGGCTTTGGGTATAGGCCATGGCAGGAACTCTGGCCCTGGGATCAATACACGGAACTCTGCTTATAAGTTTGTTTTGTTTTCCTTTTACAATGCTGTATCCTGTATATTCATCTTTTTCATTGTTGCGATAATGTACTGTATCTGCATTATTGCCCTATGCTAAACAGTAAACACTGTTGGCCCTAACAAGCTGCATTCTTGTCTGTTTATTCTCAAGCCTCGGTTTTTCCCCTTTAAGCCAGCATATACCCCATCAGCAACCGGGGTCTAACATGGGCGAACCTAGGGGTGCCCAACACTGTGCATACCACTGCATTCTGGACAAGTTGTAACTTCCGAGTGGTCTTCAAAGGCAGCCTCATGTAGTAATCCAAATTGGAAGTGACCAAGACATAAGTAACCGTGAGCAAGGCCTCTTGGTCCAGGAAAGGGTGCAATTGGTGCACAAGACAAATCTGTGCAAAGGCCCCCCTTGCCACAGTTGCTACCTGATCCTTGAGCAGGAGCTGTGAGTCCAGGACGAAGCCCAAATTGCACACCAGCTGAGTCCAGGGAAGTGCAACCCTGTCCAGAGTCAAAGATGACACATCACCAGACCCTGGGGGGCCAAAAACCGAAAGCCAATCCGTCTTGCCAGGGTTGAATCAAATTCAGTTTCTCCCCATCCAGACCTGCACCGCCTCCAGGCCCTCAAGGGCCAGTACCACAACAGCATCACCTGCCCGGGCAGGAGTGGAGATGTATAACTGGGTATCATCAGCATACTGAAGATACCGCACCCCATGCCAGTGAATGACCTCACCCAGCAGTTTCATGTAAATGTTAAAAAGGAGAGGACAGAGACCTAAGCCCCGAGGAGCCCTACATTGCGGGGCCTAGGGCTTGACCTCCCCCCCCCCAAACAACACCGACTGAAATTGGCTACTGAGAAAGGAGGAGAACCACTGCAAATCAGTGCCTCCCTCTCCCAATCCCTGAAGCCTGCTCAGAAGGATGCCATGGTTGATAGTATCGAAAACCGCTGAGAGATCCAGAAGAGCCAGGACGGTTGCGCACACACACCCCGAGCCCTCCCAAGGTCATCCACAAGCGTGCCCAATGCTGTCTCAGTACTGTACCCTGGCCTGAATCCAGACTGAAAAGGGTCCAGATAATCCGCTTCATCCAGGGTCCTCTGAAACTCAGCACCAACCACCCTCTCAACAACCTTCCCCAAAAAGGGAAGGTTGGAGACTGGACGAAAGTTGTCTAACATGGTTAGGTCCAAGGATGGCCTCTTGAGAAGGGGGCACACCACTACCTCTTTCAAGGCAGGTGGTACCTCCCCTTCCCTCAAAGAGGCATTAACCACCGTTTGGACCCAACCACATGCCACCTCCTGGGAGGCCTTAACCAACCAGGAGGGGCATGTGTCCAGAACACAGGTGGCCAAGCTCGCAGCCATGAAGACCCTGTCCACCTCCTCAGGATCAACCATCTCGAACTCCTCCCAGATGACGGGGCTCAGGGGTGTCTTGGTCATTTTCAAAGTGTCACTTGCAAAAAATAAGACTACAGTGCTTCCTTATCTACTGTGATCTTAGATTTGTGGCATTTCATTTATATGCTGCCTTTCCTTCGAGAATTTTAAGACGGAGTACATGGTTCTCTCCAGTCCTCACAACAGTCCTATGCGGTAGGCAGTAGGTGGCACATTAGCAAATTGCATAGTTAAGTGGGGATTTAACACTAGGTCTTTTAGACATTATTGTGATGGAATGTGCCTACGAAGGGGGAGGTGATGTAATGGACTACAGTAACGCAGCTGGTCCTCAGGAAGGAGGGAGCACATTCCATCACAATTATTCAGGCATCATAACCCCTATTTCTCCAACATTCTACCATCCAAATATGGAATGCTACAATTCTTATATAGTCTTATAATTTCTGGCCAGTCACTTCTGGACAGGATGAGGTTTGGGAACAGACTGTAATCACAGTCTTTTTTAACACAAAAAGAAACCCTATGTGTGTATGTGCGTGTGTGTGACATAACCTTCATATTTTGTTATTATTTTTTAAAATCTCTGCATTTCTGATTAGAAACTTTTGACAGAAGGTGTTAGCCCAGTGGAATTCAAGGGAACAGCTTTTCTTTATAATGATGTATATATAATTCCTTCCATCAGAGTAAAGCTGGATGAACTTAGTTTTCTATTACATGACAAACAAGTGGATTAGGAAAACGTTTTGAGGATTTTTTAAAAAATTAATATAAACCATATGTACTGTTATCTGGTGAGTCAATTTGTGGAGTCCTTGGTGCTCTCTGAGCCTTGTTTTTTTGCAGACGTTTCATTGCCAGACTAGGAAACATCTTCAGTGTGAAAAGGGAGTGGGACTTGCTCTCTGTTTATATCCCATGGCTTGTCCTGCCTGTGTTGGTGGGGGTGTTGTTCTCCCCTTAGGAGTTCCTTGATTGGGCTGTTGTTTGCTGCTTGGTTGATTGACTGAGTTAATAGTTCCTTGATTAGGGTATATTGTGCTGTTTGATCGTTCCTCTGGTGCTAATCCTGGTGTTAATCTTTGCATATCTGGGTGTTGATTGCTGGCAAGGAGGTGTTCTGGTCTTCTGGCTTTTCTATTGTCTCTTATGAATGGTATGTAAATGTTGTTTACCTTTATGTGTCTGTTGATGGCTGCTTTGTCTGAGTGCCAAGCTTCCAGGAATTCTCCAGCATTTTTGGATTTGGCTTGGTTTTTAAGCAGGTTAGGGGGAAAAAAGTCCAGCGGATGAACTGGTGTTGTGATTTGGTGTAAAGCAGCTTTTTAGATTTTTCATAAAGTTTTTCCTTGCAAAAGGTCTGCTTAGTTTTACATCCATATACATAAAATGGCGTTCCTCATTTTACTCCCACCCTGATAGGTAAGCTGAGTTGAAAGAGAATGAATGGCTTAAAGTTACAGTTGAAACATGGGCTGCAGCTACTCTTCAGGTGTTCTGGAAAATAAAGGTGGGTCTGGAGGCTTCCTCTTTGTGTTGCACCACGCCAACTTCTTATCTTTTAAATTGGTATAATGTGGTTTAAAATGTAAATTCATGGAACAGGAAACCTGGCAAATGCCAAAGGAGATGGGGGAGGGTGAGTACCAGTTTGGGACTCTAGGATTATCCTATAACCTTTTTGAAGCTAAGCAGGGGTTGAATGAGAGCCTCGTGTGGTGCAGAGTGGTAGGCGGCAGTACGGCAACCGAAACTCTCCCCACGACTTGAGTTCGATCCTAGCGGAAGTTGGTTTCTCAGGTGTTTTCACAGAGGACAGGGGTTGAGTGAGTAGATGGGACACTGTTCTGGAACTCCAGGTATGTCAGAATTGAATTTATCATTGGAAGATAAACTTAGAAAGGCACTAAATAATTATTTCCTTTAACCAGGGGCATCCACAGGGGTGGTAAAAAATGTCACAATGGCAGTGTGAACAAAGCCCTGTCCTTCTTCATGTGCATCACGCATAAAAGAGGATGGGACTTCAATTACACAGTCATCTTGACTTTTTTTGACCATCCGCTGCAGATGCCCCTGCCCCCAACTGGCATCCTTGAGGTGTGTTAGGACTGCAACTCCCAAAATTCCCAACTAGCCTCACATGGGAGTTATCCAGAATTAATTTAAGATCCTAAGGATTATGGTCGCTTCCCTTTTCTTTCAAATAGAATATTTAATCAAGAGGAAAGATTTTTCTCTCTTTTCTTCTTGGAAGCAGATTTTGCTTTTCAAAGATGGTTGTTGCAGCAGTTTAAATTGTCTGCCAACCATCATAATAGAATTTTACTACTGTAGGGAAATAAAAGCGCAAAGATAAGCCCAACTCAGTGGAATTTAAACAACATAAAGATAACATGAAAGAACAAAGGAGAAAATCCATCAGAACAGCCCAATGCATCTGTGGTAGACCAGCAAGACCAGACAGGAACTACCGTAGGACTTAACAGTTCTTAAAATAAGGCTAAAGCCAAAAATAATTTAAATTGCAAAGATAAAAACACAGCCGTAGAAGACATCTACCTTTCTTATTCTCAAGCCAGCTTTGAATTTCTATAATAATAACCAGGGTCAGTAGTAATGAACTTGGCAGAACTGAATCTGAATGACTTTACAAAGGGATTACTCAAAATACTAGCGTGGTATTAAAAAATAAAATAAATTCCTGGCTTTGTGCAGGAGTTGAGTATGAGATGCGCTTAGCGTGTACAATTATGTTACAGATTGTTATGGATTCGTTTAATCCAATAAAAATAAATTATCCATTACCGAACTTTAATGAACACACATACATACACACAGGCCCATCTGTCAAATTTGTGCAGTTTTTCTGCAGTTATTCAGCGTGTGTATTTTGTGTGTTCATTTTCCTCATTCTTTTATTTCCTCTTCCTCCGTCCCTGCCTTTTTCTTTATTTCTCTCTATTCCACTTCTTTCTGTTCTTTTACACTGTCTCTTTTTCCACTAAAGCCAAAATTAAGGGGGAAAAAAGATGATTATCTAACCTAGCTTCCTTGTCTCGAGTTCCAACTGTTATCTGCAGATGGGCAGCAGATCTTAGAATCGTGTTTCTTCTGCTGCTGAAAGAGGAACTTCTCTGCCTGGCCGGAAGTTTGGAAAGGGTGTGTGAGCGCACGTAAGCTAGGCTGGCTGCCGGGGCGGAGGGACCTGGGGGCCGTGAGGCTCGGCTCAGCTGCAAGAGCGGTGGCGAGGCGAGGCGGAAAGACTGGAGTGCACGAATCGGGCAAAAGCAGTGGAGAGCCCAGCGGATTCCAGGGGGGAAGGCTGAGTGGGCGTTTGGACGCCTGCTTCTTGGCAGCGAGGCAAGGCTTGGCAGCGGAACTCCCGGCAGAGAGGCAGGGATGGAATTCAGGGACCGGATCTTTGGTCAGGAGGCAAGGCTCAGGGTCAGGACTCACCACTGCAGGGCTTCGGAGCATGCGGCATCGACAGGATCAGGTAAGGAGGCAGGAATGGGGTGGACTGTGGTGCTAGTTCTGGCGATGGGCTCGCACATGGCAAAACAACCGGGCTTCCAGGGCAGCGTAGAAGACCAGTGTAGACGGGTGTCTCCGGCAGCGCATGTTGGCTCCGCTGCCCCTTTTATTATTCGCATTTCGCGCCGTTAGTGTGTCTTGGCCAATCGGGCCTTGCACTGCTCGGCCCGCCTCTCCACCCTCCTTTGCTGCGCGCTGATAGGCGGGAGGGCTTCATTTTCCAGGCTGTCTCCCAAAACGGGACAATACTGAGATTTTTGTCAAAAAGACGGTACGGTTCAAAAATGCTAAAATAACGGGACTGTCCCGTTCAAAACGGGACGTATGGTCACCTTACCAATATGGGAACTCCTTGATCCAGCTCTTTTAATAGTGCTCTTGTTTTTACTGATTTCCTTACAGGTTCATTGACTTCAGAAGCCCTGCCAGTCTTTATTTCTCTTGGTTGCATGGTTTTTAAGGTGTTTTAGGTGCTGCTACTTTAGAGAGGGAAAAGAGGAAGATGCAGTACTGCTTTGCTGGGTAAAAAAATGGGCCATAAGTTTCCATATAAATAAACAGAATCCTTCCTCGTCCAGATCACTCAGTGTGTGGTGTGCAGACTTTGGAGTTAATTACACAGAACTCTTCCTTAGAGCTAAACTAGATGTACTATTATTGTGTGGTTTGCTCTGGCTGCAAGATTTAAAATAAATAGCTAGCACAGCTGTCCTTAAGATGGATTGGGATTATGGGGTATAGCTGCAGGAAGGGTTTGTGTGCCCCGTTTGCACCTAGGAAAGTTTTTAAAGTATCTTAGCCTCGGCCGGAAGAAAAAGGTTGTTTTGTGTCTGTTCACAAAATTCCTTCAATTTTGTGTGTCTTTTGTGATGTCATTTTTGTCACTACAGCTCTTGGCCTGTCAGGGCCAGCCCAAGAACAGCAACGAGTCAGTGTATTTCAAACTCCAGTTCTTTATTGCTCTCACATACAGACAGAATCTTGCCAGACTAAAGCTACTCTAACTGACCAAGGGGAAATAACCTGGGAGACTCTAGGGCGGAGCCACTCTGAACCTCTTAACTTTCCCAGCAACAGTCTCCTGACTGTGAATCCTCTTATCTGCCTGGAATGCGCTCCCTCCTTCCTGGGAATTAGCGGCAGTGCTGAAATCCACTATATCACCCCCTCCTTCAGGAACACATTCCATCACATGGCCTCAGAAAAAAATACGAATGGAAATATATGACCCCTAGCTGACAACAGGTTACACATCCCTGCAACAGAGTGCAGGTAGTCCTTGTTTAACAACCATTCATTTAGTGACGGTTTGGACTTACAATGGTGCTGAAAAAATTGACTTAAGACCGGTCCTCACACTTACGACCATCGCAGCATCCCCGCAGTCACGTGATCACAATATGGGTGCTTAGCAACCGGTTCACGTTTATGACCGTTGCAGCATCCCGTGGTCACGTGATCACCATTTTGGACCTTCCTGGCTGGCTTCTGGCAAGCAAAATCAATGAGGAACTGCATAATTCACTTAACGACCACATGGTTTGCTTAATGGCTGTGGTGATTTGCTTAATGACCACTGCAAAAAGGTAATAAAATTGGGTTGGATTCGATTAATGATCGCCTTCACTTAGCAACCAAAATTCCAGTCCCAATTGTGGTCATTAAGCAAGGAATACTTGTATTCCAGTGCATTTTAGCTGAGTCCAAAATGAGATTAATAATAGCAGTTTCATGTCTGTGCATGTCTCTGTGTGTGCATAAAATAAAAGTGCTAGTAGCAGATTTCTACTCTCACACCATTTTACCCACCCTGTATTGTTTTGGAAGCTTTTGTGGGAAGTAAAAAAGAAAAGATAATTAATGCAGTAAAGACTGCTAAAAGGCTCAACAGAATCCTGTTAACGCAGCAATTCTTTTTCTATCAGTAATCTCCATTGATGATAGGGAGAATAGAGGTATATATTTTGTTCTTTCCCTTCTATGGAGGCAGATCAGCAGATTAGGTTTCCTGATTCTAATATATTATATACAGATATAATCCTGAGTATGTAGGTGTTTTATTTTAGTTTGTTGGATGTTATCTTTAACAATGCAGTTCATTAAGTCTGCAGATCGGAATGTGTAGTCCTATTAAATCTGCAAAAGATGGAGCTTATTGAATTTACAGATGAAAATTCAAAACACTTTCTTCTGCTTCACTGAACATCTTTGCAGTTTAAAATGTTTTTATTATTAGCAAGTTAGCTTTGGCTACAATCCTGTATACGTTTACCTAGGAGTCTCACTCAGCTCTGTGGGATTATTTCTGAGTTAACATACATAATGTTGTCCTGATACTCTGTTTAATACCTAGCCTAGAAGCAGATATTCTCCATTCTGGGTGAGTGGCTAAAGACTGGATTTAAATAATCTGTATGAAAAATGCTTATAAAAGCCACATTTTAGAAGTTTAGGAAATGTGCAAGTAGCTGCAATTTGCAGCTGCTTTCAAAATGTTGGTTTTGATATGGTACATAGGCTTGCTATCTAGATAAATTTTAGCAACTTAACGTAGATGGCATTGCCTGTAGCAGATCTTCTGAATGTAATGGCCAAATAAAGATACTGGTAGTCTTCATTTAGTGACTGCCTCATTTAATGACTATTCACAGTTATGGCAGTGATGAAAAAGCAACTTTACAACCAATCCTCGCATTTATGACCTTCTCAGGTCTGTAAAGCAAAGGAAAGCTGAAGTAAGATCATAAGCACAATCATGGTTTCACGTAGCGACTGTTTTGCTTAATGACCGAGTTGCTGGTCCCAATTGTGGTTGCTAAACGAGGACTATCTGTATTTAAATGTAAAGAACAGAAATCACAAATCTTGCAGTCGAGCATAAATAATCTTTACTGAAAATTTGTGGAGGTACTTCATAAGTCCTTTTCTCAGAAGCAATGAGCTCTAGAAATCTGGTTTCTTAAAAATTAATGCTGAAGTTTTTTGGGATCTGCCTCTTGTTATTTAAGCCATTGATTGCCTGCCTTTGTAAGTAACCAAATAATTTATTTCCATACTAATTAATATCAAGCCGTTTAATATAGGTCTAGCATTCCTTATGTATAATGTCTGTTGAAATGCAGACCTTTTTGCCAAAAGGTGGACAATTCATTAGTTATGATTAGTAATGCTAAATTCTTCTTAGCATGTCTTGCATAAGGCTACAAATCTAGGATTGTAGCCAATAGCTTTTCACTTGTGGTGGTTTTACATGGGACTTAATTTGAGTTGCTGGGCCCATTAGTGTTTGGATTTGAATTAGTTTATACTGCAGTGTGGATCCAGGTATTGTGGTTTGTAAGCCAGGAGTTATGTCTCAGCCAGTTCTTATGATTCCATAAACCACAGTTAAGCCAATCATGGCTTAGTGTGGTACATGAACCAGATCTATACAAATCATGTTTTTCCTAAAGTTGCCTGCGGTGTTTGGTCTGCTTTTCCTTTGCCTCTTCTGCTTGGCATCATTTTTCCAGCCTCCAGCCCAGTTGCTCCAAGATAGTAGGTTTTTTTGCTGTATGGAATGGATGACCTCTCAGATATTGGTTAGGTAATTAGTATTCTCTGGCCCATGCAGGCATGAAATTATGTGGTGTTTATATTCTAGAAGAAAGATATTTAAAGCCAACTTAAACTTCAATGGAAATGAGATTTCAATTATTCTTGTAATGATACAGATGAAAGTTCTCTTGTTTTAGCTTGAGAAAGGCTGTCCTCTAATGAACTTCAGTAATTAGAAATGTGCCAGTGTACACTCCGGCCTTTAATGAATAATCTATAATGCACATGTTCTACTATTTAGAACTGCTGCTTTCCTCCCTGCATCCTGTGTTCCATCACAGCCAGCTACACATTTTCCTCCTATCTGCCTGTGGTGAGCTCTGTCTTTATACCATATGGCTGCCTTCCTCCAGCGATTAATAAGATTTTCAGGCAAAGCCCTTAGATCCGTTATGGGGGGAGGTTTGATATTTATTTATTGGGAGATCCTCTGAGAACCTGCAGAATTCCAACAGGAGATTTCACACTTAAATGCTCCAACCACTTGCAAGTAATACTGATAACGATTTGTTGCGAAATCTCTTTTGTTATTTCTTAAATATGCACATATGTGGGCTGACTTTAGAGGGAAACAAAGTTTTCAAAGCTCTGGTTTATGTATTTATATATCTATTTATTTTAATGATTGATTTCATGGCTGGGTTCAAGTTTCTCAGATGCGTATACTCAGCTTCTTACCAAGCATGTAGGCAAGTCTGTTCCATATAGCAGGGTTCCTCAACCTCAGCCATTTGAAGATGTGTGG
The DNA here is from genome assembly GCA_023362775.1 of Charina bottae. NCBI lineage: Eukaryota > Metazoa > Chordata > Lepidosauria > Squamata > Charinaidae > Charina > Charina bottae. Next base: position 46,070,177 of record JALMGJ010000002.1, read on the forward strand.
ACTTCAAGTCCCAGAATTCCCCAGCCAGCATGGGTTAACGTTCCTCAAATGTATTGCTTGGGAGTAATGGGAATAGTAGTCCAATTGTTTAGGGAGTAGTACCTGATTGAGAAGGCTGGCTGACCAAAAAAAAGACCAAGTCTGAAAGAGAACGAATATTAATGCAGGAGGGGTATAGTAGGGAAAAGCTATGAACAGCAACACCGTTTGCGTGTATTAATGACTGAAATGCAGAACGATGAGAGTTTCTTCGCACCATTTCAGTTTCCCCAAATTCCCACCAGAGAGTGTTTCCAGTGGAGGAACCAACATGAAGAAACCCATGTCCACTGCAGCTAATTCCACTGTTTCGCTGACTGTATTTCTGTTTCACGTGAGCTTCCCCACATCATTTTATATTCTGCACGGGGAATTTATCCTGTTTGAAAGAAACCAAAATAGCCCAGGTTAACCTTTTATTTATACAAGGGTTCCAGGCACTGATGTGTGTGCTTGGCTCCCAGGCACAGAATGCTCTTGTAAAAACCGATGAAAAAGAATAGGGCCGCTTTTTCGGAAAGTGGACATTGGAAAGATCCCCACCCTGCCAGATTAAAGCCAAGCTTGGTGACATTTGGAAAGCAGCTGTGCGTGACTGCATGCAAACAGTGCTTTGGCTTGGCCTAGTGACTTGAGAGGGCAAAGTCATCTTCTGAGCCATCTGGGTGGCAATCTCCTTAAGAGGGTTCAGAGCTTTGGAGGGAGACAGTGGAGAAGATTGCTGGGGCACAACATTCTTGCTACCTTTCCAAGTGTGAGTCTGCCTTTCCAATAATGATGCCAAAGGTCAGGGCAGCTGGTCAGTTACACAGGGCTGCCGACGAAGCTCTCCCAATTCACTTGCCAAGGCAGCACTAAATTCCCAGTAACTGCTGAAAATCCGGGCTTGGGGGTGGGGGCAGGAGCCAGCCTTGGGGTCCTTGTTTGCATATTGTGCTAAGCTGCAGGATATTTAATGATGAGTTACTGAATAAACCAGAGTGGGCTGGGATGATACAACACCAAGCCCTAAACCAGAGTTGACAAACTATAACGCCTAAGCCATGTTTTCTTTATTCATTTGCAAGGCTGTCATGTTTCTGGCTTTTTAACCCCAAACCATGGCTTAGTTAGATGTGGGGAACCGAGTTAAGGAAAAAGTATTCAGGGGGCATCCTACCCAGTTGTTCAGTTAAGAAGAAATCCACCAGTATGTGCAATAGACTAGAATGACTGATAAGCATTTCACATTTTTATTTTTAAAATCAACTTCCTTCACTTCTAACAGCATAAATATGGCTTTAACTTAAGATCTGACTCCCCCGTTTCAGTTTTTACTGTAGCACAGCCTTTTTTTAACCTTTTGACCCTGAAGGAACCCTTGAACTATTTTTCAGGCCCCGGGGAACCCCTGCACATTCAGGCTCAAATATAGGACACAAGTTACAACATTATTATATTTGTTTCATGGGTAGGCCTGTGTATATGCAATAACAGTGTTCTTAAACTAAAAATAAAGAATGAAACTTACCTCTTTAATGGGAAGTTGCCCGAATTGGAAATAATTTTTTAATTAAATCGTGATCTCCCAGGGAACCCCTGGTGACATCTCACGGAACCCTAGGGTGCCACGGAACCCTGGTTGAGAAACCCTGCTGTAGCATGCTGAATCAGAATTCTCCCCTTCTAAATAGCCTGTAGCAGCCTCCACCCCATCTCTGGTTAGGAGTCCAGTAGGATTTTCTGGGATTGGGGTAATTCATTCTTCTGCAGTGGAAAAGCTGTGGGGCTGTGTCACATACAAATGTTTTTACTTGCCCAGTTGTTTCAGGCTCAGGCTTTCAGGGGAGATGACTGAGTAAGCAGGAATAGGATACAATAATTGATGGTCTAAGCCGGGTTGATGAGCAAGTGTTTCCTGCTACTTAGCAGTTAGAGGTGTGCTTCAAAGCGATCAGAAGCGTTTATTTTAAACTTGCTCTTTGAACAATTATCACACTGCCATAGAGCAAAATTTCTATTTTTAATTAAATAGGAAATTCATCATGCATTGTCAGAGAAGCAGAACATTCCCGTCCTCCCATTTCTTATACAGCTGTCCACTTGTCTTCTGAGATTGCCCTATAATGTCCATACACTTGAAATCTCTGTAATTCCCATATACTTGAAATCTGCCTGCACTGTCATAAGAGGTAGAAATGAGGCGTATTTCTTAAATAAATGTCAATGCGCTCACCAAGCTGAATTCTGCACCCCATGCCACAACCAGGACCAGGACAGGGAACGGTGGGACTTGCATATCTGTGGCTGTACTAGTGTATTAATGGCCATTTGGAACCCGATTCTCCTTCCATTGAGCTTAACCGCAAGTGACGTTTTCTGTTGGTGACACATCCAGTTGATTGCTTCAGTGATGCCTTGTACTTGGTCCCCTCTGGCAATATCACCTAGGTTCGCTTCTAAAAATGCAGAAATCTCAAGGGAATTTCAGTGTCAAAAAGCTGTCTTTTTCGTTCTGCACTTGGTGTGTGTGTGTGTGTGGGTCTTTTCCTGCAGATTCTGAGCTCTATGTGTTGACAGCAGTTAAACGTAAAAATAAAATAATGTAATCTAAAACAAATAACCATTAGGGCTAGTTTATATGTCACAGAGGGTGTAGTATAACCACATCTCTCTGAGTTGGTGTAATTCTTGTATTCTGTTATCTATGCAATGCATATGGCCCAACTTCCTTAGCAGGGGACTTTTGCATATATACCACAACCTGACCAATAAAAGCCCTTTCCATGATCCTAGGATCACCGTCTTGGATGCTTAAGAACAGCAGGATTCATTTGTTCCATTTTTTTCAACTTACGTGCTGCATGGTTTTTTTTTTGTTTTTGTTTTTTTTTTGCTGTTCAATCGTGTCCGATCCTCGGTGACTGCCTGGACAAGTCCCTGCAGTTTTCTTGGCAAGATTTCAGAAGCGGTTTGCCATTGCCTCCTTCCTAGGGCTGAGAGAAAGTGACTGGCCCAAAGTCACCCAGCCAGCTTTCATGCCTAAGGCGAGACTAGAACTCACGGTCTCCCGGTTTCTAGCCCGGTGCCTTAACCACTAGACCAAACTGGCTCTTGCAAAGGAAATATACTTGAAACTCACTGTGGTAGAATCGCTGCATATATATTTTATATATATAAAAGAGTCCCCTTGTGGGGGGAGATGGGCGGTGATATAAGTTAGAAATATAAATAAATAAATAAATTTTAGTCATCTATGCTCTTTCTTAGGGGCGTGGTGGCTCAGCGGGTAAGACTCCAGGCTTGTCGATCGGAAGATCGCAAGTTCGGAGGTTCAAATCCCTAGCCCTGTGTGTGGAGTGAGCTCCCGCACTACTGTAGCTCCAGCTCTTGCCAACCTAGCAATTTGAAAGCATGCAGATGAATAGGTACCACTTCGGTGGGATGGTAACAGCGTTCCGCGTGCGTCATGCCAGCCACATGACCGTGGAAGCGTCTTTGGACAACACTGGCTCTTCAGCTAACAAACGGAGATGAGCACCGGCCCCTAGAGTTGGACACGACTGCACAAATGTGCGGGGGGGACCTTTACCTTTACCTATGCTCTTTCTTAGACATAATTTCTTATGTCCTGAGTATTTTTCGCAGTGTCTTTGCTTAAAAGAGCCTATAAGCCTGATAAAGTTGTGGCAACCACCATCTGGTCATTATTAACTCTGTGAAATGTACTAACATTAAACAGGTTTCAGTTTTTGCTGAGCTAATACTAGTGTCAGAATATTAACATCTGTTTTCCGGCAGGTTTGTTTGTTTATTTAAAACATTTATATGTCTGAATATCTGACATCTGAAACCAAACCTAAGAATGAAAGCAGTATATACAAACAATGAAATGGAAGCAGTAAAACCAAAAATCGAAAGATCTGATGCTACAGCTAAACTTTCTGATGCAACCCACAACACATTTGTCCTATGTCAATCTCATCCAGCACTTTGGGGAAAAGCCAAGTCTTTTTTTTTAATGTAATTTTATTAAAGATTACAATTACAGCAATAAAAACTAATACAAACTAAAAAAATAAAAGAATAGAAAGAAAAAGTAGGTGCAGAAAAGAAAGAAAAAATAGAAAAATAGAAATAGAAACAAAAGAAAAAATAAGAATATAGTAAAGAAAAAAGAAAAGTATATGAAGAAGTGACTTCACCCTCCATCACAAGTATAAACAATTTTAGTAACTTATCACCTTCTCTTAAAATGCAACAAATGATCTCTTTTTCCCATATCCCATCTCTTATCTATAAAAAAAATCCATAAAGTATTGTCATTTCAGTCCTGGTGTCAGCAAAAGTCCATTAAGGGTTACCAGAGATAACAATGTATCTATTTTAACCTTGATCAAATAAAGCTACTTTATATTCCTTCCTTTTACTTCTAACCATCTTGATCTTTAGTCCCTTCAAATGATGTCCTGGAACTTGATTTTTTTTCACATTTTTTCTTTATCCTTTCTCACAAAATTCTTCAAAACTTCAAAAAGAAACTAACAAGTCTCTTTTCTAAATCTAATATAGGAAAATTATCCAGGATACTCTCTTGGTTTGTTATTTGTATATCCCTTTTAATTATTAAAACATCAGCTGGTTTCTTTTGTATGTCCAGTGTAACATCTTTTTCCATGTCATTCTTGTAGCCTGTCATTTTAAAATCCACTTTCAAATCAGTCTTGCTCTTGTCAGGTAGAACTTGTTCCTCTTCCATAACATCTTTTAAACACAGTCTATCTATAGAGACAGACACTCTTAAAATTCTGAGTCCATTGTTCAAAAATATCCTTCAGTATGTCCAATGTTAAAATATCTTGCTTCATCCTGTAATTGTAAGTCAAGTTTGGGTATTCTTCTCCTTTAATTATAATCTTTAATTCCCTCTAGTTCCCACTGGTGTCCAATTTTTAAAGTCTTGTCTTATTATGTTTTTTTTTAATTCAAAACAAAAGCATTTTCTCACAGGAAGGATTCTTTATAATTAATTCCAAAATCTTATTTCAAATTTATCTGGACCCTTAGTCCATTTGTAACTTTCTAAAATTAAAGTTTTAGTCACCCTTTTGCTATTTATTTGAAAAGAAAAATTGTTAAAAGTTCTTAAGCTTGTAGTGAAAAGTTCTTTCACTAAGGATTGAAGGAAACTCACCTGGTGCTGTAAAACATGTCAATCCAAAGGTTCCTAATAGCTGAAAAGCAGTTAACAAGCAATTTCCAAAAGTGATTAGAAAAGGAAGTATGTGAATTTAGTGTCCTTTCAAAGGAGCTGACTGCAGTTTAAACAAGATGGCTATTCTCTCGTCTCCAGAGCTCTAAACCCGCTGGAGACCAGGAATAGCCATCTTGCCAGGTTTTTCCCAGAGCCGTCTTCAGTCTGCCATTTCTTCCCCAGAAGTCTGGGAAAAGCCAGGTCTTCTTTCTGGAAGGTTAAAAGTCCAGTAGGATTGTCTAGGGGTACCCAATACTGCCGGATCTCAGGGGGAAGCATGTTCCATAGGGTAGGGGCGGCCACAGAAAAGGCATGTTTCCTAGGTTGAGAAAGATGGCAGCATTTAAGGGAAGGGACCTGGAGTGTGCCTCCCCTATCTGATCTTGTGGGACGGGCAGATGTCCTCACAGTCCTGCAAATTATTTATTTATTTATTTATTTATTATTTAGATTTATATTACCGCCCATCTCCTCGAACGGAGGACTCTGGGCAGTTCACAATAAAAACCATGATAAAACACAATAATAGTCAGAACATCAATAAATAAAATAACCTGGTCTCGTGCCATTTAGGGCTTTGAATTGCACCCAGAAGAAACTGGGAGCCAGTGCAGCTCACACAACAGGGGTGTAACGTGGGCAAACATAGGGGTACCCAAAACTGAGCATGCTGCCGCATTCTGGACCAGTTGTAGTTTCCAGGTGGTCTTCAAGGGCAGCCCCATGTAGAGTGTGTTGCAGTAATCTAAGTGGGAAGTGACCAAGGCATGTGTGACTGTAAGCAAGGCCTCCCAGTCCAGGAAAGGGCGCAATTGGTGCACAAGTCGAATCTCTGCAAAGGCCCCCTCTCCATGTCTGCCACCTGCTCCTCAAGCGGGAGCCGTGAGTCTAGATCAAATTGTGCATCAGCTCAGTCTGGGGGAGTGCCATCCCATCTAGAGTGAAAGAGGACGTATCATCCTGGCCTGGGGGGGGGGGGACACCAAAAAACCCAAATCCACTGTGTCTTGCCAAGGTTGAGTCAAATAAATTTACAGCTGCAAACCTTTGTTATTTGAAATAGGAGGGGTTAAGATAAATACTTTGTGGAGAGAGCTACAGTAGATGCTACGTCCTTCCCACCCACCTCCATTTTCTTTGTGTTTTGCATTGTACATTGTATGCATTGAGCACAGCTGGTAGTTTCTCATTGGACTTTTAAATCTAAGCAGTTTGGAATCAATGCCAGGTGTCCGTTTTAATTTGAACTTATTCCTTCAAAGTGGAGTAAGCTGGCCCCTGGAGGGAAAAGAATCTGTTGGCATTAGGAAATTACCTTCCCTCTCCAAAATTTCTGTCATATTGATCATTTAAATATGGTGTTTTCAAATTTTTCTCCTTTGCCAAGTATAAGTTCTATGCCATACTTAAGTTGATATATTTTGATGAAAGTCTTTGTACAGTTGTAGTACAGATGAAAAATAGCGATGAGTGCCAGGAACAAAGAGACAGACAGACAGACAGATCATTCGTATTTTCGCAGCAGGTCGGGCAGATTTTTATTAAAACTCTCTAGGAACTAAAACCTAAATTGTAATTGTGCAAGAAAAAAAATGACCTAAAAGGCATGTTTAAAATGAAATATTCCTTAGCACATTAGGCTGCATTTGGATGTTCTGCTATGATTTAGTGTCACAAGATGATGCTGAAGCAAATCCTGAGCACTCCCCCCCCTTTTCATACACAGGAGGAAGAGAATTAAAGGTCCAATTGTTTTGTAACAATGCACTGCACAGTCTCCCAGGTATGAGAGATGGGTCTGGGGAAGCCACAGTTTAGAAAGCTAACAAATTATGCTGTAACTATGGTTTATAGGGGGCGTGGTTTCTCAGCGGGTAAGACGCCAGGCTTGTCGATCAGAAGATCGCAAGTTCGGAGGTTCGAATCCCTAGCCCCGCGTGACGGAGTGAGCTCCCACACTCGCCCCAGCTCTTGCCAACCTAGCAATTCGAAAGCATGCAAATGCAAGTAGATGAATAGGTACCACTTCGGTGGGAAGGTAACAGCGTTCCGCGTGCGTCATGCGGCCACATGACCGTGGAAGCGTCTTCGGACAACGCTGGCTCTTCGGCTAACAAACGGAGATGAGCACCGGCCCCTAGAGTCGGACACGACTGCACAAATGTGCGGGGGGAACCTTTACCTTTACCTACGGTTTATACAAACCACGCTGTCCTGTGTTTGGATGAAAGAGGAAATTATCTCATTACAAAACATTTGCAGACAGAAGATCTGTCTTTAATGTCAATCATTTAAGTGACACAGCAGCCTTTCTCCAGACTTCACGGACCTTGCTTGGCAGGGAATTCTGGAAGTTGAACTTCTGACAGGGAAATCTGAGTTATCCCTATTTCTTCCTGTCACATGCAAAACCAGAAGAGAAGCATTAAATACTTAAGTTTGAGCCACCAGCAGCTGGGGATGATTTAGGCAGTAGTGAGCCAGTTTGCTCTAGTGGTGAAGGCAACGGGCTAGAAACCAGGAGTCTGTGAGTTCTAGTCCTGCCTTAGGTGTGAAAGCCATCTGGGTGACCTTGGGCCAGTTGCTCCCTCTCAGCCCAACTCACCTCAGAAGGTTGTTGTGGGGAAAACAGGAGGAGGAAGGAGCATTAGGTATGTTCTCCACCTTGAGTTATTTATAAAAATAATTTTAAAAAATTAAAGATGATGATGATGATGATGATGATGATGATGATGATGATGATGATGATTTAAAGTTGTATGCTGCCTCTGGGCAACTCACAACAATCAAATAAATCATAAAAAATAAAAGATGGCAAGGATGATGAAGCAAATGGTCAGTCTCCCTCACCAAAGGCCTGGGTGAAGAGCCAGCTAATTAGCTGCTTGCTTCTTTCAACCTGATATCCTAAAGTAAGAGAGGAAACTACATTTTGATGGGTATGTAACTTGTGTCATGATCCCTCAGACCTTCAGGGCCCACCTCCAATTTTTTTTTCAGGGAAAGGGGATTGATCATTTAATATGTCCTTCCTCTGAGCCCAGTTAAATCTGCGAACTATGAGCATCTCATTGATGGAAGTACAATTTGCAAGTTGGAACATTAATTCAGTTTGGGCATATCCCATTATTGTAAATTGATAAGATATCATCAGCCAGACTTTATCATTATCAATGATATCAAAGACATATATTTCTTATGCAGTATATCCATGGTATATGGAGTTTACCCTATATACAGAGGATACCATGGAGACTTCGCATGTGGATGTTGCCAAGAGAATAATTTATAGCATTGGAAGGATACATAAATAGAATTGCAGTAGTGCACAGCTTTCCAAACTGTGTGTCGCGACACAAAAGTGTGTCACCACACACAGTCTGGTGTGTCACCACACAACCCGGAAGCGCTGATCATCATCAGCGCTTCCGGGTTTTCCCGCGGCGACACACCAATGGCAGCGCGCAAAAACCGAAAGCGGCAGCAGCACTTCCAGGGTTTTGCGCGCTGCCGCAATGGTGGCACTTCCGGGTTTTCCCGTGGCGACACACCAACAGCGGTTGGTGTGTCGCCGCGGGAAAACTTTGGAAAGCCCTGCAGTAGTGGATTGCTTAAATGTGTTCTTTGTATATTTCAAACGAATTCTTTTTAAAAAAAAAAAGGAAAGAGGATTTTCATGCAATTTGGCTTAACTTCCTTAAATTGTTTTGTTTATTATTGTTGTTTGCTATTGATTTTTCTATTTTAAAAAAGAGAATGGTACAATATGTCTGTTATTAACTTGCATATCTAGATTGCATGGTAGGATAGTATTTGAACTGCCCTAAAGTGGAGACATGTATTGGTTTCTTTCTTTCTTTTTTTAATTATTATTATTTAAGGGGAAATGGGAAAGTTTCCAAGTTAATTTAACACTATTGTCTGGAACAGGTTTCCACAACCTGTTGCCAAGGCCATGCGGACTGGGAATTAGGTAGGTTTTAGCAGCATATCAAGAAAAGGCACATTGTTCACCTTGTATAAGTATACATAATTAAATATATGAAACCAGAAGCTCAGGCCAGTAATAAACATAGGAAAACATGCTGGGGGAATTTTAAAAGATCCCATCTGTTTAGGTACCATTTTCTAGCTGCCAGATCGTCACTCTGGGCCATGCAACTCTCTGTCAGAAGGACTATTTGCATTGTCACAGATGGATTATTAGTATATATTCCCTGCTGTTCCGGCAGAAGGACCTCACATGGATGGTTGTGAACTGGCCAGAGATTATCCGCATTAGGTACTGCGTTTTCCATCTTGGAAGTGATTCCAGCTTGTTCTCTAGTGTCCAATAAATGCCCAAACAATCTGGAAGCAGTAATGCAGTAGCCTGAAGCAAAAGATGCCATTTCAGAATATGCAGATTGCTAAAAACATACAGCTTTCTGTGGCTCAGATATTGAGTGATAGTGCAATCTAGCTGCTGCTTCGTGGAAGAATTTACTGCAATTACCAAATGGCAGTAATGACAAAACATCAGCCCCACATTCCTGGGTAATGGGTAGGGCAGAAAGTAACTAGGAATTTATTACAAGATTTCTGGGCGATTTGCATTAGATCTTCAAGAGCTTCTGACTCCCATTAATGTAGGAATTGTACATTTTAGTGTTTAATATTGGAAGCTCTGTTCTGAAATAGCCTCATATGCAGTTTCATTTGGTGAAAAGAAGATTGTTGTAGGTAAATTATTCTGATGTCCTGATCTCCCATTTTTCAGTTGACACACAAACACACCTTTGTACAGAGCCCCTTTTTTGCATTTGTTGATTGATAAATCTCTGGATTCCCACAAGCCTGAATTCACACACTTCTGCAGTACAAGAACCATGATGGGGCATCTGTGTAAAGATGTAAAGACATTCACTCACTGCTCACATTTTAACTATTGCAACAGTGTCAAATTTTGTCTTTTGCAAAGTACAGGTAATGGAGACAGTCATTATGCAAATCCATGGTTCTGTCCAAAGGCCGAAACATTAAGTGGGATTTTCTTGGTTTTCTTAAACTAATTGAAATAATGGTGCTAACATTTCTTCCTACTTAACAGAGTCTTGAGATTTTTTTTCTTACTAAAAATTAATTGTTTTAGGGATAAGAATCTAAAGAATGAAATAACAATGGAGATAACCTATTGTATACTCTAGAAAAAGGAGGGGAAAGCATTAGAAAGTAGAGGAGAAAGTACAATTGGATAGGTAAGGTAAAGGTAAAGGTTTTCTCCTGCACAGTCGTGTCCGACTTTAGGGGCCGGTGCTCATCTCCGTTTGTTAGCCGAAGAGGCAGCGTTGTCCGAAGACGCTTCCACGGTCATGTGGCTGGCATGACACGCGCGGAACGCTGTTACCTTCCCACCGAAGTGGTCCCTATTTATCTACTTGCATTTGCATGCTTTCAAATTGCTAGGTTGGCAAGAGCTGGGGTGAGTGCAGGAGCTCACTCCGTCTCGCGGCGCTTGGGTCTCGAACCGCCGACCTTCCGATCGACAAGCCTGGCGTCTTAACCACTGAGCCATCGCACCCCCGATGGGATTGGATACAGAATCCAATTGGATACAGAAGATAAATGGGAGGTGCAACTGTAGAGCAAACAAAGCCACCACCCAAAATATAGAGAGATGTTGGTGCCACATAATTTAATGTTTCAGTGGTATCCTGCCATGTATTCATCTATCAGTAAAACAGTGCTCCAGCCACTATATATCAGAGGGGCATGTAGGGGCTTCTGATATTTCAAGGAGTTTCCTTTGACCTTCAATAGAGCTTTAGGAATCCAAAGTTCATAGTGTGTTTTATAAATCCAAGGAACTAGTGTGGCACCTTTGAACATGTGTGCAGGCATGTGTGTATACGTGAGTGTAAGAAGACTCCGCATCTATTTATTTAATAAACCACCCTTGGCTTCAAGGGTATATGGGCACCTGCAGCGAGGACAAGGAGGCACAAGTGATGTTATAGATACCATGATGTCAAATGATGCAGATTATTTTGGATATTTGAATACTTGTACTGGTTAATGACCACAATAAAGTTATTTATTCATTTATTTATAATTCGGGTAATTTTCACAAGGATGTCATGAGACTTCTTTTACTACAGTAAGAAGTAGTGAAGATGCAGAGCAAATTCACAGGCTGGCAGGATTTTAATCCGTGAGATGTTGATACCAGCAAATGAGTTTGCCCAGGTATCACTGGATATCCACAGGAAGTTTCAAACAAAATTTTAAGTGTCTTTTGATGAAGGCAGCTGCTTTGGAGACACAGTATCAACCAGCTATTGCCAAGATAATTTGATATCTTACCGTTCCCCATTGTTCACTTTTATGGGCTCTGCAAATTCCCATTTCACAGTACAGCTGTGCAGTTTAAACCCAGCAAAATATATGGACTAAGTTGTCTATGTGTGATTTATTTTCCCCTCCCTACTCCCTATCCGTTGGAAACCTGAAACTTGTTTTCAGTACACAACAGTTTGATCCATTTCACAAAGAAAGCAGTGTGGGAGGCTCCTTAAAATGTTGCAAAGACGTTCATAAGGCTACCTTCAAAAGTAGTAATTTGCATTGCCTGACTTCTTTTTATAAAAATGAAATGTAAGGCTGAAAGCATAGAAATGTTGTTTGAGGGGGAGAAATGTACCTTTAAGTTGGGGGAAAAAATACTTTAGGCAAAAACTGACTCTAAAAACTCTGTGATTAAAGACTCTTGATTTGAAAGCTTTCTATTTTGGAAACTTTAGCTCCTGAAACATATTTGAGCTTGGTGACTGTCATTCAATGAGAGGTACTAACTTTGAATTCTATCTGGAAATCATGTGTTCTAGCCTACTTCAAATCTTCCATATTAACGTGTTGTGTATTGTTCCAGAAAGAAGAAGCATAATGTCTGCATTCTGAGAAACTTTTTATTAGGATCTTAGACTAAATTTTGCATTGCTGAATAATATCTTTTCTGAGGATACTCTATACCACAGCTTTCCAAACTGTGTGTCGCGACACAAAAGTGTGTCGCCACACACAGTCTGGTGTGTCGCCACACAACCCGGAAGCGCTGATCATCATCAGCGCTTCCGGGTTTTCCCGCGGCAACACACCAACCGTGGCGCGCAAAAACCTGAAAGCGGCAGCAGCACTTCTGGGTTTTTGCGTGCTGCCGCAACGTCGGCACTTCCGGGTTTTCCCGCAGCGACACACCAACGGTGGTTGGTGTGTCGCCGCGGGAAAACTTTGGAAAGCCCTGCTCTATACATTTATCTTCCACCCACCCAAGTTTTCCAGTTCCCTCCCAATCTTAGAACATTCCATGTCCATGCCCAAGCCTCATGGAGCCTTTTTTTTGGGGGGGGGGGTTCTCCTCCATTTAGAATTAATAGGGATCACTTTCACAAATGTTGGAGTTCCCACAAACGTCCTCCAACTTCCCTCTTGTGGATGGATTGTGCCATTTTCACTACTCAAGGAAGGTCACTTAGAGAATAAGTTTACTGTCAGTGTATAGGATACTGTGGAGGAGATTCTTGGCACTCAGTAATTAAGCAAGGCTCTTGTATAAACTCAGTTCAGAATTTGATTGATTGATTGATCGATTATGTCCCATCAAATCATTGTTGACTCTTAGCAACCACATAAATCGATTTTCTCCGTGACAATTAATTCCTTAACCTGGACCTCAGTTCTTCCAATGGTACACAAATTGCTGCTGTAACTGAGTCCATCCACCTTGCTGGTGGTCGTCCTCTTCTTCTCTTTCCTTCCACCTTTCCCAGCATTGGAGCCTTCTCTAGAGAGATAGGTCTTTTCATCATGTGTCTAGAGTAGGATAATTTGAGCCTAATCCTTTGTGCTTCCAGTGAGAACTCTGGGTTGATTTGTTTGATGTTCCATTTGTTTGTTTTCTTGGCTGTCCATGATATTCTCAGGAGTTTTCTCCAACACCAGAGTTCAAAAGTGTCAATATTCTTTCTATGCTGCTTCTTCAAAGTCCAACTTTCACTTCCATAGAATGTCACAGGGAATACCATTGTTATTGTTGTTATTATTATTACTATTTTATTAAATTTTTACACTGACTGATTCCCAGCAACTCTGGGCAGTTCACAGATAAAAACGCACAGAGTAATAAAATAACACGGTAATAAAAACAAAGAATAAAAGATTGGCAAAAGATGGCAAAACCAGGCAACAGCCAAGCAAACCCACATTACTCAGAAGGGGGCTTCACTCACCCTTGCCAAATCCCTGGGCAAAGAGCCAGGTCTTCAAGGCTCTTTGAAATATGAGCAGGGTGGGGGCCATCCAGATCTCAGGGGGAACCTCATTCCAGAGAGCAGGCACTGCTACAGAGAAGTTCCACTTCAGGGTCCTGATAGATGGCATTGTTTAATTGAAGGAACCTGGAGTGCCAACCCTCCCTGGCAGAAACTATAGAAGATAGGCTATAGGCTCAAGTAACAATGCTCTATGCCACAGGTAATGACCGGTACCTTGAATTGCATCTAGAACCAAACTGGCAACCAGTTTGGTCTAGTGGTTAAGGTGCTGGGCTAGAAACCAGGAGTCTGTGTGTTCTAGTCCCGCCTTAGGCATGAAAGCCGGCTGGGTGACCTTGGGCCAGTCCGTCTCTCAGCCCTAATAAGGAGCCAATGGCAAACCAGGAGACCGAGAGTTCTAGTCCCACCTTAGGCATGAAGCCAGCTGGGTGACCTTGGGCCAGTCCCTGTCTCTCAGTCTTAGGAAGGAGCCAATGGCAAGCCAGGAGACTGAGAGTTCTAGTCCCGCCTTAGGCATGAAAGCCGGCTGGGTGACCTTGGGCCAGTCTCTCTCAGCCCAACTCACCTCACAGGGTTGTTGTTGTGGGGAAAATAGGAGGAGGAAGTAGTATTAGGTATGTTCGCTGCCTTGAGTTATTTATAAAAATCATAAAGACGGGATAAAAATAAAATAAATAAATAAATAAATAAACCAGTGCAGCTTGTGGAGCAAACTTCTGGACCCGTTGAAACTTCTGGGTAGCCTTCAATACTTTATTGCTAAAAAATGCCAATCATCATCTGAGCCTTTTGCTGTTGGAAAAATGGCACCGATAGACTTGCTCAATGCAGGGTTGCCACAAACCTTCAATTTGTAAAAAAAAAACCACAATATCTTCAAAGCACAATAAAGCAAAATGTCTATGAAGGTTCTCAGTCATCCAGGTGGAATTGTCTGTAGCTTGAATCATGTCAACTGGATTTCTATTTTCTCAGTGGAAACGTTTCGCTCCTTATCCGAGGAGCTTCTTCAGTCTGAGCAAAGTTAGTAAGGGAATCCTTAAATATGTTTCTATGGTGGCTGTCACACAAGCCTTGGAGGCAGAGCTGCTCTGGCGTTCCTTCTGGGCATCAGAGGTTAACCAATTACTTGTAATTGTGTTTTTAGAAATTTTAATTCCTGGTGTATATGATTGCTTTATAATGTATGATCTTGATTTTAATCTTTGATTATTATGTATTTATTTATTTTAACCTAAATAACAGATTTGAGGAGTTATAAACCACTCAGAATCTGTTGATTGGACCAGCCAATAATCTCTATTTATTAATTAATTAAGTTAATCAATCTTGAGACTGGAAACCAACCCAAAATATATTGTATGCTCTAAAATAGGTCTAACATGGTTTAAGAACGAAAGAAAAGAAATCCAACCCCTCCCCCTGCAAAACACATGCACACACACACACACACCCTACCAAATCCCATCTCTGAACACAAAGTATTCATTCACTTTGCATCCTTATCCTACTAACTCTGGTCTTCAGCCTGCAGGAGAATCTTAAGTGCAGCCAATGGTATTCCCAGCTCTGCTCTCTAGTATGAAGTATCTGTTTCCTCTTCCAGAGCTCTGGGAGGGCTGGAAAAATCCAAGCACGTGGACATTTTATGACTCTAATACTGGTCATCTGAAGATATTCGCCTCAGCGTTCAGTGTTGTCTTTTGCTAAATTTATGCTGATACTTCTGGGATTAAAGTATTTATTTTTCTCCCAACTTTGCAAAGAAGTATTAAACGACTGAACAACAACAACAACATTCACAAAATGCTTTTCATCTGCTGGACACAAATATGTCAGCGCCTTATGAACTGTTGCCCGTAAAAGATGCATTGAGTCATCTGCTGCAAAAGTCAGTGCTGGGTATTATAATTTACAAACATTTATTTCTTGGTTTAATTATTTTTACATGGATGCTCACTGGTAGACCTAGGAGTGAATTGAAATATGGGTTATATAAATCTTCAAGGTATAAAACTTTGTAGCAGATTTTATAAGATTTTCCCTATAGACATTTATGGCTGCACTTAAGAAGAATGGCGGCAGCTGCGAGAAGACATAGGAGAGGGAACATGAGAGCCGTTTTCAGGCATTGGTTATAGAACAATAGATATAATTACATCTGGAGCATTATGGTTTCTTGATAAAATGGTTCATTTTTACTCTTTAAAGTCAGGCCTGAAGGAAGTAAAGATAACTAAAAATTATGAGAGGTAAACTGGCTAAACAAAAGTTTGAAAACCTGAGGCTTTCTGATAAAATAAACATACTTATAAAACACAGCTTTGTAGCATTGATAATAACATAATAATCTAATTTATTAGAGTGCCCGTCTTTATGTAGCCAGCTTGGGGGCTGTTTGGAGGGATGAGAATTCCAGGGGAATGAAACACTGAACCTCAAAGTTCTGTTGCAGGTTCCACTTGTGACAATAGGCTGTATTATTAAAACTGGAGAAAATGTGTCTATAGGGCAGAGCTTTCCAAACTGTGTCGGGACACGTTAGTGTGTCGGCTGCAGTGTTTGGGTGTGTCGCGGCTGCTGCTGCCTCCTGGCTTCCACACAGGTTCTAGTTCCTGCCTTGCTGCCTCCAAACCTGCCCTGCCAGGATTCCACGCAGGTCCTAGTGCCTTGTGCCTTGCTGCCTCCAAACCTGCTGTGATTCCATGCAGGTCCTAGTGCCTGCCTTGTGCCCTGCTGTAAGAGTGTGTTGTGAAATTATGCCCTATTGTAAGAGTGTGTCGTGAAATTATGCATGTCTAAAACATGTGTCACCAACATGAAAAGTTTGGAAAGCTCTGCTCTAAACGTTAATATGACATAAGAGGAAAGTTATTAAATACATGACGAATAACCTTTAATTTAATCTAAAAGTAAATTAAATCAAATCAAATCAAATCAAATCTAGTTTTCTCCCTGCCCATCTACGTTTTTTGGCATATATTCTACAACGATCACTCAAAGATTAAGTGCATAATTTAGCTTAAACTATAGTTGTATTCCCATGCAACTCTCATAGGGACAGATATTAAATTCATCTTCATCACTGAAAATGAAAATGGCCTACCTTAGTAGCATGAATAGTTCCTCCTGGGGGTGGTTAGCTTAGTAATACCCTCTTTTAAGAACAACCATCTCTTGGATTTTTTTTATTATTATTTTTATAGTAGATTTTAGATGTATAGGTTTTAACTTTTTACAATGTGATTGTAAACCGCCCAGAGTCTGCCATGGTGGAGATGGGCGGTGATAAATCCAAATAATAAATAAATAAATAAATAAATATATGAAGAACCTTATATTAGCTGAGGCTAATATACCAACTACAGCCCATCCTGCACAATCTAGCCACCACTGCCTACTCTGGGAGTCATGAGTTCTATGTTTCTTTAACTTGGAGTGTCACTGAAAACAGAAGTAACTACTATCGTTCAGAACTGTTAATATAACATAGACCAGGCTAAGCTATCATCTTCCATCTGTACTCAAACAGCTCTATTACCTCTCAGTAACTTTCCAAATTCAGTTTAAGCCCCACATGGTTTAGGAGCTGCTCCCCAGCTCTTTCTGCATTAATCCACCCATCCTTTTGAGGTCCTGCTCCAAATGGGTCAGCATCTAAAGCAGAGCTTTCCAAACTGTGTGTCCTGACACGTTAAGTGTGTCGTGTCGTGGCTGCTGCTGCCTCCGAGCCCTGCCAGGATTCCACGCAGGTCCTAGTGCCTGCCTTGTGCCTTGCTGCCTCCAAACCTGCCCTGCCAGGATTCCGCGCAGGTCCTAGTGCCTTCCTTGTGCCTTGCCTCCAAACCTGCCCTGCCAGGATTCCGCGCAGGTCCTAGTGCCTGCCTTGTGCCTTGCTGCCTCCTCCAAACCTGCCCTGCCAGGATTCCGCGCAGGTCCTAGTGCCTTCCTTGTGCCTTGCTGCCTCCAAACCTGCCCTGCCAGGATTCCGCGCAGGTCCTAGTGCCTGCCTTGTGCCTTGCTGCCTCCAAACCTGCTGTGATTCCGCGCAGGTCCTAGTGCCTGCCTTGTGCCCTGCTGTAAGAGTGTGTTGCGAAATGATGCATGTCTAAAAAGTGTGTCACCAACATGAAAAGTTTGGAAAGCTCTGCTATAGGGAGTAAGTTTTAGAATAAGAGAGGATTTATAGACTACAGCCAAAGGATTCATTTCTGAATATAGGCAGGAATTGGATTAGTGCCAGTGGTTCATTTCAACAGCCCTGGTATTACAATGCCTTCTTCTAGACCTCAAGTTGTCCTTATATATGGGGTTGTTTGGTTTTCCATCTTATCTTCTCTGAGGTCATAAGTCCAACTTTCCCTGGCTTAAATGTAAGCAAATTTTTAGCCAAGTGCAAGTTGTGAGAAATAATAATATAAAAGGATGAAAGGAGATACTAGATAATGAATTTGGACCTTCATTGACCTATTGTGATTTCCAATGCCCCAGGTCATTCCTGAGGTAAAATGTATAAGAGTGTTCTAGACTGATTCTCAAAAAGGTGCTCTAGTTTGAAATCTTTGTATGATTTCAATCTTCCACTTGACAGGAGAATTCTGTGAGAAACACTCACTGGGGCAGCTGTAATGAGGATGCATTTCTATACATCAGATGGTGAGGCAACTGTTACCACACTTTTGTGACAACTTCGATATCAAAGGAAAATGGAAGACAGGTTAATCACCATGGCCTAAGCTCTGTAGCTTCACATTTCTAAGAGTTAGAAATGTACAGAAGAAACCAGAGCTGCAGTGAGAACAAGAGGAACAGTTGACTGGGCAGTGTTTTCACTGTTTGTGGCAACGCCAGAGGGTGAGACCCATATCGCTACTGGTATAGTGTAGAGAGTGTGTGTGGGTGTCGGTGGTTGCAACTTCTCCTAGAGGAGAGTCAGGAATAGCTTTTGTGTGTGTGGCTGTGTGTGCAAACATGCATGCAGCTGCATCCTCGGGGTAAAATAAGTCAACATGGCAGTCACAACCAGGTGATTGAAGCCCCAATCCTTTTATATGCCTGTTGACAGTGCATGATCATACAAAGACATGAAGAGTTTCTCCATTGTCATGGACAGATCATCATCTAGTTAAGGTGGAATTAGTGGCTATACCTTCCTTCTATAGGGACAGTGGATATAATAGGAGTATCTGCTCAAAACATTTATTGGATCCAGTTGGATTTCAAGAGGCCTTGGAAGCATTTGGGTTTGTTTGCACTAGTGATTCTGTTGATGCTCTGGTTGGTTCCTGAAATAGGGATCTTGCAATGGCAGTTGACACAGTTGTTTCTATGTGTCATCTTGACCTTCTTCAAAGGTGGCTCTATGGTGCATGGATGGACTGTAGAGCTGAAGCAGCAAGGTAGACATCTGGAGAAAGAACCAAGTCAAATAGAATACAGAACATCATAAAGCCTATTTGAAGCTTTATGTAGCAAAAAGCTTTTTTTTCCCCCTGACAAGTATCACCTCTCTAAACCCCTGCCGAGTTTTTCCAGGTTATGTGGAGGATGACTCATATCCTGGCTTTCATCTCCCAGAGTTCTATTACTGAATCCTCAGGGGCTTCTTGTAATGCTTTTGGTGATTTTGTTTTGTGGATAAAATTCATCATATTCGGGTTGACCTTGATACAGAATCAAATATGTCCTCGTCTAGTTACTCATCTTGTATAGTTAAACTGGAACAGTTTCAGTTCATGATATCTGAGGAAGTGGAGGCTTCTTGTTGTGGAATGTTTCACCATGGTCCTCTGGATCATTCTCTTATTTGGCTTGTAACTTCTAGCTGGGAGGGTATGTTGACTTAGTTAACTTCATACATGCCTCTCTGGAACAATTATTGGACCTCTTCTTAAGAAGCTTGCCCTGGATCCTTCGGAGACAAGCATTATAGGTTTATATTCTAACTCAGGGGTCCTCAACCTGTGGGCCATGGCCCACTAGTGGGCCGCAGCCTGTTAGGAAGTGGGCCACGGGGCTCCCGCCTGCAAACCCCGCCACCTGGTGCGTGCGATTGGCTTCCACCTGCAAACCCTGCTCCCCGGTGCGTGCAATTGGCTCCCGCCTGCAAACCCCACCCCCCCAGTCCGTGGAAAAATTGTCTTCCATGACCGGTCCATGGTGCCAAAAAGGATGGGGACCGCTGCTCTAACTTACAATGGTTGGCTAAAATGTTTGGGAGAGTAATGGCTTCTCAACAGCAAGCAGTCCTGGAGGAACCAAATTATCTTTTTTTTAAAATATATTTTATTGAGTTTTAAATATACATAGATAAAAGTTTGAAAAGGAAAAAGAAATAGAAATACAAATCAAAGAAAGAAGAAAAAAGTGTAGTAAAGCAAAAGAGAAAGAGAAAGATGAAACATAGAAATTAGTCAACTTCCGATTTATCTCTGGTCAAGTTAATTTTAGAAAATTTATCTTACATGCTAGGTCTATATATAATATTGAAAAACATTTCTTGTCTAATATATCAATTTATATATATTTTAATCCTCAAATCCCCATATAAGCTTTGCCCCTCCTGCATTTTGCAAATAGTCCGTTAATGGTTTCCACTCTTTAAGAAAGTAATAATTTGAATTTTCTTTTAATAAACATGTCAATTTATCGTTTTCTCCCATGTCCATCACTTTTAACATCCAGTCTTGTATCGTAGGTATAATCTGATTTTTCCAATTTTGTGCATATACAAGTCTTGCTGCTGTAATCATATATTGCATAATTCTTATAATTTTTTTTCCTATTTGTTCTTCTGTTATTCCCAATAAAAATAATTCTGGTTTAAATGGAATTCGAATTTGTAAAATGTTTTGCATCAATGAAGGTATCTGAGTCCAAAATTTCTTTGCTATCTCACATGTCCACCACATGTGGTAAAATGTCCCCTCTTTTTTTTTTGCATTTCCAACACAAGTTGGAAACATTCCCATACATTTTAGCTATTTTTTGTGGGGTCATATACCATCTATACATCTTCTTATAAAAGTTTTCCTTCAAGTTATAACATAAAGTAAATTTTAGTCCTTTAATCCACATATCTTCCCATTGTTGCATTTGAATATTATGACCAATATTTTTTGCCCATTTGATCATACAGTCTTTAACTTGTTCCTCTACCATTTTACCTTTTAACAATAATTTATACTTCTTAGCTATTAAATGGTCATCTGTCTCACATAGTTGTATCTCAAATTCCGATTTGGTTTGTTCAAATTCAAATTCTTTTTTATCTGATTTAAATTTTTCTACAAGTTGCATGTAAGAAAGCCATTGAAAGGTATAATCTTCTAAGGCCAGTTCTTCTTTTGATTTGATTTTATATTGTCCTTGTTCTTTTTTTAAAAAGTCTTTATAAGTCTGCCATTTATCTTTAGCTCTTACTTCTGTTCTATGAAACGCTTCTTGTGTGGAAATCCATAAAGGTCTTTTATAACATAAAATTAGTTTATATTTATTCCAAATTCTTAACAAGGATCTTCTAATATAATGATTTTTAAAGTCCACATTAATTTTCACTTTGTCATACCACAAATATCCATGCCATCCGTATCTTAATTCATGACCCTCCAAGTTCAATAATTTTTCATTTTTCAAAACTATCCACTCTTTAATCCATACCAAACAGCAAGCAGCATAATATAATTTGAGATCCGGTAAACCCAGTCCGCCTCTTTCCTTTGAATCTTGTAAGACTTTATGTTTTATTCTTGGTTTTTTCCCTTGCCAAATAAACTTAGAAATATCTCGCTGCCATTGTTTGAAAGGTTCTTCTGATGCCAATATAGGTAATGTTTGAAAAAGATATAAAATTCTTGGCAAAATATTCATTTTAATTGCTGAAACTCTACCTAACAGTGATAGTTGTAATTTTTCCCATTGATCCAAGTCTTTTTTAATATCTGTCCAAAGCGGGATATAATTATTCTTAAACAACTTAACATTTTTAGTTGTTAAATATACTCCCAAGTATTTTACTTTTTCTTCCATTGAATATCCGGTTATTTCTTTCAATTTTTCTTGTTGATGATGGTCCATGAAGCTTTTCATGACTATTATTTGAAATTATATAAAAAACAAGAAGTTAATTTAATTGACATTGACGACTATCTGAGTAAACAGAAATTAACTGTTCTTGATGACCAACAAAGATTAATACTTAATAACCCTATAACAACAGAAGAAATGGTAAAGGCTTTCAAGAAAATTAGTAGTGGAAAAGCACCAGGACCGGATGGCCTGTCAGCAGCCTATTATAAATGTTTTGAGGATGAATTATGTTTACCTTTACAGAAGACTATGAATTCGATTTTGGAAACAGGAACAATGCCAGAGACTTGGAAAGAAGCACATATAACATTGATTCCTAAAGAACAACAAGATTTGACTTTAACTAAGAATTATAGACCAATATCTTTACTGAATGATGACTATAAGATTTTTACAACTATATTGGCAGAAAGAATGAAAACTATTCTTAAAAATTTTATTCATCAAGATCAAGCTGGATTTCTACCTAAGAGACAAATCCGAGACAATGTCCGAAATATATTAGATGTATTGGAATACTTGGAAAAACATTATGAAAAACAAGCTGCTTTGATATTTATAGATGCTGAAAAAGCCTTTGATAATTTAAATTGGCTTTTTATGTTTAAAGTATTAGAAAATATGAATTTTGGAGGAAATTTTACTAAATGGATTAAATCAATATATACTCCTTAATTTGCAAAAATAATTGTTAATGGAGAATTTAGCAAACCATGTGAAATTCAAAAAGGTACAAGACAAGGTTGTCCATTATCCCCACTTTTGTTTATATTGGTATTAGAGGTCTTACTGAGAGATGTTAGACAAGATGAAGGTATCCATGGTATTAAGGTTAAAAAAGAAGTTTATAAATTAAGAGCCTTTGCTGATGACTTAGTCTTTACTTTGGAGAACCCACTAGATGGAATTGAATTATTGATACAGAAATTGAAAGACTTTGGATCGTTAGCAGGGTTTAAAGTGAATTTACAGAAAACAAAAGTTTTGACTAAAAACATGGACCATCATCAACAAGAAAAATTGAGAGGAACCAAATTATCTTGACCCATTTCATACTAGCTTCAGGGTGGGCTATAGGGTTGAGACTGCCTTGGTTGGAATAAGTTTTGGGGATCAGCCAAGGAAGTGTGATTCTGATCTACTACAAACTACAAACTGTCTGGATTGCCTGAAAGATTTGAGAATAGGAGGCATGACTTTGAAGTGACTCTGTTCCTGTCTCTCAGATCGGTTTCAAATGGTCTCCTTGGAGACAGACCCTTGCTCCTCAAAATGGAGGACACTACATATTGTGTAGTGTCCCTCAGGGTGCCAATCTGTCTCCAATGCTTTTGCATTTGCTTCTACATCAAACTACTGGTGGAGATCATCAGGAGATTAGAAGATGGGGGCTGTTGGAATGCTGATGACATCCAGGTCTACCTATGAAATGTTCAGGAAATAGCGTGGTTACTCTAAATATCTGCCTGCATTCAGTAATAGGTTGGATAAGGGTATCAAGTTGAAATTGAATCCAGACAAAACCGAGGTGTTCCTTATGAGGGCCCATAATTTCAGAAAGGTCCTGAAATAGGACACTGTTTCAAAAAGAAGTCATTTATAGTTGGGGAATGTTTCTGGATATAAATCTCTCTTTGTTCCCCCAGAATAAGGAAGTGGTCAGGGGTGCCATTCCAAGGGGATTTATCAGCCTTGGTTGATCAGCCACCTTTGTCCCTTTCTAAATGATAATGATCTCAAGATTGTGGTTCATCTGCTGGTGACCTCCAGATTTGATTGTAGCAATGTGCTGCCTTTGGGTCTCGTCCAGAGACTTCCGTTAGTTCAAATCTCAGCAGCTGGCTGCAGTTCCACCTGTGTTTAAAGCACTGAGTTGCCTACCAGTTTGTTTCCAGTCATTACCCTCAGCCCTACCCAGTTAGGCCCAAACCGTTTGAGAGAGTGCCTCCTTTCGATAAGAACCTCCATGGGTGCTGTGTTTCGCCTATAGTTGCTACAGTCTCATCTCTCAGCAATGCAGGACTCAACTTTCTCTGTTGCCATCCCAGCTCTTTGGTATGCACCCCCTGCAGAACTGAATGGTGTGCCTTCTTTATTAGCTTTCTAAAAGCCCTTAAAACAGCCTTTTTATAGACGCTTTTGAGTGCTAATTTTAAACTGCTAATTTTAGTTATTAATTATAGTTGTTTGTTTTAATTGCCACTGTAACCCTTTTTAATGTCTGCATTTTAAATGCGTTCTTTATTATAAAGCAAGGCAAATAAATAAATGTGGGGCATGGGTACGATACAACATACAGTCATTTTAAACCATTCTCTGGGGAGTAAAATGAGAGAGAGAAAAATGTAGTAATGATAGTAGCTGTACTTTGTAGCCATAAATAATAGCCTGATAGTACTTCTCCTATGCAGTTAGTGCTGCTGTCTCTCCTGCTTTTTTTATACTCTCATCTCCCAAGAAACAAGCTGTAGGTTTTATTGCATTTCATATTTGGGTGGTACAGAGGCAGCTGTTTTAGAAACTGACTGTACAAAGCAGTGTCTAGAAGGTAAGGCAAAGGGAAACTTGGAGAGTATAAAGCAGTGTTTCTCAACCTTGGCAACTTGAAGATGTGTGGATTTCAACTCCCAGAATTCCCCAGCCAGTTGAAGTCCACATATCTTCACGTTGCCAAGGTGGAGAAACACTGGTATAAAGCATTGGGCTGCCTAAGTAAGGAAGGGTTGGCTTGTCTGGATTCAGTTTAGAATTAGATTCTGTTCTTAAGCACCTTCGACAGAGCACTGGCTCTGCTGCTCATGTGCGGAAGAGACGTTGTGGTTCTAGCAGGTGCAAATTCCTTCCGAACGTTTGGCCAAGTCTGGTAGTGCTAGTGATGCTGGAAAGCCATGTAGCACCATAAAGTCTTCCTGCGTTTTTAAGTGTCATTGTGTTTTAGAATTGGGAAGTGATACATGCTCTTTTTGGAAACAATCCTGAATCTGATGTGTAAAAGCTGTATCGGATGGTTTGGAAGGTCTAGGATGAGTGAGGGATGACAATTCCTCATTCAAGTCTTTCTCTGAGCTTGTGAGAACTTTGGGGCATTCATTAGGACTGATTCCAATTTCTTTCTCTCTATATCTTTTATTATATTGTTACCTGAGAAACATTATTTGTAACCAGAAATTGCAATATAGCAGAAAGTTACTAGGCAGACTCAATGAAACTGTAAAAAATCTCCCAAAACACAAAACATAATTGCTGGTATTCTAAGGCACATCTACAGTTGAGCTTATGATCTTAATCCAGTGCTTTCCAAACTCCCGCCGTTGGCGACACACCAACAGCGGCGGTGGTGTGAGGGCGCGTGCGGTGGCGTGCATGGCGGTGGTGCAGGGGCGCGCACAGCAGCGGTGTGCATGGCAGCAGCGGTGGCCTCGTGTTTTGTGCTAAAACCCAGAAGCACTGATGGCAAGCAGCTGCTGCCGCCGCACGCACCACCACCGCTGCGTGCGCCACCACAAAAGCAGTGGCGATGCGCCATCAGCACTTCCAGGTTTTGTCACAACACACTAATGTGTCGCGACACACAGTTTGGAAAGCTATGTCTTAATCGATGGTACCTGAAACAAGCCAACTTTGTCAGAATGCCCAGAACAGACAGACCCTATTGGAAACGAGATCCCTCAAATAGTCAGGCCCTATGCCATGTAAGGCTTTGTAGATAATGACCAACACCTTAAATTTTACCCAGAAGCCCACCATATAACAGGGTATTACATGGGTATACTGTAGTGTGGCTGCCACATTTTGGACCAGCTGTAGTTGCCAGAAGTTTTCAAGGCAATCCCATGTAGAAGGATATTGTGAATTTATTTATTTATTTATTTATTTATTTGTCAAATTTCGCCACTGCCCATCTCCCTCAAAGGAGGGACTCTGGGCGGTTTACAATAAAGATAAAAGATTAAAATGCAATAAAAACAAGTATAATACATAAAATATAAATATGAATATAAAATATAAAATATAAAATGGGATCAAGATGGCAGATAGAGATTTGAGGACCACTTTAGGGTGCTAGCCATCCCCAGGATTGACTACCCCCCTTCCCACCCCAGGCGAGATGGCAGAGCCAGGTCTTTAACTGTTTCCGGAAGGTCAGGAGCAAGGGGGCTTGCCTCACCTCTGGGGGCAGAGTGTTCCAAAGGATGGGGGCCACAGCAGAGAAGGCCCGCTTCCTGGACCCCGCCAATCGACATTCTCTCATAGGCAGGGTCTGTAACATGCCCTCTCTGCATGACCGGGTGGGGCGGGTCGCTGTAATGGGGATGAGACGGTCCCTCAGGTAACCTGGACCCATGCCATGTAGGGCTCTAAAGGTAATAACCAACACCTTGAATTGGACCCGGAAGCAAACTGGCACCCAATGCAGCTCTCACAGCAGAGGTGTTACATGTGCCGATCTTGGGGCACCTAAAATTGCCCGTGCAGCCACATTCTGGACCAGCTGTAGCTTCCGGATACTCTTCAAGGGTAGTCCCATGTAGAGCGCATTGCAATAGTCTATATGGGAGATGACTAGGGCATGAGTGACTGATCGGAGGGCCTCTTGATCCAGGAATGGGCATAACTGGCGCATAACACAAAGTTGAGCAAAAGCCCTTCTGGCCACAACTGCCACCTGCTCTTCAAGCAGGAGTCATGAGTCCAGGAGGACCCCCAGATTCCGCACCGGGTGTGTCTGGGGCAGTGCAACCCCATCCAGAACCAAAGATGGTAAATTCCTGGATGCCAAGGAGTCCCCAACCCACAGCCACTCCGTCTTACCAGGGTTCAGCTGAAGCCTGTTGTTCCCCATCCAGACCCCTACAGCCTGCAGGCACCGAGAGAGGGTGGTCACAGCATCGCTTATATCACCCGGGATGGAGATGTAAAGCTGGGTATAATCTGCATATTGATGATACCTCATCCCATGGTGACGGATTATCTCACCCTGTGGTTTCATGTAGATGTTGAAGAGGAGCGGGGAGAGTACCGAACCCTGTAGCACCCCACAAAGGAGGGGCCATGGGTCGGATCTCTCGCTCCCTATCACCACTGATTGGGACCGGCCCTGGAGGAAGGAGGTGGACCAGCACAGAACCACGCCGCCCACCCCCAACTCCCTGAGCCGACACAAAAGGATATCATGGTCGATGGTATTGAAAGCCGCTGAGAGGTCAAAAAGAGCAAGGATGGATGCACTGCCCCCATCCCGCTCCCGCCAGAGATCATCCATAAGTGCGACCAATGCTGTTTCTATCCCATATCCGGGCCTGAAAC
Source organism: Charina bottae (assembly GCA_023362775.1). NCBI lineage: Eukaryota > Metazoa > Chordata > Lepidosauria > Squamata > Charinaidae > Charina > Charina bottae. Next base: position 46,097,153 of record JALMGJ010000002.1, read on the forward strand.
CTGACTGAAAGGGGTCTAGATAATTCTTACTAGTTTGGCTGTTAAATTGTGAACTAATTTTATTGAATTGATTTTATAATTACTGTGTTTTTTAATGGTATTGTGCCATGGTAAAAAGGTAAAAAGGGGCGTGGTGGCTCAGCGGGTAAGACACCAGGCTTGTCGATCGCAAGTTTGGAGGTTCGAATTCCTAGCCCTGCATGCGGAGTGAGCTCCTGCACTAGCTCCAGCTCTTGCCAACCTAGCAATTCGAAAGCATGCAAATGCAAGTAGATGAATAGGTACCACTTCGGTGGGTAGGTAACAGCGTTCCACGCGCGTCATGCGGCCACATGACCGTGGAAGCGTCTTCGGACAACGCTGGCTCTTCGGCTAACAAACGGAGATGAGCACCGGCCCCTAGAGTCGAACACGACTGCACAAATGTGCGGGGGGAACCTTTACCTTTACCTTTTTTTAAAAAGGTATAATAAATACATTATTATTAGTACTAGTATTATTACTAAAGCTCAAGGACATAGACTCAGTTGAGTTCTTTCCTTGAACTTCTTGCCAACTTGTAAAAGATTCTGTTCATGTAAATCAGCTGCCATTCTAGATTACAGAGCTTAGTTTGACTAATTTAGTTGTTTCTGGGATGTGCAAAACTCTGTTATTTGTTTCAGGGGTGTTCCATTTTCTTTTTCTCCAGGAAAGCATCATTTTAGGAGTTGTTTTCATTTTCTATGTCTGGAACAGTGCAAGCCACTTCCTGTTCCTGAAGGTTTCCTTCCAGAAAATGGCAAAATTATTCCTGGAACAGTAAATTGGCATGGTCTGGGAGAACATCAGAACGTTCCATGCATGTTGGGAATATTGCTTACATGAAACACTGAGTTTTGCATAACTAGTTGCTCACTAGTGGCTGATTGTTGATCTGCACAATAATTTTTGGCTGACATGCAGGGACAAGTCATGTTTCTTATCAGAATCAATGAACGAGTTGAACATTTAGGATACTATCTTGCATCTACCATCTACTACCAGCATTCTAGAAATAAAGGCCATTGCACTCACTGAGTATTAATTTTTACAGGGACGTATTGGATACTCTTATTTAAAAGATACAAAAATCAAGATGTTTATAGAGTGACTGATTATTTCCAGCTTGTAACAAAAATTTATTTATTTATTTTATTTCTATAGCCGCCAATCTCAACAAGTGACTCTATAAAAATGTTTATAGTATGATGGATATTCTCTATCCCTGGTTTAGCCAAAACCAATGGAGAATTTTGCTACATCTTAAGGACTGGTATGTTTATAATGGTACAAGTTTTACTGGATTACTGTTCACTTCATTAGACAAAAGTTTATATCCAGTTTAGTCTGGTGGTTAAGGTGCTGGGCTAGAAACCAGGAGACGGAGAGCTCTAGTCCCGCCTTAGGCATGAAAGCCGACTGGGTGACCTTCGGCCAGTCCCTGTCTCTTAGCCCTAGGAAGGAGCCAATGGGAAACCAGGAGACTGAGAGTTCTAGTCCCGCCTTAGGCATGAAAGCCGGCTGGGTGACCTTGGGCCAGTCACTCTCTCTCAGCCCAACTCACCTCACAGGGTTGTTGTTGTGGGGAAAATAGGAGGAGGAAGGAGTATTAGGTATGTTTGCCACCTTGAGTTATTTATAAAAATAATAAAGGTGGGATAAAAATAAATAAATAAATAAATAAATTAGATTTTAAGATGCCACAAGATGATTGCTATAGCTTGTTTGAAAAAAAAGTTTAAAACACCATTTCCCAAACTGGATGCCCTCCAAATGCATGAATCTCGTCCCAATAACGTCGTCCCGCCCCACCCGTGCATGCAGAGAGGGCATGCTTCGGACCCCCTCAACAAGAGAATTCCATCTAGCGGGGTCCAGGAGGCGTGCCTTCTCTGCGATAGTGCCCGCCTTATGGAACATCTTGCCCCCGGAGGTGAGACTGGCCCCCTCACTCCTGGCCTTTCGGAAGGCTCTCAAGACCTGGCTCTGCCGCCGGGCCAGGGACGACGGAGGTGGCAGTGCCTCCTGGCCCCGTAGCACCATGATCTATTTTGCAGTTCTAACCCATCTTGGACTTTATTTATTTTATGCTTGATATGTTTTTTAGAAATTTTGTATAGTTTTTAAATTTTTACTTGCTGTAACCCGCCCAGAGTCCCTTGTATGGGAGATGGGCGGGGATAAATTAAACAAACAAACAAATAAATAAATAAATCTCAACTTCCAAAATTCTCAATAATGACCATGCTGGATGGGAATTCTAGGAGATGAAACCCACTGATGTGGAGTAGGCTCAGGTTGGGGAAAGCAGGTTAAAACCTATCCACCCAGCTGCAACTTTTTAAGCATTACATGGAGAGAGGCACTAGGTTATGTCTAAATTTTAATTTTAATTTTAATTTATTTGTTGTAGACCGATGGCTTATTGTTGCATTTTTCTTATTTTCTCTTTAGGATAATAGAATATTGTTGTTCCTGAGTAATGGACTAATTTTTTTGGCCCAGTAGTTAAACAAATACAGTAATTGAGCTCTGTTAATTAAACTGCAATTGGTAATGAAATAATGTCATATTATTATTTTACCGTAGACATTTTATTGCCATTTGAATATTAAACTGAACTCCATTTGCTGTTGTAGGTTTGGACTATTGATGGACTAACTTACTGTTAAGTGATCAACATTTTGAGACTTAACTGGTTGGATGTGGGAGATAATTTCCCAAGAAAAGATCTGTGTATTGTAATTTATCAGAACCACCCTTTAAATATAGTGTGGGGTGGTGGTTTTGTTTTGTTTTTTTTTGTATTTTGGGTTGTTTTTAGTGAGATTTCTTCATTCTTACTGTAGGGTGCACTTACAGAGTTCACTTACGGAGTTCTGATTTAGTTCACTGAAGAGGATCACTAAAACGTGACTTTGGATTAATTAGCTTTTATTTAAGTTACAGAATGAATATTTGTACCACCACCCCAGCCCACCCACCTTGTCTGTTTCACATTCTAAAAGGCCATTATTAATCCTGTACTCTTCAAATAAGTTGAAAACATTTTATGTGATACGGTTACTCAGCATCCTCAGCACACTATTTTTTTGCATTGATTTCTTTTTCTCTAGCTATTTTTTCGCCATCTGCAATCTGCAGTCTTTTGGAATGTTGTTTAAAAACAAAACAGACATCCTAAAATAACTTCAAATAAATCTGTGTTCTACCAAAAGGTATTCACGGCCGCTTCCTGTCATCACTCCAAATGAGCTAACACACAACAATAGGAAATTGGGATAGATTAAGGGACACCAAGCCAAGTTAGAGTGAAGGTTGTCTTCGCTCTATATAGATAATTTGGATAATGACGCATAGCTCAAAAATTTATGTGTTCATGTTCCCTCTGAAAAAAGGAGAAAAAGGAAACAAACAAAAAAACTCTGCCAGGAGTGATGGTGCTGTTTTCCTTCAGATGGAGAAAGATTCATGTAAAATGCCTGCCCCTGCTTTAGTTCATCCATAGTACAGTAGGTCAATTTTATTGGCAGGAGAAATTAATTGAGTTTTATGTTTTCCCAAGTTATTGAAATGAGCTAGTGCTGAAGGATTCATATTGTCGATGATTGCTCTACATATTCATCCCACACCCTCTTTAATTTCTCACACTATGCCTAGCACTCCTGCTAGCTTATCTGTTTCTTTTGTCAAGGCCTTTTGAGATCCTTCAAATGAAAGTCAGGGCTACTGCCAGCTGCTGTTTCTATTCACTAAGTAAATAAAAAGGTCTCTAAAAGATATTTTTGGAAAGATATTTGTGGAAATCAAAATGGAGGCTGGTCTTCAGGGATTGAAAACAAAATTACAAAATTAAAAGCTCGTGAGGCAAAAAGAATCTGGAGGCACTTAGAAGATTACCATGAATAAAGTGGTACAATGGAGATTCTTACCAAAGCATGCATATGTTTGTGTGTTATTTCGGGGGAGAGGGAATATTACAACAGCTATCCTGATTCATTTATTACTCAAAACAGCACAGGAAATTCAAATTGCAAGAATCTTTGCAAAAATTATCCTGTAAAATAAACTTTGTGGCACATTTTATATTGTATATCCATGATTACTTAGGAAATCTCTACAAAGGAAGGTGTTTTGGGAATGATGGTAATTCTTTAGTAGGGAACATACAAGCTAAAAAGATAAAGGTTTCCCCTGCACAGTCGTGTCCGACTCTAGGGGACAGTGCTCATCTCCGTTTCTTAGCCGAAGAGCCAGCGCTGTCCGAAGACACTTCCACAGTCATGTGGCCGGCATGACGCACACGGAACGCTGTTACCTTCCCACTGAAGTGGTACCTATTTATCTACTTGCATTTGCATGCTTTCGAATTGCTAGGTTGGCAAGCTACTACATACAAGCTACTCAACCTCAATTTCTACCTTCTCCAAGTAAGAGTGTGAAAGACTTCTCTGTAAGATAGTCAGGATAGACCATCCTTACCAGTTTTAAATGTAATGGAACAGTATAACTCCAGATTTAAAAAAGAGATATAGGAGACAATTTTGACTTCAATGGATCTACTGGTAAATTTGGTGTAAGGTTGCATCCTTGGGAGTCCTTAATTTTAATGTTAGCTTTCTGGGATATGCAGCCAGTGGAGGTGGGTGTACTACTCCAGAAAACTAATGTGACCTCCACCAATGGATTGCTTATATGTATGACCTATCCACATTTACTTTTTTTTAATGGAATGAGGACTTTTGAGCAGATTTTTGGAATTGTTTTATACATTTCCAGAATCCTACTTCCCATTTTTAATTTGTTTTGGTACATTTCAGTGTTAGATTGTTTTATTAACTTGGTTTCAGTTTTCCTTTTTTGGTTAATTAGTTTGATGCAATAAAAATAACCAACAGAAGATGAATGTAACCAAGAGAATAATGGGGGGTGGGGAGGGAATGGTAGTCATAATATGAAATAGTATCTTTTCTACAATCATCCTTCTCATTAGGAAACACAAGAGGATTAAAGAAGTACTGGGGATTCCAAGATTGTGATGCTGCTGCAGCATTGCTTGGACTGAATTCCTGTCAAGGACACAGGCCCCCCCCCAAAAAAAAAAAAAAAAGCAGGGGGAGAGGAATTGCTTGACTTAAAAAAAATTGAAGCGGACTCGGTGCCAGCATGTCACCTTGATCCTGCAGGTCCGGTACAGCCTTCAGGATGGGGACACCTTGCTCTTTGGCGACGTGGGATGCCAGTACTTCATCCTGGTCCCGGATGCTGACTGTGAATCCCCTGAGGACTCCATGGCAGTGCCACCCAGGAAAGAGTGGAGGCCAGCGCCTTGGCCATTGAGGAAACACCTGCGCCAGGGAGGAGAATGGGCTTTCAGCAAGTTCTGGTCCAGGATTCTGACGAGGAGGAGGAAGAGGAAGAAGTGGTGAATGGAACAGGAAGCCACCTGCTTCACACCGCATGACATGTTGGAGTTAGTGTCCTTTCATCACCCCTCAGCCAGCACAGCTCTTAGATCTATTGGCTGGAGAATGATTGAAATTGCAATCTGGTGCATCTAAAAGGGGTCACTTTGAGGAAGATTAACTTAGAGAGTTAACATCTCTTAGGTTAAAGTCCAACTTTATTGCTAACCATTTTTTTTTCCTTTTTAAAACATTGTGTTAATAAAACCACTCTTTGATCTAAGTCCAGTACGGCTAATGCTAAATAAATTGATCGAGAGTTACAGATGTTAAGTTGGTACCTCTTTGGGAATTATTGTACAATAAAGGGCATTCACTCTGCCTCCTTGCAAGGGACAAAGCTTTCTTATACTGAGGACCAAGTGAGCAATTTAAGCTTGAAATACCAAAATACAATTGACTTTCTTCAGCTTATCTTTTATAAAAATATACATCAAGGTTAAAAACTGTGCAAGGATGCTTGGAAAAGGGAAAGACCAAAAACTGGAATTATGGCGACAGAGATAAAATAAAACCATAAAAAGCAGTATGTGAAATACAGTAGAAGAGATTGCTAGCAATATATATAGATAAAAATTTTAAAAAATTCCCTTCTCACCCCTATGGGTGGTATGTGTCTTCCTCAACCTTGGGTCCTCTACCAGAGACCTGGGAGTTTGAGGGTTCTGCGCAGTATCTCAGCTGTTCCTAGCACTGCACTCTTCTGGACAGAGAGCTCTGATGTTGCTCCTGGGATCTGTTGGAGCCACTCTCCCAGCTTAGGAGTCATAGGCCCGAATGCTCCTACCACCACTGGGACCACTTTGGCCTTCACTTTCCACATCCTCTCTAGTTCCTCCATCAGGTGCTGGCACTTCTCCAGCTTCTCATACTCTTGATATATATTAAAAACCTAAAGACCTGGTTTTGCCACCATGCTTGGGGAAGGGAAGGGAATAGCCAGTCTTGGGGTTGGCTGGTCTCTTAGATCTACCTTGAGCAGCCTTACCAGCCCATGGGATAAGTAAGATCTACCATTGCTTGGATCGGACTGTAATTAGGTATTTTTACTGATTATTATTGTTATTTACTGTATTTATTCTTTATTGATTTTAAACTTTTTATTGTGAACTGCCCAGGGTCCCTTCTTGTGAGGGAGATGGGCAGGATATAAATGTGATAAATAAAAAATAAAATAAATATCATATCACATATCACATATATCATATCATATATCATATCATATCATATCATATCATATCATATCATTTCCAGGTTCTCTTGTCTTGTCTTAAGAGACAAGATGAGAGAACTTGGAATTGAGATAGATAGATAGATAGATAGATAGATAGATAGATAGATAGATAGATAACTACACTTAAGAATGCTCTTGTAAATATGCTTGCAGACCTAAAGAATAATAATGAAAGCACTTTATAAAACAGTCCATTTCGAATGCACTCTGTTTCTCTTTATGCAGAGTTAAACCCTTTGTCTCAGAGCTTTCCAAACTGTGTGTCGCGACACAAAAGTGTGTTGCCACACACAGCGTGGTGTGTCGCCACACCACCCGGAAGCGGTGGCGTGCGCGTGCATGGCAGCTGCCATGCACGTGCGCGCCGCTGCACGCCCCCGCGCCGCCGCACGCCCCTCCCGCGCCGCCACCGTGCGCGCGCGCCACCGCACGCCCCCCCCCGTGCCGCCGCTGTGCGCGCGTGTGTCGCCGCCGCCGCCAGGTGTGTCGCCAGCGGCGGCACTTTGGAAAGCCCTGCTTTGTCTTCATAGGCATTATTCCCAAGTTAATGAGTGCAGGATTGTAGCCACATATATTGTCTTTAATGATAAATACACTTCTGTTAGCATACAGTTAGAAACAATATTGATTTTTTAAATATTTCTTTTCTTTTCAGTATAGTTTTACAACACACACCTGTCATGTATTTAAAAAAAATCTTTGTGGTGGTATTAAATCTTAAGGACGTTGTGTTTTGTTTGCGCTGAAAGACATCATGTTTTCTATTTTTAAAAAATAGCACTGCATGGAAAAGATAAACCTATTTTTAGTTCTTACACCAGATGTAGAAAGGAAAAGGAATAATGCTGTGTTGCAAATTGGGGGAGAAAAACGCCCAAAGGAGCAACTCTGATACCCAGGAAGGGGGGGGGGGATTCAGAGCTTCCTCTATTGAAATCTTAAATAGCTTGGTATTTATTGGGTGTGTTACAGTAACAAGCATCAGTGCCTGAAGACAGACCAGAATCTGGAATTATTATAGGACATTTGTCCAGGGCAACATCCCACCAAGGGCCCACTGTTAAATTTCTCCCCTTTCCTGTTGCTGCTGCTGCTTCTACAGAGCTTTCCAAACTGTGTGTCGGGATACATTACTGTGTCGGCTGCAGTGTCTGGGTGTGTCGCGGCTGCTGCTGCCTCTGAGCCCTGCCAGGAATCCACGCAGGTCCTAGTGCCTGCTGTGTGCCTTGCTGCCTCCAAACCTGCCCTGCCAGGATTCCGCGCAGGTCCTAGTGCCTGCCTTGTGCCTTGCTGCCTCCAAACCTGCTGTGATTCTGCACAGGTCCTAGTGCCTGCCTTGTGTCCTGCTGTAAGAGTGTGTCGCGAAATGATGCCCTGCTGTAGGAGTGTGTCGCGAAATGATGCATGTCTAAAAAGTGTGTCACCAACATGAAAAGTTTGGAAAGCTCTGTTCTTCTATGTTCTAAACTTTGCCTCTGATCCTCCTCCTGGCCCAGTCTGTGATAGTGGCCATTCCTCCGTCTTCCCTTTACTCATTTATACTATCACAGACTGGACCTGGAGGAGGATTGGAGGCAAAAGAGCAAGAACAGTGGTTGGTAGCAAACAGGGATGCTCCTGTAAGAGGAGCCTGCTCATTTTGGATAGCCTGGTATGTTTTATTAGCTCAGCATTGCCCGCCATTGGAACAAATTATATAGTGGAAACTTTCCAAGGGTAGCAGGATTTATCTTCGATGCCGTTCTCTTCCAGAGAGGGGTGAGGGTGCTGTAATTAAAACTTCAAGCCAGCTTCCTTTTTGAAAGGAGAAACCCCCCCCCCCCCATTGTTGACAGATTTGCTTGGCTGTGTTCCTGGCTGAGGGCTGTGGTTGGTGCGAAACCTAATTGTGTGCGATGATTGAAGTTAACAGCAGCCCTTGTGTTGTCTAAGAGTGAATGAAACCGAAGGAGAGCATCACTGCGTCTTTAAGAAGGATGTGACTTGCACATCAAGCATTGTGGTTGTGTCACAGTCGGTAGCAGCAGGGAGGGAGGGTCAAAAGGGGGGGAAGGCATCCAGTTCATTAGCGCTATTTTGTAAAGTGAATTAAATGTTTGTAGTAACAACCAGATTAATAGTGCTGGGAATGGAAGTTCCCTCCATTCATTCCGGCTGACTAAAAGCTACAAAAGGCTGCAAAAATGCAGCCCTCTGCCAACTACTCAAACTTTGTATGCCCTGCTCCCTACCTCCACAGAAAAAAGGAGTGAGAGTGTTATGCGTGTCTCTGTCACTAGAAAAAGGAAGAAGGAAATTAGGTCTGCCTACAGCTCCCCCAGGCTGCTGGAACAAATACATGAATGGGGCAAGGGGTGAATTATTTGGCTGAGTAAGGAGAGAGTAGAGCCAGACCCCTCCCACTCCGGATCAAATGTGGGTAACTTTCCTGGAGACAGTGGGTACAAAAGAGCAGATACTTAACAACCTTCTTGGAAAATTGGGTGTAAACCTCTGCAAGGAAATGAAGAAATCAGCTTAAGATGAATGTTAGGTTTATGTGAATGCATTTGCTTGAAAAATGCCTGACGTTCAGCAAGGGGGAAATAAGAGCAAGGCTGCCTGGCGATAGGGAAGATTTGTTACTCCTAAGATCCCTGAGGAATCTTCAGTACTTCCCTTTCTCCATAAATAAGATGCTCTGTGATTTCACTATTCTGTAAGATTGTGGGATTCTCTGCAAGACGCGGCATGTGGATACAAACTCTCTGGCATAGGATGCCGGAATATGCATTCATCCGACCAAGAAACTGTCCTACTTTCATTGTTTTCTTTCCAGTTGCACAAACAAGTTCAAGGTCTCTCCCTGGTGGTTTTGAAACTGTCATTCCATTCTGATTCTTTCTGCACTTCCACATCGCATTGCCTGTAATTTATTTATTTATTATTTATATTTATATCACCGCCCACCTCCCCGAGAAGGGGGACGGACTCTGGGCGGTTTACAGTTTCCTTTTGCTGCCATTAAAACCTTCTTGAATAGTCATTTTCTGTTCTACGCTGATTATTTTTTTTTACCCTACTTACCCAATCTTGCCTTTCTCTGCCTTAGACTACTTCACCCATGTTTCTGTTTCCTGAGGTTGCCAAGCTCTGCTGTGCTTCTGATACTTGTCATGCTTCTCTGGAGCCTGTTGGTCATCGGCATCTTCTACCATTTTCTTAAACAAATGTGGAACAAACGCCGGCTTCTCTGCCATTGTTTCATTGTGTAGAAAGAAATGGTCCGTGTCTTCCGACAGATGGCAGCGGATATCTACTTAATGGCTGCCTTCCCTTCCAGAGATGCGGTGGTCGATAGTCACACAGTGCATATTTCTAATGTCAAGGCAGTTACTGTAACTAATATTGTCTTTCCTTGCTGAGTTCTTCTGAGGCCATTCTCTGCCCTTTACATTCGTGCTGCTGGCAGCAACGTATCAGGCAGAATTAGCTCCAAGCCAGTTTCTACTGTCTGTAAGAGGAGAAACTGGCTTTGAGCTAGTTGGCAAAATATGGACATCCTACTTTTGAGCTCTCCGCTGGTGGACTCCCCAGAGATTCCTAGTTCTGTGAAAAAGTATTCTCACTTTTTTAGGTTTTCTGAAAGTTCCCATGTCTTTGCCACTGAATGTTAGCAGAGCTTCATGTGGATCATACTGATATATAAAGAGAGTCTGAGTGAGTGAATAACACTAATGCTTGGTCCTTGTTTCATTTGTTGCTTTCCTAAGCACAGGCATCCAGCCTGTGATCTGCCAGTGTAAAAAAGTAATCAACCCCAAAATTTAATTAATTGAGTTAGGGCCAGTTGTGTGAGCATTTCAGTAAACATTCAGAATTGCATTAGGCTAGCCCTGCCCTGATTATTTCACGAACTTTGGCTTTCCTTATCATAGTGAAGTTCTTACCTTCTAGAGGTCCGTCTACAACCCAGTCAAAAGAAATTCCTGAGGACTTCTGTAAAAAAATCACTGATGACTACAGTCTGGAGGAAGTTACAAAACCATTTCTAAAACTCTGAGATTTGGGACAATAGTGAATCTTCCCAAGTGTGAACATCTTGCACTCCAAGAACACAGCATAAAATTATTCAGAAAATCACAGGAAGCCCAGAACAACATCTTTCTGTTGCAGGCTTCTCTAACCTTGGTTGAAGTCAGTGTTCATGACTCTACCATCAGAAAAGGACTGGGTAAAAATGGAATTTGTGGGAGAGTAGCAAGATGGAATTAATTGCTCACTAAGGAGAGCATTGATGCTTGCCAAAAAACACCTGGGTGACCCTCATGACTTGTCGTGAAATATTCTATGGACAAATGATCCACAGTGGAAGTTTATGGTCTACATGGGTGTATTCTGTCTGGTGGAAACCACAATAAGAGCCTCAAGCCAAGTATGGAGTTGGTACTTTTGTAGTTTGGGTACCTGGTCAACTTGCCATTGTTGAAGGGAGCATGAATTCTGTTTTACATCACAGAATTTTACAGGAGAATATGAGGCCATCTGTCCATCAGCTGAAGTCTATGTGGGAAGGTAGCAAGACAATGATTCCAAATATACATCCAAGTCTATAAGTGTCAGCCCTCCCAGGTAAACCAGACAGGAAACACAACTAGATGAGCTAATTCTACTTTATTGTAAGGTCACATTAACAGAATCTTGCAAGTCTGAAAGTACAGATCTCCCACCCTGCCTATTTACTACCTGAGTAGTTAGGGCGGGTCCTTCCTAAGTTTGTTTCTCTGGCCCTTACTCTTTTGCAAGCTCCTTTCTCTTTTATCTGATCATTCCCTAGGCAGCACTTCTCCGCCCCACTCCCCGTCTTCCAAGGTCACCCTCGCATTCCATCACAATAAGAAAATGGATGGAGAAGAACAAATTCAGTGTTTTGGAATGGCCCTGTTAAAGTCCAGTCTTAAACCCCATAGAATTACTGTGATGGGATATGAAATTAGTAGTTCATACTAGAAAACCCTCAAATGTTACAGTTCTGAAGCATGGAATGGGCCAAAACTCTACAGAGCAATGTGAGAGATTGATCACCAGCTACAGGATACCTCTGGTTGCAATTATTGCAAGTAAAAGTGGTACAACCAGTTTCTGAAACTAATGGGTGACTACTCTTTCATACTTGAACATCATATATTGGATGATTTTATTTATTTATTTATTTTAATTTTTATCCCACCTTTATTATTTTTATAAATAACTCAAGGCAGCGAACATACCTAATACTTCCTCCTATTTTCCCCACAACAACCCTGTGAGGTGAGTTGGGCTGAGTGTGACTGGCCCAAGGTCTTGTTTATGGAATGAATGAAACAAGCACCACACTTTGTTCCCTCAGACTTCCTTTACATATTGGTAGGACCACATGAAGCTCTGATAATATTCAGTTGTGAAGAAATGAAAAATTCAGAAAAAAAATGAAAGAGAATGAATACATTTTACAGAACTAGGTAGTTTGGTAAATTGATTTCCTAAAGAGATTTAAAGTATCTGCTGGGTTCCAGGTACAGTATATTTTGTGGCTTTATAACCTACTCTTTCTCTAAGCAATAGCAAGTGGAGTAAGTGTTCTACCCTTGTAACAATAAAAACTCATTCTGATGCTATTCTTTTTATTAGCGTAATGTGCAAACTGTTATGCTGTAGACCAGAGCTTTCCAAACTTTTCATGGTGGTGACACACTTTTTAGACATGCATCATTTCGCGACACACTCTTACAGCAGGGCATCATTTCACGACACACTCATACAGCAGGGCACAAGGCAGGCACTAGGACCTGCGCAGAATCCTGGCAGCAGCCGCGACACACCCAGACACTGCAGCCGACACACTAACGTGTCCCGACACACAGTTTGGAAAGCTCTGCTGTAGACATTGCAGCTACCTAACCCAGTCCAATGTCATGAAAGTGACTCAGAAGACTACACTTTTTTCCCCCCTGTAAAGTACAATCTGTAATAGCACAATTATTTATTTCTTCCCCAGAGAACAAGTATAGTTTCAGAGCAATACTTAAATGTTCAACAAAATGCATATCAGTTGGCTTCTACCAGAAGAGAAATCAGATGGCCTGAGTAGATATCTCATGCTACACCAGTATGTTGTTGTCACGTAACTCTAACCCTGCTTTCCTTTTCAATCCAAGGAAACAATTCAGAGTTCAAAGCCTCTGTTTATATTGGACTGGGCGAGAGCCAATAAATGGAAACTCAATCTGGACAAGACAGAGGGACCCTTAGTTACTGAGAAGGCAGATCAGAGAGTTCAAGATGTTTTGGAGGCAGCTGCTGCATTGTGATGGTTGAAGATGGGAATCAATGGGATTGAGTTTTTGGAGAGTACCTGGTGACCTACATTTAACCCAGACTTGATCACTTGATCAGTTAATCGGCTGAAAATGTGGAGGTGTAATGGTATGTGGGAATGACCTTGGAAGAGTGGGCGAAGAGATGCTGCCTGGGGAATGGTCAGATAAGAGAGCATAGTCCGCAGCTGGATAGTGGGTGGAGCAAGAGGCTCAGGAGGGACCCTCCCTAAGTTATCAGGCTGTAAAGGTGATAGCAGGAGAATTGTATTTTCAAACTTGCAGGATTGATGTCAACCTTACCAGGTAGACCAGACAGGAAACAGCCATATAAGCTAATTCTACTTTAAAGTAAAATTACATTAACAGAATCTTGCAAGTCTGAAAGTACAATTCTCGCGCCAGTTTCGTCTAGTGGTTAAGGCATCAGGCTAGAAACCAGGAGACAGTGAGTTCTAGTCCCGCCTTAGGCATGAAAGCCGGCTGGGTGACTTTGGGCCAGCCCCTCTGTCTTTGGGCCAGCCCTAGAAAGAATGCAATGGCAAGCCACTTCCAAAAATGTTGCCAAAACAAGTGCATGCCTTTGTCATGCTATTCCTTATTCCTCCTGTTTTTTGCGCTCCATACTTTTGCTTAAACCCAAAGGGATGCAAATCGCTTTTATAAACAAATGAGCCACCTACAATCTGACAAATAGGCAGCACACAAATCTGAAATCGCTGCAGTAAATAAAGAGCATGATGGGTATGTGTGTTTGTCTACTTTGCCCCAGTGATAGCAAGGATCCTCTTGGTGTCTGCTTTGAAGCTTTGGAACTGCTTGTCCTTCCACTGACATGCAAAAACATTTTTTTAGGCAGGTAGTTAGTGTCTCAGTACAACTTGTAGTTGTAATTTTTTTCATAGTATTGCTTTTATTTGATGGATAAATGGTTTTTAATTTTATGTGTATTTTCTTGTTAGCTTCCTTGAGTGAAGCTTCCAACCTTTGCTTGAAAACCTCTAGTGATGGAGCACCCACAGCTCTAAGAAACAGGCTGCTACCTCTTCAGAGTGACCTATAAGGGAAGTGGTCTATCAATTATTATTGTGGAGTCCTTGGTGCTCTCTGAGCTTGGTTGTTTACTTGCAGACATTTTGTTGCCCGACTAGGCAACATCTTCAGTGCTAGAAGGGAGTGGGGTTTGCTCTCAATTTGCTCTCTGTTAATATACAGTACAGTGGCTTGCCCTGACAGTGTTGGTGGGGGGGTGTTCTCTCCTTGGTAGTTCTTTGATTAGGCTGTTGTTTACTGCTTGATTGTTTATCTGAGTTGGTAGTTCCTTGATTAGGGTATTGTTTACTGCTTGATTGTTCGTCTGGTGTTAATCCTGGTGTTAATTTTTGCTTATCTGGGAACCACCAAGGAGAGAACAACACCAACACCAACACTGTCAGGGCAAGCTACTGTATATAAACAGAGAGCAAACCCCACTCCCTTCTAGCACTGAAGATGTTGCCTAGTCAGACAACAAAACATCTGCAAGCAAACAACAAGGCTCAGAGAGCACCAAGGACTCTACAGTTCAACCCTGAGCTACAGATATTCTCTTCGATTGGTAATTATTATTGTGCATGAAGCCAGGGGGAAAACCCTACTGAAAAAGATTAAATCTGGATTTACATATCCCATTAGGCCATGATTTGACTATGGTTTATTGAATAAACCACAATTGGTTGGATCACAGAACACACAAAGCCGAAACCACACTAACCTTATGGGTGAACAGAGCCAGAGTGTCCTGTACCTTGAAATGAGATTGTATTTCATTCTTCTAAGCTAGAACCCAACAGGTACTAACTGGACCACACCGGGCATGGCTGTTCACAGCTGCAGCAGGATCTACTCCTTTCCTTTTATTCAAAATGTGGGAAAATGCACCTCTACTATGAGTTAACAGTTTGCATTTAATTTTGGTGTAAAAGGTCAGGGGTTCTGGGATTGGTTTTTTAAACTGTTTCTGTGGCCTGAAAATATTGAAAACCCCTAGGCTAAAACATCTGGAGGGCATCAGGCTGTCTGCCACTAGCTGATAAAAAGGCAGGTGAAGTATGCTAAATGCTAATTTTCAGGGAGTAAATTTGAGAATGGCGTACCTTTGTTGCCAAGAATGCAAAAAGCAGCAGCATTAAATATTTGTAAATTTCCTAATAGTGAAAGAATGGTCCAGTCTCAAGACTGTAGTATTTATCACTCCATTTCTGTCACTGGAATTGTTCCCAGTTCCAATCTGAACCTTTATGGCTGCAAAATATTTAAGTTCTCTTTTGTTGCTTGTTGAGAAGTTTGGCTCCAGTCTGAGTGCCAAAATACAAAGGCTTTTGGTTAAGCATAATAATGTGATGTCAGGTTAATTTCATTTTATAGATATAGATGATATAGATATAGATAATTTTTATCCCGCCTTTATTATTTTTATAAATAACTCAAGGCGGCGAACATACCTAATACTCCTTCCTCCTCCTATTTTCCCCACAACAACAACCCTGTGAGGTGAGTTGGGCTGAGAGTGAGTGACTGGCCCAAGGTCACCCAGCCGTCTTTCAAGCCCAAGGCTGGACTAGAACTCACAGTAACCTGGTTTCTCCTGGTTTCTAGCCCGTTGCTTTAACCACTAGACCAAATTGGCGCTCTCTCTTTATGTATGTGTGTATGTGTATGTGTGTGTATAGGGGCATGGTGGCTCAGCGGGTAAGACACCAGGCTTGTTGATCGGAAGATTGCAAATTCGGAGGTTTGAATCCCTAGCCCCACGTGACGGAGTGAGCTCCCGCACTAGCCCCAGCTCTTGCCAACCTAGCAATTTGAAAGCATGCAAATGCAAGTAGATTAATAGGTACCACTTTGGTGGGTAGGTAACAGCGTTCCGCGTGCATCATACCGGCCACATGACCGTGGAAGTGTCTTCGGACAACGCTGGCTCTTCGGCTAACAAACGGAGATGAGCACCGGCCCCTAGAGTCGGACACGACTGCACAAATGTGCGGGCAGAACCTTTACCTTTATATATATATATGAAGGCCTGGGAGTTTGAGGGTTCTTCGCAGTATCTTAGCTGTTCCTAGCACTGCTCTCTTCTGGACAGAGAGCTCTGATGTTACTCCTGGGATATGTTGGAGCCACTCTCCCAGCTTGGGAGTCACAGCCCTGAGGGCTCCTACCACCACTGGGACCACTTTGGCCTTCACTTTCCACATCATCTCTAGTTCCTCCTTTAGGCCCTGGTACTTCTCCAGCTTCTCATACTCCTACTTCCTGATGTTGCTGTCAATTGGCACTGCTACATCTATCACCACTGCTGTCTTCTGGTCCTTGTCTACTACCACGATGTCTGGTTTATTGGCCAGTACCTGCCTGTCTGCCTGGGTCCATAAGTCCCACAGGATCTTAGCCCTGTTATTCTCCATGAGCCGTGTTATTCTCCATGAATAACCCAAGTCTTGGCGGTTCCCAACAATAATAAAACCACACAGTAAAAACAAGAAAACCAGGCACCTAACCCATAATCTCCATCCATCCATCCATCCATCCATCCATCCATCTATCCATCCACCCACCCACCCACCCATATGTAATTCGGGGTTATCACATCTGGGTTGCAAAAATCCAGACAACCAGAAGAGGACTACAAAGAGATAGAGAAAACTGTGCATTGTCTGGAGTTCGGGTTTTCTGTCTCTCTTTACTACCATCTACCATCATGATTTTTGCCACTCAGAAAAGGTCACCCTACATAACTCCTTCTAACATCAAATGTAAGCAATCTCTGGAACCTCCGTTTTCTTTTTGAAATGTTCTTTAATTTAGTTGCTTGCTGAGGTGCATTGTGCTTGCTGAAATATTTGAGAGTGCTTTGTACCTTTAGAGGTGGCATGAATTATTATTATTTAAATAAATCTCCATTTCTCCCTTCCGTTCATTGAGGATTTTTCCGTATGTAGGAACAAAGGTTAAAAGAAGGCTTGTTGTGTTAAGGGGCGGGTTTGCCTCTGCCTGTGTGCATGATTAGCTTTGTAGATTAAGTGAAGTGAGAATAAGCACAATTTTGCAATGCACAGAAAGCTAAAAGTGAAGCCACAGAAAATCCCATTAAGGTCACATTATTTTCTTTTCAGAAGTTGACAACACCATGTGCCACAGTGCTTAATTACAGCAGGGTGAACTCAGGACAGAGGCCATGCTACCAATGGGAATTAAGAAAATCTTTGGCTGGGTGCAAAATTGTTGTATGTGTGGGAAGGTGGAGGGCAGGGAGTCTGATCCCTTCAATAAAGTCACTAATTTATTTTGCTTGTTGTTTTTGGGTGTGGGAACATTGTGTATGTATTTTATTCTTGTTGTTTTGTTCTTCCCCCGTTTAACTCTTCATATGCTGGAAGAGAGAGAAAGCTTCTTCGGTCTTTACCTACTGAGGAGAAATTATGTAGTGATATAACAGTTTCCAAGGAAAATAATAGTGAGATCAGAGGGTTTTTTTTCTTGAAAGCTTAAATGCAACACGAGGTAATGGAAGAAGGCTATTATGAAGTGACATCTTAAAAATAAAAAATAAAAAGCCATGTAAAGAATCTCTCTCTTAGATTGCATTTATCCTAAAGGGAGATGATTCTAAGTTTAAGGCACCCCTCCCCCCCCCCCCGCCACAGGAAGAGGAGATGTGATAATATATAAATTAACACAAAATTCCTGTGCAATACTCATCTGCCTCATCTTGCCAACTTGCCAGCTGCAGCTGAGGCCGATCTTGGTGATTCCACAAATAATTCACCAATAAATGTGTATGAGAGAGACACATTTATATGTGTAAGACACATTTGTATATGTGAGTACATAAAACATATGCTTATATATACTTGCCAAAAACCACATTCCAGTAAAAGGGAAACATACACACACACAAAATTAGAATTCTGGTTTAAAATTAATTCCCTATAAAATGAAATATTTTGTAACGTTACTTCATCCCTGATCTGTCTTATACCCATTATTCTCTTTCTGATGCACAAATTATTCCCTCACACACATTCACACAAATATTCCTCCTCCCCTTTTTACTAGAAACAATTTAAAAAAGGGAAAACAGGTTGGAGATGCAGTTAGAATAAGGGATGGGAAGAAAAAGTTGAAAACAATTCTGAACAGAAGACAAGAAGTAGCCACCACAGCAACCCCATTTCTGCTAGCACCAAACCCCAGCTCTGCTCTCCAGGTGTGTGAATCACTCACTGCATTGAAGAAAGGGGCTCAGTTGAGGAAAAAGAAATCGTTGGCCAATATGCTTCGGACCCCGTCAATAAAAGAATTCCATCTAGTGGGGTCCAGGAGGCGTGCCTTCTTGGCGATAGCACCCGCCCTATGGAATATCTTGCCCCCGGAGGTGAGGCGGGCACCCTCGCTCCTGGCCTTCCGGAGGTCTTTAAAGACCTGGCTCTGCCGCCTTGCCTGGGACGAAGGAAGTAATAGTTCCTCCTGGGGATGGTTGGCTTAGTGGTGTCCTCCTTTTAAGATCTTACCATCATTTGGATTTTTATTATTTTATTTTATTTTATTTTATTTTATTTTATTTTATTTTATTTTATTTTATTTTATTTTATTTTATTTTATTTTATTTTATTTTATTTTATTTTATTTATTAAATTTCTATGACCGCCCATCTCCCCCTCAAGGAGGGACTCTGGGCGGTTATTTATTATTGGATGTATTTTAAGATTTAAAGGTTTTTAGTTTTAATATTTTATTGTAAACCGCCCAGAGTCTACTTTGTAGAGATGGGTGTTGATAAATTTGACAAATAAATAAATAAATAAATAAATAAATAAATAAAATATGAAAAAGGGTCACTGACTCTGAACATGGGTGGGTGAGAAAGAAGATAAATTAGTGCAAAATGAGGTCAGGAAATTCCTTTGGGGGATTTTTTCTCTCTGTCTCCCCTCTGTCTGCTAGAAGGGTAGACTTAGCATGAAGTGTGAATCAAATGTAATTTATAACACAATAAACCTGGTTAGTTTTAATATGGGTTTACTGAATTGACCAAATGTCTTGGGTCACACAACAGATTGAACAATCAAAGATAATATTTGTAGCTCAGGGTTGAACTGTGGAGTCCTTGGTGCTCTCTGACGTCTGGCAATGAAACATCTGCAAGAAAACAACAAGGCTCAGAGAGACCAAGGACTCCACAGACTGAACAATAATCAGAACCCCTCTCTGTCCTTTTGGACCTCTTGGCAGCATTTGATACCACTGACCATGGTAAACTGGACCACCTGTGAGGTTTAGGAGCTAGCAGCACTGTGCTTTAGTGGTTCTGCTCCTTCCTAAGTAGGTGGTATCAATTAATGGTAGTAGAAGAGATCAGTCAAGTGGGTGCTCCCTCTTCTCCTGCTTAATATCCGCATGAAAATTGCTAAGGAGACTTCATCAGTTTGTGGTGAGATAGCAATACTCTGATGATACTCAGCTGTACATTTCTAGGCTGAGACGGAGATGCCATAGATGTCTGGAACAGATGCTAGGAGGCTGTTGGTCTAGAAGGGATGAAATAAGTCTGGAAGGGACAGAAGATGGAGTTTGTGCAGAAGGGATCTCTGACTGTTCTGGTGATAACTTTGTATGGGGTTAGAAGAGCAAGTCTGCAATTGGGTAGCCTCCTGGACTCACGACTACTGCTTGATAGGCAGGTGGAGGCTGTGGTTGAGGGACTTTGCCCAGTTTCAGCTGATGTCCCAGTTGCAGCTCTGCTTGGAACAGAAGGCCCCAGCAATGGTGACCCATGAATGTATGATCGCCTGATTGAGTTACTGGAACGTATTCTTCAAGAAACTGCCTTTGAAGACCACCTGAGAATGGCAATCGGTCCCCAGACTAGAATACACAATCTAAGTCTCATGTTTGAGGTCCACTGGTTTACTAATAGCTTCTCGGTGCAATTCAAAGTCCTACATGGCTTCGCACCTAGTTACTTACAGAACTGCTTCCCCCACATAGAAGGGACTAATGTAATGTGCCCAGTACGTACACCCCATCAGAATATTCTGATGATCCCCATATCCAGAAGATAAAGGGGACAGGTCCACAGACTATGCTTTTCAGTTGTAACCCCCTTCTTAGGCTGACTATATTTCCTTGAGACAAAAACGGGACATTGGGATGGAAAAAAAGGGACAGGGGTCCCCGTCCCCCGGGTCCATGTGATTGGCTCCCGCCTGCAAACTCCGCCCCCTAGTCCGTGCGATTGGCTCCCGCCTGCAAACTCCTCCCCCTGGTCTGTGCGATTGGCTCCCACCTGCAAACCCCGCCCCTGGTCCACGCGATTGGCTCCCGCCTGCAAACCATGCCCCCGTCCATGCGATTGGCTCCCGCCTGCAAACCCCGCCCCCCGTTATGCGCGATTGGCTCCCGCCTGCAAACCCTGCCCCCGTTATGCGCAATTGGCTCCTGCCTGCAAACCCCGCCCCCCCAGTCCGTGGAAAAATTGTCTTCCACGAAACTGGTCCCTCGTGCCAAAAAGTTTGGGTACCCCTGCTTAAACAGATTACTGTTTATATAAAAAGACTTGCGATCACCCACAAGGTCTGGGTCAAGGTTCCCTTTTGCAATAGGGTGAGACTGGAAATATATATATTGACTGTCAAAGGGAACCTTGACCCAGACCTTGCCCTGCTGCCAATTGGTCCTATATTTCTAGTCTTGCCCTATTGTCAAAGTTTGACAATAGGGCAAGACTAGAAATATAGGACAAGGTCTAACTAAGGCACACTGGAGTTTGATATCCTAAGATGTTATGGACTGCAGATCTCATCAGCTGCGTCTATTCAGGCGGGAAGGGGGGCCCAGCCCACTGTGGCCCCAACGGTAGACCGTGCCTGTCCAGAGGGGTTCTCCCGCCAGCACCAGCTCCAGCACCGCAGACGCGAACATCGCCTCCCCCGCGCCTGTTCCGAAGGGACAGAACAAGATGTAGCCGTCCCCACCGCCATCCTGCGTACCTCCAGTGAGGGCTGGCATCACCAGCAGCAGCAGCTCCAGGAGGCAGAGGCAGCTCCGTAACCGGAGGGGCTGCATCCCACCGCGTAGCTCGGCGGTGCCCTGGCCAACCGGTTCCCTGGCTTGCTCTGGCTGGGATGGCTCCTCCTGCCCAGCGTGGACAGGTGGTGAGAGCGCTCTCCTCCCATCCCGGGGCCCGCTGCTGCTACCGGGGTGGAGGTGCTCAGAGCGCCACACCGGGAGGCTTCCTGCCGTGCCTCGCTCAGTCCTCCCAGGGACCCGGGACAGCTCGGCTCAGCAGTGCTGCTGAAAGAGGAACTTCTCCGCCTGGCCGGAAGTTTGGAAAGGGTGTGTGAGCGCACGTAAGCTAGGCTGGCTGCCGGGGCGGAGGGACTGGGGGCCGTGAGGCTCGGCTCGGCTGCAAGAGCGGTGGCGAGGCGAGGCGGCAAGACTGGAGCGCACGAATCGGGCAAAAGCGGCGGAGAGCCCAGCAGATTCCAGGGGGGAAGGCTGAGTGGGCGTTTGGACGCCGGCTTCTTGGCAGCGAGGCAAGGCTTGGCAGCGGAACTCCCAGCAGAGAGGCAGGGATGGGATTCAGGGACCGGATCTTTGGTCAGGAGCCAAGGCTCAGGGTCAAGACTCACCACTGCAGGGCTTCGGAGCATGCGGCACCGACAGGATCAGATAAGGAGGCAGGAATGGGGTGGACTGTGGTGCTAGTTCTGGCAATGGGCTCGCACATGGTGAAACAACCGGGCTTCCAGGGCAGCGTAGAAGACCAGTGTAGAAGGGTGTCTTCGGCAGCGCATGTTGGCTACGCTGCCCCTTTTATTATTCGCATTTCGCGCCGTTTGTGCGTCTTGGCCAATCCACGCCTCTCCACCCTCCTTTGCTGCGCGCTGATAGGCGGGAGGGCTTCATTTTCCCGGCTGTCTCCCAAAACGGGACAATACTGAGATTTTTGTCAAAAAGATGGTACGGTTCAAAAATGCTAAAATAACGGGACTGTCCCGTTCAAAACGGGACGTATGGTCACCCTACCCCTTCTGTGGAATGGCCTCCCTCTTGGTGAATTGGAATGTACAGGAATCCTCAGTGTGGTGCTCTTACTCTCCAAAGTCAATGGTATATTTTGCTGATCTCCCATAATGGGAGCTTTAAGCTCAGTAATGAATATGGATAGAATGAGAAAGGCAGCTTTATTTTTGGAGACATTTCCTAACCCTGATTCTAACATCCTTTAGGAACCAAGTGACATTTTAATTTTCTAGGCTTTTTTGTGTTTCTAGTCTTTTAGTCTGTAATTTTATAAAACATACCTGGGAATTTGTTTGATTGCATTTAATGATGCTTGCTTGAGAGTAGGCACATACGACTGTATTTTTAAAAGTTGACAGTGATCACTTTTTAAAGAACTAGCTTTTATTGATTGCTGATTTGCTCTGTTTTGATAAGTTGTCGTTTGTTTTTTAATTGGGTTAGGATTGTATTGTGTTGTGGTTATATGTCTATGAAGGTTCTCAGTCATCCAGGTGGAATTGTCTGTAGCTTGAATCATGTCAACTGGATTTCTATTTTCTCAGTGGAAACGTTTCGCTCCTTATCCAAGGAGCTTCTTCAGTCTGAGCAAAGTTGGTAAGGGAATCCTAAATATGTTTCTAGGTAGCTGTGTGACCTTACACCTGGGGCTAGGTCATGGTTATACTGAGATGTTATTTTTAAGTATCTCAATATAACCATGACCTAGCCCCAGGTGTAAGGTCACACAGCTACCTAGAAACATATTTAGGATTCCCTTACCAACTTTGCTCAGACTGAAGAAGCTCCTTGGATAAGGAGCGAAACGTTTCCACTGAGAAAATAGAAATCCAGTTGACATGATTCAAGCTACAGATGTGTTGTGGTTAGGTTTCCTTACAGGTTCTTCCAAAAGTGAACAATAGGACCTGATTTTTAAATAAAATTAATATATTTATCCAGAACTCCATAATGATTTTATTGTACTTTATGGTATTCTGTGCCTGTCCTCTGCTCACCAACACTTTGAAGAAGGAGTTTCATCAGAAAATAAATTGCAAGGAGAAACCATTAATTGAAATGATACTTTCCTTGATTTCTACAGCTCCTCTGTGTCATCCTTCCTTTAACTGATTTCCTGATGAATAACTGCAGCATTACCCTGCATTTCTGGGTATATGCATAATGTCATCACAATACCAAAAGCAGTTCATTAGCCCAGATGATATACTGTAGTATCTATACCTTCCCCAACTGGGGAGCCCTCCAGAGGTTTCAAAACATTAGTTTCCTAAATTATCAACCAACAGCACATCTGGTGGCCAACAAGTTGGAAAAGGCTGTGGGTAGAATGGAGACTGTACTTCCTGAATCCTCTTGATCATAAAAATAAACCTTGCTGGAGGTTTTCAAGAAAAGATTGGACAACCATTTGTCCGAGATGGTATGAGGACTCCTGCCTTGGTCAGGGGGTTGGACTAGAAGACCTCCAAGGTCCCTTCTAACCCTAGGATTCTATGATAAATAGTCCTTGGAGGCAAATCTGTCCATTAGGGCACCTTTGGTTAGCAATAAAATGTTGTATCCTGTAGATTGAATGGCAAGAATGAAATTTCTCTCTGGCATAATATGCTGTCTGGCCTACTTTATCTAGCTTCAGTGCCAATTCCTCTGGTGATGCCAGGTCCCTAATATTCACAGGTCCCAAATATCATTACCCACGCAATATCAAGTGAACTAGGTATGGCACAACAGCTAATTGCCTAGAGGCATCTCCAAGTGAACCTGGCAGTCTCTCCCATTCATGTCTTCCAAACTTCCTTTTTAATAAGCAGTTTAAAAAATGGTTCTCCTAAGCGGGCTCATTGCAATAACTGTAGTGGGTCTGGATGGTTCATTAATAAGTCCCTTGTGCCTTGTTTCACATCTAGAGTTGCTCCTTCTCTGGTCTTAAACTGATTTGGCTTGAGGTACCAAATGTTCCCTTCCCAGTACAATTTCAGACACGATGGGCAAGTAATTCTCACATACAGAGGGGTACCTTTTTCTGGCAAATCATAACTCAGTCAGATTGGGCAACTTTAAGAATGAACGTACGTACGTAGGATGGAAGAAGATTATATTGAATATGAATTTGTTTAATTTTTCAGGATCACACATAAGCTTCCTTGTAGAAAATCATTTGTGCATTGGGTGAAATTTAAATGTGTACTTAGGAAGTAGGTATTATATCTGTAAAGTAGGTACAGGGAATACTTTGTTCCTATGAGCACAACTGTGTTACTATTAAAGTGCTTGGGGTGAGAATCCATTCCCAGCCTAATAGAAAACGCTGAATGTTCTTTTATTAAAGGCAGTCAGATTTCATTGTGAAACTGGAGATACAGGAGACCGTATCTTATTTAATGGTTGGTTTAATAAATCTAGAAACTCTCAAAGTATAAAATATCTTAAGGAAAACCCTCACAACCTTTAAATTGACTGGGGAAAACGTGCTAGCTGTCTAAAAATTGTTAATAAGAATACGACTACAGTATGTAAGACCATTACGATTTTAACTCACATTTCGTAAACTGACACTGATTATAATATGATTAGTGTAGTAGGACACTCTCTTGTCCCTATAGATCAGCGGTGGGCAACGTCAGGCCCGCGGGCCTTATACGGCCCGCGGGGCTCCCACCCGCAAACCCTGCCCCTTCCACTTGACTGGCTCCCACCTGCAAACCCCGCCCCCCAGTGCTTGTGATTGGCTCCCGCCTGCAAACTCTGGCCCCCGGTCCGCGGAAATCCCAGAAACCCCTCCCCCACCCACTCCGGTCCCGTTATAAATTTCCAAATGGCCCTTGGCAGAAAAAAGGTTCCCCACCCCTGCTATAGATCTTAAAATATGCATTCTGTGTTTACTAGACTAAATGAATTGTTGTGCTTGAAAAATGTTTTGTTATGTTTTGTCTTTTGTTTTGTTATGTCCTGACATGTTACTAGATGTGTAGATAAGAGCTTACACCTTGGCATCTGGGTACCTGAAGGACCGTCAATCAAACTTGAAATGGCCTTTGCTACTGAATCATCTAGAGCAGGGTTTCTCAACCTTGGCAACTTTAAGATGTGTGGACTTCAACTCTCAGAATTCCTCAGCCAGCATTGCTGGCTGGGAAATTCTGGGAGTTGTAGTCCACACATCTTAAAGTTGCCACGGTTGAGAAAGACTGGTCTGGAGCCAAACTCCTTGCAGTGCGACTCTTCCAGGAGGGGAGGGGAGTGAAAGCTGACAGGTGCTTTTTTCCAGTAGCAGTTGCATTCTGTGGAATAGCCTTCCAACTGGAATCAGACCAGCCTCCAACGGTGTTCGGGATGTTAAAAACTGAGCTATTTTGCAGAGCGTTCTATTAAGCTTGTGCACAGCATTTTTGCCAAAATAATAAAATACCAAAAAAAAAATGACAATAGACAATCAGTAACCCTGGTACATATGTGAATTCTTTGTCTGTAATAAACTTGGGTTATTCTTTGTTTTTATCAAAAGTGGCTTGCTTTCCATAATTTTGACCTTGAAAGTTTGTATGGATGTGTGCCTCACAACCTCTTTAATTTTTCTGCTGTCAGATACTCTGCCAAAGGCAGTGTTTTCCTCACACTAAAGGGCATTTGTAAAACCTCTATTTTTAGCAAGAGCTATAATGTAATTTACCAAAATACCTTTTTTCTTTTTTGGTTCTGCCTCTTGTTAGTTTTGCAGCACAATTTTGGGTGAATGGATAGTGTCCTCTCAACAACTTCTGTTTATCTGAGGAAAAACTAGGATATCACTTTTTACCTGTTGGGATATACTGTATAGAGAAGGTAAGATAAGGGAATCTACCTTTAGGAGGAAAAGAAGAAGCACCTGTTCTACTGCATTGAAATATTGTGTACTTGTGTTTATTTGTATGTGGGAAGCCATGATGAGTCTCAGCTATGTACATACTGTATTGTACACAAGGTTCAAGAACAATGCTCAGATACTGCTTTTTTGCGTCAAATTTTTTGCAGATGGCAAAACAACTCATTTTTTTTCAGGCAACGATAGTCTCTAACTTTTTTTCTTTATTATAAGGTTATATACATTTTGAGGCTAATGGAAGGCATCTGTTAACTCACACAATAAACACAGTTCGTAAGTTGAGACAGAAATGCATCTTTCAGTTAAATAGTGTTACTTTTTAGCCCACTTTAAGGAGCAGGGTGGGGCATTATGATTAAAACTTTAGGTTGTTTATAAATTATCATAATGTGTGGGACTTTTGCACATATTCCACAGCTTTTGTGCCCCCTCTTCAAATATTGTATAGTTCATAACATGAGCCTTTTTTCCGTGTGCGTGTGTATCTATGTTTGTGTTGGTGTGTACATTAAGGTTGAAATATAGCACAAAAGTCTTGGAGAAACCTTAGACTGACCTAATTTAAACCAGCTATTTCATGAAACATTTAATGTTGATTTCAGTATTCACGAGAGAGAATTGCTTATGCATAGAAATGTCAGTTTTACCAATGTACTTCCAGAAATCTGTATGGGATTTTTCTACACTTTCTCCATTTCCTGCCTTTGAACTCTTCCTACTTCTTTCGAAAATAGAAAGTGGGCCTGATTCACAATGGGTGATGCTTTTCATGTTCAAGGAGCCCTTTTTGATATTTGGTTTTAAAGCTTCTGCTGTTTGGATCGTTTTGGCTTTTCTTCTTTGCCTTGAATGCTGGGCCATGAGATCATTAGATTGTATAGATCTGAAAGATTCTGAATGAATTTGCTCTCCTCTTTGACAGCAACTCCTAAATCATCTGATATGTTGAAAGTATGCACCTTTCATAAAGCACCCTAGAGATGGAGGGAACTAATTCTACCACAGCGTTCCTGATCAGCTCCTCTTCCAAGCTTCTTAGCTTCTTGCAAAGTTTACATTTCCTGAAAATGCTGGTATATTCTGATTGAGTCTTACTGAACTATGTAGCAAAATAAACCCTTCCTTGATGCCCTGTAAATTGAGTCTTGATAGGTAAGCTATTTTCACCAGTATTAAGGCCTCGTTTATTAGCTAGGACATTTTCTTGCCTGCTCCTGCCCTTACTTGAAAGTGGCATGAGAGCAGACAAATTGCAAAGAAAGGTAGACATAATCTTGTTAGCTCTGTTTTGTTACAGCTCAATTATCTGGTTAAAAAGAATGGCATACAGGAACAAAACTTTGCTTGTAGTATTTCCCCCTCCTCAATGGAATTTCGACCAATATATATTAATTTCAGCATTCTAAGCTAGAAGATGAGTACAATTTTAGTTTTTAGTTACTGAATTATTATAGTTTCACACTTAATACAGATATTGTTCTAATACCTTAACTAGAAATTAAAACAAGATCCATTTCCCATCAGTCATTCTGAATCATATTGTTCACCAAGTCTGACCCTTGGTGGTTGTTTGTTCGTATCATTGGGAGTTAAACAATTCAGCACATTATGGAATATATTCCCATATAGTAGATAAACGTAGATGTGTGTTTGGGTGTCTATATGTTTTTGAAGAAAAGTTGATCATTTTACATTAGGATATTTTTAATGGATCAGCTGTAATAACTTTCTTAAAAAAGTAATTTGGTTCAAAGTGAAAAGTTTATTGGTTTATTTGAAATATGTTAAATTATTTCACCTTTTAAATTGAAATCTTGATCCTAACAAATTGCCTGTTAGATTGTTTTCTTTTAAAAGAATATTTCTGTATCTCAACAGGACTGTTCACTGAACCATTGTTATATATGTATTGAAAGGAAAATAAAATAAAAACAATGACAGAAAAGAGAAAATTAAATTGGGCATGCGGTAAATTACATAATATTTAATTACTTGTAATTTACCATGTTAATTTAATTCACCAAAATTACTACAGGAGTTGGTTATAATCTCCTCAAAAGTAGACTTACTTGAATGTATTTGATTTATTTATAATCAGCATTTACTTGAATATTAATTGATTATAATCAACTGTAGATCTGCTTTTTTAAAAAAAAATAAGATGACTTGTTCAGCTAAGTGTTTTGATATTTTTCCAGTTTCGCCAAACATATATGGAAGAACTACTTTAAATGCATTAATAATACTTTTCATGAATTATTTATTTATTTATTAAATTTCTATGGCCGCCCATCTCCCCCCCCCCCCCCCCATGGAGGGGTTCTGGGCGGTTCACAGCCACAACATCACTAAAATACAATAAAAATACAATAAAAATACAAATACAATAAATATAATAAAAACCAAGTGGTAGATATGAATTTGAGTAAACTCCGAGAGACAGTGGAGGACAGGAAGGCCTGGCGTGCTATGGTCCATGAGGTCACGAAGAGTCGGACACGACTAAACGACTGAACAACAAAAAAGATGGTTCAAACAGTGAAGCAAAACATGTTTCTCACCCCTAATTATAATTATACCCTAAATTATATTCCATACCTACATACAGGGGTCTGCTGGGTGGAGTCATAGGAACCTTTTGTTTGGGAGGATTATCAGAGCCTCATTTTTTTTTTACCAAAAAAATAACATTGCAGCCATGGAGGGTGGTGAGAAAATGTGGAAAGGAATGCCAAGGAAGGATCTGATCGGGGTAGCCTGGTCAAGATCACAGAATGAAGATAGCCAGGCAGGAGCTCCAAGGGGTCCACTCAGTCCTGCATAAGGGAAGTTGGATGGGAAAGTTTGTAAGGAAGATCAGATCCTGCTCCCTTGAAGCATTAATCATTCCCATCTCTCTCGAGTAACTTGTTTCAAGATGAACAGTAGAAAGAGAAACCGGATGTCTTTGTTTTTCTGGACCATGAGTTAAGATTTCTTGGCTGCCCACCCCACCCCACCTGCCATCTGTGACTGGCGAGATGCTTGCTAACAATGGGCAACACTTCCCTGCCTGTATAATAATTCTTGAGCATCTGAGAACAGCCTCTTGTTATTCTGATAAAACATTTCAGTTTTGTATGTGAGAACATCTATTCATAGCCAAGGCATCTGATCTCATAGGAGCATATAAAGCTCCTTTTTTATTTCCTCAAAAGTAAGTGTGTATGTAGAAGAATAAGAATACACACACACAGACACACACACCCTTCTCATCCCAAGGGTGGTATGTGTCTTCCTCAACCTCGGGTCCTCTACCAGAGGCCTGGGAGTTTGAGGGTTCTGCGCAGTATCTTAGCTGTTCCTAGCATTGCACTCTTCTGGACAGAGAGCTCTGATGTTGCTCCTGGGATCTGTTGGAGCCACTCTCCCAGCTTGGGAGTCACAGCCCCGAGTGCTCCTACCACCACTGGGATAAATTTAGTGCCCTGTTCTCCAAAGAACCATCCAAGGTGTACTCCCAACTGCAGTGCAACAACGTAGTAACAACACTCAGAGACTGTACACCAGCCGGAAAGAGGGCGGGCGGGGTCTGCTGAGTGTCAAAGCAACTGTCCTGGATGAAACACAGAGCATCCAGGAGTACATCAGTAAGATGGCACCCAAAGATAAGCTGCTGAGAGAATGCCTGAGGCAGCAGCAGACATGGGAGGATGATCAAGCAGAGGAAGTGCCACAGCAAGACAAGACCCTGCATGGGATGTACCATTGACAGATAGCTGAGGTGGCTGACTTTGGGAATTATCCTACCAGTGGCTGGAAAGGGCTGGACTAAAAGACAGCACTGAGGTACTGATCATAGCAGCACAAGAACAGGCACTAAGCACCTGATCCATAGAAGCAGGGGTCTACCACACTAGACAGGATCTGAGGTTCAGACTGTGCAGAGAGGCCTCAGAGACAATCCAACACACCGTGGCAGGGTGTTTGATGCAAGGAGGAACAACATGCACTGAACGGCACAACCATGTAGCTGGCATTGTGTACAGGAACATCTGCACAGTGTATGGGCTAGACCCTCCCAAGTCCAGATGGGAGATTCCACAGAAGGTTGTGGATAATGACAGGGCTAAGTTCCTGTGGGACTTTCAGATCCAGATGGAAAGATAGGTGCTGGCCAATCAACATACATTGTGGTAGTAGACAAGGACCAGAAGACAGCAGTGGTGATAGATGTAGCAGTGCCAATTGACAGCAACATCAGGAAGTAGGAGTATGAGAAGCTGGAGAAGTAACAGGGCCTGAAGGAGGAACTGGAGAGGATGTGGAAAGTAAAGGCTAAAGTGGTCCCAGTGGTGGTAGGAGCCCTCAGGGCTGTGACTCCCAATCTGGGAGAGTGGCTCCAACAGATCCCAGGAGCAACATCAGAGCTCTCTGTCCAGAAGAGTGCAATGCTAGGAACAGCTAAGATATGGCGCAGAACCCTCAAACTCCCAGGCCTCTGGTAGAGGACCCGAGGTTGAGGAAGACATATACCACCCTTCTTATTTTAAAAATCCCAAAGCAGTTAACAGTAATTAAAATATATGCTAAAAACAGTGAGTTGTTTAAAGACAGAATAAAAATATACTATTAAAATTTTTAAAACTACACACATATTAAATACAGACACAGACATATAATTATATATTTGGATATATTTCCTCATTCTGGATTTTAAGAGGAACTCTCATTTTAATAAGTTTAATAAGTTTAATAAGACTAGTATTTCCATCTTGAAAACCTTGGAAATACTATGAATGTGGAACCATTTGGTCTTGATTGTCAGAAGGAATATCATGATACTCTGAGACATTTTCATTTGTGTCCATCATTATGGAAATTAATTTTGACCATCTGTCTTATGTTAATGTCTTTTGGTACTGTTCTTCAGGCAACATCCTTTGCAAAAACAATTTTAGCTAATATATTTTTTCTATGAATGTTTCAGGACTTAAGCAGTGCAAAAAGAACTGGAACCCAATAAATACTCTGATGGGAGAATCATATCAGTAGATTCTCTCTCACAGAATGCTTCCAGTGAAAGAGATGGAGAAGTATATTTCATCTAACCATTGGTCATTTTGTGGGAATTTCTATTCAACTTACAAGTCCCCCCCTTGCTCTTTTCTACGATACACCATCCCTGCTTATCTCTCAAATCTGTTCTGAAAAGTCTTTCATCCCTCCAGAGCAATTGAGGACATGCAGAGGGCAAGGAAGGTAGTCCGCCATGATTGTCTCATCTTCTGACTGCCTTCTGTTTTTGTTAACATAAATTGTGTTCTACTTTAGGACTGGGGGACGTGGTGGCTCAGCGGGTAAGACGCCAGGATTGTTGATTGGAAGATCGCAAGTTCAGAGGTTCGAATCCCTAGCCCCGCATGATGGAGTGAGCTCCCACACTAGCCCCAGCTCTTGCCAACCTAGCAATTTGAAAGCATGCAAATGCAAGTAGATTAATAGGTAGGTAACAGTGTTCCGCACGCGTCATGCCGGCTACATGACCGCGGAAGCGTCTTCGGACAGCGCTGGCTCTTCGGCTAACAAACGGAGATGAGCACCGGCCCCTAGAGTCGGACACGACTGCACAAATGTGCGGGGGGAACCTTTACCTTTACCTTACTTTAGGACTAAGTGAAAGGGAGCTGGGCTCTCATAATGAATAGCCAGATCGGTGTTTTTGCTCCAGATGATTCTGCAGTTTAATACTGGAGATGTTGCACATTTAATGTGGGAAGAGAGTAAATATGTAAAGCCCTATGTCTCTCTTCTCAGAAGTAGTTCCCTTTGAGTTCCACAACCCTTAGTCTTAATGAACGGTGTGCAGGACTGCAGCCTGAATTAGAGGCTTTGTATCATAAAGGCATAAGCCTTTGGTGGAGTCCTTGGTGCTCTCTGAGCCTTGTTGTTTTCTTGCAGACGTTTCATTGCTAGACTAGGCAACATCTTCAGTACGAAAACTAAGCCTTTTGGTTAAATGTTCTGCTTAGTTCCATCACTGCATTCTCTAGATTGGCAAACAATCCAGGCAAACACTGAAAAAAGTGAAGGAATTCCATTTACATATGTTCTGCAGTATACAAGGAGATGTATATCCAGTCATATCTCTGTGATAATGCTGATGGATTGTTAGGTAATGTGGAGAAGGTGGAAATCATTATTAAGAGTATTTTTAAGGCATTTCAGTTGTACAACTCTAAGCAGCATATCATATTATCTTTGAACAATGTATATACAGTACTTAAAGCAAATAAATAGAACCACAACAGAATCAACAGAATCAAAACAAACACTATAAAGCAACATCGTAATAAGAGTTCAATATCCTATCCATCATCATACTGATGACATCCTAACAGTGTGACCACTCACTCTACCATCCCCAAAGCTCTCTGCAACAACCAGGTTTCCAACAGCTTCCTAAATATCCAGAGCAGTGTTTCTCAAGCTTGGCAACTTTTAAGATGTTGTCATCTTAAACATGCTGTCTGGGGAATTCTGGGAGTTAAAGTCCACACATCTTAAAGTTGCCAAGCTTGAGAAACATTGATCTAGAGTGAGGGTCCCAATCTTATTTCTGGTGGGAAAGTGTTCCGCAAGAGGGGAGCTCCTGCAGAAAATGCTTGTCTCTGAGTGCTTTTCTGTTGTTTCTCGCAAGGAGTGGGATTCTCAGCACGCCATTTTTCTTTCAAAAAATATTCATTCCTTGAAATAGACCACATATTATCAACTGCCTTCTTGCATGTCTTAAAACTTCACCATCCATTTCCCCATCTCTAGTAAACATTTTTCCAGGATCTGTCTGTCTGTCTGTATCTAATTTATATAGCCACCCATCTCACCAGAAGTGACTCTGGGCGGTGTACAACAATACACAAATTCATCTACTTGCTCTGATTTTTCACCATTTACTGTATATATACTGTAACTCGCAACTGTTCCTGCTGTTTTCCATGTCAAATACAAATGCCTTGGTCTTTGACACGTTAATTTACAGATCCATATTCTATGCTGCATCATGCAGTCCATCTTTCACTGGAAATAATTCAGGTCTCAGCTAGAAATACTGCATCATATGCATACAAAAGTGCATTCATGTCCTCAACCAATGCGCCTGTAATGTCACCACAAGCATTCTTTGGGTATGTAACCATAAGTTCATTGAACAACCAAGGGTACCTCACATATCCTTGGATTCCTCCCTGCTCAATACTGAACCATTCAATAAGAATTCCATTTATTCTCATGCAACCAATCATCAACTCCATTTTTGTACAAAGCATTCCGTTTTCTCTAAATCAGCCAACATACAATAAATATTTTTTTTCTCATATTCATTCATTTCTCAGTGACCTGCTGAGGATCAATAATATGAACTGCACATTCCTGCCCACTATAAAGAACACGCTGCAGTTCCTAGATTTTGTTCACTGTCACTTCTTACATCTTCCCAGGCGCACACTATCCCTATAAATTTGTGCTACCTTTCCCTTTATATAGGAGAACAATAATGCCATTCTTCCAATTGTTAGGCACATTTTAAATAATTTGCACACCACTTCATAATAAACCATATCTATATTTGAACATTTCTCTAGTTATACCATCTGCACTGTATCTTTACAATTCTTTCGAAATTCTTACAGCATTCATTTTCATCATCTTTTTCATGAACACTATTTATAGCATTCACTTCACTTCTAGTCTTCAATATATCAGTAACATTCCATACAAACGTCTAAAATACTCCTCCCAGCTTTCCCTCACTCCAGTTTCATCCCAAATCATTTAATCATTTTTATCACTTTGCTGGAGATTCCTTATTCAGCCCTTCTTGCGTACTTCAGAACAATTTTTAATTTCTGTGAAATTGCACGACATTTTCTCTGCTTGTTTTCATCTTTTCCATTCCTTTCTTTTATGAATCCTTTGCAACTATCTTTTTCTCTACCTATACATTATACAGTATATTTATCTCAATCTCATTTTCAGAATAATGATTCTGTTACATGCATTTTTTATCATCTACAGGCTTTGTCATTTCATCACTTTTGTTTCTATTACTTTTTTTCCCTTTTATTCCATGTTGATTTTGTCCCCAAGATCCACTATTCAAGCTACAAATAATGGTCTGCCCCACATTCAAAATCACCATCATTTCCTCTAATTTGCTTAATATTTCACCAGAAACAATCAGACCGACCATGTTTTTAGATTTGTATTTCTTTTCTGCGTATGCTCATGAATAGACCAATATTAGAAACAGACAGACTTTTTTTGTAAGCAGATGCTCACCAATCACTATTCTCATTCATTCTCAGGTCTCTGAATTACCATTTCTCCATTCTCCCCTCTCATTCACACACATTGATTCATGTCATTTATCAGAACATTTTTTTCTCCTGGATAGCATTCATCCAGAAAGTTGCACAACTTTTTCAAAAACTCACCTCCGGCTCTTCCATTTTCACCATTCACAGAAGCATAAGATGCAACGATCACTTTCATATCTATACATTTAGACATATTTAATGTATTGTGATTATTTTGAGAAAAATATATACCCAGGTATTTTATAGAATTTGTCCAAATTGTAAATCCCAATTCCTTCCAGTAGTCTATACACGTTGTAGGTCCCAAAGGTCCCAAATTAGAGTTTTTCCAATTCATAGTGTTATAAACTATATTGGATTCCTTCTTTTATATTTATTTAATTTTTTTTATTTTATACCCCGCCTTTATTATTTTTATAAATAACTCACGGCGGCGAACATACCTAATATTCCTTCCTCCTCCTATTTTTCCCACAACAACCCTGTGAGATGAGTTGGGCTGAGAGAGGGGGACTGGCCCAAGGTCACCCAGCCAGCTTTCATGCCTAACGAGGGACTAGAACTCTCAGTCTCCTGGTTTCTAGCCCGTTGCCTTAACCACTAGACCAAACTGGTCTATATGCACCCGAAGCAACCTGAATGACACCAATTTATATTTCCTGACATACATTTTGGTCCTCCCATCCTTAATAAAACTAGACCTTCACTTTAATGTTTTTGTTACGTATTTGTGGGGGCCTTGTTGTATTTGTACTATTTATTGTTCTAGTTGTTTTAGTCTGGGCTGTCTGTTTTGTGGGTTGCAACAGTTTTTATTGTTTTTATTGTTATTTGGATTTTGTAACCCACCCAGAGTTTTCAGGAATGGATGGCCATAACAAATCTAATAAATTAAACTAAAATAAATTCCTGTATGTATTTATCTATTCCACCCTACCAATTCAGAGCACCTTCATTTGGATCTATGATAGCCTTTCCCTTTTTTCCTAGTTTCACAGACACATGACAAATAGACATTACTTTGTTTCATTCATTAATTCATGCTTTTTTTCATTTCCTTCTCATTCATTTCTAAGTCAAAGTCATCCATATGGTTGTCACCACAAATGCCCATGTAATATTGACCTCTACCCCAGCAGCTAGAGAAAATATTGAGAAAATTATCAATGTGCCATTCTTCCTGAAGTTGAGAAACTGCTGTTTGGATTATGATTTCTTAACATACAGTACATATTTAAAGAGTAAAAGCAGAATGTATAACTTACCTTTCTATGTGTAATTCTTTACAATGTTAATTTACCTTCATTTTCAAATTATTGAATATTTCCATGCTATCATGCTAAGGAGAATAATGTGGGTTGTTGCTGGTTTTTGGGGTTTCAGGCGCAGAGTAATCCAAACGTATAAGGCTAACAATATTTTATTGTAGCATAAGGCAATAATGGAGATATAGTACATTATTGCAAAAGGAAAAAACAAAGCATACGCAGAGTTCCATCAGCAGATGTGATGGAAAATCATGGCCCATACAAAGGCCAGGCATAGTTACAATTCAGGAACAGAGTACATGGTAACAGGACAGATAGAAGTCAAGAAGAAAGATGGATGTAGACCCATAGTTCATAGCTGAATTATACACTTGGTGCAGCATTCTGATGGGGTCAGTTGTCTCACTGTTCCCATGAGATAAGGTATTCTGGGGCTGATATCGCTTTGTTTTTGCTATGGAAGGTCACACACCTGTTGTTTACTTGCTTTTTGTTATGGGAACATTGAATGGAAAAATACTAGCTTTACAGGCTGGAAATTCACAGTGAAGGAATCCATTCAC
The DNA here is from genome assembly GCA_023362775.1 of Charina bottae. NCBI lineage: Eukaryota > Metazoa > Chordata > Lepidosauria > Squamata > Charinaidae > Charina > Charina bottae. Next base: position 46,133,324 of record JALMGJ010000002.1, read on the forward strand.
ATGAATTCTACATAGAAAAACTCTAACAAATAAAAGTATTGTTTATGTTCTGTTGGTCAGGCTATCAGTATTTTTAATCAGTATTTTTAATATATTTTGGAAGGTGACCATAAATATCACCTTAATCTATAATTCCTATGTTATTTTAATTGTGGTAATTTTAAAATAGATCAGAACAAGACTGTGACATTCCAGATGTTTAGATCTCAGGAAGGAGCAAACACTTGGTAGCTGGAGATTGCACAGAACATTTGGGAGGGATGATGATCATAAATTAGGAGGGGGTGGGATTTTCCATTTGGAGAGAGGATTTTTTTTTTCTTTCCATTTTTTAACAGTGGTAACTCTTTTTTAGGAGTTGCAGAACAATTTGAATGTGTTTCTTAGCTTAGTGTCGCAGGAAATGGCATCACCAAAATTTTTCAGCAGTTGCTGTGCTGAAATCTGATGGAGTGGTTGGAAGAGGCTCCAGGAGTCCATCTAAAAAGCACTGGGCATATCTGTTGACAGTTTCTCAACAGAAATGTCCTAATGTTGCCAATGTTTGAATCTGCAGAGTATTTAATTGTTAGTCAATCTGTGGAATCCTTGGTGCTTCGCTGAGCTTGGTTGTTTGCTTGGAAACGTTTCATTATCTGACTAGGTAACATCATCAGTGCGAGTGAATGTGGGGTTTGCTGCCTGCTTATATACAGTAGCTTGCCCTTCCAGTGTTGGTGGGAGTGTAGTTTTCTCCTTGGTAGTTCCTTGATTAGGGTATTGTTTTCTGCTTGATTGTCTGTTGTTAATCCCTGCTTATCTGGGTGTTGGTTGCCTGAGAAGAACTGCTCTTTTTGTTTCCTTCTTAGTTTTTTTATTGTCTCTTTTGAATGATGTGTAAATGTGGTTTATCTCTATGCGTCTACTGATGGCTGATTTGTCTGAATGCCAAGCTTCCAGGAATTCCCTAGCATTTTTGGATTTGGCTTGGTCTAAGATGCTGGCTGGGGAATTCTTGAAGTCCACACATCTTCAAGTAGCCAAGGTTGAGAAACACTGCTCTAGAGCATGTTTTGAAAAGCTTCATTGTGTGGTAAGATATGGGAGTTCCATGGAATTCCATCTGAAGGAAGACTGAGTATAAATGGTGTACCAGCTGTTGAAGATTGCACTAACCTTTTTGATTGCAAACTATATTTTGAAGAAAGGGCCATTTGTTTAGATCCTTACTTAAAAACTAAGTATGACACCCAGGATAAGCTGTCATACTTCTTGGAGGGAACAAATTTATTTATTTATTTATTTATTTGTTTGTTTGTTTGTTTATTTATTTTCTATGTGCCCATCTCCCCCTCAAGGAGGGACTCTGGGCGGTTCACAACCACAACATCATTAAAATACAATAAAAATAAATATTTATTTATTTATTTATTTAATTAAATTTATATAACCGCCCATCTCCCCCGACGGGGAACTATATATAAATATATAAATATAATAAAATCCAAGTGGCAGGTGGTTCTTACAGTGAAGCTAAACATATTTAAAATTTTTGAGGCGGCTCTAAGAAATCAGCCATCCCCAAGCTTGACCACTTTCCTTCTTGCCCCAGGCGAGATCACAGAGCCAAGTTTTTAATTTTTTCCTGAAGTCCAGGAGTGAAGGGGCCTGTCTTACCTCTGGGGGGAGGATGTTCCATAGGGCAGGTGCCGCTGCAGAGAAGGCTCGCCTCCGAGACCCCGCTAGATGGAACTCTTTCATAGAGGGGGTCCGCAGCATGCCCTCTCTGCAAGATCGGGTGGGACGGGATGATGTAATGGGGATGAGGCGGTCCCTCAGATAACCTGGGCCCGTGCCATGTAGGGCTTTAAAGGTAATAACCAACACCTTGAATTGGATATTACTAGGAAAACTGCAATTTTCATATCAAAGACCGATCTGAAGAGGATAGACTACCTAGAACAAATTGGGGTGACTGCATGGGTGACAATTTATCATAAATACAGTATGTCCTATTATTTTATATTGTTTTACAGCTTTTTGATACACTAATATGACTAATCAATAAAGAATTATTGTTGCTATTATTATCCATATTTATATATGTAGGGGATGTGGCTACCCTGACTTAGCAAATAGGTTATAGATAAAAATTAGTACATGCATTTGATTTTGGCTTCTAATAATAAAGCCCTTTCTTGCCAGGTCGTACTAACAGGCTTTCTTAGAGGTGCTATAAAGGGACCGCGGTGGCTCAGTGGTTAAGACGCTGAGTCAGAGGTCATTAAGGCTGACATCTTGGCAGTTTGAAACCCAAGAGCGCGAGCCGCGTGCCGGAGTGAGCTACCGGCAATTTGTCCCAGCTCCTGCCAACCTAGCAGTTCAAAAGCGTGCAAATGCGATTAGATAAATAGGTACCACTCCAGTGGGAAAAATCACAGGGACATGAAAGGAGCCTCCTCGGGCGTCCCCCGGGCAACTGTGATGTCACCGGCAAATCCTTTCACTACAAAAGCACCTTGGTGCTTCTGACATGAAAAAAAAAGAGGTGCTATGTGAACTTGCTCAGCAATGGGAGATCAAAAATAGCTTTTATATCTAACATTTGCTGAGAGTAACAACATAAAATTGTATAGAAAGAAGAAGCCTCACACAGTACTAACCTTTATTCATTGGTTTTTGTTGTTGTTTATTCATTCAGTCGTTTCCGACTCTTTGTGACTTCATGGACCAGCCCACGCCAGAGCTTCCTGTCGGCCGTCACCATCCCCAGCTCCCCCACGGCTGAGTCCATCACCTCCAGAATATCATCCATCCATCTTGCCCTTGGTCGGCCCCTCTTCCTTTTGCCTTCCACTTTCCCTAGCATCAGCTTCTTCTCCAGGGTATCCTGTCTTCTCATTATGTGGCCAAAGTACTTCAGTTTTGCCTTTAATATCATTCCCTCAAGTGAGCAGTCTGGCTTTATTTCCTGGAGTATGGACTGGTTTGATCTTCTTGCAGTCCAAGGCACTCTCAGAATTTTCCTCCAACACCACAGTTCAAAAGCATCTATCTTCCTTCGCTCAGCCTTCCTTATGGTCCAGCTCTCACAGCCATAGGTTACTACAGGGAATACCGTTGCTTTAACTATGCGGACCTTTGTTGTCAGTGTGATGTCTCTGCTCTTAACTATTTTATCAAGATTTGCCATTGCTCTCCTCCCAAGAAGTAGAGGTCTTCTGATTTCCTGGCTGCAGTCAGCATCTGCAGTAATCTTTGCGCCTAGAAATACAAAGTCTGTCACTGCCTCCACTTTTTCTCCCTCTATTTGCCAGTTATCAATCAAGCTGGTTGCCATCATCTTGGTTTTTTTGAGGTTTAACTGCAACCCAGCTTTTGCACTTTCTTCTTTCACCTTCGTCATAAGGCTCCTCAACTCCTCCTCGCTTTCAGCCATCAAAGTGGTATCATCTGCATATCTAAGATTGTTAATGTTTCTTCCAGCGATTTTAACTCCAGCCTTGGATTCCTCAAGCCCAGCACGTCGCATGATGTGTTCTGCGTACAGGTTGAATAGGTAGGGTGAGAGTATACAGCCCTGCCGTACTCCTTTCCCAATCTTAAACCAGTCCGTTGTTCCGTGCTCTGTTCTTACTGTTGCTACTTGGTCGTTATACAGATTCCTCAGGAGGCAGACAAGATGACTTGGTATCCCCATACCACCAAGAACTTGCCACAATTTGTTATGATCCACACAGTCAAAGGCTTTAGAATAGTCTATAAAACAAAAATAGATGTTTTTCTGAAACTCCCTGGCTTTCTCCATTATCTAGCGGATATTGGCAATTTGGTCTCTAGTTCCTCTGCCTTTTCTAAACCCAGCTTGTACATCTGGCAATTCTTGCTCAATGAATTGCTGGAGTCTACCTTGCAAGATCTTGAGCATTACCTTACTGGCATGTGAAATAAGTGCCACTGTTTGATAGTTTGAACATTCTTTAGTGCTTCCCTTTTTTGGTATGGGGATATAAGTTGATTTTTTCCAATCTGATGGCCATTCTTGTGTTTTCCAAATTTGCTGGCATATGGCATGCATCACCTTGACAGCATCATCTTGCAAGATTTTAAACAGTTCAGCTGGGATACCGTCATCTCCTGCTGCCTTGTTATTAGCAATGCTTCTTAAGGCCCATTCAACCTCACTCTTCAGGATGTCTGGCTCTAACTCACTGACCACACCGTCAAAGCTATCTCCAATATTATTATCCTTCCTATACAGATCCTCCGTATATTCTTGCCACCTTTTCTTGATCTCTTCTGCTTCTGTTAGGTCCTTACCACCTTTGTTTTTGATCATACCCATTTTTTCCTGGAATTTACCTCCGATGTTTCTAATTTTCTGGAAGAGGCCTCTTGTCCTTCCTATTCTATTGTCTTCTTCCACTTCCGCACATTGCTTGTTTAAAAATAATTCCTTATCTCTTCTGGCTAACCTCTGGAATTTTGCATTTAATTGGGCATATCTCCCCCTATCACTGTTGCCTTTTGCTTTCCTTCTTTCTTGGGCTACTTCCAGTGTCTCAGCAGACAGCCATCTTGCCTTCTTGGTTTTCTTTTTCTTTGGGACTTTTTTGTTGCCGCCTCCTGAACAATGTTGCGAACTTCTGTCCATAGTTCTTCCGGGACCCTATCTACTACATCTAGTCCCTTAAATCTATTCTTCACCTCCACTGAATATTCCTTAGGAATATTAGTGAGCTCATATCTAACTGATCTGTGGGTCTTCCCTTTTCTCTTTAGTCTGATTCTAAATTTTGCAATAAGAAGTTCGTGATCTGAACTACAGTCAGCTCCAGGTCTTGTTTTTAACGACTGTATAGATGTCCACCACCTTTGGCTGCAAAGGATGTAGTCAATCTGATTTCGGTGTCGACCATCTGGTGAAGTCCATGTATAAAGTCGTCTTTTAGGTTGTTGGAAGAGAGTGTTTGTTATGCACAGTGAGTTGTCTTGGCAAATTTCTATCAGCCTATGTCCTGCTTCATTTTGTTCTCCCAGACCATGCTTGCCTGTAATTCCAGGTGTCGTCTGACTACCCACCTTAGCATTCCAGTCTCCTGTAATGAAAATAACATCTCTTTTTGGTGTATTATCCAGTAGGTGCTGCAGATGCTCATAGAACTGATCTACTTCTGCTTCTTCTGCATCTGTGGTTGGGGCGTATATTTGGATCACTGTGATGTTAAATGGCTTACCCTGAATTCGAATTGAGATCATTCTATCGTTTTTTGGATTGTATCCAAGCACTGCTTTAGCCACTTTATTATTAATTATGAAGGCTACTCCATTTCTTCTGTGGTCCTCTTGTCCACAGTAGTAGATCTGGTGGTCACCTGATGTGAAGTGGCCCATTCCAGTCCATTTCAGTTCACTGACACCTAAAATGTCTATATTTAATCTTGACATCTCACCAATAACCACATCGAATTTGCCCTGGCTCATAGATCTTACATTCCAGGTTCCTATGGTGTGTTGATCTTTAGAACATCGGATTCGTCGTTCACCACCAGCACCGTCGGCCGCTAGCCGTCCTTTCGGCTTTGAGCTAGCTGCGTCATCACATCTGGGGCTAGTTGAACGTATCCTCTGTTCCTCCCCAGTAGCATTTTGACCATCTTCCGACCTGGGAGTCCCATCTTCCGATGGTATACCGACATATCTCTGGTTGTACTGATCCATTTAGTTTTCACGGCAAGAATACTGGGGTGGGTTGCCATTACCTTCCCCAGGGATCGTATTTAGTCTGACCTCTCTGCCACAACCTTCCCGTCTTGGGTGTCCCTTCACGGTTTATCTCATGGTTTCATTGAGGTGCTCAAGCTCCAGCACCACGACAAGGTAACGATCTCCTTTGCTGGAGTTATTCATTGGTACCTGTTGATTAATATATGTGGAAGCCTGTCTTGAATAGATTAAATTATATCTCATACCCATATGCCATGATAAAAATGTTTATTTTGAAAGCACATCTTTGTAAATACATTTATTAATTTAGCCAATTTATATAGGCACCCATCTTAACCAGGTAACTCTGGGCAGCTTTATGAAACATATAACAAAAGGACCATGTTAAAGCCGTAAGGCAACACCAGATTAAAAATAATTGAGTCTCCTCATGTAACTGATGAACAGCATAGAAATAAAACATACATTCTTGGCTCCATGAATATCCTGGTTAGTATGTTGTATGTTGTGTGTATTTGTAAGTTTTAGGTTTTATGTGTTTATAAGTTTGTATGTTATGTATATTAATTTAAAAAGTAGGAAAAATGGTGAGTCTGAAATCATATACTATGCCATAAAAATTATTGTGGATCTCAAATACTATAGAAAAAATATGCCAGTGCCACATAGCTTTTTAACTGGGGTAAATTCATATGTTATGGTTCTGAGCTGGTTTAAGAATCTGTTTAATAATATCAGTGACACGATTTCAAAGTAGCAAGATTTCAGTTTGGTAGCAAATGTAGCAGGAGATAAATCTAAAATAAAAAAATGAACGGTGAAATTGTGTAATAGTACAGGCTGAATGGCTGGCTTTAATATTCTATCTTTCCTTTGCACTAGTATCTCGGATACAGTGTTTGAATGCTAACATGGATAGTACCAGGTGTGCAAATAGAGTAACAGTTTATCCAGGAAATGGTGTGTAGAGAAAATCAATTTCTGCACATGACTTTTGTTTTGCTTTATATCTCTAACTTAACCTCCAAAAGTTGTGAAAGATATTCAGGGAGGAATTGCTTTACTATGCCTCTGAGGGCACTTATCAAGTGCATTTGATTGAAAATTGTAATATGAGACAGAGCAAATGGGAAGCCGATTAGAATGTTAAATAAACAGTGCGAGATTTCATTGCTTCAGCTAATGGTAGCTGTGTGACATAAGAGAGAGTTATTTTACTCAGTGTGCTGGATCTGACATTTCATGTTGATTAAAATAAAAGGAAATTGGGCATGATAAGAATACTTTACTCCATGAACTGTGAGGGAAGCTATTGTTCCACATAAGCCACCGTTAATATCGCAGCGCCTTTGCCAATAACGGGGTTGTACAGGTGTGCATTGAAAGCAGCTGACAGAGAAGATAATAGGATGTTCAGCTGGGGAGCCGGAATTGTTTACCACTCTGGAAGTATGTGTTGCAAGAAACCACTCTCCCTTGATGCTCGCTTGTTTGTCTCTCCACCTAGTCTGAGGGCTGGTCTGGTCTCTGAAGAATCTGTGAAACCTGGACTGGGTTCCACCATTGTGCTAAACCAGTGTTTTTCAAACTTGGCAACTTTAAGATGTGTGGACTTCAACTCCCAGCCAGCATGCTGTCTGGGGAATTCTGGGAGTTCAAGTCCACAAATCTTAAAGTTGCCAAGTTTGAAGAACACTGTGCTAAACCATGCTATGGTTTTCCCAGTAGTATTGTATGGCTGTGAGAGTTGGACCATAAGGAAGGCTGAGCGCCGAAGAATTGATGCTTTCGAACTGTGGTGCTGGAGAAGACTCTTAAGAGTCCCTTGGACTGCAAGGAGGTCAAATCAGTCAATCCTAAAGGAAATCAACCCTGACTGCTCATTGGAAGGACAGATACTGAAGCTGAAGCTCACATACTTGGCCACCTAATGCGAAGAGAGGACTCACTGGAAAAGACCCTGATGCTGGGAAAGACTGAAGGCAAAAGGAGAAGGGGACGGCAGAGGATGAGATGGTTAGATAGAATCACCGATGTAATGAACATGAATTTGAGTAAGCTCCGGGAGACAGTGGAGGACAGGAAGGCCTGGCGTGCTATGGTCCATGAGGTCACGAAGAGTCGGACACGACTAAATGACTGAACAACAACAACAACAAACCATAGCTTGCTTAACTATAATTTATTCACCATTGGCAATCAAGGGTGATTTACAAGCCTCAGCTGCTGTATTTATATCACACTCTTAAGCCAAATCAAAAAGATCACATGGCTTAGCGTGATGCTTGAATCTAGCTATAGAGTCCTCTCTACTCTATGGATTATTTCTGAAAGACATTTAGAATAGATTTAGATTCTGTCTTACCTTTAAAATAAAGTCACCCCTGGTCACTTCTGTGTAGTTCTCCTAGCAACAACATGGTCGGCCATTTCCTTTTTTCAGTTTTTTTTTAAACTTCCCAATCTAATCTAGAGCCCTGGAATTCCCTGACAGTCTCCCATCTGAGAAGTAACCAGGCCTTACCCTGTTTAGCTTCTGAGCCCAGAAAAGGCTGGCTCTGTGCTATCATTTGCCAGGCCTTTTGTTTTTCTCACCAAGCTGCTAAACTTAGCAAAAGTAGAGGCACTTCAACATCATTTCCATTTTCTGGCTGCTGCTTCTGTTACATTCCAATTATTCTTGAGGTTGCTTTGTGGCTTAAATCTCAGTTGCCGTTCTTGTATCATCAGGGGTCTGTGCTCCAAGAACCTATTGTCCCTTAATACAGGAGGAATGCTGTCAGATTTTCTCCTGCAAATCACTGATCTAAACAACAAGTACAAAACCCAGAATCCTTCTCCCAGTCTCTTCCATAAATGACTTTCACATGATACATTAGTAATGAAATTCCACTTCTCTTTGCTTAGGCAGAAAAGCACTAATCTACAATAACTGTTTGTGGATGCATGGCTAATTTACTTTTCCTGCTGTTTTTCACAAAAAAAACACCCTGGCAGCCAGCCCCAATTCTTTTAATCTCGCTTTAGGGTCCCCTGAACCATGAAACTGTTTTAAAAGAATGCTGTTTTATTCTGCTCTTCTCTTTTCTAATTTTTCCCTTTCATTCTCCCAGGCCTTTAGGAAACCCACTATAGATTTCTTAATCTTACCATTTGTGACTGTTAACTAATTAGGGAGATTTGCCTTATATCTCTATGAAACTTTCAATCCTAGGCTCCAGAATCTATCAGAACTAAAAGATTCAGAATAAAAATATTGTAGGGCTTGATATTTGTGTATTTTAGAGTTGCTGATAAGTACATGTGAGAGAATTTGGGTATATTTATATATATGAAATGTTTGTGTTCGCGTTTCTGAACAAAAGAAGCCACAGACACATTTTGTTTGATGGTCAAACAAAATCAGTTTAATAATAACCGATAGAAAACATATGGTCAGTTAAAGAACCTACAGCTAGAATTACTGTGGTGTGCAAATGTGTTAGTGTGTCGTGGCAGCTGCTGCCTCCGAGCCCTGCCAGGATTCCACGCAGGTCCTAGTGCCTGCCTTGTGCCTTGCTGCCTCCAAACCTGCCCTGCCAGGATTCCACACAGGTCTTAGTGCCTGCCTTGTGCCTTGCTGCCTCCAAACCTGCTGTGATTCCACGCAGGTCCTAGTGCCTGCCTTGTGCCCTCCTGTAAGAATGTGTCGCAAAATGAAGCCCTGCTGTAAGAGTGTGTTGCGAAATGATGCATGTCTAAAAAGTGTGTCACCAACATGAAAAGTTTGGAAAGCTCTGGCATAGATGATATGCCTTGGAGATGTTGTCTTTGATTTTCTGAACAGGCATAGACTATTTAGTATCTCAGATTCTTTTTCTAAAAATCCCTAACCCACAAATACGTTCCCTATAATTACAGATTACTGAGAGTTGCCTGTGTAGAACCTAGAATGGTTAATCTATAATAATTTCTATGGTTGGAAAGGCAGTGAAATTGATTGATTGATTGATTGATTGATTGATTGATTGATTGATTGATGTAGCAAACCACCCTTCCTGGTGTGTATCTAGCAGGTTAAAACAAAATTCCTTTTCAGAAAGTAGATTCTTAGAGTAGTCAGAAGATCACCACCTATACACTAGAGCAGCCTTTCTCAGCCTTTTGACCCTGGAGGAACCCTTGAAATATTTTTCAGGCCTTGGGGAACCCCTGCACATTCAGGCTCAAATATAGGCCAGAAGTTACAAAGTTACTATGTTTGTTTCATGTGTAGGCCTGTATATATGCATTAACAGTGTTCTTAAACTAAAAATAAAGAATGAAACTTACCTCTTTCATGTGAAATTGCCCAAATTTGAAATATTTTTTTAAATAAATTGTGATCTCCCAGGGAACCCCTAGTAACCTCTCGCAGAACCCTGGGGTTCCACAGAACCCTGGTTGAGAAACTCTGCACTAGAGCATTGTTTCTCAACCTTGGCAACTTTAAGATGTGTGGACTTCAACTTCCAGAATTCTCCAGCCAGCATGGCTGGCTGGGGAATTTTGGGAGTTGAAGTCTACACATCTTAAAGTTGCTAAGGTTGAGAAACACTGCAGTAGAAGGAGATGACAGAAGGCTTGGGGGAAAGTATCTTTCCACCCAAAGTAAAAGTGAATAGAACCCAAATAGTTCCATGAAGATGAAATGCTTATTGACTCTAGGCAGAAGAAGACAGAAGAGAGAATGAAAGGAGTAAATATTGCTGGGATAAAAAAACCTGATAGGCTAGAATTGGAATTGTCTTTAGTAGAATGTTTTGTTGGAGGCTCTACTTACGTCTGCTTACAGTAGAAATTCTAATGATACTCATGTTCAGTGCATGGGCTAGTCCCTCTCTCTCAGTCCTAGGATGAAGGCAGTGGCAAACCACTTTTGAAAATAGCAGGGACTTCCAGGCAGTTCCCAGGAGTCAAGACTGACCAAAAGGCACCAAGACACCCAAATAAATAAACAAATAAGATAAAAATCAGGTGAAAATTACAATGTTCTGTGGTCATTTAAAATGGGGTTATGGAAAGATTAAAAGATCCCTTTAATGTGTGTACATGTGTGTGTATATATTTAAAGGAAAATACTTTTACAATAGACTTGCTAAAAAAAATTGCTTTAAGGAAGTGTGTTTGCACCTACTCATGCAAAGATACATACACACAAACATACAGATGCACATACATACTAAGGATAGTTATCCTATTAAAGATCCAGTTTTTTTAATCAGTGAAATCATTTGTACTCCTTTTGATATTTAATCCACGTGTTGTACCTTACTAAAAACAGAGCAGGTGTTCACTGAAGATCCCAGCCTGTCCTTACTCTTCCTTTCTGTTTCTCTAGCAGATGAACACCTTATGTGCTACAAGTGCTTTCAACTTCTTACCCACTACAAAGTTACATTTATCATCATTTTGGGAACCTATGGAGGGAAGACTGAAACTTGGACATTTTCAGAGCAGCATCACATGTTTAATTGCATAAATAAGATGCTGACTTAAGCAAGTACTCAATTTCACACCACTATAGTAAAGGATTCATAAAGGCCTGGATTTGCATAATTTAATTTTCTGCACAGAAGATACTTGAAATCAATAGCATGATTCATAGCCATACCATAGAACTGCCATGCTGCCATTCTTGGAACTCAGATGCCCAAGTACAAAGGATTTTACAACTGATTAAATTTTGAGTGCTGACAGAGTGTTTTCTCCTCAGAATCTATAAACTCCTTAAATCCGTTCTCTTTACCTTTGTGCCTTTAGAAAGTCTAGCAGAGGACCTGGAACTAAGAAATTATTAGTTACAGACTTTCCTGTTTATGGAAAAAATGTTAGCAGTCTTAGGTACCATGTTGTACCTTTTAGTTACTGCTTAATCTTTTCTCTTCTAGCCTAAATTTGAAGTGGGTAGGGGGGAGAAATACAGAAGATGAAGTCTAGATGCAAATGTGCATCTATTTTTTTATATACCTCCAATTTATGGGGCAACTACCAATATTTCCAAACATTAATCAGTATGGAACAAAGCCAGCAGTTTGATATATTAAGTATTGATGCTATGGCTGCCTGTTTTTTGTTTTATCAGAATAGTATGGTTATTTGCAGAAACAGATCTTTTATGTGAAAGAAGCCTAGATATTCTTCTCTCCTGAAAGTTCTCTCAAAGTTTGGGGAGTTTCATTGTATTCTGTTTTACTGAATACATTAATATTCTTGTTATTAAAGCTGGTGTTCTATAGCAAAAGGTACAGAATGAGGATGTTAGCAATGGGTTGATGAGAGATGAAGTCCCTCATCCACAATATTTGGCAGCAAGTTTTCAGATTTCAGAATCCTTCCCAGCCCTGCCTATAGTGCCATTGAATCTTGGAACTTCTAGATCTAAAACTGGTGCTCCAGTCTGATAGTAGATAATTCTGTAGTTTAGCTAGGATTTCCTCAGTCTGAGGAGCAGAGCAGAATGAGAAACTTTCCTCAACCAAAATTTTTTAAGAAGCCTTGATTGACAATCCCCATCACCCTTACCCAACACGTGGGAAGAGGTTCACGGGAGTAATTGTTCAACATATCTGCAGGATGTCAGATTGGCAAAGTCAATGTTATAGGACTGTTATGACATATTTATGACCATATTTATACTGAGCTGATAATTACAATGCAAGACCTTCTCCAGCTTTGCACAGAAGTGCAGCAGAGACCAACCTTTCTCTTCTGGCAGGATGTAAGTAAGGCATCTCTTGGCAGAATCTCTGCTTTTCATATTCCTAGTGCCTTACATTTGTCTCTTCTTGTGCATGTCTTCACACTAACTAGAGCATGACTTCATGAGAACTTCCTACTCTCCCTGGGTGGCTAATGGATTACAAAGATGGAACTTAAATGTAATCTAGCAGTACTTCTTTTATGTTTGTGCTCTCTATTTCCAATACAGGTAGTCCTCACTTAACAACCATTCGTTTAGTGAAGATTCGGACGGTGTTGAAAAAAGACTTACGGCCGGTTCTCACACTTATGACTGCCGCAGTGTCCCCACGGTCACGTGATCACGGTTTGGGCGCTTAGTAACCGGTTCACATTTATGAACATTGCAGCGTCCTGTGGTCATGTGATTGCCATTTTTGACCTTCCTGGCCGGCTTCTGGCAAGCAAAATAAATGGGAACTGCGTGATTCGCTTCACAACCATGTGGTTCGCTTAACAACTGCCATAAAAAGGTCGTAAAATCGGGTCGGATTCACTTAATAACCGCTTCACTTAGCAACCAAAATTCCAGTCCCAATTGTGGTTGTTAAGCGAGGACTACGTATATGCCAAACAAGGTTGATCATATTGGCACAAAAGTTTGCATACTGTTTCTATCGGTGAACTGTTGTTACGTTATTGGTAGTTTCTGCCGGTGTTCTCTGTGTACTAGTGAAAATTAATTTTGTTTGGCTTTACAGGGATGGTGTGCTCTGAATCAGTTTGTTTGAACTCAACAGATTGTGGTCCAGTTATATGCTTTCTGGGTTTACCTATTCATTCCAGTATTAACTGCATTTCCTTTAGCAACCCACATGAAAACGATGGTTTAATTAGTGCTACCGACTATACGGGACAATTAATTGAGGGGCCCTTTCTTCTCTGTAACTAAAGATAAATCCTTTAAATATCTACCTCCAGTTTGTTGTTTTTTTCTTTAACATTGGGTAAAAATTGATCTGTAATTACGGTAATTAACTAGTTTTCCCACAGATACATTTTAACAGTATAATGCCAGGGTTATTTTCCTCAATGAGCCAAGTTATGTGGTTGATTGACACTTAGCATAGAATATACATCACTGAAATGTCATAGATAATATTTTCAGATAAGCATATACTGATACTGCAAATATCTTTTACACAACTACAAATTATTTTAAAAAATGTTCTTTCCTTGTCCACTTCCAATTGATACCACCTTATTATGTCTCAAGATGGAGTGAGAAGGTGGCTTTTTTTGTTTTTTTACAGGGTAGAGGTTGCATAGAAAGTTGCTGGAACCCGGAATGGTTGGCATCTATATGACGTTCACTTTCCCTGCAATTATCATTTGTAAAAATCTCTTTCTGGCTGTTTTGTTGTGGTAGATCTCCAATTCTAGATCTGCTCCTATACAGCCTTTTGGAAATATGTCGATGTACAGGAAGTACAGGCCTTCACGGACCATATAAACACTATAGATGCCAACATTAGGTTCACCAGGGAAGACACCAAGGACAACAGACTGGCATTCCTAGACTGTGAAGTCCTCATTGGGACCGGTGGCAAGCTAGAAATAGGGATCTACAGGAAACCCACACACACAGATCAATATCTGATGTTTGACTCCCACCATCCACTGCAGCACAAACTAGGAGTCATCAGGACATTATCACACAGAGCAGAAACCATCCCCACCTCCATGGATTCCAAAAAGAATGAAAAACAGCACCTGAGAACAGCTCTGAAGGCCTGTGGATATCCAAATTGGGCTTTCACTAAATCTAAGTCTACCAGACCTAAAACAGCGACAGATAGGGCTGAGACTCAGAGTAAACGGAAGAACCTGGTCATTCCTTACATGGCTGGCGTGTCTGAAAAGATAAAACGGATATTTGGCAAACACCACATACCTGTATATTTCAAACCCACCAACACACTGAGACAGAGGCTTGTACACCCCAAAGATCAAACTCCAAAACACAAGGAAAGCAATGTAGTGTATGCAATCCAGTGCAGTGAGGAGTGCTCTGAACTCTACATTGGAGAAACCAAACAACCTTTGTACAGGAGGATGGCCCAACACAGGAGAAGTAACACCACAGGACCAGAGTCAGCAGTTTATCTTCATCTAAAGGAAAAAGGACACTCATTTGAGGACATTAATGTTCACATTTTAGACAGAGAAGATAGGTGGTTTGAGAGAGGGGTCAAGGAATCCATTTATGCCAACTTGGAAAATCCTTCCTTGAATAGAGGTGGGGGCCTCAGGCACAATCTTTCCCCTATTTTCCTTCCTGCTTTGTCTTCTGTGCCTAGGAAGATTAAGACCATTTCGCAAGCTCAACAGCAGCATGGTAATCTTAACGATCCTCCTTTAGATGATAAAGGGTCTTAGAAATAACATCTCAAAATAACCATGACCTAGCCCCAGGTGCAAGGTCACACAGCCACCTAGAAACATATTTAAGGATTCCCTTACTAACTTTACTCAGACTGAAGAAGCTCCTTGGATAAGGAGCGAAACGTTTCTACTGAGAAAATAGAAATCCAGTTGACATGATTCAAGCCACAGCCTTTTGGAAAGTTTTGTCACCCAATATGTTTACACTCAAACATCCCATTTATCCAATTGAGCTTCTGATTGCTTTTGTGTCAGCCATGCTCAGGCTGGCACATTTGCCATTTATCCTTTTTCATTGTAAAAACACATTTAGCTTTTGTAGGTGCTTAATGTAGGCAGCGTGTCAAGCTTCCCACTTGGCAGAGCTGTAAATCACAGCTCTCCAAACACTTAATTCCTTATTTGGGAATTAGCTTACTTGACAGAAGGCTCCTGGACATCACTTAGCAAGATTTAGCCACCTCCGAAATGGATTACTGCAATGCATTCTACATGGGGCTGTCCTTGAAGAGCAACCTAGAGGTGCAACTGGTCCGGGGTGGGCATTCATGGGGGCACCTTAGTATACCCATATTACCCCTTTGTTTTGTGAGCTGCACTGGCTTCCAATATACTTCCAGGTGTGATTAAAGATGCCTGTTGTCACCCATAAAGCCCTACTTGGGATAGAAATGGGTTATTTGCAGGACAGCCTTTCTCCAATTGTCTCTACCCATCCCACAAGGTCCAATAGGAGAGGCATGCTACAAGTCCTGTTGGTTAAAGATTGTCATCAAGTGGTACCCAGAAAGTGGGCCTTTTTGCTTGCAGTACCAACCCTTTGGAACACCACGTCCCTGCCAGCTTTTCAGAAAGACTTAAATACTTGGTTATGTTCCCAGGTGTGGCGGTGAGGAGATTGGTTTGAGGGTTTGAGATAGTGTGGCTTTTTTTGTTGTGGGTGCAGTGGACACTTAGATATATCTGCTATCGATTTGGGGCTAAACATATTCTTACTTATGCTTATTTTTTTAATGTGCTGTTAGGCACTCAGAGTTGCTGTGGGGAGATGGGGTGTGTGTCATAGAAATAGGAGGGGAGGGGAGGGGAGGGGAGGGGAGGGGAGGGGAGGGGAGGGGAGGAGGAAGGAAGGAAGGAAGGAAGGAAGGAAGGAAGGAAGGAAGGAAGGAAGGAAGGAAGGAAGATGAGCCTCTATTGCAGACAAGAATGATACCATAAATACACAGCTTTGTCTCCTGCTATATGCAGGAATCAAAGCTCTTATTTGTGTACTTCTTAAAAATCTGAGTATGCATCAAAATATCTAGTGTATGTGAGAAGATGGTGACTGACAGCTTTGGATTTGTTTTTCACTGTCCAGCTGGGCAAACAACTATACAGATCTGTGCTCCAGCATTTAAATCATATGCCTTTTTCTTCCCACATTTCTGAGTCAACAGATACTGGGGTTGTTCTGTTGACAGCCTTAGAACAGCAGTTTTTAAACTTGGGGTAATTTGGGCGTATCCTGGGGGCAACGGAGCAATTTGTAATTGCTGGTTTGTGAATCCAGTGTGGGACTGCAGTTGCTGAGATGCTTGTGTAAAACAACGGAGTCTGTTTTTTTGTGGGGGTAATGACATTATTTGAGACCAGGAAAAGGGGTAATTGAGTCAAATAGTTTAAGAACCACTGCCCTAGACCTTTTTTGACAGCATGGTTCTTGCTAACTTGGAAGTCACTGGTATCTGCTTCGCCAGCTTCGTTCCTTGCCCCACCTCCTTCCCTCCTTCCTCCTTCCTCTCCCCTTCTGGGTCTGGAGATATCAGAGTGTTTGACCCCCTCCCTCCTCCTAATAGCGTGTGGTTGCAGGATATTGTGCCCCCTTTCCATTTTTTCATTGGCTGGAACTGGAGAAACCTCTCCCCTTTCAGGTTTCTTTATCCTTCTCTTCTTCCAACACGAAACAGCAAGAATAGGAGGAATTTCAGTTTCTTCTATTTGTTTTCCAGGAACTCTCCCATTCTGGAACTCTCACTCTTGTCTTTGAGTGGGAAGTTTGTGTCATTGGTTATACAGAAGTCTCTCTGCCCCTCCAAGCCTTCCTTCCTCTCAGAATCAGAATTGCTGGCAGGGACTGAAGCTTCCACCTACGGTCGTTGTAGATGGAAGTCAACAGAGATGTGGTCCATGAACATTGCTGGCCTCCTCCCAAGAATGGGCAGTGTCTGGATAGCTCTTCTAATGAATCCACTATTCCTATAGGACCCTCCTCAACTGAGAACCTAAAATACATTCTAACTCGAATTCTTCTATCCCCACCTTTGATGGGGGCTAATGGGGCAGAGGTGTGCAAGGGGCATTCCAAGACCAAGAGGGAAAGGTAGAAAATGATTTTTCAATACAGCTGGAAACCACAGGTGAAAGGCCACAGGGCTGATCTGTGCAATTACAAGGAATTGTCCAGTGCTCTTGGCATTCTATCTCCTAGACAGGAGTGCAGAGGGGAGAAATCTGTAGAAGGCCTGATATGATCTCAATAGTGAAAGGGGGGCCTTTCTGAAGATGACGGTCAATGGAGTGCTTGTAAGAGGCCTTGGTGTTGATATTTAAGGAAATGCTGAGCCGAAAATAGGCCACTGGAATAGGGGAGGGCCAGCAGGTATTTGGCAGCAGAGATGAGTGGTAGCTATATGTGCCCTGAGACAGAGACATCTGAGTGGAAGCATGACCTGAGTTTTTATAAACAAATTCAGCCATAGCTAAAAAATCGCATTAATCTTCTTGTTGCCTTTTCCAGGCAATGCTCCTATCTGGAGAGAAGAAATAAGAACTCTATAAATTAGGCTCTTGGAGCGCAGGTGCACAAGAGGCATTAAGGACAGTTTTGTGCTGACCACAAGAAGCAAAGAGAAAACAAAACAAAACTTACTCATATCCAATGCCATATGCCAACTGAAGGCTTACAAAATAATGAGCACACTTGGAGTTTCCAGACAGGAGGGTGACTCTTGTTCAAACTACATGGGCAAGAGGCTAAATTTCTGGTGGGGTGTGAGAATAGTCTCCTGTCCCATGGTTCAACAGTTCATCCTTCCAGTTTTTGGAAACATGGTGGCATACAGGTGTTAGAAAACTGTAGCATATCTCCTTTGGGGTTCCAGGGGCACTGCCTTTGTGATGGAATGTGAGGGCGACCTTGGGGAACAGAGGGAAGAGATGCTGCCTAGGGAAGGATCAGATAAAAGGAAAGGGAGTCCCAGAGAGGGTAACGGTCTAAAGAAGAAACTTAGGAAAGACCCGCCCTGACCACTCAAGCGATAAATAGGGAGGGCGGGAGATTTGTACTTTCAGACTTGCAAGATTCTGTTAATGTAGCCTTATAATAGAATTAGTTCATCTCGTCGTGTTTCCTGTCTGGTTTACCTAGATGGGCTGACGGCCCTTAGCATCCTGAAAATTTGTTGCCCAGAGAACAGAGGTGATATAAATGTGAAAGATGATAGATAGATAGATAGATAGATAGATAGATTGATTGATTGATTGATTGATTGATTGATTGATTTGGTTCAGCAGTTATCGCATCCTCAAACCTGCTCAGAAGGTTGAGCAGAATTGACAGCTTTGCTCCGTATCACCGGCAGCCCCTTTGCTCTTGAGTGTTGCTTCCCTGTGCCCAGGTGGCATTTGCCAGGTGAATTCTCGTTACCTTTATTGGTAGTTGCTGACTCTTTCCTCTGTGTCAGGCTAATTCGGGGAAGGTATCATCTCACCAGTAAGCGGGGAAGAAGGAGGGACGGGGTTGGGGGAAGCAGTTCTGTCATACAGGTGATTAATTCATCAGTAGAATAATTGTGCCTTAATTTGGCTATTTTTCAGCTGCACAGAGGCTGCTGATCTGCAGATGTAATAATTTCTAATAATGCCTAAACAATTTAATTTTCAGTCAGTAATTGCCGCTTGGCTAATTGCCTCTGCTTTTCCTCTTCCTCGCCCCCAGCTTTGACTGCAGGTTATGATGGCCCCCTGCGTGAAAGTCAACACGGCAGTTCGGTGCAGATCCGGAGGCGGAAGGCATCCGGAGATCTTTACTGGGCATACTCAGGTGAGTTGGGCCGGACAAGAAGAGCGCCACAGGAGAAAAGAACAGGGGCAGCTTTGGAGGTAGCGCATTGAACTGTGAAGTGTTTGCTTGATAGAGAACGACGCATGCCGTCTTGAGGGCCAACTCTGCCATTAAGCAGAGCGAAACAGTGCCTTAGGTAGCTGGTTTTGGATAGCCTGAAAGGGCAGCCAGTGATTAATTTGGTCTATTATTATTATTGCTTTGATGCTGCTTGGGAAGCAAAGGCTTGTGGGATTTTCTACCTCAGGTGCCAAGACAGCGTAGATAGCCTTTGATACCATGCACCTGAACTGGGGGAGTGTGCACACAGGTACCATTTACTGTTGTCCCTCAGGCACGGGGGGGGGGGGGCAGGAGAGGGGCAAGGAGACAAGATGGCAAGCCAGGATTACATGATCAAAGCCCTCTCCTTTATTATAGGTGGTGTGCAGGCAGCACCCATAAAAAAGGAAGCAGGGCTTCGATCCTGCAGTTGCGGCCACCATCTGTGGATGCCCCTGCCCAGGCACGAAAAAGTCCTGGATTGTGCGGTTTTCGTGCTGTTATGGTTGCTGCCATTTCTGGGGCCACAGGGCAAGTGACCCTTACTTCGGAATTTGAAAGAGCAAGTGAAGTTCAGCTGCTTTCTGGGATTCTTGCTCATGTGCTCATCTCTTTCCTTTTGTTTTGGACCATTGTACTTCAGTTCACTACAGGTAGTCCTCGCTTAACAACCACAATTGGGACCAGAATTTCGGTTGCTAAGTGAAGCAGTCATTAAGCAAATCCCACCTGATTTTACAACCTTTTTTGTGGCAGTCATTAAATGAATCACCATGGGCATTAAGTGAACCAAGTGGTTGTTAAGTGAATCATGCAGTTCCCCATTGATTTTGCTTGCCAGAAGCCGGCCAGGAAGGTCAAAACTGGCAATCATGTGACCGCAGGACACTGCGATGGTCATAAATGTGAAGCGCCCAAATCGTGACCACGGGGACACTGCAACGGTCGTAAGTCATTTTTCAGCACCGTCATAAGTCTGAACAGTCAATAAATGAATGGCTGTTAAGTGAGGACTACCTGTAGTATTGCTGAGTTACCGAGAAAGGCTTTTTGGTATTACTTCTTAGATTATTTTTCCCCTTCTGTTGATTTTTATAACAGTTTTAAAATGTTAGTAAAGTATTTTGACATTTGCCGTTCATTTTTTTTGTCAGTGTGGCGTATCTTGATTGTGCTTTTGAAGGTCCTTGTCCTTCCCTCTTTAATCTTGGTGGATTATACTTAAGACAATTATATTCCGTGAAAGAGAATATTCTTTGTCCCTAATGGATTTTAAGTTCAGAGTGCCTTAGCTTTTTATCAATCCGTCTTGGTTTTTCCATCATGCTTATTACATTACTGTCATTGTTATCCCCAACTATGGCCCTTTCAGACCATTATCCTTATAATGGGCTTGTGGTTGCAATTACTTGTAATGAAAAATGGGCTGAAAGGTTTATAAATAAATAAAACCAGTAGGCCATTTTTTAGTCGCATGCTGCTTCTGTGTTCTTTATTCTTCCAAGTCCCAGGGCATTAAATATGTTATTACAGTTCAAAAATGTTAGCTATGAGTCGGACACGACTGTGCAGGGGGAAACCTCTACTACCTTTTTTTATGTTGTTTTGGAATGGATCAGGTACTGTAAGAATCTGTATCAGGAGTAGGCAGCCTGAGGCCATCCACATAGTTTGGACAATACCTCCCATCAGTCATACCCATCATGGCTAACAAGAACTGTAAACCAAATTGTTGGCAGGCCTGCAAGTTGTATACTTCTGATCTATATGGTGCTACTTTTCTTTAACCGAGCCGCTTCTAGACCATCGCAAATATACCAATAGTTAGGATGCAATATTCTGATATGTAGCAGGTGGCAGTCTTGTTTGAGTTTGGAAGCAGAATTTGGAAGCAGAGCAAGGTTAGGCTTGGGTGCGAGATTACCAAGATATCCTAGAACTGGAAAGTTGAAAAACATCCCAGGAGAAAGCAGTGGCAAGACAACTGCATAGCTGACACCCTATACAGTCCTCATTTAGTGACTGCAATTGGTTCTGGAAAGATGGTCGCTAAACAGCATGTTCACTAAGCAAACCACATGACTGGTTGCTGCTGTCTCATTCAGATAAAGTTCTCTCTTACAATGTCCTGTGCCTGACCCTTTTCTTTCCCCTTTTTTTGCCCCCTCACAGGGCGGAGAGATTGCCTAAACAAGCTATCCTGAGCTGCTTTTCCCTAAAAAGTGCTGACTGCAAGCTCTGTGACCTTAATTAGTTGATTAGAACTGGCGACTGACCAGACCTTAATCAGATTTACACTGAAGTCTTTTGTTATCATAAATGCCGCATTGGTCGGAAAATAATTTTTTTATTACCATTTATTATTGTCGTATTTGTGAACGGTCGCTATCCGAGGCAATTCCTAAACGAGGACTACCTAGTTACCAGGAGTTGAACTTCACTCAATGTATCTTTACCTTTAATTTCATGACAAGATCAGCAAAAGCCTTCTGCCAGACTTGCTTCTCCTGTGCTCCTGTGCTAATTTTGAAAGCTGCTTATTAAGCAGAGAGGTTACATCTGAACTGAGTGGGTGCATAATTAAGGAAATGATATAAATCTTTTATTCATTTGTGAGACTGTTGTTATATACTTGGCATATTTGAATGCTTGTTCCTAATACATCAGTAAGGTATATTTGTCATCTTGTAGTGATAGTTTTTTTAAAAAAAGATTTCATTCCACCCTCAACAAAGAAAATGGATAAATAGGACAGTATTTTATATTCTTATCTCTATGCCTTAAAACAACATCTTTGGTAATTATGATATAGTTTATATAATCTTATTTTAACCTGTCTTAAAAATTATACCTGACTTTTGAAAACCAATTATCAAAGCAGTTCACAAAAAGCAAATAATGCTAAAATAAAAATTACAACTAGAATATGTCTATGAAGGTTCTCAGTCATCCAGGTGGAATTGTCTGTAGCTTGAATCATGTCAACTGGATTTCTATTTTCTCAGTGGAAACGTTTCGCTCCTTGGATAAGGAGCGAAACGTTTCCACTGAGAAAATAGAAATCCAGTTGACATGATTCAAGCTACAGACAACTAGAATAGAATAGAATAGAATAGAATAATAACTTTATTGTCATCCCACTATACACTATACAAGTGCACAATAGAATGAAATTTCGTTGCAGTTGGCTCACAAATTCACCCAAGCAATAAAATACTAATGATAATAATAAAAAAACATAATTACTATAAAATACCCATTCTTATAAAATATACATTCTTAAAAAATATACATTCTTTAACTCACAAAAGAACCTATTTGGCATTCAAGAATCCAATAGCCTGGGGGACAAAGCTGTCTCTCTCTACATACAAAACTACTCTCTCTCTACATATATACGTACATACATACATATATGCCAGCCTTAAATGTAGCATAAAACTGATCACCGTATAAAGCAAAAGAATCAGCTGTCTGACACATTTCAAAATAAATTATTTTAGCCCATTTAAAAAAAGGTTGTGAAAGTGTTTATTAGGTATTCCAAGAAAGACTTGGACTTCAAGGCTTTAAAAATTAATGCAAGCATGAACAATTGAGCTTGGAAACAAATTGCTAACTAGTGTAAGTTGATACAGGACTTGTGTAGCTGTCTTCCTACGAGCATTCTGGCAGCGTAAAGGACTTTCTACTAATTGCCAATGGTGAAAGTTGTACAGATAGTCCTTGTTTAGCAACTGCCTCGTACAGCAACTGTTTGCAGTTATGACGGTGATGAAAAAGTAACTTTGCAACCAATCCTCGCATTTACGACCTTCGTAGGTCTGTAAAGCAAAGGAAAGCTAAAGTACGATTGTAAGCACTGTCGCGGTTTCACGTAGTGGCTGCTTCGCTTAACAACTGAGTTGCTGGTCCCAATTGTGGTTGCTAAACGAGGACTTATATGAACAGAGACCACACAAGTGCAGAGTTTTGGATGATGCCAGAGTAGAAATAAGTCCAGAGGGAAGAGATAAGGAGTTTTAGAAAAAAAGATGGAAAAGGGTTGTCCTAACCACTTCAGACCTTAGCCACATCGTCCCCAGGATGTAGTCTAGTGCAGATTATCTCTGAAGGAATGCAAAGCTCAGGCTTCTGGTGGGAAAATAGCAGACTGAGCAGCTTTGCCCGTGAGCTCCGTGGGCAGATCTGGCATCATGGCAGTTTTTCCGGGCACAGGCTGGTTTCTCCTGTAGCCCAGAGAGCTTTTCTGGATTAAGGAAAACGCTTGGAATCAACCCATTTGTCCTCCAGACGGTGAGGTGCACCTCCAGATGCTGAGGTGCAGATTGTGGACAGCGTGCGCGATCGATCGGTAAGGCTTTGCCGGGAGGCTGGGATTTCATCATTTCTGAGCCGTGCTGCAGTCCCTTAAAGGGACAGTAAACCCTGCCACCCCACTTCTTAAACACCTAATTTTATTTTTCAAGTTTCTGTACCCTAAGAGAGGCTTTTTACAGAAAGAAGAAGCAGATTCTCTTAGTGCTTATCGTTATTTCTGGATTTAATTTTTAAAATTTTAAATTATGGCTTTTTTCCCATTTAAAGACTAAGGACTGAGAATAAAGAAATACCTTCCTGTTGTTATTTTTTTTCTTTTTGAATTTGAAGGATTGAATGTTTCCCTACATGTTGGATTTGTTATATTGAATTTTTAGTTTTCTAAAAACTAAGACATGGAAGGACTCAATAGATAGAAAGGAAGGACCGGGCTTCTATAAAGTTCTAATGAAGACATATCTATTATGTAAAGCAGGGCTTTCCAAAGTTGGTGTGTCACCGCGGGAAAACCCGGAAGCACTGATGATGATCAGCGCTTTTGGGTTGTGTGGCGACACACCAGACTGTGTGTGGCGACACGCTTTTGTGTCGCGACACACAGTTTGGAAAGCTCTGATGTAAAGCATTATCTTGAGAATGTTACAGAACATTTTTACTGTAAAGTTAGTATAGAAAATTTTCCACTTGTGTTCCCTTTAAAAGGTACTGTTTTAGAATACCAATTTAATTTTATGCTTTTCTTTAATAACTGAAGTTATAATTTTACTTACAAGTTGTCTTCTAAACAGAGTATATATAAAGAGAGAGAGAGAGATCAGTGTCTGCTAGACCAGCGTGAACCGCTCCACAAACTGAATGCTTTACTTAGCAGTGTGCCTTTTTAGGAGTTCCAAGCAGCATGGGGCACAAACAGATCTGATTAGTGCCTGTTGATCTGGAATAACTGTTCCTTCTGCTGTTCCATCTTGTACAATACATACCACATTTCAACATTAGGCATACAGTGAAAGCAAGCATTGTTTAACTGTGCTGACTGAGTGCTCTGGGATGAAATCTCAAGTGAGTTCAAGGGGTAATGAATCCACTTTCAATTATATTATGTGTGTTGTATAACAAAATGAAGTATGGTGTAGGTAGTAGGTGGAGTTTTGCTTCAGGAACCAACACGTCTTCAGCAAACTATGCAAGCAAGAAAGCAAAAATCAAAATTGAATGAACTTGATTCCATTTGGGGGGGAAGAATACAAACTCAACACTTTTTTTTACTTGCTATATTGCTCAGTCGCACCTTCATTTTACTTTCAGCTTAGGTCAGGGTTTTTCAACCAGGGTTCCGTGGCACTAGGGGTTCCCTGGGAGATTAGAATTTATTAAAAAAAATATTTCAAATTTGGGCAACTTCACATTAAAGAGGTAAGTTTCATTCTTTAGTTTTAGTTTAAGAACACTCTTAATGCCTATATGTGGTGGATTTCGGCGCTCAGGAAGGAGGGAGCGCATTCCAAGGAGATAACAGGACTCACAGTCCGGAGAGCGTTTGTGGGAAAACAACGAAGTTAAGGGTATCCCCACCCTAGAGTCTCCCCGGTTATTTCCCCTTAGGTTAGTTAGAGTAGCTTTAGTCTGGCAAGATTCTGTCTGTATGGTGAGAGCAAATAAAGAACTGGAGCTTGAATGCACTGACTTGTCGTAGTTCTTGGGCTGGCCCTGACACTATATCCAAGTCTACACATGAAACAAATATACTAATTTTGTAACTTCTGGACTATATTGGAGCCTGAATGTGCAGGGGTTCCCGGGGCCTGAAAAATATTTCAAGGGTTCCTCCGGGGTCAGAAAGTTGAGAAAGGCTGGTTTAGGTATACCGCACATCAGCTTTCCCCAGTGGTTTATTGAGAAAGAACTTGCTAGAATTTTGATTGTTGGCTTTTGATTAAGGAACCTGTAGAAATTTAGTCAAGGTCTGCCCTACCTTTCAAACTTATGAGTTTGTCTCACCAGCCATCAAAATGTCCTGCCATCATCCTGCTCACTTTATGTTCTTTATTTATCCATGTTAAGTTTCCTAACGGAAGGAATCTATGCCTGTATTGTGAATCTGATTGTCTAAACAAATCTTGCTTCCATGTTGTATGTTAAGTAACATATGGCAGTTAATGAGGGTAGCCAGACAATGGGAAAAATTAGGAAAAATCTAGTATAGGTAAAGGTAAAGGTTCCCCCCGCACAGTTGTGCAGTTGTGTCCGACTCTAGGGGCCGGTGCTCATCTCCGTTTGTTAGCCGAAGAGCCAGCGTCGTCCGAAGATGCTTCCACGGTCATGTGGCCGGCATGATGCACGCGGAACGCTGTTACCTACCCACCGAAGTGGTACCTATTAATCTACTTGCATTTGCATGCTTTCGAATTGCTAGGTTGGCAAGAGCTGGAGCTAGTGCGGGAGCTCACTCCATCATGCGGGGCTAGGGATTCGAACCTCCGAACTTGCGATCTTCCGATCGACAAGCCTGGCATCTTACCCGCTGAGCCACCACGCCCCTTATGCATTTAAACAGCCATAAAAGGTAGTCTAGTCTACACGTGCATAAATTCTGTGGAAATGAATAAGTTGTTAAATGTACTTCACTCTTCCTCGGAACTGTGCCCATTGTCAAAATAAATCTATATTACTTCTTAAATATATCTTGCTTTTCAAAAATTATACAGTGAATCAAAAGCCACAATTTAAGTTAATAAGCAGTTGATTCATTATCAGAATGAAAATGGAATCTTAAATAATGAATGTCATATTTATTTAGCTTTTATTACTGAAAACATGTTTGGAAGATTCATGTCATCTTTTTTAAAGGAAAAATGGTTATAACAAAGGATTTAATCATTTATTTCAAAATCGTTTTAAATAGTTTGTAATTCTGGATGTTTTATTGCTCTTTGGAGCTGCATATTATTAACTTTTTATTTGGGTAGGATTTTTCTATTTCAGCATTTAAGCTCTGTTTTAAATTTTACTTCGTAACTGCATCCCTCCTCCCATCTCAAACAGAAAGGACTTGTCTGTTACTCCTCTATAAATCTGAAATTGCGCTAGAGAGTTTTAAATATCTGTGCTGTTCTTTTGCCTGTTGACTAGTCTAGATTCTGTAGGGCATGGGAAAAAAAGTCAGTTCTCTTTGTTTCACAAAGCATTGGTAGTGAACTCTCTGTTTTTTAATCAAGTGCAGTTCCACTTGTTTAGTGTTGTCTAATTGGAACCCTATTCATTACTTAAGAAGATCAAACCAGTCCATACTCCAGGAAATAAAGCCAGACTGCTCACTTGAGGGAATGATATTAAAGGCAAAACTGAAGTACTTTGGCCACATAATGAGAAGACAGGATACCCTGGAGAAGAAGCTGATGCTAGGAAAAGTGGAAGGCAAAAGGAAGAGGGGCCGACCAAGGGCAAGATGGATGGATGGTATTCTGGAGGCGACGGACTCAACCATTGGGGAGCTGGGGATGGTGACGGCCGACAGAAAGCTCTGGCGTGGGCTGGTCCATGAAGTCACGAAGAGTCGGAAACGACTGAACGAATAAACAACAAATTCATTACTTACTACTGTTGATTTTTTAAAAACGGCAATGATGCTCGAAGCAGGAGAGAGTTGTTTATCAATTCTTGCAAAGGAAACAAGACACACAATTTATTACATTATCCAGGTGTCGTGTGATCATTTTGTAATAATGATAGCATTCAAACAGCATAATCATTCTAATGGAAACATTTTAACTGTTGTTAGAATTGTTGCATGTAGTTCAGATGTCACTCTACACCACTGTCTTTCCCCATGGGGGAGATGAACGAGGTGCATAAAACCTCCTCTGTCCTCTGTGCAAGCACCGAGTCATTACTGACCCTAGGCAATGTTTTAATTCAAATATTGGTCATCCATTGGCTAGGAAAAAATTAGATGTTTAAAATTAAATTAAATTAAATTAAATTACATTACATTACATTAAATTACATTACACAGATACTATTAAAAGGATGCTTTAAATGATAATCTGTATTTTGAATGGAAAGTCCCTCATTCTAGCAATGCTGGTAACATGTTCTCAACGTTCCAACATAACCTGGAAAAGGTTGGGAGCTCCTAACTAAATTGGTTTCTTGCCCATGGCTATTAAATGTTATATTTATGTTACTTTTAAAAAAAAGGGAGAGGGGGGATAAAGACTCCATCATGTCAAGTTTGGCTTCTTAGGACTTCATGAATACAATGATTGAGGGTGTTTTGGCATGAAAGTGGTTTGCAACAGACTTCTTCTGGAATGATTTTCCATTTTGTGATCTAGCCTACACCTTCCTATGGTATAGGGACCTTCCCATCCAACTACTAACTGGGCCTCAACAGATATTTCCAAGCCCAGATCATGTCAACCTGATGCTACCACCTTCTGTGACATCAAGGTTGATAACCATCAAGGAAAAAAAAACATTGTGAAGAGTATGGTTGGAGGAAAGATTCTAATTACTATATATATTGGCCTAAAAATAGAAATACCTTCTCTTCTACTATCACTCTCCATGTTTTTCATTTCCATGAGGGATTTTCAGCACATTGAGATGAGCTTAGCAGCTGTCCTTCTTCTATCTGTATTTTCAGCCTCTGGTAGGACCTTGATTTTCTTTTGTTAGAATATCCACTCATGAAATCTATCTTTGGAAAATGAGGATGTTTCATAGAATTGGCAAGCGAGCCTCTAGAAGAAAGGTTACAAAACAATGGAAAATCCGTCCACCCGTCCACCCATCCATCCATCCATTCATCCATCCCACCTTTGAAATAATAACTCTGCAAGTGCTAAGTGCTAAGATGAATGAATAACTAAACAGACCTTTCATCCCTCCTCTTTTGTATTTTTTAAAAACTTTTTAAAGTGAACTTTACCAGTTGGGAGCAAAATAGAGCCATCAAATACTGGATTTCTGCACATCAGTAGGAACAGTGAAGAGGAAGCACAACTGTACAGTCAAGAACCACTGTCAATAACGGTATTTCCTGTCATTGGAGATGGTGATCTGTACAGTGATAAGTTGAACAGACTAAAAGGTGGGGAAGCTGAATGCATGGAAGGACTTCCCAGTTATCATTATCTATACTGGTGATCAAAGAAAGAAATATTAACCAAATCACATTATATCTGATGTACCATTCAGAGAATAATGTGTGAAACAGCTCTCTATCCACCATTCCCAATACTGTTTGAACTGGTAACTATTTGAAGATTAGTTTTTTAAAGGTAAAGGTTTTCCCCTGCACAGTCGTGTCCGACTCTAGGGGATGGTCCTCATCTCCGTTTCTTAGCCGAAGAGCCAGCGCTGTCCGAAGACGCTTCCGTGGTCATGTGGCCGGCATGATGCGCACGGAACGCTGTTACCATCCCACCGAAGTGGTACCTATTCATCTACTTGCATTTGCATGCTTTCGAATTGCTAGGTTGGCAAGAGCTGGGGCGAGCGCGGGAGCTCACTCTGTCACGTGGTGCTCGGGTCTCGATCCGCCAACCTTCCGATCGACAAACCTGGCGTCTTAACCACTGAGCCATCGCACCCCCTAGTTTTTTAAAGCAAAATCCAATAATAAAGTATTCCTCCCCACTAAACTAATTATGAGAGTTTGCTCTCTGAGGAGTCTGTATTGATTTAGAAAAAGGACCCTCCATTTGTTTTTCAGGACTGTAATACTTTTAGCTATTTTAACATGCCAAAATACTTTCCAGAAATAAATGGCAATACATTAGGTTTCTGGACATGTGAAATACCACATAGGAATCAACCAACAGACCAGTGTGATCTTGGTGATCTAGTGTTGTAACCTATAGGTCCAATTTTTAACATTAAACACACTGTCTTCTTAGGCAAGAATAGACTTCAGAATGGAATTCTGATGGTTCTTTGAGGGTTGCATTTAGAGTTCAAAAGCTTGAACTATTTTTTAATATTTATCTTACCTAACAATTATAATCATTTTAATAATTAAATATTATTTAAATAATAAACCCCTCTACTCAATGGACTCTTATTATGGTGGGTCAAACAAGACATAATAGACCCCCTAAATATATATTCATGGTTGCAAATTAATAAGGTAGCATTCAAAGTAGTATAACTTGGCTGTGAAATCAATTTTCTAAGACTGGCCACTTGGTAATTCTTTTTCATAGAAATGAAAAATATTAATAATTGGTAATTATTGCATATGTATATGTAATTTATACATATAAAATTGATATTTATAAAATTCTTTTTAGTGAAAGCATCCAAGAACCTGTTTTTGAACAGCTGATTATCATATGTATTATTTGAATTCAGGAAGCATTCTGGTGGAAAGCCAAATAAATGGATGTAATTGGTTAAGAATTAAATTATTAATAATTATAACCCACAGCTACTCTTATACATTTTTAAAAAATGTATATTATTATTATTAATAATATTAATATTAATAATTATTGCCAATTGGTAATTTTAATAAAGGATGTTGTACAGTTATAGTATGCCTGGTTATATCCACTGACCCAGGAACAGAAGAGATTAACTCAAGGGAGCTGAGTGAAAACACAGTATAATAAGCTATAATGTTTTGCCTTTGGACAAAGCTGGATAATATAATACTGTGGAGCTTGATTGATCATGGTTCAGAATAAAATACTGAAAATAATCATCTGACCTTTAAAAAGATAACAAATTTGACACCAATTTGCATGTACTTAAATGTATAAATTATAAATATAAATTGGGGTGTGGTGCTCGGCGGGTAAGACGCTAGGCTTGTCGATCGGAAGATCGCAAGTTCAGAGGTTCGAATCCCTAGTCCCGCGTGACAAAGTGAGTTCCTGCACTAGCCCCAGCTCTTGCCAACCTAGCAATTCGAAAGCATGCAAATGCAAGTAGATGAATAGGTACCACTTCGGTGGGTAGGTAACAGCGTTCCACATGCATCATGCCGGCCACATGACCGTGGAAGCGTCTTTGGACAACGCTGGCTCTTCGGCTAACAAACGGAGATGAGCACCGGCCCCTAGAGTCGGACATGACTGCACAAATGGGGGGGGGGACACCTTACCTTAAAATATGTATAAATAAATTGTAAGAGCAACAAAGCTTATAAAAATTGCAGTTAAAATTGTTGTTAAAATTATCTGAATGCTTTATGAACAATATATGATTTTTTTCCATTTTTAATTCTCATGAAAAAGGTCCTTTATAAGTGTCTAACCAATAAGCAGCTTTCTGATGGCACCGCCTTATCTTAGGACTCATTGATTGATTGATTGATTGATTGTTTGATTGATTATGTGCTTAATTAATTGAGTGCCATTGGGTTAGGTCTGACTCTTGGTGACTATGAACAAATGCTAGCCATCTTGATCTGACCCTGAGAGTAATCTATAGCTCTTCCAAGGACTTTCCTGTGATCTACTTGATCCTGCCCATCCACCTTATCCAATGTTTATGTTTCTTCTACTTCCCTCAACCTTGCCAAGGATAGTTGCTATTTTTCTAGTTCATCTTTCAGTCCTGTCATAATCCTGAAATATGTGTTTCTGTCTGCCGATTATCACCTCAAGGGAGCAGTCAGTCTTCATTTGGTCCAGGACCAATAATTTTGTTCTTCTTGGAGTCCATGAATCATTGGTAACCCTCCACAAATCATTCATTCTAGGGTGTTTATCTCCATCTTATCCCACTATGATTATATCCTGTTTAGTGAAATTGCAGAGATATTGGCTTTTTGTCAGTAATGCTTTTCAAGCCCTCTCTCCCCAAAGGTTAAGTTGTTCATATTCAGATACAAATTGTAATAATACATATTGTGTGACAGCGTAACCTGGAATTGGAGTATTATCTGTATTTGCATTCATCTTCCCCTTTTACATCTCCAATTGCAGGGCAAAAAACAAGTGAGAGAGGCTTTAGTTTCAGTTGTAAATGTCAAGTTCCTTCCTATCTTAAAGATTTGTTCTAGGGGGAGCATTACAAATTGATAAAATCCTCAGTCGTCAAGGTCAGTTACTTAGTATGAAAATGTATACTGTAGGTGGGAATAGTTGAAGAATGCCACCACCAACAATAAAAGGGATTGCATAACATTTACACAGGGATAAGCAAAGTTTTGGAGATGTATTTAGAGTAGGGACTTGGAACTTCTTTCTACAGAGGAGGAAACTGTAGAGAAACCCAACCAAATGTCCAGGATAGAGAATTCTTTCTGCAATACTAAATTCTTCTTCTTCTTCTTTTTATTGTTAATGTAGTACAGCAAATCTCTCTGATAGTAATTTCATTTTTTTTCTTTGACAATTTTGCACTGTAGAATGAATGGTGCTTAGAAAGTTATTCTTGCTTCTTGACCTCAAATATCATTGCAGGAACTTATTTATTTATTTATTTATTTAATTTTTATCCCGCCTTTATTATTTTTATAAATAACTCAAGGCGGCAAACATGCCTAATACTCCTTCCTCCTCCTATTTTCCCCAGAACAACAACCCTGTGAGGTGAGTTGGGCTGAGAGAGAGGGACTGGCCCAAGGTCACCCAGCCGGCTTTCATGCCTCAGGCGGGACTAGAACCCTCAGTCTCCTGGTTTGCCATTGGCTCCTTCCTAGGGCTGAGAGACAGGGACTAGCCCAAGGTCACCCAGCCGGCTTTCAGCCTAAGGTGGGACTAGAACTCACAGTTTCCTGGTTTCTAGCCCAGCACCTTAACCACTAGACCAAACTGGCTCTAATGAAATACTCTTGCCTCAGTGGTGGACATGCAAAGCTGAAGAGCCCAAGAGAATACGTTAGTAAGATTAGCACTCATTTTAATAGGGAATTGAACGTATTGTGTTGTCTGCTATTCATCTGCACACAAAAGCTGATCATAATATCTTTTCCCACTAGTTCTTTATATTAAATGTCTACCTTCCTATAAAGGCATTGGATAAAGTTGACCATAGCCGCTTCCTTCATAACATGGAACAATATGGGATGGATTGTCCTCCTACCAGATGGATTCTCAAGTTGGTTGAAAAACTGTACCCAATGTGTGGTCCTTAATGAATCTAAGTGTAGATCAGTGTTTTTCAACCTTGGCAACTTTAAGATGTGTGGACTTCAACTCCCACAATTCCCCAGACAGCCTTGCTGGCTGGGGAATTCTGGGAGTTGACGTCCACACATCTTAAAGTTGCTAAGGTTGAGAAACTGTTCTAGATGGAGAGAGGTATGCAGGGGGGTTACCTCAAGGTTCTGCCCTGGGTCCAGTCCTCTTCAACATTTTTATAAGTGCCTTAGATAAAGGGATAGAAGGGATGCTTAGCAAATTTGCAGATGATACAAAGCTGGGGGGCGGGCGGGAATCAGATGTACAGTACTAGTACACAGTAGGTGGTATCTAACTCAACAATAGTACTTCTGAGAAAGTTCTGGATGGCCTGGTAACCATAGATTAAACAAGATTGTGGGAAGTGATACTTCTGCTCTATGCTGCATTGGTCAGACTGCACCTAGTATACTGTGTCCAGTTTTGATCGCCCCAATACAAGAAGAATGCCGAAGAATTGGAAAGAGTGCAGAGAAGGGCAAGAAAGATGATGAGGCGCTTGGAGGTTAAATCTTATGAAGAATGAAGAACTGGATATGTTTAGCCTGGAGAAGGCTAATTGGAGATAATGATAGCAGTCTTTCAATACTTGAAGGGCTGCCACAGGGAGGAAGGTGTGGATATATTTTCTGTAGTGCCTAGGGTAGAACAAGAACCAGCTTCACAGAAGAGATCCATACTTGAAATAAGGAGTAATTTCTTCACCATGAGAGCTATTAAGCAGTGGAACAGTCTGCCTTCTGGAGTTGTGGATGCTCCATTCCTGGAGGTTTTTTAAAAGGTAGTTGCTTGTCTAGAATGGTCTGAGTATTCCTGTACCAGGAAGGTGGTTGGACTAGAAGATCTCCAAAATCCCTTCCAACCTGGGATTCTATTATTCCCTTTCCTGTTCCTTCTTGGCAAATAAATTATTGCAGCAACCCAGTAATAACAAAGAGAATGGTACCTCTGAGGATGCAGAAGAACCCAGACAAGGGTTGGGCAAGAAAGTTGCTTTCATACAACTGACAAGGGACTTTTAATTCTCCAGCACCAGCCCTATATTGAGTACTACTTATGTTTTTGTCTATTCTTACTCTGAGACCAGAGTCTCAATTGGTTGGGGTGGTCTACAGAAATGATCAGCAAAATGTGAGGTACAGAACTCACTGATTGGGGGCAGAGCCCTAGGAACTGATGGAGGCATGGGGTACATAGCTACAACAGATACTTAAAAAAACAGATGCAGATACAACATAAATACATGGGGTGAGTAAATTTTTAGAAAATACATTACTAAATGGGCTATATAGAACTGCTTTGTGATTCTGACTTGGGGGAGTCAAGAAAGTAGATGACCTGGTCTGGATACAGTGCTAAACTGCCGTCACTTGCAGAACTGATAGGTCATTGACTGTTCTCTTAATTGGACAGTGGGTTAACTTTCTGGGTTTGGGGTTTTTCCCCCTAATTTAAATAATTGCAATAGTCATTTGGTGCTTTGGGGTTTCATGATGATAACCTTTCTTATTTGTGAAGGTAACTGTTTTACTCTGTTTCTCTGTCTAATTCATCTGCTTAATTTCTCAGTGACACATATATAACTTTTATTAACTAAAGTGTCTAAATGTCTTAAATCTTTAATGCCTTACTCAGGATAAAACTGCCTTCTGAATTTTAAGTAACTGAATGTGTAAAGATCTCTTTATTTCTTTAAGGCCATGTATGAAGTACATGACTAATGCTTCTGATGAACAAAAGTTCATTGCTGCAAGAATTTACACAGGTCATCATTGCTATGTTAAACAGTGTTAGATACAGTACATACTGTATGAAATGCTCAATCAGAATATCCTGAGATGGGTATATTTCGGGCAGAAATGAAATGTTTCAAGTGTTCTTGAGATAGAAAACAACGGGAACTCCCTAGCTTTGCACCCATGAGCCACACAAATGGGAAATTAAACGTCTGTCTTTACTTTGTTAGAATTTTTTTTATTTCTTTACCAGGTTCGCTTCTGAGCCGGGATCAAAGAAACAGGCAGTTGCATGAAATTAAGTTCTTTATTTTTCACCCAAGAGCAAAAGCAATGACAGCAAGGTGTTAGGTGGGCGATCGCGCAGGACCCCGTCCTTACAGCACAGTATATACATTCCATTCAACTCCTCCTCTAGGATACCACCCCTTACTCAGTTACCCATACTCTACCTTAGCATCATTCCCTATTAGGAACTTCCTTCCTTCATTCCATCTTAACATCATTCCATATAAGGAACTTCCTTCCATCCTTGCTAGGGCCCTTTGACCGTTATTAAACAATACCTTTCCTCTGGAGAAACTCTCTTTGAATGTACACGTTATCTTGTTTCTATGGGCATAGCTATCCATCAAGGCCTGTTAGAAAGGAAGAGTAAGAAGGCCAACACAACTCTTCAAGGAAATATAACATGGTTTCAGAGCCATAATAAAAATGCAAATGTTTCTAATATATTAATACTAAGTATAAAATATATGAATATGAAATATATTTGTATGTAAGTTCGATATATGTAAAATGTTCTATCAACTTCTATTGGCCACTTGGCTTGCATAAACATTGGTTGAAGGGACATTTTTAAAACTCTCAAATATTCTTCAGAGGAAACAATTTCCTTGCTATATTATTATTAGTACACATATGCTTAGTTCATGCATAACTACACACCTTTGCATTTATCTTCTTTTGTTTGCTCTTACATGCTTCCTTGAGTAGCAAGACTATTGCCTCCAGAAGAAAACACCTCATCATTTACATACACCACCCACGTGACCTCTAACTCCTTCACAGAGAAGATTTTAAAAAAAACAACCTGTAATTTACCAAGTAGGCTGGCAGTCTTCTGTCTGGCTATGTATTTAACTGCTGCTTAATCACCCATCTGATAAGAATAGCAAAAGGACATATTTGGGTAGACTGGAAAAAGTTGGGCTGGGGGGGGGGAACCACCCCAATCATAATACACAAAACAATAGCTCAGTTGGAACAGTCGGAAAACAGAGAACACAGCACTGCTTAGTATGGAAATTTTTGTTCTGAACTTGAAACAAAACTCTCAGAATATGGAGGTTATAACTCTCAAAACATTTGTCAATGAAATGTTTCATGCACTCCTAAGTGCACTTTAAAAAGTACATTTAAAAATGTCTATTTTGTAAAAACCATAAAATGTAAATAGTGCTCTTGCACAAAATCCCCAAACCTATTAAGCTGATACACGGCAAGCTTGATCAACCTCAAAGAATCAATGTTGGAAGCAAATTTCATCCAATTCTGCTATAAAATAAAAGTTATCAATGTTGTAAAAACAATAGCCCAAAATTAAAGGCATAGAACAGGATCCTCTGCACCTATTGGTCTAAAATTTAGTAGGTGTAATCTAATAAAATGTTTTTGTTCCTGCAAGTATCATCCAGTTATATCAAACGTCATCCAATTATGTCAAAAAGTTGTAGCCGTTGGCTTGCCATTTATAGTTTCTTTCTTGGTCTGTTGATGAAAAGCCCAAACTGGATTTTCTCTGCTGCTCTCCAGATGTTCTGGACTATATGCAAGAGGTTTTGGGTTTTTTAGCTTAGTAACTAAAGGTTAAAACTGTAAGTTTTAATGATTAAGTATAGATTCATACTTAATTCATAGGGGGCGTGGTGGCTCAGCGGGTAAGACGCCAGGCTTGTCGATCGGAAGATCGCAAGTTCGGAGGTTCGAATCCCTAGCCCTGCGTGCGGAGTGAGCTCCCACACTAGCTCCAGCTCTTGCCAACCTAGCAATTCGAAAGCATGCAAATGCAAGTAGATTAATAGGTACCACTTTGGTGGGAAGGTAACAGCGTTCTGCGTGCGTCATGCTGGCCACATGACCGTGGAAGCATCTTCAGACAACGCTGGCTCTTCGGCTAAGAAACGGAGATGAGCACCGGCCCCTAGAGTCGGACACAACTGCACAAATGTGCGGGGGGAACCTTTACCTTTACCTTTATAGATTCATATCTGTATGTATGTCTGGAATGGTGAAAAAAAAGAGGAATAAACACCATGGTTTTAAATATCCTAGAGCAAGGGTATCTGCAGGGGTGGGATGGACTTAAGATATTTTACATTTCTGGTAGATCTTTACTACATATCAAGAAACAAATCTGAAAAACAAATAATATTTTACAACTTTATGCCTAAAAGACCTTTCCTATTGCTTGTTTACCAAGTCCCCCACAATACTGATCTGTGAAGTACATGGTTTAAAACTTCTACACGTACTTCAGAAGTGAACCTACAAATTAATATTATAGTATATTCTGGGTGAGATGGAGAACAGATTTATGAATTTAGTAGGAAAGATCAGGGGGTGGCTAGAGAAATCCAGTCTTCTGATTCCCCACCCCCCAAACGAAAGGTAATACATATTTCTGTGTGCAATAAATAAAGAAAAGAATGCAAAAGTTTCAAGTTTAAGACTGCTATTCTGACCTCACAATAAGTTTTCTGACACAACTCCAACCTTGAAAGAAGTACTCTGAGCTTGAACCAATCCTGTTGGGAGATTGAAATGGATGTTTTGTGCTTGGGGCACATACTATATGACAAGGTTAGAACTGTGTCAGTCTAATTCAGCACGGTTGGAAAAAAGTTCAAAAATACTTTGGATGCACTTCCACCAGTGTGCTTCTTTTCTGCTGGTGGCAGGTTTTTGGAAGGAGGTTCTTGAAGACGTTTGAACGATTTCTAGGATGACCCACCCTTTCTCTGTTACAGAACTTTGCTAGTGTTGTGGTGCTATTAATTCTGAGTTTTGATAGCAATCTTTTGATTCTACGCACCTGGAAAAGTGGATTTTTTAAAAAAACAAAGCAGTGCCATTCCTTAAGAAAAGAAAAAAAGGAGGGGAGGGGAGAGAGAAAAAAAGTCAGTTATGTTGTATTACTTCTAAGAATTTTGCAGAACAATTTCCAGGTCAAGACATAGGGCTTTTAGATATTTGGTTTACTTCTGAAATGGTGGAAAGAATTGGCAGGTTTTAAAGGGAATGGTAGATGACTTTCAGATACACAGAAACGGAATTAAGCAATGCTCCATGGTACATTAGAAGGGGTGTGGTGGCTCAGTGGGTAAGACGCCAGGCTTGTCGATCGGAAGATCGCAAGTTCGGAGGTTCGAATCCCTAGCCCCGCGTGACGGAGTGAGCTCCCGCACTCGCCCCAGCTCTTGCCAAACTAGCAATTCGAAAGCATGCAAATGCAACTAGATGAATAGGTACCACTTATATAAGTTTTCTGAAAATAGGTACTTATATAAGTTTTCTGAAAAATAAGTTTTCTGACAGAACTCCAACCTTGAAATAAGTATTCTGATCTTGAACCAATCCTGTTGGGAGATTGAAATGGATGTTTTGTGCTTGTGGCACATACTATATGACAAGGTTAGAACTGTGTCAGTCTAATTCCAGCACGGATGGAAGAAAGCTCAAAAATACTTTGGATGCACTTCTACCAGTGTGCTTCTTTTCTGCTGGTGGCAGGTTTTTACCTTTGCCATGGTACATTGCTTGAATTAAGGCTGGTTACCTTGGTGATTGCAGTTTAGATGTTGAGAGCAAAGTAACAGCTCCCTTTTGCCATCAGGGGTAGGTTGAGAAGCAGTAAGTCCTCCTCGCTGTGTTAGTGTTTGGAGAGGAGAATAAATGTATTCTCTTTAGTTTGGCAAACAAGAATGAGTTTATTGCCCTGCCTCTGTGAGGGTAGAATATGGACAGATGCAAAGGAATATCTAGAGAAGTTCCCTCAATTTTAATACACACCAAAATATTAGGAATAGGTTAGGAGGTATACCTCATCCTAGTTTTTTATTAGATAGCAGGGATTACAGTGGCTTGGGAAACATTCCTTCAGCTTTAACTGTCCTTGTCATCTCTTATAACAGGGCTTTCCAAACTTTTCCTGTTGGCGACACACCAATGGCAGCGCGTGAAAACCCGGAAGTGTGGCGGCGGCGCTTTCAGGTTTTTGCACACCGCGGCGGCCTGGTGTGTTGCGCTAAAACCTGGAAGCGCCGATGGCCCGAAGCTGCACGCGCTGCTGCGCGCAGCGGCGCGCCATCAGCGCTTCCAGGTTTTCTCGCGGCACACCTGGGCCTCGCAGGCGACACAGTACTGTGTCGCGACACACAGTTTGGAAAGCTATGTCTTATAGTCTTATATCTCTCTCTTTGTGGTGCTGTCTTTAGACATTTTTAAATACTTTTTGGAAGTCATGCTTGGCCTAAACTACGGCAGCTAGGGTTTTGATGCAGTAGTCCAGAGTTTGTTTCTGCAGCAATTTAAGGCACTGGTTATGAAACTTAAAGGCCAAATTGGCTTGAAATCAAAGAACTGAAAAGATTAAATCTATCTGGTCTTTGTGAAGCTTCTGTCTCACCTTATCCTCACGCCTAAACTCAAACTGGATCTGAGGGATCTACTCCTTAGCACAGAGCTTTCCAAACTGTGTGTCGGGACACGTTAGTGTGTCGGCTGCAGTGTCTGGGTGTGTCGCGTCTGCTGCTGTTGCCTCCGAGCCCGCACAGGTCCTAGTGCCTGCCTTGTGCCTTGCTGCCTCCAAACCTGCTGTGATTCCACGCAGGTCCTAGTGCCTGCCTTGTGCCAAGCTGTAAGAGTGTGTCGCGAAATGATGCATGTCTAAAAAGTGTGTCACCAACATGAAAAGTTTGGAAAGCTCTGCCTTAGCATGTGAAGCTAATCTAACTGCACTTCTCTCAGTTTTCAAATGTAAGGCCTAGTTTTTCCCATGGCTTTTCTTTCTTCTCCATTGTTGCTTTAAATATTGTATTTTTTCATCTTGGTTTTAAATGGATAAATAGAAATAACTGAAAAAAACAAGAAAGAACATTCAGTTCTTCATAACACTAATGCTGTGAATTTCAGATTGTTAGTCACTGCAAGCAGAGTTTCATCTTTGATGTGAGCAAATGTCCTTTCCTTCAAAACCAGCATTTTAGAAGAAAAACATAGTTCTGCATTCTCTGTGAAAAGTGTCTCAGTTTCAAATCCTATTAGACAAAAAGATCAGTATTATCAGAGGAAGGAAAGTGATGGGTCTTAAAGAGTTGTGAAAACTTACTGGTAAATATCCTTTGGAGAAATACATCACCAGTGTTTACTAGATTAGTTTCCAGTTAGTATAGTTACAATTCATATCCCAACGGTGTGAAAAGACACAGCTATGATGTAAACATGGCAACATAAGAGAAAATAAGATTCCATAAACCAAAGGATGGTTAGCTTCTTCTTCAGAGAAGCTTTAAAATATTTTTGTATCTGAGAATAATGTATATACAGTCAGTACATACATACCAGCTTGATTGATGACTGGCAAATAGAGGGAGAAAAAGTGGAGGCAGTGACAGACTTTGCATTTCTAGGCACAAAGATTACTGCAGACGCTGACTGCAGCCAGGAAATCAGAAGACGTCTACTTCTTGGGAGGAGAGCAA
This sequence comes from Charina bottae, assembly GCA_023362775.1. Lineage (NCBI taxonomy): Eukaryota > Metazoa > Chordata > Lepidosauria > Squamata > Charinaidae > Charina > Charina bottae. The sequence continues at coordinate 46,173,273 of JALMGJ010000002.1, forward strand.
TGGCAAATCTTGATAAAATAGTTAAGAGCAGAGACATCACACTGACAACAAAGATACGCATAGTCAAAGCAATGGTATTCCCCGTAGTAACCTATGGCTGTGAGAGCTGGACCATAAGGAAGGCTGAGCGAAGGAAGATAGATGCTTTTGAACTGTGGTGTTGGAGGAAAATTCTGAGAGTGCCTTGGACTGCAAGAAGATCAAACCAGTCCATACTCCAGGAAATAAAGCCAGACTGCTCACTTGAGGGAATGATATTAAAGGCAAAACTGAAGTACTTTGGCCACATCATGAGAAGACAGGATACCCTGGAGAAGATGCTGATGCTAGGGAAGGTGGAAGGCAAAAGGAAGAGGGGCCGACCAAGGGCAAGATCGATGGATGATATTCTGGAGGTGACGAACTCGACCTTGGGGGAGTTGGGGATGGTGACGGCCGACAGGAAGCGTTGTATCTGCAAAAACCTAAGGAGTTGATGCAAGTAAACATTCAAGCAGCAGAGAATAAGATCAGTATAATCACATTTATGGGGGCGCGATGGCTCAGTGGTTAAGACACCAGGCTTGTCGATCGGAAGGTCAGCAGTTCGAGACCCTAGCCACGCGTGACGGAGAGAGCTCCTGCACTCACCCCAGCTCTTGCCAACTTAGCAATTCGAAAGCATGCAAATGCAAGTAGATGAATAGGTACCACTTCGGTGGGATGGTAACAGCGTTCCGTGCGCATCATGCCAGCCACATGACCGTGGAAGTGTCTTTGGACGGCGCTGGCTCTTCGGCTAACAAACGGAGATAAGCATCGCCCCCTAGAGTTGGACACGACTTTGCAGGGGAAAACCTTTACCTTAATCACATTTTTAAAATATTAAAAAATAATAAAAGGCGTGAGAGAATAAAATTGGGCCAGAACGAGAACATTCCAGAAAGTTTAGGTATTTATCATGTCAGAAAACCTCAGATACCAGTGAAAACTAAACTAATTATCTGTCAGAACCCTGGCATGCCCCCAGGGTCCCGCCATTCCTTAAGTGCACCCAGTATCAAAAGGGATAAGAAAATGACAAAGAAAACAAAAGACACAGAAACGGAAGGATAACCACCAACCACGCCTCCTAGATAAGGGGCGATAAAGAACTCAAGGACATTGACCCAACCTTGACACGAAGCGGACCAAAGGGAAGCCTTCAGCAGGGAGGGGGCGGGCGCTCTGGCGGGAGGGTTTAAAAAGCCAAGCCGAGAGCCCGGGAACCATCCGTGCCTTTTCGCTTGCTTACTCAAGTACAGCAATAAATCGTTTACTACCCAATATCCGAGCTGAAGTCTTTCTTTGGGGGGAAACGTTTGCGATCGCCTGAGAAGCAGCTTACATTATCCAAAGCAAGTATTCTTGATTATTTGTGCAAGGTAAGTTCTTGACATTTGTCAGGGTTCAGGGTCTTGGTTCCATGCAATTATTTGACAAATCTTGTAAAATGTTGGTACATCATGATAATTGTTTAGATTAGGAGGATGAAAGTTGAGCAGAGGAGTTCGAATCCATTGAGTGTTGGTTCAGCAGCCTTCCCCAAACTGATATCCTTGAAATGTTTAACTCCCATAATGGGGAGATCTGTCATACAACATAGGAAACTCGAACCAATTCAAAAATAATCAGTATTATTAATAATGTGTATCGTGCTGCATTAAGCACAGAACAATAACAGGAAATTACATAGCTGCCTGCAACTTGCAACCCAGAAATAATTAAGGAATAACAAAGGGATATTTGCAGGGAGAGGGAAGCAAAAACAGAAACTTTCATTACGGCTCCAGTTTTTCCTAGAATGACTTGCCAGGGAAAGCAGACGTTAACAAAAAAAGTGGGTGGTGAGGGTATTCTGTTGTGGAGAAGGTATTCTCTCTCTCTTTTCTTAACCATATGTTTCCTATTTCCTGTCTTGTTTTCTACAGATATAATATGTACGTACCAGATCAGACAAATTGTGTCAGCACTAGGATTGGCTTCACAGAATTTTTGGCAAACTGAATTTAAGCAATGAATCCAAAATTTTCATTTATAGACTATCCTAATAAGAGCTAACCATGGTTCTTTCAGTTTCAGAGGTCACTGGACAGTCTGATTCATAATGCAAGGGGGGGGAAAAAGGAAATCGGTGTGCAAGAGAAGAGAATGAAGGCTGCATTGTGTCTCCTTTGGGTTTTTTTTTTTAGACACTCATGGATTGCTTTCTTCCATATCTTCCATATCTTTCTGTCATGTTTTCCTATAGGGGGAATTCAACCTGAAAAATCTACATTTTCATATACTTGTTTACATCAAATGCTTTGAGTGTGGTGGTGGTGATGGTCTTTTATGTTTTGCTTTTAAGTAACTGAAATCTAACACAGCTCTAAGATACTCTTTTTTATTTGTCAAAAATGCACTTCAGTGGATTAGTCAGCAGTTGTTGTTTTTAAATGTAATTATGCATCAGATTTTAAAATGAAAGTTAAAGCTTTTTAATAGCGTATGGATCTAGGAACTGGGGCATGGAATGCTGTGATTAGAAATATAGCAAATGATGGATGATAGCTGTGTCTGCCATTGTGTGAAATATGGATGTGTAAATACTTCATGCTGATCATCCAGAAAAGTAATCAAGGGATGGACAGATAGTTAATGCATTGTCAGAGAATGCAACTTTCAAGGTTTAATTTTAAAAAATCACAACTCATGGATATCTATATCTATCTCTATCTCTATCTCTATCTCTATCTCTATCTCTATCTCTATCTCTATCTCTATCTCTATCTCTATCTCTATCTCTATCTCTATCTCTATCTACCTACCTACCTACCTACCTACCTACCTATCTATCTATCTATCTATCTATCTATCTATCTATCTATCTATGTATATGCATACAGTATGTTTGTTTTGTTTGGCACCTGTTTGTACTATTGCTGTCAGCAGTAGAAAGAAGGAGAGAGAGAATAGATAACCTGTCCTATTTCCATGCCTCAGGGTTACGGTTGTACCTCCTTTTACTAGATCACAGTCTAAAAGAGAACAGTAAGATTTTTGCGGTGAAGGAGGGCAGCAAAACAACGACAGAGCTATTTAATCCTCCCAGGACTCATAGTGAGCGTCTTTACGTCTGCTAAAAGCAACATTAGCAGAATGCTAAGCATGTCCTCCCAGGATGTAGCATTTTGGACTAAAACCATGATGGTTGCATTGCCTCCAACTGAATTAATAGCAGTGTAACAATCAGTACATTGAGCTAACAGGAGCTTTGTTATAAAATCACCATGGTGTTGCTCATTTTAGCAGACATTAGATTCTCTATCCAAAAGAATTCAGTCAAGAAAATCTAGTGCTTTTTTTTTTTAAGCAATCTTGTCTGTGTTAGCATTATCAAGCATTCCTCTTCTGGGAAGAGGAAAAGATGAGCAAATAAAACTAATTGTAATAGGGATTTGATGAATTACTCGTAGACAGCTCTTATTTACCCTATCAGTGAACATTGGTATAGAGGAAACTGCTTGCCTGTTCTAATCATAAGAGGCAGTGTGAATATATGGCATTATTTATACTTTTTTCCAAAAGAGGAAAGGCTTTGTCCAAATGAAATATTGCATCTGGACACATTGCTCTTCCCATGTTGGAAACTGCTTCATTGTCTGAGGTCTGCAGACTACCCATCTTGTTAGTCTGCCTTATCAGAGCCTTCAGGTGGAACAGAAACAGGATCTGGAATGAAGGACAACATTGGGCTGGATTTGTGGAAAGCAGATGGAGGGTTCTTCAGTGCTGCTTCTCTGAAGACATCAAGCTATATTTTAAAGAGAAGATAGTGGTTGAAAGTTGATGTTCACCTGAACTGAAAGACTGTTCTGGTCTTCCAAATTTTCTAATGTCCTCCTTAACCCTTCTGCTCTGCATCAAAAGAAGTAATGGAAATCCTTACTAGATAAAAACAGTGGTCTGGTTGAATTGATTTGGCAGTAAGACAACAGATAACTTGATTAGCATCTTGTCAATAAAGCTTGTCTCTAGTTAGATTATTTTTAAGTAAAAAAAAAAGGTCATAGCACAAAAGGCCCACTTCAATACTAATTTCCCTGCAATACTGCAGAAAGGATAGTTGAGAGGACTCATCTTCAGAAACTGGAAAGAGGATACTCCATTTCTCCCAGCCAACCCCTGTCCATTTTTGTCTTCTGCTTCTCTCTGCCTGCGCATTTCTTCCCGCAGTAATTCCATCACTGATCTTCTGACTAGCCAGCTGCTGTATCGGCATCAGTCTGAGTTGCCATCTCACAATGCAGTAAGTGTAGGATTATTAGTGCAGGCAGAAAGCCACCCCAGGCACCAAGTCTTCAAGTGCAGTGTAGCAGCTCCAGTCAGCAAACTGGGATGTCAGGGTTAGGGTTAAGTGCTTTCCTGTGCCACCAATGGTGGCTACTTCCTTTTGATTCAGCCTGGAGAGAGAGGTGTTTTTTTTTTAAGCACCACAGCAGAAGCTCCTGATGACTTGGCCATTCTGAAACCTGCTGCATGACACCTGGGATATCTGCCCCATTCTGTGCATCTGTTTTTAATGATCTCTCAGCCAGCATCAGATTTTTTCCGTGCGATAAGAGTGGCTGAATTCTTGCCAATGCTCGCCTTCCCAAGGTACATTCTGACCCTGAATTGCCCTTCTCTTGCACATGTTCAACTATCGACCACTCGCAGTCTGCCAAGGATATCCCAATTCAGTAGCATAAATCTTGGCGAAATGCCCTTGGTTTAGTGTCCTTGTTTATCTTTGACCACTCCCCTTCAGGTTTGGGTCGATTAGAAGTGCATGATGGCAACAAACTGCATGTAATTGGGAGGGCACCTTGTCATTGAGCTACAGATTCTATGAACAGAGGTTCTTATGAAATCTTAAGAGAAACTCGCTTGTGGTGCTTGGTGAAGTGACATGTTTGTAGCGGTGAAATTCAGCAGCAAAGGGAGATAGGCAGTGGATGGGGGGGGGAGTGGGAAAAAGGTGTCCAAAGCAGTACTGTATCACAATGTTGTTTATTTGTTCAGTCGTCTCCGACTCCTCGTGACCTCATGGACCAGCCCACGCCAGAGCTTCCTGTCGGCCGTCACCATCCCCAGCTCCCCCATGGTTGAGTCCGTCTCCTCCAGAATACCATCCATCCATCTTGCCCTTGGTCGGCCCCTCTTCCTTTTGCTTTCCACTTTCCCTAGCATCAGCTTCTTCTCCAGGGTATCCTGTCTTCTCATGATGTGGCCAAAGTACTTCAGTTTTGCCTTTAATATCATTCCCTCAAGTGAGCAGTCTGGCTTTATTTCCTGGAGTATGGACTGGTTTGATCTTCTTGCAGTCCAAGGCACTCTCAGAATTTTCCTCCAACACCACAGTTCAAAAGCATCTATCTTCCTTCGCTCAGCCTTCCTTATGGTCCAGCTCTCACAGCCATAGGTTACTACAGGGAATACCATTGCTTTAACTATGCGGACCTTTGTTGTCAGTGTGATGTCTCTGCTCTTAACTATTTTATCAAGATTTGCCATTGCTCTCCTCCCAAGAAGTAAACGGTCTTCTGATTTCCTGGCTGCAGTGAGCATTTGCAGTAATCTTTGCGCCTAGAAATACAAAGTCTGTCACTGCCTATCTGTCTATTTGCCAGTTATCAATCAAGCTGGTTGCCATCATCTTGGTTTTTTTGAGGTTTAACTGCAACCCAGCTTTTGCACTTTCTTCTTTCACCTTCGTCATAAGGCTCCTCAACTCCTCCTCGCTTTCAGCCATCAAAGTGGTATCATCTGCATATCTGAGATTGTTAATGTTTTTTTCCTGACCATTTAGCAAATAAAATAATAGAGCCAGGTATGCTCTCATTAAAAGTGGCCTCATTGTGATACCTTCAGCAAAGGAAAAAAACCAATGGCATACTATTCACTGCAAAACTGATCCTTCTACCAGGGTCCTGAGACTAATTTGGTGATAGAACATAATACCCCATAAAGGAGAAAAGGCAAAAGAAAATTTAAGTTAGAGTTTGTTATTTCAGTTGGTAGCTTCGCATGAATCTGATGAGAAAATGTTCCTGATGTAAAACTGTCTGCCTTGTTGGCTTCATGTTAATGTTCCAAGTAAAAATGCAATATTTTAAGGTTCTTATTCCACAATATCAATAAAGACAGTTGAGAATTTGAATGTGATTCCCCATGTCTTTCCTCTTGTTTCCCCCCTCCCCCATGCACACCCTTTCTATGGAATATTAATTTTATAGCAAAACCAATTTCATGAACTCTTTTCCCTTTAAAGAAAATGTTATATGGGTTCCATTCCTTGGGTGACTTAAGTGTCTTTCGAATTGGACAGACTTGAAGATTCTATTTAAGTGATGTCGGTATTTCTTGTGGAAAACGATAATGGGGAGAGGATGTATGAGACTAGCAGCAATGAATCCCAATGATAAATGCAGGTGAAAGGATATTTTTAAAAAAAATCTAAATAGAAATCTTCAATTAGATAAATGGCTTGAGTGCATGTTGCGAGATAGTGTCACATCCTTACTGTTGAATGTTGCATGAGTTTTTAAAAATACTGAATATAAAACATAGCAATTAAAAAAAAACAGCCATTTGTGAAAGCAGATAAAACTTGAGACTTCAGAAAGGTTCCAGGGTAATCAAATGTGATTACTGTTCGGGTGGGAACAAGGTTTGAAATTTATAAAGTGTGCTAGTCTGTATTTATCATATTTTATATTTTATTGGATAAATGTTTGAAGGAAGACAAGAATTTCTACTTGAATAATTTTTCAGAGATATGTACTGACATAAAATCAAAATTTAACAGAATATGCTTGTAATACATTTATATAGCTACTGAAGGGTTTTTTTACTGTACACTTTTAAATGATTAAACGTCTGTCCTACTTAATGTAGTGGTGGCAAAGGCAACAGTGTGCCTCCCCAGTTATAAACCAATTCTTCTATATTATTTCTGTGGCTTTATCTCAGTCCAGTATCCTCTCCATCCTTAATGTTCTAGAAATTTAACTTTAAAGCATAGTTTTGATAGCATTCTTAAGAGTTCAGGCTGGAGAAAACCTAAACTAGTGAAGTTCCAATTCTCATTCTTTTATAGTAGGTAGGTAGGTAGGTAGGTAGGTAGGTAGGTAGGAAGGAAGGAAGGAAGGAAGGAAGGGAGGAAGGAAGGGAGGAAGGAAGGAAGGTTGGTTGGTTGGTTGGTTGGTTGGTTGGTTTTGGTGATGTGATCTCTTTTTAGGATATAATCCTGAAGGATATGCTGGAGGTATGCAGTCAGAGCAACTTTTCTGTAAAGAGGGGAGGGGGGAGGGGGGTGGATCGGAACGAACAGATATGCTTTTGTGCTAATCCAAGAATATGCTTGTCTTAATTTAATGGTTGCAACACATAGTCTTTGTAGCATAAATAGTAATATATTTGACATTGCAAAGGTGGGAAGAGAAATACTAGTGGAAATAATTTGAAGAAAATAGCAAATCTTGCAGTTTTCTATAAGCATAGATGATTAGTCTTTGCGGTGGCTCTAAAGTAAATCTACTTCATTTATTACTGTGCAGCAACTTATACTTAATGTTATGCATTAAAATGCCTATTTCTGATTAGACTTTTTATTTTTGGTGACAGGTCAGTTATAAGACCTTCTGCATTTTGAACCAAGGACTTGTTCTCATTTGTTTAATGAACCATTTTGATCATCACTGAGCCATGCCTCTAAGAGTATAGTATGCAATAACTCTGCCTTATTCATAGGAGGAAGGAGGGAAGTGTTTCACAAGGAATTTGCCCACCATAGAAATAATCCATTAAGGAGAGAAAGACAGAATAGCAGCTTAATGTGATTTTGATTATTAGTGATAGGAGAGAAGGACAGAATGGCTTAATGTGTTTTTGATTATTAGCGATAATCTGGAAGAACCTTATTAGTCCTTACCCTTGCTATGTTCTTTGTTAAGTGTTTTTGTTGGATTCAGCTGAATACAAACCTAAACACATCGTTGTGTATTTTCTTTAGTCTTTTAATTAACCAACAGAAAAATAGTGATGAAGGATTAGACTTTGAAGCTGTCAGAAGTCCAACTTTCTGATACATGTGAGAGGGCTATCTCCTGCTTTGTTCCCAGAATATGCAGTTTAGTCCCTCAGAATTTGCATTTGGCCCTCAATCTCTCACAGTTTAGAAAATCTGTAAAGATAATATTTTCTATAGGTTCTTATTAGTTAATTTTAGTACTAGTTTTAATATTACACTTTATTTTAACTTATATTTTCAACTTTCTAGATTTGTTTTGCTTTTTTTAATTAGCTGCTTTGAGCACTCATTGGAGTAGAAGGTGAAAGGTAAACTGAGTTAAAAGGAGGAGTTACTTGCCATGAATAATCTCTTGCCCCTTTCTGGGATTTCTCAGGGATGGAAGCAAAGGATAGTGAATAAGGATAATTGGTAGTCCTACTGGTTGGTGTAATCCATAAAAGTTATCCAGGAAACATTGCTCTTACATGCAGTTGGCTTGGTTTGCCCTGAGTGAGTTGTCTACAGCTAAATCTGACTCATTATGTCATCATGTGCACTGTGTGATTCATAATAGGCATGTGGTGAAAGAAACATCAATCACCCCAAATAGTGGAAAATAGCACTGAAGTGGTACCAGAATGAGGGAAAAATAACTTCAGATCTCCTTGATTTTTTTAAAAGGATGCTAGTGTGCCTGAAAAGCAAATTGCTAATCTCTGGGCCCCCCTTTTATTTTCAAGACAGAAGCAGCTCAGAAAAAGGATTGGGGGGTGGTGGAGATTTGAATGTTTTGGTAATAGCCTAAGAGACTTGATTTTGTGGGTCTGACTTGGGGGTGGGATGGTGACAGAACCAGTTAGGAGGCAAAACAATTCCCTTCCTTGCAAATACATACAGTATTTGCAGCAGAGAGAGCTGTTGTCTTATCCATTTGCTTCTCTTGCAGTATGTTCTACTTTAACTGGTACTAATTTTAGCTCCTTCCTTGCTGCTCCTTTAAGCTGGTTGCTGGACCTCCTTTGCTCACACTGTCCTCAAGTCACTGGGCTTCTCCAGAGCAGGGGTGGTGATGACTGTCGGTGACCTCTGCTGCTGCCTGCGCTTTGGGTGGGAGAAGATCAGCCCCCAGGACCTTCTTGCTAACTCTGCCTGTTGTTTTTCCGTTGCTGCTGGCACAGCTGTGGGAGCAAACAGGACAGTGGCTAACATGATCAAGCCAGATGTTTTTAAGAAACAAGAGGTGTTCTTCTGAAACAGACCTGGTCACGTTCATCATTGTCATATTTGCTCTCACACAGCGGACCTTTGCTTGTGGCAGGGCTGCTGCTGCTGCTGCATCTGGATCCAGTTTTGGTTCAGCTTTAGCTTTCCAGGTGTCAGCTCTTGTCGCTGCAGCTACTCTGGGCTCTGGGCTCTGCTAGTAGCTAATTACCGGTGCTCTCGGGCTCCTTCAAAGGTACCAGACACTCCCCAGCTCCTGCATTTCCAGGTTCCAGCCGAACGTTCTATCACCTTCTTCGGTTTCTTCTCTTCTTCTCCTTTCTTCCAGGGTGCTACCATGATTTCCTCTTTGATGGTAAAGAGTAGGCTCACCAAACAGACTGTGGTCAAGGCCCTCAAGGGAAGTACGAGAGGGAGGATCACGGACTTCCCTGACACTGCACATCCGTTCTCGCATAATTAGCTTTCAATTTATTACAAAGACTTCTGTTTTTCCATAAACGTTTAAAGAAAATGTTTGGTGATTCTTACGGTCTTGCTTGTTTTGATTTAAACCCAGCCCATGAAAACGTAGACCTGAATTGTCTGCTTCCATGATGAAATATGGAGTAGTGCAGTAGCAGAAAAGTAAAACAATTTAAAATGGAAGAGCTGAATGTCAGAACCCCACAGTGATAATTCAATTAATGTAATATTCATCTTCATATATCTGCCTCCGTAAGACCGCGGAAGCGTCTTCGGACAACGCTGGCTCTTCGGCTAACAAAGGGAGATGAGCACCGGCCCCTAGAGTCGGACACGACTGCACAAACGTGCGGGGGGAACCTTTACCTTTTTAAGAATACTATAGACCAGTTTTTTTCACTGTGGCCTATCAGTATCAAGGAAAGGGAAAGTGAAGTTTGTTATTTTGACAGACAGTAATGGTAAACCTGAATTCAGGTAAGGAAGCTCTTCATTCATGATTATGGTATTATTCTACTATATATCACATACATAAATTTCTATTCCTAGGGTTATTTTTTAACTAAAAAGATGTATAATGCAGGGCACAGAGGTGAAGAACCAGAGGTCCCAGGACTATAACTAACCCCCACCCCCCAAGTCTTCACCATGAGCCCTAGAGACTACCTAAAGGTTATTCCAAATGTATAACTTTTGGTTTTAAGAGTAGAGAAAAAATGTTAAACTGAAAAATAATGTTACCTATATTTAATTTGAACTAAATGCCAATGACATGGACTCAAAATTAATCTTTGCCCTTGTTCCCACACATTACTTTGTGGAGTGAAGTGACCAGCACCAAGTGCAGTCCTGAACCAAGAAAAGATTACACACATCTCTATATATCAGGAATTTCAAGAACGAATTGGATGGGGCCATCAGTAATAACAGATCTCGATATGATTTGAACAAGACCCAGAGGTTATATATCAGGGATGGGCCTAACGGCGTCCTCCCAGAGACAAGGAGGGCACCCTCTCTCCTAGGGTTCTCGACAGCTCTGAAGACCTTCTGGCTTTGGTCCCAGGCCTGGGGTTGATGTATTATTACTTTTTTTAGCTGTTTTGTTTTGTTTTGTTTGATTTGTGTCATTTTTAGATCATTGTAGTCCAGGTCGTCTGTTTTAGGTTTTATCCATTTTTATGGATTTTTTTTTCTTCTCTCACTCTCTCTCTCTCTCTCTCTCTCTTTTTGGTATGCTGCCCAGAGTCCATTGGAGTTGGGTGGCTGTAATAGATGATGATGATGATGATTGATGATGATCATGATGATGATCATGATGATGATGATTTCCAAACTCACATGGAAGAAAGTCAGTCATACGTCTGGCAAGAACTATGTTCCCTAAGTAGAAAAGAGGAATGCCAGAAGAAAATGAGTGTCCTCTTCTCTTTTGGCTCTGGTCTCAAGTATTCTTACTACAGCTCCACCTACTATGTTCCCCTTCAGCACAAAAGAGTCTAGACACCTCTGTAATTGGATGGTTTATTGGACATTAAGGTCATATTTATGAATATGAAAGACAGTTTGGTGTAGTAGCTAAGGTGCGCTGCCTTGAGTTGTCCAAAAATAAAGGCGGGATATAAATATAAATATGGGGGTGTTTCACTCCTGACTTAAACATCAGATTCACAATTTGGGTGTGCTATTAGATTCAGCCATGCTTACAGATGCCCAAGTGGCAACTCCATCACAAAATGACTATCAGTAATTCCATTTGATGTCAAAATGACATCCTTTCTGGAAATAGATGATTTGGCTGTAAATTTCATTGTTTTGCTTACATTTAGGGTTACCTTTTGCTGTCCGTTGTATATGGGTTTTTTTGGGGGGTGAGTAACATCTGAAACTTCACTAGCTCATAATTATGTCCATATTATCAAGGTCAATATAAGTATTTAAGGGTATGGTTTTTAAGGGGAAAAGGAACTGACTAAAGAACTGAAATCAGAAATACACAGAAATTTCAAATGTTTATAAATATTTATAAACAAATAAATAAATACATAAAGTACATTGGTTGACGCATAACAAAGCAGAAGTTAGAAACTAAATATTTATAATGTTTTGGCAATCTCCCTCCCTCCCTCCCTCCCTCCCTCCCTCCCTCCCTCCCTCCCTCCCTCCCTCCCTCCCTCCTTCCTTCCTTCCTTCCTTCCTTCCTTCCTTCCTTCCTTCCTTCCTTCCTTCCTTTCTTTCTTTCTTTCTTTCTTTCTTTCTTTCTTTCTTTCTTTCTTTCTTTCTTTCTTTCTTTCTTTCTTTCTTTCTTGTATTTTTAAATAACAAATAGTGGAGATTTTCGTACTTAGCTCAGAGATTCAAACCCTTTCTCATATTATTAAAATAACTTAATATCCTTTCTTTTAAGGTTAATTTCTCATCAATGATAACTAAGCACTAACGATACAATATACAATCTTGGTAATTCCTCTGTCCACTTACTGATATTATATTTCTGCAGCAATTAAAAAGTATGTCCATATTATTAACTAGGAATTTAATGTCCTTAATGACTTACACTGAATTTAAATCAGTAGCTGGATGTAATTCTAATGCTATATTTAACAGTAATGCCCAAAGTAGTCTTGGACCAAAGGACTATCTGAAGTCCACTTTCTACTCACCAATATTTTTTAGCAGGGGTACACTGAACAGAGTGGTGAGATCTTGGACTTGGAACATCTGCTCAAAGATGTTTTGATACCAACTTTATCTTTAGACATCAAGAAATTTCTTTGCCTGGGTTTCATGGGTCAACTTGCAGCTGATTCTTTTGTGTACATTTGACAATAATATTGATGGCTGTTTTCTAATACCTTGATGGTTATATTTAACAGAAATTCATTAAGAAAAAGATTGACTAGACAAACATTTTTTTTCACTTTTTTCCATAGCATATTGCCATGAGTCATTCTTGGATATACTGTTAGTTCACTGTTTGATATAAGCCAACAACAAAGCAATATTCCAGTTCTGTGTGATGGGCATTTTAATCTAACTCTTTGTTTTTCCAGACTGTTTACATAAAGTACGTTAATAGACTTTCTCAGTTTAAAAACAAATATGTTCAAATGCTGTGAAATTATCCAGAGTTATCTTTTTCTTTAATAAGTTTTAGCAAGATTCCTTCCTTTTCTTTCATCTTTGGTTCATCAGCTTAGTAAGTAAGCATGACCTCTGTTGTAAACATTATTTTACTGTTCCCCTAGTCTAGTGCTAAAACTGATTAATGTTGTTCAATTTATTATTTAGTATTATTGATCTACCTATCAACCTATCTATTACAAGTGGTTAGTTAATGGTTTCTAACAACCTTATGTTTCAGGCCACTTATAGAAGTCACAAAAATGGGGCTTATTTATGAGAATTCAGATTACACCTTTTTGCCAAACTAAAAGTTTGGGAATTATGGATACATGCTATATACCAACGAAGATTGATACCGCCGGTGTATATTTTTGTCGAAATTAATTTTCCTCCAGTTTATTTGTTTATTTTAAAAAACCTATAGCTTTAGGGCATCTGGTAGCATATTGATAGTCAAAAACGTTTTTCCCTTAATTGTTGTGAGAAGAGAGCCATATGGCAATAGGTTTTCTTAGAGGAAGGAATTCAGGAAGGAAGGAAACTCAGTTGCTGTTCCAAATAATATTTATTTTCTTTGGGGCTAAATATCCAGGTTTTATTGACTTCCTTTTTAGCTGTTGCATTTGAATATAAGAGAGAGAGATGCTTATTTTAGAATTCACAAAAATAAATCCAATGATTTCCTCCAAAGTGCCAGAATAGTGGGCAGATTCTCAAATACTGAGCAGAATTTGTTTAGGTAGTGTGGGAAATTATACCCCGTATAATATAAGGCAGCCTTTCTCAACTTTTTGACCCTGGAGGAACCCTTGAAATATTTTTCAGGCCCTGGGGAACCCCTGCACATTCAGGCTCAAATATAGGCCAGAAGTTACAAAATTAGTATATTGGTTTCATGTGTAGGCCTGTATATATGCATTAACAGTGTTCTTAAACTGAAAATAAAGAATGAAACTTACTTCTTTAATGTGAAGTTTGTTTATTTGTTTATTATTTAAATTTATATGACTGCCCATCTCCCCCAAACGGGGGACTCTGGGTGGCTTACAATAAAAATTGAGATTAAAATACAAGTATAAAAGTTGCCCAAATTTGAAATAATTTTTAAATAAATAATGATCTCCCAGGGAACCCCTAGTGACCTCTTGCAGAATCCTAGGGTGCCACAGAACCCTGTTTGAGAAACCCTGATATAAGGGATGAAAAACAAAGGAATGGAGATGCATTATCCAACTTGAATTGAGCCCTGCTGATGGGGTTGGTTAAAATGTTATATAGGTGAATTGCAGTTTGCTTTAGGAGAAGTTATCTGATTTGTACAGCTTTGTATAAAATAAAATGTTTTGGAATTTATAGTGATATGACATTACCACTCACCAGAAAAGGATATTGTCTAAACATGGCAGACAATGACCACATGGACATTCCAACATTATTTCTTAAGTGAGTAATGGCCATCCATTAAGAAGTCTGCAAAAGAGAGGATCAAATTACTCTCAGAGATCCCTCTTTAATTTACTCTGTAATAAATGAGGGCTAGAGTATACTTAACTAGTTTCCAAGGTTCTGTAACTTCAATCACTTTTTCCTTGCATTAAATCTGATTAATGAGACTCTGAATCTAACTTCTTGGTCATGTGTTGCTGTTAGGGGCTTGATGCAAATTTCAGAGGCACATGGAGGAGCCTTGAGGGAGGTTGGCAACCTACAGGGTTCCAATTGGCCTGCTGAAGGCCCATCTTCTCCTGGTTGGCCATGGGACTCTGTATTCAATGGCCATTCTCCTTTGACTATCGTAGAGAACAGAGCCTTTCCAAGAGTTTTCTTTTAGCTTCCAATAGGAATACTGATCTCTATCACCTTCCACCCCAGTGACCCCTGTCTTCAACACTGCCCTGCTGGACAAGCACAGAGGTAAAACCAGGGATCGTCATGGCAGGAGGCAGTGAGAATCTGCAATAAGGGGGGAGTGTCCTGTTCAGACTAGGAGGCGACCAGAGATTAATGGAACCAACCTTTATTTACAATTCAGCTATTTACATCTAATAAGTTTTTTTGGAAGAATGTTGCATTGCAGAATTAATTCCAACCCAGCAATGTCGGAGCACTGGATGAGACAAACAAGGTTCTGTTGGTGATTGCAATACAGCAGCAAGACGAAATGTGGCTTGAGATCAAGGTGGGGAGACTGGAACAGGCTCGGCTAGAATTTGTGGCAAGACAAGACTGGACTCGGCTATAGAGCACGGCGTAACAAGGCTAGACTCGACTGGAAAACACAATGTGGCAAGACTGAACTCGACTGGAGAACGCGGCGTGGCAAGGCAGGACTTGACTGGAAAACGCGGCGTGGCAAGGCAGGACTCGGCTGGAAAACGTGGCATAGCAAGGCAGGACTCTGCGGGGTTTGGCGGCATGAATGAACAAGGCTCGGCTGAAGTGCGCGGTGCAGCTAGGCAGGGCTCGGCTAGAAGGCATGGCGAGGAATCACAACAAGAATCGGCTACAGAGGAAGGCAGTTGGAGTAACTCTGAAAAGGTGAAATGTGCAGGCTCTGATTCCGCGGGGGCTACAGAGCAGGGTTTGGAAGACTGTTCCGGCTCTACTTCTACAGAAGAAGTTATTAGTTCAGTGGAACGGTTGTCTCCGGCGGTTTGCTCCTTGCACTGGCGTCTTTTTATTCTGTTTCCTTTGCACTGTTTATCCTCGGGAACCAATCGGACTTCTTTCTGTTTGGCGTGCTTCTCAGCTCGCCTTTCCCTTGCACTGATTGGTGGCTTAGAGCATGCTCCCTGGTTCTGACCAATCAGCTGCTCAGGACTTTCCCGCTCTGCTGAGTCATTCTGGGTTTCGGTTTCCCAAGTTTTCTCAGGATAGGTTTCGATTTCCTTCTTTTGCTTAGCATAGGTTTCATTTTCGCCTTGCTCAGCATCAGATTCAGACTCAGCTCTTACAGTGAGAGAGAGAGAGGCAAAGAAGGGGAGGAGCCCCTTCACTCCCCCAACAGCAGAAACTATTTCATGTGAGAGTAGCCATTTTTTCTGGCCTGGTTTTCAAGGTATAATGAAAGGATCACACTGCAGTTTTCCATTTTTGTCTCATTTGGGGAATGGGGGGAAAGCTCATAGCCATGTTCTGGAGAAAGAACCCCGGCTGAGGCTACCCAGAATATCACCATATAATCCTATCTTCTAGGACAGAGCTTTCCAAACTCTGTGTCGCGACACAAAAGTGTATTGCCACACACAGTCTGGTGTGTTGCCACACAACCCGGAAGCGCTGATCATCATCAGCGCTTCCGGGTTTTCCCGCAGCGACACACCAACCGCGGCATGCAAAAACCCGAAAGCGGCAGCAGCGCTTCCGGGTTTTTGCGCGCTGCCGCAATGTCGGCACTTCCGAGTTTTCCTGCGGCGACACACCAACAGCGGTTGGTTTGTCGCCACGGGAAAACTTTGGAAAGCCCTGTTCTAGGAGTTGATTGATGCAAATCTTTTTAAACAAGAGAACTTGTGTAACCGAGTCCACCCTTTAATTGTGGTGTTTTTTTTTCCCCCAGTGGCAATTACAATAGTCACTGTATTTGACCTATGTCCTTGTCACAAGACAGCATGTCACCATAAATCAGCACCCATGAGAGTATACAACAGGGTATCTGGCCCTCTGCATTTGGAACAGTGGCAATTTAATGTGGTCCCTCTAAGTCAGTGTTTCTCAACCTTGGCAGTTTGAAGATGTGTGGACTTCAACTCCCAGAATTCCCCAGCCAGCTATGTATATATGCATTAACAGTGTTCTTAAACTAAAAATAAAGAATGAAACTTACCTCTTTAATGTGAAGTTGCCCAAATTTGAAATAATTTTTAAATAAATCATGATCTCCCAGGGAACCCCTAGTGACCTCTCGCGGGACCCTAGGATTCCACGGAACCCTGGTTGAGAAACACTGGAGAACACTGCTCTAAATAGTTGCATGGATGGATAAGCAACAATACTGGGTTACTGGATATGAAGGGTTAGGCAGAGGGTGGAAAAGATGTTTTATTGCACATTCTCCTCTTACAAAAATACTGCATGGGTCATCTCTGTTAAAATATGAAATGGGACATCGTGATCATACAATTATGAGTGGGCTATAACCATAAGGTTTCCTTCAAATGATCAATTGACTTCCCCCTTACAATTTGCATATAGAACATAGAAGAAATGTCTTCTTTTGTGCTCAAGGGAGCTGTGGCTTATGAATTGCTTAATTCAGTGGTAGGGTTGTTTGCAAGAAAACTGCATGGATATGCCCCTGTAGTCCCCAGGAATTGAATTTGATTTGGGGGTGTTTTTAACTTTACTTAATCCCAATGGGCAATGTTGGATCAAAGAGATAAAGCATCCCCTTATACAGTTTAGAAATGTTTAGCTGGAAAATGTAGAGGTCACCTTTTATAGAAGAAAGTAAGTCCAAGCTCTTAAATATCTTCTGAAAGTCTATACTGTTTCTCCCACAAGTAGTCAACTTTGATGCAACAGCATAGAATTTGTAGAGCCAATTTTTTAGAGGAAAGGACAGAATATTCCAGATAATTTGAAGTGTTGTTTCTATGTCTTCAAATGTTAAAATAATGTGATAGATTTTTAAAGACACGTTGTTATTCTTCTCTTTTCTGCTCTTGTGCATACATGTACTTTTATTTTCCACCTTGTAGTCCCCTGTAAGTTAACAGCAGGTCACTTTTCACCACCCAGCTCTTTGACAGGTACTTGGACCTATCATCAATGCTTGTCATTTCTAATTGTTCAAAAAGAGCAGAGGGAAAATCAGTTTTGTTCCTCTGTGTCAAAGCTAACTCTCCCATGAAGTTTACTCCGCCTATTACGTTAGTCTGTTATGTCAAATGAGACAATGCCACCTATTTAGAGCCTACATTTCTAAATATTACTGGTTGATGATCCTAAGCTGAGCATTTGGAACAGACTTTTTTTTAAAGAGCAATAAAGAGATTTGGGCCCCTCCCATAATGTTTTCCAATACTACTTTTATTACTTTTGTTTCAGTTCATTGTTCATCCTCCCATCACCTACAGCTTTGGAGTTGTTCTTTCTTTAAAACTGGCAGCATTACAATGTTATTAGGCAGCCTATCTGATCTGGCTCTGATACAACTGAGGACAAACCAATGGAGATATAAGCTCCATTGAACACAGCATGTAACAATTCTTTTTTTTTAATGCTCTCCTTTCAAAAACAGTCATAAAGGACTAATTCACACTAGGAGATCTTTTGCAGAAATTAACCCACTCGAGTTGACTTTATCTATTTATTTTATTTATTTTCTATCCCGCCTCTATTATTTTTACAAATAACTCAAGGTGGCGAACATACCTAATACTCCTTCCTCCTCCTATTTTCCCCACAACAACAACCCTGTGAGGTGAGCTGGGCTGAGAGAGAGTGACTGGCCCAAGGTCACCCAGCTGGCTTTCATGCCTCAAGCAGGACTAGAACTCTCAGTCTCCTGGTTTGCCATTGGATCCTTCCTAGGGCTGAGAGACAGGGACTGGCCCAAAGTCACCCAGCCGGCTTTCATGCCTAAGGCAGTACTAGAACTCACAGACTCCTGGTTTCTAGCCCGTTGCCTTAACCACTAGACCAAACTGGCTCTGTATGCATTATTACTGAATGTAGACAGTATTGAAAGTGTTTCATATTTCATCAAGAGCTTTGTGGGAACACATATGATCTGGACAAAATGTTAATCTACTGGAAGAGTCTCTCCTTTCTCTTTTATGGACCCATCTGCAGACAGGTTTACTCAATGACTTAAAAAAGCTCAGTGAAGCATTCAGTCTCTTAGTAGAGCAACTGAATACACCAAGTAAATTAAAGTACCACTTAGAGCTGCTTCTTTAATCTCCTGCCTTGTTTCCAGTAGTATTGAACCTTCATTGCTACATTAATGTTTTAGGGATATGTTATGCATTCATATTTGTATGGCATCACCGCACTGCCTTGCTAAAATAAGTTGAGTTTTAAATCATATTCTTATGATTTTGTGTGCTGCCTTGGGAGTCCTTTCATCAAGAAGCACTGAAAAAAAATATTTAGGCTGAAATGAACACTTACATGGAAGTACGTCCCTTTGAACTCAGTACAGATTCTGAGAAAAATTATAGAATCATGGAAATGGCTACTGGATCCATTGGTTTCTGTTCTGAGCAACAATCCATATTAAAACACCCCTGTCAGATGGCTTTCCAGGCTCTGCGCAAACATGTCCGGCATAGGGGATCTTAACACATCTTTGTGTAATGTGGTCCATTGCCAAACTATTCTTACTATTTGGCATTTTTTCCCCTTAATATTCAATCCCAACTGGACAATGATTGCATTCCTGCATTCATGGTCTGCCTTCAGGTACTTTTATATGCCTCCCCATTTTTGGTTCCCAAGGCTCAACTTACTAGTTTGCCAAAACTAACCTTGCAGGGCTTATTTTCAAGTCTCTGTTCTATTAACCCATTTCGATTTGTTGGAATTCTTAAAATGTACCTAGAACTGGCACAGTCACTTATCTATATAGTGAAACTTGGGAATCCATGAAACAGAAACTGTGCTGAATTAATAACCTCAGTCACACAGATATTATTTTTTTAAAGAAAAAATAGTAGTATATGCTGAAAATAAAATTCACCACTCTCAGTTGAGATTTGAGGATGCCAACAGCTATAATAGGTCATTTTCTTTCATATAATTCCTTTCTTCCTCCAGAGTAAATAACACCTCATTGAGCTGTGTTGAAGTATATCAACTTATCCTTGCTAAGGTGGTTGTGAAGTTGTTAATTACTGTGAAGAAGCTTAGATATTAATGGAATTTTATGTGCTTATCATCCGTTGGTGATGAGAGTTTTTAAAAGGGGAAAAGATAATTTAATGCATTATTATCCACTTTTTTTTTTTTTTTTTAAATGAGTTTGTAGAGAACTTTTTTGGTTCCTCCTTTCACTTTCTAATTATAATTGTTAATAAAGAAACTATGTGCTGTAATCTTGGTGGAGAAGATATTTTAAAATATCATCTGTATTAAAAATGAATGAAGTTAGAAAATACCATTATTACTTTGTTATTTTTATTATTATAATTATAATCAACTTTTTCATTGACCAGTGTCTGCCTATGTAATAACATAGTTATTACATACTGTCATAACTGACAGTGTCAGTGTCTATGTAATAACATAGTGTCATGACAACATTATATAGCAGCTATTGAAACTATGGGTCACAGGACCAATATTCTGTATGATACCAAAGATCAAATACTTTATTTGATCTTTTGTTCTGATTAAAAAGGTGGTAATGTCTTAAGTCTTCCCATTATCATGGACAGATCACTGTCTAGTTAAAATTGGATTAGTGGCTACATTTAATTTCTGCAGGGGCAATGGATCTAGTAGTATAATCTGTCAAGGTGTTTGTAGTTGGTCCCACCAGTGATTCTATCCATGCTATGTTTGACACCAGGAATTGGGGACTTGATAGGACACTTGGCACACCTGAGCTTCCTTTCTTATCAGAAATGGCCCTATGGTAGGTGAATGAACTTTAGACAGCACAAATGCAAATGGAGGATGCTGAGTGCTGCACTGAAACAAGAACATGTTATGTGCAATGATCAAGGTCAATGTTTTTTGCCTGAAGTGGTCTGTCTGCTGTTCAGCTTAAGCACGTAGGCAATTGCAAGTGTTTTGCATTATAAGGTAGAAATGTGAGCCATTTAGTTAAGTTCTGTTAGTACCTATTTATTCTTGGTTGCAATAGATATACTGTATATATACACATGAACACTTATTTACTAAAATTATTTTAAGTACAATTTGCACCAAGCTTGCATAGCAACAAACAGCACTGTTAGTTGCATGTGTGTGTTTACTGCCCCAGTTTCCCATCCTTCCAAGTTCTGAGTCCCAGAAGAAAGACAAGGGAGACTGCAGAAATGGCTGCTACATCATGTTTCCGATTAAACAGCTGGTTGGTCTTTACACAGGACCACCAACCTGCTCCCGCTCCTGTTTCCTATCCAAATCCTCCATTTCACCGAGGGCCCCCTTTTCCAGGATGCCACTGTGACTGCAGTCCTGCTGTGCCAGCCAAGTCCAGTCAGCCACCATTCTGTCCTAGATGCCACCTCAAAATGGAGGGGTGGGTCAGCTCCACAGCTCTCTAGCCGTTTCCTCCATCGAGCTGACACACCTTCAGCCTCCAGCCAGATGCTGCTTGTCAATAGAGCAAAAAACAGCTGATCCCCAGACCATCACCTGCTCACTGAGGCCATCTGAGGAGACTCACAAGATGGAGTTGTGCGTGTTTGTTTTAGGGCAGTATGTTAAATTGGATGACACGTGAAGTCTCATGAAGTTTATTCAAAGAAAACCTATATGAGACTGACCTTTTCTAGGAGATTCTAGAATCTAGATTCTAAATTCTAGGAGAGCCAAAATAAAACAATGCTTTCCATGCCAAAGGAGTGGACAATAGGTCTGTCTGTCTATTAAATTTAAATATTGTTTACCTTGCTTCTATTGAGTTTATATGTTTAATTGTCTTGACTGGTGTTCTCAGAAATGAGTTGTGCATGATTTAAATAGAAATAAATCTCTTGTTCTTTAAAAGTCTCTTGGGGAAAATTATTATAAATGCAACCCATATTCTCTTTTGGGATAAGCAATGTCATGTACAATGCAGACAAGAAGTAAGCCAAAGATTAAAGCATTGAGATAAGAAAAAGGAAAGAGCTAAATGTAATTTATACCAACTCTATTCATGATATCTCACAATACCTTTCTATCTTTGTTTCATACATTGTCTTTTGTTCAATGGTACAAAATGGGCATAAGCACTACTCTTAAACATAGCCATTTTTGCTTCTTTTAACATATATATACATATACATATACATATACATATACATAATCAGCCTCTTGGATTTTATATTTTTATATTTTTAATATTTAAATTGTATAAAGTATTTTATATGTTTTTAATTACTAACTTGATTGTAAACCGCCCAGAGTCCCCTTGTGGGGGGAGATGGGCGGTGATATAAGTTGGAAATAATAAATAATAATAATAATAATAATAATAATAATAATAATAATAATACACACACACACACACAGAGCTTGGAACAGATCATCCATTAAACAGCATTTACATCTTAAAATCTCTCCAATTTCCTATCTTTAACAAACATCCTATCAAAATACAGAAATTCATGTACTTGCTCTAGTTTTTTTCTGAATTTATGTATAACATTAAACCATTTGCTTTATCTTTCCTGTCATTCACAATGCCAGGCCTTTCATGTCTAACAAGTCAAAATACTATAGGAATATATTTCCCAGAACAGAAAGGCTCAGATAAGTAGATTTTTTTTTTTGCAGTAAATCTATATAGCCATTATGAAAAAAATTCAGGAATTGCTGTCTTGCCAAACAACAAATGTGAGCTATTTATAACAATTTGTTCAAATTTCTTTGTGGCTCTTTCTCTTGTTTGTCCTATTAAAAGGCCTAGAAGTAAATCTCTTTTGGGTGAGAGTAACAATTTCCATCTGTTCCTTCTTTTGGTAACAGCTTAATGTATTGTCATATTGGTTACTTTTGACCATGGGAAAACTAACTTTCTTAACCAATGACCTTGGTCATTGATACACTAATTTTCAGATCCATACTGTTGTAAAAACCAAGCCCATCATATTAGCATTAAATCATACTGCACCCAGTATGCTTATGGTGTCCCTGTCTATACATTGAACCTTCCTGTACAGCAAGTCACCATGCAGACTGGCATTTTCCCAACATAATTGCCAATTGCTGATGTGAGGGTTGAAGTTGAGACCAGGCAGGACGGTTATCAAAACATAGTGGAGGTGCCCTCCACTTCCTAGTCTGAGAAATGAGCACAAGAAGTCTGTTTCTCTATAAGGGCAGGATATAATATTTAAACCCAGGGGCTATAATATATAGAATGCTGGATTGCTAGATTCTAGAGTAGTCATCTTATTGTAGGACTTTTTGTATCTACAATAAAATCAATTTACCTCTGTGTCTTATGCTTGACTCTTCTACTGCTAGTTCCTGAGTGGTGGTTGAGTTTCTAGAGCAGAGCTTTCCAAACTGTGTGTCGCGACACAAAAGTGTGTCGCCACACACAGTCTGGTGTGTCGCCACACAACCCGGAAGTGCTGATCATCATCAGCGCTTCCGAGTTTTCCCGCGGGGACACACCAACGGCGGCACACAAAAACCTGAAAGCGGCAGCAGCGCTTCCGGGGTTTTGCGCGCTGCCGCAACGGCAGCACTTCCGGGTTTTCCCACAGCGACACACCAACGGCGGTTGGTGTGTCGCCGCGGGAAAACTTTGGAAAGCCCTGTCCTAGAGAAATGTGAAACTTTTCTGGGTGAAACTTTGACAGCCAAGCCAGCAAAATGTCATCTAACTGTAGCATATACTGTTTTTCCCCAACCTGATGTCCTTCTGATATGTTGGGCCTTTATTTACTACATTCCTTAGTCGGCAAGATCTTTGAAGCCCTGCACATCTGAAGATGCAAAGTTGAGAGAAGCTTCTCTATATGCCAACATTTTGTATAATATGGATTTGAATGGATTCGGGACGCAGGCTTTTACCTATAGAAAACGTCCAGTGTATTGATTGAGTGCTTTGATAATGCACATGACAACAATATTCTGATCACATCGGCAGTGTTGGCTGAGCGATAAAACACTAGCATCTATCAGTCAGTATTGTCTTTCATAATGTTTTTTATTGACTTAGAAGCCATGTAAATAGAAAGCAATTCCCACTCTACAGTCCTCTTGACAGTCAGAATAAAGAGCACCTAAGAACATCTCATAAGATTATCTTGTTCTTCTCCATCACCTTTATTTTTTATTGATTGAATCTGGTCAGCATTTAAAGCTGAATAAACTATTATTTATTGACTCAGGCAGAAAGGTGAGAGATTTGCTGAAACATCTTTTTCCCTACCAACACAGATAAGTTCAAATCTGTTCTTCAGTTCAGTATGATAATGTGTAGCTTCCTTAGGAATGTGAAAACGTTTCTGTGCACATAGTTATTTTAGATTTGTCCTCTTCAGTTCAAAATAACTGTGATAAAATGCACTGAAGGTAAAAAAAAAATTCACCAAACTCTTGTATGAGATCACCAAACTTTTGTATGAGATCACTGAAGATGATTTTACTGGGGAGCTCTAGAACAATGGATAACATTACTTCACATCATACATTTTTGCTAATAACTTTTTTAAAGTAAAAAAACCCCTGTAAATAA
The DNA here is from genome assembly GCA_023362775.1 of Charina bottae. Lineage (NCBI taxonomy): Eukaryota > Metazoa > Chordata > Lepidosauria > Squamata > Charinaidae > Charina > Charina bottae. The sequence goes on from JALMGJ010000002.1 coordinate 46,197,491, forward strand.
CTTTTTTGCTAATTCCACAGCATACTTATGTTCACTGAAATGATATCTTTTTACTATCTTAACAAGATCCATGTACCTCTTTGTCCACATTTTATTTTTTTACAGAAATAAACTGATCACTTTTGCAGACCCAGTAAATGATATTGCATCAGGGTAATTGTTGACTTTCAATTTAAGCACTAATCAACTGTAGTAACTTTAAAACATACATTACAAATATTATATTTAGCCAAATTATTAAGGTGCCATTTGCAATTATACGTTTACAGAGTATTGAAGTTACTGCATTGATCTACTGTATGCAGCCAATGGTAGATCTTGAAATGTTTAATTTTCTGCCACATCCCCAAATGCTGAGCAAATTGTAATAATTTAAAGCAAGGTTTCTCAACCAGGGTTCCGTGGCACCCTAGGGTTCCACGAGAGGTCACTAGGGGTTCCCTGGGAGATCACGATTTATTTAAAAAAGGCAACTTCACATTAAACAGGTATGTTTCAATCTTTATTTTTACTTTAAGAGCACTGTTGATGTATATATACAGGCCTACATATGAAACAAATATAATAATTTTGTAGCTTTTGGCCTATATTTGAGCCTGAATGTGCAGGGGTTCCCTGAGGCCTGAAAAATATTTCAAGGGTTCCTCCAGGGTCAAAAGGTTGAGAAAGGCTGATCTAAAGTGAGTTATTTTTAATAACTAATCTTGAGTTATTTATAAAAATAATAAAGGCGGGATAAAAAATAAACAAACAAATAAATAAATAAATAAATGGTCAAAATTTAGTTCAACCCACTGCTAACAAGAGAAGGATCCTTAGCAACAGAAATCTTGATAGTCCCCATTGCCATCGGTAAGCGAGGATTGTGGGTCATTAAGTGAGGACCTTCTTGCCACTTCCTGCTGGCTTCCAACAAGCAAAGTCAATGGGGAAGCCGGCAGGAAGTCACAAGCAGGCCAGCAGGTGGGTAAGTGGCTGCTGCAGCGCGAGTGTGGATGGGCGGGGTTGGGTGACTGCTGCCAGGTGCAGGAGGGTGCAATGGTGGCTGGCACGGCACGAACGCAGCTGGGCAGGGGGTGGCTGCTGCCAAGTGCAGGAGGGTACACAGGTAGCTGCTGCAGCGCAGGCATGTGTGCGTGTGCTATGGAGTGCAGGCAAGGGGTGCTGTGGGCACGCACACACTACTGAGTACAAGATCCCCGGGATCTCATACTCCATAGCTGGGTTCCTCAGGAGAAAAAGTGGCGGGAGGGAGAGAAACTTACAGGAATGACTTGCAACCTTCCCTGTCAGCTTCCCCATTGACTTTGCTTGTGGGAAGCCGGCACGGAAGGTCGCAAATGGTGAACATGTGACTGGAGGACACTGCAACCATCGTAAGTGCAAGCTGGTTGCCAGCGCGCAAATTGTGATTCTGTGACCATGGGGGTGCTGGGATGGCCAGAACTTCAAGGACCGGTTGTAAGTACCACTTGTTTAGTGCCATTGTAACTTTGAATGGTAGCTGAACGAGTGGTCGTTAACCGAGGACTACCTGTAGTTGGGTGGATGACTTGATCAGAAAGTGAATGCATTATTATACTTGTTAATTTCTTCTGAGACCTGAACTTAACACTGCTATGAATACCTTACCTCTCTTAGACTTATTAATTTGATCTCCTTATTTGTCTCTGCTTCCAAAGTACATGAAAGCCAATTTATGTAGACGAATTTAAATAGTTTTTCCTGAAATGTTGTCAGAGATGACAAGCACTAGGAAAGAAACAAAACAAAAAAAGCTTTCTGTGATTCACAAGGATTTGCATACAGCAAAAATGGATTAAGAGAAAAGGTGCTGTTTAGTAGTCTCTTTTTTTCTCTGTTTGCTTGAAGATGCATAGACCTTGCTTGGCTTCACTTGTAGAATTGTGTTTAAGATGAAGAATTAATGATAATTAAAATTTAATTGGAGAATTTTATATATTGGTGACTGGCATCAAGTCTGAAGGAGGTACTTCACCCCTACCTTGAAAAAGTGGTTTACATCAATTTTAATTTTGCTTGTTGACTTTTTTTTAATATAACTTTTTTTAAGATGAAAGATAGAAACTGACAAGAACTGACACTTAGAATAAAAAAGGAAGAAAAAGGAAAGAAATAAGAAAAGAACAGAACCGAAAGTGCAGAAAAGAAAGAAAAAAAATATAAAGAAATGACTTTTGATTTTCTTTTACAGCAGTTATAGATATAAATGTAAACTAACCTCTTACTCTATGCGGGGGGGAACCTTTACTTTTTTTTTTTTTTTTTTTTGGTCATAGTACCTTTTAAAATGTAGGCGTTACCCCTCTGTTACCCTCCAAATCACCTTTAAGAGGCCACAAGAAGATGATTTCAGTTACGTTGACCACCAGGAAACAGGTATTGTGATTGGTTTTGTCCTGTTTGGGATTTGTTAGACGTAGGTAGCCAGATACTGTTCTGTGGTGTTCAGACCCTCAACTGGGAATTTAACTCATGGACCCTTGCTCTTTAGACAACTATACTGTATATAGAACACGAGCTTTAGGAGTTACCCGGGACCTGGCACTCAGTAGTGTTGCAGGAAGGAATATATAGAATCTATCAGAATGATATGTTGTGAGCCAGTCTGGTGTAGTGGTTAAGGCATCAGGCTAGAAACTGGGAGACGGTGAGTTCTAGTCCTGCTTTAGGCACAAAGCCAGCTGGGTGACCTTGGGCCAGTCCCTCCCTCTCAGCCCTGTGAAGGAAGCAATGGCAAACCACTTTTGAAACAGCCTTGACAAGAAAACTGCAGGGACTTGTCCAGGTAGTCTCTGAGAATCGGATGCGATTGATTAAAATAAAAAAAATCAGAATTATATACAGGGTCCCCTTTCCCTTAAGCTCTCAGAGCAGATGGATCATTGAATTTTATATGACTCTACAAAAAATTAATTTCTCAATAGTAAAGCAAGCTTACTATTTTTGCTAAAACAAATATTTTTTTTTAGTTCTTCTCCCTTTTTCTCATATGCTGCTGGCTGCATGGATAACAACCTCAATAAGATTTAAGAGTTTTGTTACTTTCCCCACAAGCATTGGGGGCAGGAAATCTTTCAGTTCTTTCCCCCATTAAGGTAGAAGAAATCCATTTTTGCAAGAAGAATCTGATTGTCACATAGCCCATTCAGTAAAATATCTTGGTTTGCACTTGACAGCTTGACAACAGTTAAGAAATATATCAACATAACTATGTTCGAATTATGGCAAGACATTGAAAGGTGAAGGAACCTTAAGTTATCCTTGCTAGGATCTATTGCAATTATCAAAATGAAGGTATTACCCAGAGTAACTATTTATTTCAAATGGTTCCAATCAGAATTTCAGAGAGAACTCTACAAGAATGGCAATAAACTGTCAGTAAATTCATATGCAGTGAGGAAAGACCTAGGGTCAAACAAAAAGTCCTACAAGATTCCAAAGAGAAAGGTGGCCTCATCCTTCCAAATTTGAAACTGCATCATAAAGCAAGCTGCCTGTCATGGATAACAGGCAGAGTGGATAAAGTCCCCAAATAGCAGAATGCCAATTTTGGAAGGAGGCAGCTTAGCCAATGAACTTCATAGATAATTATGGTACAGAGATACAGAGGAGGATGAAAACTTAAATGGACATATTATTAGACAAAGTTTGATAAAAGTATAGAATTCTATAAAGGGAATAATAAGCCCAGCAATATCACCTCTAGGTTCTTTTTCAAATGCTTTTCATGTTGGAGATAATTACAGCAAGAAAAATGTAATTACATATGCAGGTATGGTCCACTCAGATTTTACAAATAGACTAAAAACATAGTATGAACAGCTTGATGAAGGCTGGAATATACCATGGTTGATGTATTTACAAATAGCCGGAAGGATAAAATCAGATCTCAGGAAAGAAGGAGGGATATTTAAAAAAAAAAACAGAATTTGAAATGCTTTTACAAAACCAATACCACCTATTAGGGTGCATATATAAACTTTTACTTAGATATGACACAGAAACTGTATGATAAAATGGATGCAAAACTTTAAAGAAACAGTTACAACAGTGGGAAGAATTATTGACTAAATCTATAAAATTTACACCAAGTTATAACCTAATGGGAAATCGGCACAAAATGTTTTACAGATGTTTTACAAACACATACCAAGCAACAACACAATGGAGCGATAATATTAAATAATTAGCTTAAGTTCGAAGCCCTTTATCATATAACAAATACTTTGATGCGAGTCGCAGCGGTTCTTTTCTCAATGTTATATTCAACTTTGGATGAAGAAGCTAAATAATGTTATGTTTGTAATATTGATACCTTAAATTGTAGTTAATCTTGATAGAATATTTTTTTCTCCTCTATTTTTAATACTCTAAGCTATCTAAATAATAGAATGTCAATAATCTTTCGTTATAACAGGGAGGAGGGGTGGCTGTTGTCATCTGGGAATCTCTAATGGCCGTCAGGGGCCCTGCTCCACAAGTGACCGGGTGTGAGACTTTGTTCTTCAAGTTGGGTTCTTGGGAACAGTTGGGAGTGTTGCTACTGTACCAGCCTCCCTGCTGCGTAGCAACCTCCCTGCCTGAGCTGCTGGAGGCCGTCTCGGGGTTGGCAGTTGAGCTCCCCAGGCTTATGGTTCTGGGGGACTTCAACCTGCCTTCCCTGGGACGAACCTCAGAAGCAGCACGGGAGTTCATGACCACCATGGTGACCATGGGCCTGTTCCAGATCATCCAGGTCCCAACTCGAGACAGTGGCCTCACCCCAGATTTAGTTTTCTTGTTGGAGCAGTGGCAATGTGATCTGAGGGGAGAGTTACATCTTTCCCCTTTGTCATGGTCAGATCACGCCCTGGTGACCTTGAGATTCTCCTATGCTGCCCCCCTCCACAGGGAGGCTGGACCTATTCGATTGGTCCGCCCCCGGTGACTGATGGACCCGTCAGGGTTCCAGAGGGAGCTGGGGGTTATACCGGAAGATCTACTGCACGGTCCAGCGGAGGCTCTGGCTGCTGCCTGGAATAGAGAGGCAGCTGGGGCCTTGGACAGGATCGTGCCTGTGCGGTCTCTCTTGTCCAGTTGAACCTGACACTCCCCCTGGTTTACGGAGGAGTTGAGGGTTCTGAAGAGGATTAACAGACGCCTAGAGCGCCGCTGGAGGAAAACAAATACTGAATCTGACCGAACACAATCTAGAGTCACTATTAAGGCCTACCTTGTGGCGGTAAGAGCGGCGAAACGTCAATATTTCTCTGCTCTTATTGTATCCGCAGAATGCCGCCTGACGGCCCTGTTTAACATTACCCGATCCCTTTTGGGGAAAGGGGAGTTGGAAATCCATCTGCACGGCCGTGCTGAGGAATTTTCTGAGCATCTGCAGGATAAAATCGCTCAGATTCGCTCCAAGTTGGACTCCGAGCGTGAGACAGAGTCTGGAGAGATACCCAGGGAACGTACTTACTTTGTTATCTGGGAACAGTTTGATCCTGTTGGACCTGAGGAAGTTCTCCGGACTGTAAATGCCACCACCTGTCAATTAGATCCATGCCCCTCCTGGCTGGTGAAAGCAGCTCGGGAGGGGACTTGTAGTTGGGTCCAAGCGATGGTGAATGCATCCTTGAGAGAGGGGGTGTTCCCGGCGGCTTTTAAGGAAACGCTGGTTCGCCCCCTTCTCAAGAAGCCATCACTGGACCCTACTATACTGGATAATTTTCGTCCAGTCTCCCACCTCCCCTTTTTGGGGAAGGTGGTTGAGAAGGTGGTGGCGTTGCAGCTCCAGAGGATTCTGGATGAAACGGATTATCTGGACCCCTTTCAGTCAGGTTTCAGGCCGGGTTACGGGACGGAAACTGCATTGGTCGCGCTTATGGATGATCTCTGGCGGGAGCGAGATGGAGGCAGTGCATCCATTCTCGCTCTTCTTGACCTCTCAGCGGCATTCAATACCGTCGACCACGGTATCCTTCTGGAACGGCTTAGGGAGTTGGGGGTGGGTGGCGTGTTTTTGCGCTGGTTCACCTCCTTCCTCCGAGGCTGGGCCCAGTCGGTGTTGATTGGGAGCAAGAGATCCAGTCCGCGGGCCCTTCTTTGCGGGGTCCCGCAGGGCTCGGTACTCTCTCCGCTCCTTTTTAACATCTACATGAAACCGCTGGGAGAGATCATACGACACCACGGGGTGAGGTATCATCAATATGCCGATGATACCCAGTTGTATATCTCCATCGCGGGTGAAGTAAGTGATGCAGTGACCATCCTGTCCAAGTGCCTTGGGGCTGTAGGGGCCTGGATGGGGAAAAACAGGCTTCAACTGAACCCTAGTAAGACAGAGTGGCTGTTGATTAATGGCTCCTTGGCATCTGGGAAATTATCATCTTTAATTCTGGATGGGGTTGCACTACCCCAGACAGACCCGGTGCGTAACTTGGGAGTCCTCTTGGACTCCCGACTCCTGCTTGAAGAGCAGGTGGCAGTCGTGGCCAGGAGGGCTTTTGCCCAACTTCGTGTTGTGCGCCAGTTGCGCCCCTTCCTGGAACAAGAGGCCCTTCGAACAGTCACTCATGCCCTGGTTATCTCCCACATAGACTACTGTAATGCGCTCTACATGGGGCTACCCTTGAAGAATATCTGGAAGCTACAACTGATATTAAAGGCAAAACTGAAGTACTTTGGCCACGTAATGAGAAGACAGGATACCCTGGAGAAGAAGCTGATGCTAGGGAAAGTGGAAGGCAAAAGGAAGAGGGGCCGACCAAGGGCAAGATGGATGGATGGTATTCTGGAGGTGACGGACTCAACCATTGGGGAGCTGGGGATGGTGACGGCCAACAGAGGGCTTTGGCATGGACTGGTCCATGAAGTCACGAAGAGTCGGAAACGACTGAACGAATAAACAACAACACAACTGATCCAGAATGCAGCCGCACGGACAATTTTTGGTGTCCCAAGGAGGACACACGTAACACCTTTGCTGTGCGAACTGCACTGGGTTCCAGTTTGCTTCCAGGTACAATTCAAAGTGTTGGTTATCACCTTTAAAGACCTAAAGGCATGGGACCAGGATACCTAAGGGACCGTCTCATCCCCATCACTTCATCCCGTCCCATCCTTTTTTACGAACTTAAGAATATTCTGCCATTGGATCCCATTTTATTCATTATATTTTAAATTGTTACTTATTATGTATTTTATTCTATTTATAAATGTATATCAATTATTTTAATTCTGTTGTAAACTGCCCAGAGTCCCCCTTGGGGGAGTTGGGCGGTGATAAATTTGATAAATAAATAAGTAAAATAAATAACATCACTGTATTGAATTTTTTAAAAAACGTGTCACGAAGCGGCGAGGCAGGGGCGCGCGCGGCAGGGGCAGTGTGCATGGTGGCGGCAGCAGCGCGCCATCAGCTATTCCGCATTTTAGGAAGGCCGCCGCCGCTGCGCACCCCCCGCACCGCTACCGTGCACGCGTGCGCCGCCGCTGCCGCCATTGGTGTGTCGCCAACAGCAGCAGTTTTGAAAGCACTGCCTTAAATGCTAATCAGAGTGGTATGAAGAGTGCTGATGCCTAAGACTTCAACAGGAGATGCATCCTCTCCTTGGCTTTGGAAACAAGGCTGACACATGTCATCAAATACCGCCTAGTCAGTGGTTCAAGAGGATGGGAAGTCTTACTTCCTGAGCCAGCCAACAATACTGTAGGCGGTTTTCCTTCATCCTTCCCTGCCTGTTCTTCCCCATCCTGTACCTGAGGAATAGCCAAGCATTTGCCAGAAGAGCTGCTTCACGCGATAAGCGTTTTGTGTGCAGTGTTTGTGTTTTGTGCAGTTTTGTGTGCAGTGGCTTGATATGCAGAGCAGCTGCAGCCTTGTTGCTTTCTTCACTTCACCTTCAATTGCCTCCAGGGATTGTTTGGGAAGCCGTAGTCTTTGATAGCTGCCAGTTGACAGGAGAAAATGTCATCTCCCTTGCTGCTGGGATCCCGTTCTTAAGCAGCCTTTGTGTACTAGCTGTTTTTTTGAAAGCAAATACAAAGCGGGAAGAAGAGGGGATGTAGTTTGAGAGGTACAACTTGAGTAGAACTCTATTTATTTGGAATACATGTTCTGGAGACTTTTGCAGAAGTCTTTAGGGAGAGATGTGAAAAGATACGGATATGGGCTAAGTTCACACCACAGAATGCGAGCTGTTTGGTTTTGGCTTATCGTGCTATGTGAAATGAACGAGTTATGGGTTCTTTAAAAACGATTAGATCATGGCTTAATACAACGGGCAAACCTGTCTATGGAAAAAGATACGGCTTCATAGCTAGAAATGAAACTGAGAATGCCTGTCATAGTAGAAGCCAGAAATGAAAGAAGGAAACAAACCGTGTCGTAGTAATGTCATTAGTAAATGAACTCTTAGACTACTATCTAATGTTAAGAAGCTTGGACCAAATTAAGGAAGGGAGGGAAGCAGGATAGTTAGCTATTCTGAGTCAACAAAATGTAGTGCTTTTCATCCATATTAGATTGGAAGATAGAGCAGTGTAGCAGTTTACAGAAAAAAGCAGCCTGCACCAGCTAAATATTCCTACTACATTTTGAGCAACATTTCACATCAGGTTTCTGTCAGTAAAATCACCCACTGGGTCAAATTGATAACAAATGCTAAAAAAAAAAATTGTTCTTGCAGTTTAGGATTCAGGTAGTTCTGTGAACTGGTGAGATCTTTTTTTGTTGTTTATTCGTTCAGTCGCTTCCGACTCTTCGTGACTTCATGGACCAGCCCACGCCAGAGCTTCCTGTCGGCCGTCACCATCCCCAGCTCCCCCATGGTTAAGTCTGTCACCTCCAGAATATCATCCATCCATCTAGCCCTTGGTCGGCCCCTCTTCCTTTTGCCTTCCACTTTCCCTAGCCCAG